>OU015743.1:77522288-77543025 GCA_907169655.1 Acomys percivali | reverse complement strand
TCTCTCTCTCTCTCTCTCTCTCTCTCTCTCTCTCTCTCTCTCTCTCTGTGTGTGTGTGTGTGTGTGTGTGTGTGTGTGTGTGTGTGTGTGTGTGAGTTGCTTGGTTGGATCCAGGTCTTAGGCCAGTGATTTTCCACTGAGTTTCCCCAACTCCATTTTTTAAATCCACATCCCCCTCTTATAAATGATTACTCAACATCTTTTGCTAAACGTATCTTTTTTTGGTGCTCAATATCCTCCTTTACTGTTCTGGGGATATAACCATCTGTATCTTTTCATAGATGGCAGCTCCTTTCAAATGTTTGTCTGAGATTCACAGGCCCCTGAATCCATGTATGCTGTGTGATTTGATAGGGCAAGGACCAAGACAGGCCTCCTCTGAATGACCAGCACAGGAAACGGAACACATCTTTGCCAAAATGTTGCCTGTGTTATATGTTTTCTCTGGCCTTTCAGGTTTTCTTTTTGAATTCACTAGCTACTTGTAATTACAGAAGAATATCTGCATAAGTTATATTCATAAGAAAGAAAGAATACGTCATGTATTTCAGAACTGGAGAAAGCTGCTTAGTCATATTCTTTATTTTTTTCCATTTATTTATTTATTTATTTATTTATTTGTTTATTTATTTATTTATGTATTTATTTATTCACTTGTTCATTTATTTGTTTACATTATAGCTTGATTCCCATCCTTCTCCCTTCTCTCTCTCCTCGCAGACCCACCCTGATGCCCCTCTGCCTCCTTCCTCCTTCTTCTTCTTAGAAAAAGGGAGGCCCTGAAGAGTACCAACCCCCCCTGCCATCTGAAGTCAGGACTAAACATAACCTTCTTCTACCGGGGCCTATTGAGGCAGTCCAGCTATGGGAAAGGAATCCAAAAGCAGGCAAGAGAGTCAGAGACGGCCCCTGCTCCTATTGTTAGGAGACCCACATATTGGCTGCAGTGCACAGAGGGTCTAGGTGCAGCTCATGCATTCTGCTTGGTTTGTGGTTCAGTTTCTGTGTGCCCCCTGGAGACAGGTTAGTTTGCTCTGTAGGTCTTCTTGTTGTGCACTTGACCACTTTGGCTCCCTCTATGCTTTCTTCTCACTCTTCCACAAAACTCCCCTGCCTGTTGTTTGGTTGTAGGTCTCTGTTTCTGTTTCCATGGACTGCTGGGTGAAGCCTCTCAGGAGACAGTTACAATAGGGTCCTCTCTGCAAGTATAACAGAATGTTATTAATTGTGACAGGGATTGGGTCTCTCCCATGGGGTGGATCTCAAGTTTGGTTAATCATTTGGTTTGACATTCCCTCAATCTCTTCTCCATCTTTATCCCTACGCTTCTTGTAGGCAAGACAAATTTTGGGTTGAAGGTTTTGTGGGGGGAGGGTTGGTGTCCCCCTTTCTCCACTGCAAGTCTGGTTATAGGAGGTGGCAGCTTCAGGCTCCTTAAGCCCAGGCTGATAGGAGTCTCAGCTAGGGTCACCCTCATAGACTCCCAAGAGCCTTTCCTGTCCCAGAGATAACCCCCACTCCTTTCCATTCTCTTTCTGAGTCAAGTTTTCAATTTAGAGTTTGCCTAAAGTCCTTGTAGTCTTTTTTAGTAATGGCAAGTGCAGAAGTCAGAATGAAAGGTTTAAGGGAAGGAATAATCATGGTTTGTTTTCAACTCATTCCATTGCTTTATATGAAAATAATGATAACTCATTTTTTGGAATGGTATAATTAGAGCATAATGATTACTTCTAATTCTGCAGTTCACTGTTTTCAGCATAGACCATTGTATGGAATTCCAAATATCGCATGCCATATATATTCCATACTGTGTTAGGTTTACTCACAATTTTTTACTATTTTCAGCATTAGTATTTTGTTACATTTGCTGGATATGTTGATATGTTCTAGTGTAATGAAAGCTCATAATTCTGATGTAAAGAAGAAAAATCAACATGCAAATTCAACCAAAGCACATTTACAATAACAAAGTGTGTGTTTCTACTAAATGAAGTTTTGCTGAAGACTGCAGAAGTGCTTTATGGGGCATTATAGGTGAATAGTCAATTATGATTTCTGATGCCCAGATTTTAAATCCAGAACTATAAACTAATACCTAAAACCAACTTTAGTGTAAAAAGGAACTAGAGGGCTGTAAAATCTCTGCATATGAATATAGTTGAGATCTGAAAGTTGAGGCAGGCCAAAGCAAATGTGGCTCTGTTCCTCTTGGGGGCATCTGCTGATTCTGCCATCAAACCCGAGTGAAGCTGGCTCAACCCAGTTTGCCTTCTTTGCTATGAATAAGCTTCAGCATAGGAAGAGAGACTAGAAACTCTCCCAACTCTCAGATTTAGTTACCGTAACTAGTATTTAAAAGCAGATAGCACAGAACTGCATTTTAAGTATCTATATTTTATATTTAAAGCATTTTAAAAAGATTTATTTATTTATTATTATGTATACAATGCTTTGCCTGCATGTATACCTGCTGGCCAGAAGAGACCATCAGATCACATTACAGATGGTTGTGAACCACCATGTGGTTGCTGGAAAATTGAACTCAGAACCTTTGGAAGAGGAGGCAGCACTCTTAACCCCTGAGCCATCTCTCCAGCCCCAGTAACTGAATATTATTTTGCTGAAAAATTCTTTCTGTATTTTATGAAAGCACTTAAAACCCTCAGGGAATTCAAGCTTCATAAATGAAATTTAAGTTGCTACTCTTATATGTCTACTTTTTCAAGAACAAAATGTTGCCAATTTCAAGGACACAAATATCCCTTATTTTTCTGAGACTGTTTCTCTTGAGCCAAACTCAGATGCTGATTTTTCCCCTGGAGGTGAGGTTACAAGTTCAATGGAAGATGCTTACACAGATATCAGATAACACAAATTTGAAAACATTTTCCTCAACCTTACACCTCAGAGTCTGCTTTCTGTGCCAACTCCTTTTTAAAAAGTGTCTGGACTGGCATTTTCCCCAAAGACAGGTTCTATTTTGGCAATTCGATTGTTTTCAGAGCTGATATCTGATTTGTATAACATGTTGGAGAAAGCTGTGTTGTAAAGCATGCAGTATATAAATGCTCCCTTGTTACATGCAGCTAGTTAATATTTTAGACAGTATTCTTGATATTGCAGAGTAAGTTTTCTGAGAAACATGCTTCTCAAAACCATTTAATTATTGTTTTCTACCACTATATATGTTGCCATAAGTAACTGAATATTATTAGCAAAAGAATATATGAAACATGTATCTTCATGATTAAAATAAGCAAAAATTATTTTTAAATGGTTTAATTATTCAACAGTAAATATGATTTATAATATGGTCTATATCTGGCTTGTTCATTTAAAAGTTGAAGTGGTGTGTGTTTCATATTTTTTACAAAGAAGTATAAAATGAGATTGCCTTTTCTATATTAATTTATGAATTATTAAATTCCAATTGTAACATATTTTCAGATGTATGAATTCTAACAGTGCTATGTAAATATCATACAAATTTACTAGCTAACATCATCCTAAATTACATATTACCTTAACCATTTAATATTATTTCGTATTTCTATTTTTATAGAAATTTATAGAAAACAATAACCAAAGGAAGAAGTTACTAGTCATAGACTATGGAAAATCACTGTTAAATAATCTACCAAAATATATGATGAAAACTTGAAATAATCAATGAAAATATCTGAGTCATTCTTTTCATCTTTGAAACACCTACTTTAAAGTATTAAATGTGCTGTGATAGATGTGTTTAGTGACATCAAAGAAGGATTAGTTTGAATGAAGGAATGATTCCTGGAGGTCATGGAATGGATAGGTTGGCCAGTGAGTTTCTTAGAAATTTCCATGCGCACGGAAACCTGTCCTGATGTATGCTTGAGTACCCATGGCATGTAAAGGATGTATTGACTCGTACCCATACTTTGGCAATATACCTATGACTTCTTACAGTAGCACAGTAGATGTATGACATGATTAGCTTTTTTGGAAGACTATGCCACAAAGTATAGCCATGTTCATATCTGTGATTTTAAATGACTTGCTGCTGCTGCTGCTAAACAGTCTTTGATATTCACTAAGTAAGATGAACATGCCTTTATCTTGAAAAAATGACACAAAATACTTAGGTAATGCAGAGAAAATATTGTAGATGATAATTATAAGCAGCAATAGCAATATATTATGAGGCTGTCAATATTTTATAGCAAGACATATTTAGAAATAAAGTTTACTAAAGTCAATTACTAAAATTGTTTTTCCTCTTTTACTTATTCATTCTAATCCCTCTCATGTTGACAGTTATTCATTTTTAAATTCATAGCCTCATTTTCTATGTTACATACACGTGCGCACACACACATGAGAGGGGGAGACAGAGACAGAGAGACAGATTCAGGGAGACAGAGATAGAGTTAGAGAGTGGAGAGACAGAGAGGCAGAGAGAGGCAGAGAGAGGCAGAGAGGGAGAGGCATACGTGAATACATTTAACTTGAGTATGTTTAATGTTGCTTGTTTTTATATGATTTCAGGGATGACCACTTGATATTAGTAAATTAATTGAATAGATCATTCCTATGGTAGATTAATACTCCCACTTTATTTCCTTAGTTGTGTATATTTGGGGGACTTAAGATAATCCTCTCGAACATTAGCATGTCTGTTTGTATTGTCATTGTTAGGCCTTGACTAAACAACCACATTGCCAAGGTTTCAAGGTTGAAGGTTCCATTTTATTTTCAGAAAACACTATACACAGGTTTCCAGATCCTTTTGCTCTTAGAAAGTTTTTTTTTTGTCCCAATTTTTTTGATGGGGCCTTCTAGGCCTTAGGAGGATCTGTATTGTAGGTGAATTCACTGGAATTGAGCAACCCATGACTAGTTTTTCTATATATTGTGGCCAGTTGTTGTCTGTAATGATCTTTATATTAAAAAACACTTCTTCGGTAAGTGATGAAAGCTACACTTACCTGAGAGTACAAGCATGAATATTTAGAATGTAGTTAAGAGTTGTGCTCGTTTATGAGACTGATGTTCTGCCTACTGCGCTAAGAAGGCACTGATGAATTGTGCTCATTTAATGAAGCAGAAGCAATATGTTCTCTAAGATCCATGGCCTTACTAGCCCTAAGCTGTTGGCTAGAGTTCAACTACTAGGCATTATTTCCTTCTTGTTGAGTGGATCCTAGACAGCTTTTGGTTATAACCAAATGCTATTAGACAGCTTCTGGTAATAGCCAAAACATGAGCGCCATTACCACACCCTTAGGGATAACTTGTCATGCTGTTTGTTGTGGTGGTTAATAGGTGTCACAGCTGAATAGGACTATTGTTTGCTTTCCTTTATTGGAAGCTTGCATAAAACCTGGTACCACAAAGTCTACAACTCAGAGAAGAGGTTTTCCGGTCAGATACAGCTCATGTTCTCTGAGTGCTGTGTCAACAAGGACATGTATTCAGCAAGAAGGACTTGCTTTCAGCCTCTGGAAGGAAAATAAGGGAAACAGTCATTTGGACTCATCAGATTAACTGTTCAAATTGAGATTTCTTATGTCTAGTGCTGGTGTTCTTGTCAGATTATCTATGACTATTCTAAGAATTGTATCAACCTGGGTAGCAATGTCAGCCCAGGTAGTATAGCTCCATTTTTAGTGTGTGTGTGTGTAATTTTTTTAGAATATATAGTATTTTAATCTGTTGGATATTTTGAGTAAATATATAATTTCAATTAGCGTTTTGAAGAGAGTAGAAGTAGCATGAAGCATGGAGCTGAGTGATATTTTAAGCATTTCCCCAAATATTCCTAACTAGAATCTTACTAGTTGTTAATATTCTTGCTGCCACTTTATAAAGAGGACCAATTAGACTTTTGAAAATAGAAATGGAGTAGTTATTTGGTAAATTTTGGATTCTGACCTGGAGGAGTCTAGTTCTGCTTTAGTATGTAACACCTCAAAACTTTGTTGTTTTTATTCATCTGACCCTTTTGTCACATGTTGAAAATCTGTGGTATACAGCCTAATATATAAAGAACTGGCCTCACATCACATGCTGATATGAAATGGCATCCCATTGCCTATTGTAACCTGATGGCTAACAACCAACAAACAGATTCTCATAAGAGAACGTGTATCCTATATGTGAGGTTCGTAAGTCACGGGCACATCTGGGTAATTTGCCACTCTTACTTCCCTAGTATTTTAAGCAGCTTCATAGATTTAATACCTTATAAATATTCTGTTTCTTCTTAAACTGCAAAAATTAATTAATAATGTAAGGTAATCCTTAACATTAATTCAACAATATAGTTTCAAGTATACAGTATATATAGGCAACAAAGTCAACAATTCTCAGGCCAAACTGAACTGGACATGTGACTAGTATTGGCTCGTGATGTTAACAGCCAACAAAGCTTCCAGCATATCTGAGGGGAGATAGCAAATGGGAAGGCTTATTCATTCAAATATTTTTTTTCAATATATGAGGGAAAATACTACTTGAGCTACTGGTGTGGAAGGAGAAAGCTTATGATGCCTCAATCCTAGATAAGGAGCTGCAGGCAATTAAGGAATGCTGAGAACAGGAAAAACAGTTGTCTTTGGGAACGTCATTCCAACTGGTTATCCAATACTAAATGGTCAGCCCTGAGAACATACGCATTCTAAATAAGATCATATGACCTGAGCAGATTATATTCATGATACATGTATTACGGAATGCATAATTACACACACAGCAATTAAAGAAAAAGTGGATATGAATTTGAATGAGAGAAAGTTAGGGGGTACACAGAAGAGTTTTAAGGGGAGAATGGAAGAGGAGAATTATAATCTCAAAATTAACAAAAAGTATTTTTAAAATCCGTACCTAAACTAGAAGCATGTATAATTTAAATAAGCAGACATGGCCTTGTTATGACATGCAAACAATATAAAGGAACCTAAACATTTTGAAACTGAAATGAAAACAATGATCAAGACTTCCATATTTGACTACTTCCTCTTGGTGGGGAGGCCTGGTGGTTCTCAGCGAAAGAATAAGCAGGCTACCAAGATGAGACTTGATAGTCTATGACCATATGGTGGGGGAGGAGGTCCTCTCAGCGACAGACCTAGGGGAAGGGAATAGGGTGACAGGGGAGGGAAGGAGGAACAGGAGGATAATAGTGAGAGGGGTACAATTGATATGTAATCTGAATAAATTAATTAAATAAAAAATATGAAAAAACAAAACAAAACAAAAAAAGAAAGAAAAAATTACATGTGTATCTCTGGAGAGTGATGACCTTAAGAATGTAATAAAGCATATGTTAAAAGGTTAAAAAAAAAAGACTTACAGCAGCAGGATGTTCTAGATTCATGTGCAAGACTGTCCACTAACTCAGAAGTGTTTACAATATTTATAATGAATGTGCTCAGTCTGCATTTACACTGTGGCTTTTAAAAAGCTATTTGCAAGCATGGTGGTGTTTAGATCCTTGCAGGCTCTCAAACCTCTTAGTCAATTAGACAACTTCATTTCCATGAGATTTTTCTGTTGCTTCCCTGTGGTGGTAATTTTGCTCATTTCTTCCATTCTTGAACTGATTCTACTCTGTCACACTTTCATGCTTTTCTTCCTCATCATCCATCATTTTCACGTCTTTTCCTGGTGTTTCTGAGCCTTTTTACAGAGTTCTGCTAATAATGATGTTTTGAACTAGAACTCTGGGTTTAAGTGTGGGGATTACTCAGGCCTACAGTACTATTCAAAATGTTCAGAAAAAATTTCCATCCCCCAGTGGTAAGTCTGAGAACACACGGAAGCACAAACCTTCTGAACATATTGCTTTTTTCAGGACACGCTCTCCTGCTCCTCGTGGCCCACATCGCCAGGCCTGCGGTGGGAGAAGCGGTGGTGTGACCTCAGGCTCATTCCCCTACTGCACGCCCGCTTCTCCCAGTATGTGCCCGGGACTGACCTGAGCCGGTGAGTCTGTTTGTAGGTTCTAAACTCTGATTAAAGGGAGGCCTAAGCTCCAACTTTCAGCATGATGTGCCATGTCATTCTTATTATAGCATGTTTTTGAAAGCACAAAAGAAGAGTCGTAAAGGAACATGTTGCCACTGTGGAACCTCTAGAATATGATAATTATGGGGACCAAAAATAATGGACGCCTTGACTCTGTCATAAATGATTCCAATGGATCTGGTGTGTGTAATACTATATTGGACTTTATATTTTTCTTGAGTGAAGGTGAATAAATTGTTTTATTTCCAATGTAGTGGTATAGCTTACACATTTATCCTTTTGAGTGGTGTCAGCAATCTAAGCCAGGGCCATGAGTGGAACCCTGGACCTCTGTAGCTTAGCATCTACCATTCTCCCATTTTCAGTTTTGTAACTAAGTATGACTTTACTTTTCATCTTTTTATCATAATAAATATTGCTAGGGATGTGGAATGAATTGTTTTTCAGTAGCATAGCTGGGGCTTTGTGGATCTCTTCTTTCCACAGATTTTTAAATAAAAAATTTCTACTTTTTTTCTTGAGTTATTTTGTTTGTTTGTTTCTTGTTTGATATTTTGCCCCCCCCCCTTTTTTGAGTTAGGTGCCTTCGGGCCCAAGAAACCTCTTTGGGAAGAAGGCTTTTTGTCTGAAACCCCTTATCAGCTCATATACACACAGCTGGCAGCTACTCTCTGGATCAGTCAGACTCCCAAACTGAACTCATGGTGGTCAATAGCTCCTTCAGTCCTTGAGCTCAGCGATGTCATTTATTTAGTTTGTGGCATTCCTGTGTGTAAGGCATCTTCTAGGCCCACCAAAGGATGGATAAGGTAAGGAAACCTAGGGGAACTGCCATCTCATAGAACTGCCTTTGGCCAAGTGTCTTCAGTTGTCTTAGGAGATCTCAGAAGAATTTGGTCAGTTTTTCCACCTCAGTATTTAAAATTCGCTTGTATAGATAATCATGTCTTTCCAGCTACCAAATAGTATTTTTAAACTGTGTGCTAAATACATGTGTATTGACATTTTTCAAAGGACTTAGAGATTTCAAGTATTTTTTTCAATTTGGATTTCTAGCATGATTTCATGCTAAATAATTTTAATATTTGTTGAAAGTTAATATTTTTCATAATGTACATTACTTGAAGAAATATTCCACCTATTTTTCTTGTTGTTTGTTTCTTTGAGACGGTTTTTCCATGTAGATCTAGCTTTCCCAAAACTCTCTGTAGACTAAGCTGGCCTTGAACTCACAAAGATCTGCCAGGCTTTGCTCCCCCAGTGTTAGGACTAAAGGCCTGGGCCAATACTTCCCAGCACCACATGTTTTTACAAAAGCAGAGGCATTTTCATTTTGCTACAAAGCTCTACATATTTTACCTTGAGCATATTCATTTATGAGTATTTTGATATCCTCCATTATTAATGATGATTTCCCTTTATAGATTGTAGGATATAGACTGGCTGAGTTAGAGTCCTTCATCTTTATGTTACATATATTTACTTCTATTTTTAGTTTGTTTGAATTTGCTCTATATATTTAATTTTAAGTTTTACGACACAGAAGATTTATAATTTCTTATTTATGTTTGTGAAAGTTCTATGTCTGTTTTCTTTCCTTCAAATGTATTTTACCTATATTATAGTCATGTTAGTTACCAGATGGTTATTAATTAGTAAGTGCCTTTATATTTTTCTTTCTTTCAATAATTCTGAGTTTTCTAAAATGTCTCTCCATAGTTGCATATGTTTTAATGTTAATTTGTATTTTGTTTTGATTCCAAAAGAACAAATTAAATTCTTTATCTAGAGTATTTAGTCTAGTTGCTTTAAATTTAACTAATGACACAATATTTTTATATTGACTATTCTAACATGTTCAGCAATAAATACTACTTTTCTGGTTATATTGCTTTTGTTCTGAATTAATTGTGGGATAGCATTCAGTTTGAAGAAATGGTACATAAGATTTGTTGTACCATGAACTGTTTATATAACAGCTGGCAAAAATGTAGTATGATTTCATAGTCAGAAAAATGACATTAATAGTATCTGTATTCTATTTTATTTTGTGTGAGTATCTTAAGTCTATGGGATGGTATTACCTGTACATATTCCTATATGTACAAGTACTGTCAAGACATTAAACTTCTCCTTCTTCCTTTGAATTACTGTGGTCTTTCACGGCATTCTTGCATCTCTCTTCACTACTATCTTTATGGTTTCTAAGCTCCCAACAATTGCAAATCTGTTCTTTGTCTCTATTATTTCTTCATTTGGGTACCATTTTCTTAGTGGACTCATTTACCTTCTTGCCTTATTGGGTTAGATGTTGCTTAGTACAATTTCCTGGAAATTTATTAAGGTATCTTTCATTTTTTCAATTGTTCAAACACCCTCTATTTTCCCCTCTCAAAATAGTTTTAATCTTTTAAAAAACTAATTAACTTTTTCAGGTTAGTTCTTTCTTTCTTTTCCTTCCTTCCTCCCTCCCTTCCTTCCTTCCATATCCCAATCTTAGCTTCCCCTCTTTTTTCCCCAGTTCCTTCCACTCCTCTATCCTCCCATCCTCCCTTTCTCCTCAGAAAATGGGAGGTTTTCCATAGATACCAACTAGCCTTGGAATACAATGTTGCATATTCTCTGATTGTGGTTTGACAAGCCAGTCTAATTGGGGAAAAGGGATCCAAAAGCAGCAACAGGGTCAGAGACAGCCCCTGATCCTGCTGTTCAAGTTAAACATGAAGACCAAGCTGCACAACTGCCACATAGATGCCGAGGGCCAAGGTTCTTCCCATGGATGCTCTCTGGTTGGTGGTTCAGTCTCTGTGGGCACCAATTGGCCCAGGTTAGTTGATATTTTGTTTTCTTATGGTGCCCTTGACCTCTCTGGCTTCTTCAGTCCATTGTTCCTCTCTTACACAGGATTCCTCAAGCTCCACCTAATGTTTCGTTGTAGATCTCTGCATCTGTTTCCATCAACTTCTGGGTGACGACTCTCAGATGACAATTATACTAGGCTCCTGTCTCCAAGTATAGCAGACTTTAGTTCATGGAATCAGGAGGCATGGGTCTCACGCTGGGCCAGACATTGGTTGGCCATTCGTCCAGTTTCTACTTTATCTTTATCCCTGCACATCTTATAGGTAAGACAAGTTGTAGGCAGAAGGATCTCTGGCTGGTTTGGTGTCCCAATCCCTCCATTGGAAGTCTTTTCTGGCTACAGGAGATAGCCGTTTCAGGTTCCATATCCTCCATTTCTAGGAAGCTTAGCTAGGGCCACCCTCATAGATTCCTAGGATTTTTCATTGTCAATCATGACCATTTTAAGAACTTAGGATTTTTAAAGAACTTACGGTAAACAACACAAATGGTATGAATAGTGACATATATATATATATATATATATATATATATATATATATATATATATATTTGAAAATTAACAATTAAAAACTGGCTGGGTGTTTTGTAACAGTATGTCAAGTCTTTCTAGCATCACCCTGCATATGTAGCTTCCTACTATAGGTTAGTGAGTTCACTAATTCTCAACGTCATTGCCAGAACTTGGCTTTGTCCTTGCCTTATTCCTGGGGATGTGATGACATGCCTCCTGATATGCACATTCTAGTGAAGTTAAATATCTTTTGATTATATATATCAAGAGAAAATTTTACTTTAATGAAATGTCTTGTTTAGGGTTTGTTCCATTCTATATTTGCTAAGGTGTTTGTTCCTACTATTTACCTCTGTAAGCCCTAAATATGGTCAAAAATGTTATTTCTCTGAAAAATTAAACATAATAATATATTTTATTTTCCATTAATTTTAAAAATAATTATTCATACTACTTAATTTTCTCAACATTACACTGTTGTATATTCATATATCCTTTTATTGCTATTTTAATTTGGGCTAAACTAGACACCAGCACGGCTCTATAATATTATATCACTTTCACTTTTTTCTTGAGAAACTGTAGATATTTAGCAAACTGACTCTGAGTTTTTCTTGACTTTTCAATATTTTGTAAAATTTTAATGACAGTTTTTCAGTTTATTCAAGACATACTACTGCTTTCATAAGTCTGTTTATTTAAATATATCCTTCTCTCTCTCTCTCTCCCTCCTTCTTACTCTTCCTGTCTCTGGCTTGGTCTCTGGCTCTCTCTGGGGTACCATTTCCCCTTTCCTTCTCCCTCCATGCTCATTTAATAAACCTCACATAACATAAAATAGATAAATAAACAAATAAATATACCCTTCTTGTAATCTATCTGATTTATCTTTGTTCTTCACTGAATTCTGAAATTTCTGCTTTAAGAGTTCTCCTGATATTTGCATTAAGACCTGTTTTTTAAAAGTGGTCATTTGCTTAATGTAGTTAATATCTTTTAAAAAATAGGCATCTAGCTTATATAAATGTTTATATAATTTCTATCACCTAATTTCTATCAAATAGAATTTTATGTGAGCCCAAATGGCTCTACAATTTTATTTTCATAATTTTCAGCACTACAATGAGTTTTATCTACTGAATTAATTATACTCATTTACATACTAGTCACAAACAAAACATTACTCATAATAGAATTCTGCAGCAATTCAGATCCTAGAGCTAACTTACCATTCACTTATTCTCTCAGTAAAGGCTAATTGAAAACCTCATTCTGTGGAGCTTACAGGCTATGCTGCAGAAATGGTAAGTCAATTTCCTCTGTGAGGAGGAAAAACAAAGAACTGCACACAATGGCACATAAATGTTTGTTGTGCTGTCTATAAATCTAAGATATCATATGCGTATATATCCGTGATGAATACTTCTCATATTTAATTGCAAATTAAGTTGCTTCCCTATCTTTAATTGTTTTGTTGATATGAACTAACATATCATAGTGTTATTTTTGTCAGAGATAGATAATATGTGTCTGTTGTGTGCAGAAGATTCTGATTCAGGAGTATCATCTTTAAGCCCTGAAGCACTTCAGAATATTACATGCCACTGCCAAGGGTGTTCCAATAGGAAGCAGAGGTTATGGGAACATTCCAGGCTTTTTCCCCATGTTTAAGCTTTATGTCCTTACATGAAAAACATACACATGCATAACCATGTGAATTTGAAAATGTAACATTAAATTCTTTGGAGGCATATGTAGAACCACAGTCAGAGCTTCACAATGGCCAGGCAAGTGATATCTGTCACTGGGCTGTGCTTATCTCTGTACTTAGTTTTTAGCATATTTTAATGAAAGAGTTTTAATGAAGCAGAAATTCATCACTTACTTTACTATTTAGCAGGAACATTATCTATTCTATTCTATTGTGTTAACTTTGAAAGTTAAGAGTGTTGAATGAAATTCATCCATATTCCTACTATTACAAAATACAAAAAATATAGTTTCTTGCACAAATGCACATCTCACTCAACCCATCCCTTTGTGTAAGCCACAAACCCTCAATGCACTCTCCCTGGAAATCACTAGCCATACAGACTGGAGAATCAGATAGGTGGTTTTAATCCTCCTCCCCATCATCGATTTTCATTTTCCTGTCTTGTTCACAACTTTGATACAGACAACCTGATGCTGCCTCTCCTTCCTTTTGTTCCAAATTCCCAGGATGCCATGAACTTCTTCTCCTACAGCCATTTTCCTCGTCCTGTCTCTTTGTCTCAGTCACTGACACCTGAGAGACCCTCTGGAAAGCCATTGGCCACACCAGACAGCGAATTTGATAGCCAATCTGGAGACTCCTTTTCTTTCTTTAATTACCATTTCCCTGTCTCATGCCCTGCCCCTCTCAGAGATGACCTGTTTGAGACTTGCCTATTTTCTTTTCCTCCATTTCATGGAGACTCCATAGATTGTCTTGGAAGACACAGTATTCCTCTCTCCTGGGACTCTGTTCATCTCTACACCTTGTGGAACTATCCCATTGCTTCAAGTCTTTTCCTAATACAGAGAAAAACATTGCTCCCAGGACCCCAAGTGCCTACACATGGCAGGAACCCAGAATACTTCCCACCAAGTAACTCCTAGTTACCATACTCTTCTAAGGTCAGAGAGGGTAACAGAAACTAAGGAATGGAAAACCTATCAAACAAAGACAAAGCCAGATATCAAAACCCAGAATTACAATAATTTCAAATCCATGGGCTTAGAAACCAGCATAAAAAAAATTCAGTTGTGGCCAGGATGATGTGTGTCCACAGAGTCCAGCAACTATACTATAGTAGGGCCTAAGAAACAAAATACAGTTGAAGGAAAAAACAAGTACTTCAAAGTAGCCATTATAGGTATATTTAAGGATCTTAAAGAGGATGTGAATAGAAATATTACTCAACTCTATGAAAACACAGTAAAAGAAAATGAAGAAAACTGTTATGTAACTAGAAATGGAAACACACACACACACACACTGAGGCAAAATTGAAAATAAAAAATTTAGGAACTTGAATATGAACTTCAGAGTCCGGGCTTACCAACGGAATAAAAGAGGTGGAAGAGAGAATCTCAGTCATTAAACATAAGATAGATGAATTGATATCTCAGTCAAAGAAAATTTAAAATCATTTTTAAAAAAGAGTGAAAAAATCAGAAACAAAACATCAGGAAAAACTTATATAATATGAAAATAGAAAAATCTACAAATAACATGAATAGAGGAAATGAAATAGAAGAGGAGGAGAGGAAACCCAAGTCAAATATTTATTGAAAATAAGTTTTCAATAAATCCATAAAACACAATTTGTCTACAAAGAACATGCTTATCAAGTTTCAAGAAACAAAAAGAACATCAAGTAGACTGAAGCAGAAAACATACTCCTCATGATGCACAAAATAATCAAAATACTAAGCATAGAGTAATGAAAGAATATTGAAAGTGTCAAGGGAAAAAGACCAAATATAACATAGAAAGACTGTATATTACAATAACCCTTGACTTTTCAGTGGATAATTTAAAGGTCAGAAGGGTTTGAACAGATGTTTTACAGTCTGTAAGATAACACAGCATAGTGAAGAGCCCACCAGAGAAGACCACCTAGAGACAGTCTAAGAGCCAATTGAAAGTCTTTGTTCTCGGTGGCTACTGATTAAACATGGGTATTTGGGACCCAAGCCAACCCCAAGCCTTTCTCAGGGACCATATTAAACATCAAAATCACATCTTGAACAGAAATTCCCCACAGGTTCCTTTCTGTAGCTGCAAGCTAAGCTGACAGTTACAAACAAAAATAGCAAGGCCAGGCTGATGGATACAAAGAACTTGCATCTTTGAGTTGGTTTTGTTCCCAGAATTGTGTTTCTTTGGTTTCTTCTTACGGTGTCCCTTGGCACATTACTCAGCAAGACAAAGTTCATCTGAGGTACAAAATGGAGTCACCATATTCAACTTGCTGTCTTTGTCACAAAGATACCAGCTGAGACTACTGTGCTTAACAAAAATTTCAAAGTCTTATAGAAAGAAAGATGGTCCACCAGTACATATTTACAAGTCCATCTCTACAAAAGTGCTAGAAGAACAACTTTCATTTTAAGAGGTTTAATACACTCATGAAATGATAAGAAATATAGTATCTCAGACCAGCAAATCAAAAAGAGAGGATCCACACCATCACAGCAAAATACTAGGAATAATAAATACTCCTAGTCAATAACTCTGAACACCAATATTCTAAATTGCTCTCATAAAAAGACCAACAAATTGGATATGAAAATAGGACCCAGGAAATCAAAGATAGACATCATCTCTGGGTAAAAGGAAAAAGAAAGATATTCCAAGCAAATGGACTCATGAAACAAACTTCTGTGATCATTGTAATATATGGCAAAATAGACTTCAAACAAAAACAAATCCGAAGAGATAGGGGAGGACATTACTAAATGGCTAGTTCATAGCGCTAAATGCCTATGTAAAAAATTAGAGCGATTTCATATCAGTAACTTTACAGCATTCTTGAAAGCTCTAGAACAAAAAGAAAAAAAACACACTCAAAAGGAAGAGACAGTTAGACATAAGCAAACTTAGGGATAAAATCAATAAACCTGTACTTCCTGATTAATCACATAATTAATTTTATTCCTTCTCAAGTCTCTGATAGAGTCTCAAGTCTCTGAATACCAGATAGTTTAGTTTTACACTTAAACTTAGTTGTTTAGTGATCCAGATAGGTGTTTTAAGTTGATAGAGATGAGATGTGATATATATTGATTAACACTCAGAATTTTAGATGCACCAAGATAGCAAAGATGTTTTCTTCACAGTTGTCAAACACAAGTAGCCAAAACACTATGATGTATCATTAATATTGTTTTTGATTCTTTGTGGTTTTTCTTGCTGTATGTAGTTTATTATATAGGTGTATAATTATACAAATGTATATATAAATATATAAAAAGCAAACAATTAACATTCTAAATAAAAATGACAAATGGACTGAGAAATTGAGGAAACAATATCTTTTACAATAGACTCAAAAACAAACAAACAAACAAATATGATCCAGATAAGCAAGTGAAAGATTTATAGAACACAAACTTTGAGACATTGAAGACACTGAAAAAGATAACAGAAATTTGAAAAATTCCACATGCTCAACAATAAGAAATTAATATAGTGAAAATGGCACTCTACCAAAGCCTATGTACTACAGATTCAACATAATCTGTATCAATTTTCCACATAAATTGAAAGGGGAATTTTCAGCTTTATGTGAAACTTCCCCACATAAAATGTGAGAGCTCAAATAGTTCTGAATAATAGTAGTAATATTAATTATAATATTAAATGATGACAATGATGATGGAGATATGGCCATCTCCAATTCCAAGTTTTAAGACAAATCTATACTAAAAATATTATGGGTCTGGCAGAAATACAGACAAGAAATACTCAAATTAAAGATCCAGACATAAGTCAACACATGTATGGATGCCTGGTTTAGGGTAAAGAAAATAGCAATACACACTGTAACAAAGACAGCATTAAAAATGCTACTTCTTATAAAACTTACCAAACTGGATGGCCAAACATATGCATATGTATCCCCTTCTATAAAACTTAATTCCAAATGGATCAAATATCTTAATATAAGGGTAGATACACTGGATCTCATAAAAAAAGAAAGCGATAAATAGTCTTGAATTCATCAGCACAGGATAAAACTTCATGAAGAGCACAATAGCACAATCATTAAGAACAACAATCAATAGACAGGACCTCATGAATCTGAAAAGCTTCTGTAAGGGGAACTGAAGGGACTCTGGCCAGCTCAAACTTGACACTCATGGCTCTGGCAGGTCTTGACCCACTCTCTGATTCCCTCTTTCTTGCTAAAACCCATTAGATTATATTACTAAAGCTAGCCACCAAGGTCTATTCCCTTACTTAGCTGATTCCTCCTCCTGAGGCTGACTTCCGAGGTCCAGCCATCAAAGTATTGCAGTCCAGCAATCAATAGCTCCTTTGACTCACCTAATTACTATGTCTAATTAAAGTTAAACACCTCATCCTAACAAGGAGTTTCTCTTTTTACCTTTATAAACTGCCTTTTTCCTATGTGCCAAATCTGTCTCCTCTCTTTTCAGAGGCAGTCCTTTGTCCCCTGGGACAAATACTCTTCCCCGCTCGCACTTTCTCCCTTCCCTGTCTCCCTCATCCTCGCTATCTTATCTTTGTGTCTTATTCCCTACCCTTTGCCCCTCTGGGGAAAATATATCTTCTTAGTGCTGAAAATTTCATCTTGGAAGTCTTGGACTGATACCAATCCCTACAGAATTCATAGTCAAAGTATATTCTATGAACAAAATTCTGCTTTCAGAAAAAAACAAACAAGAAGAGTGCACCCCTCTTTATATTGAAGATAAGGCGTATGAGTGCTGTCTGTGAGATGGGCCTCTAGTAATGTAGCCTGAAGTGAAGCTAGTTTACGAAGGACATTGTATATGGGGCCACTTTTAATGATACAAATGCTATGGATGCTTCAGACTAAAAAAGAAACAAATAGGCTGAACAATAAAAAATAGAGATCTATGATACTTCAGAATCTACTTTCAAACAGGGCTTAATATAGATGATGTTTGATCAAGTCATCCATGAAAGGAAATACAGAGAAGCAAGAACGGTGGCTAGAGACGGTGTAGTGGTAGAGAGAATAATTTCAGTAGCAAATGGATGGAAACATTATTTCTTATAGGGGTGTGGTATTGAAAAATATTCAATGTAAAGAGTGTACAAAAATAAATTAAAATCCTGGTCATTTCATAGTACCATGGACAGTCAGAAGGAATTCCTAAGGATGGTTTCCTTCACAGTCTTCCTACTGCTGTAATGCATCCTAAGATCTAGAATGATAATCACACTGGCATTTTATTGTTTTCTTTTCATTTTGTCTTTGCTTGTTTGTTTTGCTTAAGATTGTTTTGTGTATACTGTGTCTATTGTTATGAATTTAGAAATAGTTTTGTTTTCTTTCTGTGAAGAATAAGACGGAGATGTTGATTGAAATTGCACTGAATCTGTAATAGGATTCTGGAGAGTAATCATTTTCACAATGTCAATTTTTCAATTAAAAGCATGGGATGTCTTTTAATTATCTGGAGTCTTTCTTTTGAGGTTTAAAGCTTTCATTATAGAGGTCTTTCGCTTCCTACATATTTAATTTTCTTTGAAGCTATTGTTAGACAGTATGCCTATGAACTCCATCTCTGTGTACTTGTTGATGCTGTATAGAAGGCTATTAATTTGTTTAAGTTAATCTACATCCTGACACATTGCTAAATTTCTTTATAGATTCTAGAAGAAAGTGTATAGTATCACATTATATGCAAATGGGGATAGTTTGACTTCTTCCTCCTTTATTTGTGTCCTTTTAATTTTCTTACCTTGTCTTACTGCTCCAGCTAATACTTTGAACATACTGTTAAAAAAAAGACTAAGGATAGTGGATATCCCCATTTTCTCTTGACTTCAATTTTATTGCTTCAACCTTTTTTCCGTTATGATGACAGTCATTGTAGATTTTTTGTATATAGCTTTGATTATGTTGAGGAAAATTCCCTCTAGCCCTACATTCTCTGACTTTTATTATGAATGCATGTTAGTTTTTTTTTTGTCAAAGGATTTGACTGTGTCTATTGAGATGACCACATGATTTTTTGTCTTTAAGTCCATTTATAGTATTTGTTACATTTATTTACTTGTATAGGTTGAACTATACCTGCATTTAAAATGAATTTAACTTGGCTATGATGTATAATCTTCTGTATATATGTCTACATTCTGCTTCTGCTTGCAAGCATTTTTTTTAATATTTTTGAGTCTAGGTTCATTAGTGAAATTGGCCAGAAGTTTTCATTTTTGTTGTTGTTGTCATCATTGTCATTGTTGTTGCTGATGGTGGTGGAGGTCAGAGTGGTGGTGGTGGTGTCTTTACTATGTTTGGTTATTAGAGTTATTCTGACCTCATAGAATAAGTGCTCCTTCTGTTCTTATTTCTGAAATAACACAAGAAGGACTGATGTGGATACTTCTGGACATGGACCTTTCTTAGGTAGAAAGCTTTTTAATACTATTTAATATCCTCATTTGTCATGGGTCCATTTAGCTGGTTGACTTCTTTGAGGATTAATTTTGATAGTTTAACTGAATTTAGAAAATAACCCATTTTGTTTAGAATTTCCAGCTTTATGGAGTACAGGTTTTAAAGATTTTCTTCTATAATATTGAAACTTTCTTTGCCATCTATTAAATTTAGTTTTCAAGACTGTCTTTGTCATTACCGTCAACCTTATGTGTTTCCTGGGCTTTACTCAGGCATTTATTTCCTTAAGCATTTCATCTCTGATTTCATTTATTTTTGTCTTCTTCAAGCTCCATAAATTCTTTGAGGAGGTATATGATCAATTAACTTATGTGTCATAGATTTCATCTAGGTAATTCTCATTGGCAAGCATTTTTACAAGACTGTTAGGCTTTGGAAAGAAAATACTGGTTTGACATATTGTTGGAATTCTAGTTTTGAGAGTCCCCCACTTACCCATAGAGCATAGCCAAGTTATTTTTAATTATTTCCAATGTTTGAATAGTAACAACAACTTTCCCCTAAATCCATAGAGTAACCTCCTTGCTCTGCACGAGCTGGGTGAGCGCTCTCCTATGGTTTAATACCAACTTGACTATCAAATCCACCTCTTCTCTAGCTAGGCAATAGATTTTTTTTCTAACACAGGTAGATCCTGGGTTATCTGGCATCTTGGTTTGTTTTTTGTTTTTGTTTTTTATTTTAAGTAACTGTTAGCCATTACTATATCAGTGACTCCAAAACTGACTCCTATAGTAGGTGTTTTCTATTTTCTGGGTTTTCCTTTCTTCTAACCTTCTCACCACTAACACTACATAGGAAAGGAAAAAAGGATAGACAGGAAAGTGGGTGTCCTTACAGTTGGACTACTTGTTGTTGATTAGGGGTATCAAGCTCTTTGGGACAAGTTTGATCTTTGCCAACAAGAGGAAGGATAGCAGGTCACTGAGAAGAGACTTGATACCCTATGAGCATATACAGGGGGAGGTAATCCCTCTGAGGAACAGTCATAGGGGAGGGGAATAAGGGGAAAATGGGAGGGAGGGGAGAATGGGAGGATACAAGGGATGGGATAACCATAGAGATGTAACAAGAATAAATTAATAAAATAAAAAAAAGATACCTAATTTCTTTCTTTCTTTCTTTCTTTCTTTCTTTCTTTCTTTCTTTCTTT
>OU015743.1:77482184-77522278 GCA_907169655.1 Acomys percivali | reverse complement strand
TTTCTTTCTTTCTTTCTTTCTTTCTTTCTTTCTTTCTTTCTTTCTTTCTTTCTTTCCTTTTTTTGGTCTCTTTTTGCATATAATTACTTAACAAACTGCACCTAACAGCATACAACCGCCAACTACCAACCCACCTATTGGGGCTCTAGTATATATCTATACTCTGAAAAGTCCCCAGAATTCCAAACATTTCAATCGCAGAAACTGTCTGGCAAATCATGCCTCTGCTGGACCATTAGGAAAATCTGCTGTTGTAAAGCAGCCCCATATCCTCAAACCTGAGTTAAAAGGGAAACATATCCTTATATTTCTGTTTTTTGTTTTTGTTTTTTTTTACAGAAACCAAAATTCTCCCTACATATCTCCCTTTCTAATTTAAGGCATTAAATATACTGTGTTTAGCAGGAAATAATAAACAGAGACATTTTCTATGAAATAAGCACTTGGCAGGTCAGTGGCCAGGCCAAGGTTTTCAGGTGACTTTTCTGCTCAATTCTAATCTTGATCAGCTTTGATGGTATTCACAGCTTTTCATTTCCTGTGTAAATATAAATAATCAACATCCCCAATGCAAACTTTTGTAGATGTCCATTCTGAAGTTAACACATCCTTATGTATATAGAACTGTTTAATTACACAGTTTTTTCTATACCCCAGTGACTCTTGGTTGCTCCTGTCTGAAATGGCTCATAATTTTTGCTGGGGAGCCTCAAGCCAGGCTCTCTAAACTATTTCCATATGGCAAGAAATTGTCTTGGACCTACTCTCATTGGTCCAATGACAGACCTTGCCACATTGCCAACACACCTGGTGGCCTAGACTTTCTTTTCGCTTTATATTTAGAACACCCATTGCTGCTAGAAATGGCTTGTTGATGTCTCTGGCTAAAAGTAACATATTTATCATAGTTAGCTCACTGGGCTTTTGAGACATGAGGCCTTTAGAGGCTTAGTCACATTTCTTTGCAAATGACTGAATTCTCACCTACTGAAACACTAGACATGTTGATACCATAGACCTCTAGTTTTAGCTTGGCCTTTGATGTTAGCAATGTTACTCATTAGAACCAATATCTGTGGTACTCCTTATCCACTCATTCATAGGCACTGCCCACACCTTTAATAGTCTAATAACATTTTTACATTCAGTATTTGCATATGCCAAGGTTTCTATCAAGGCTTGTTTTGCATCAGGTTCCCATAAGGCTGTGTTTACAGATGAGACTAATCTTTGTTAAAAAAAAAAATCAGTGACGGCTTCTCCACAGCCTTGTATAGTCTTTGTAAATTAGGTAGATCTTTATCCAGTCTGGCAGTCGGTTTGAGATTTCTTTCAAAATAGGCTGCTTAAATTTTTTTCTTTGACCTTGCTTCCCTGGGAGGCCTCCTCCTCCTCCTCTCAACCCGGTCTACCCACTTGGCTCCTTGACCCACCAGGGGATGGAGGGATTGGAAACCAAAAATCATGGCACCAGGCAGGGCCTTGATCTGCCTTCCAGCTCAGTTTCTTTCTTTCTCTCCTCCTGGGGAAACCCTCGCTCTCTTGCTCAGTCATTTGTTCTGAACCTTCAATTTCCCGTTTCCAGT
This sequence comes from Acomys percivali, assembly GCA_907169655.1. Lineage (NCBI taxonomy): Eukaryota > Metazoa > Chordata > Mammalia > Rodentia > Muridae > Acomys > Acomys percivali. The sequence goes on along the minus strand of OU015743.1, from coordinate 77,520,692 downwards.
GCTCCTTGCCTCTTAATCACTTCTGCCTCTGTGTGCGACTTTTCCTGTTCTTCAACCATTCTCTCCAACATTTTTGAAGGAGAATATAGGAAGAAGAAAGAGAAAAAAACCGGAAATTCTCTCTGGGTCAAAGCAGGGGATATCCCAGCAGAAGCCACAATACATTTTTTTTGATGGCCTCTTAAAGCAAAATATCTATTTCTTTGTCCCCCCATGATTTCATTACAGCATTTGAAATCAAGTTTCCATTCTGGCTAGCCCCTCATCTGGGTGTCACTTGTAGGCACCATTTTCTAGTTTGTGGGCTCTTCTTTCTTCTACTTTTCTCCATGCCTAACATTAGATAAGAGATAAAATAAAGATAGAGAGGAAAGAGAGCATCCTTATTATTAGAATACTTCCTGCTGAATAGAGGCCTTGAGCTCCTTGGAACAGGTTTGATCTTTGCCATAAGATATCTAATTTCTTGTTGTTATTTTTCTTTGCACACAACTACTTAACAAACGGCAACCAACAACATCCAACCACCAACCAGCAACCCATCTACTGGGGCTCTAGCATTTATCTAATCTCTGAAAAGTCCCCAGAATTCCATTCATTTCAAACATCACACAATCATGGAAACTATCTGCAGCTGCCAAAATAAAGCTGCTGTTAGAACATGAGGAAAATCAGAGTCACCTGCTGTGAACCATCCACATATCCCCACATCTAGGATGAAAAAGAAAACATATTCTTAAATTTCTGTGTTTTTTAAAGTAGCCGAAATCTCACTACAGGTTTCTGCTATTCCTAATCCTAAACTTAATCATGAGGGGTATGAGGATGAGGATTTCCCATTCTTCCCTGAACATGAAGGATGGAAAGGCTTGTGTCCATGTATACATGGGTTTTCTCCCCAATTGATGATCATAAACAAACATCCAGGGGAACAAGAATACCAAGATACAGATTTTAAGAGATTGATATACCAGACAAATAGGCAAGCAAGAGTGCAACTCATCAGAACTTTCAAACCAATCAGTTATAACTGGAATGTGAAAGAAGGAATCTCTACCCAACAAAGTAGGGTATGGGAGCAACACCATTTAATGGCAAATTTGCTTTTCCTCTTAAGGGGGGATCTAGACATATATCCCAAGAAAGAGTGGAAAATACATAATGAGACAAAACAACATTATTTGTTTAGAACCCACATCAGTCTTATCATTAGTGAATTGTCACAAGTGTTGGTGATGATCTATTTTTCTGAAATCTTGTTGCCATCACCTATATTGTCATTGACCTGAGAGTTATGTGTCCAGGTACAGATGTTTTCTACTTTGACAGCAGTGGAGGTGCTATGGTCAGGCTGATGTGGTGTGGTCCCTTCCAGGGAGATCCCAGGTTCCTTTACACCTAACATTCCTCCTTTTGAGGGTAAGGTGTCATAGATGAAATTAGAATGTCATTGTTAGGCCAAAGGAGGCTGGAATGGTAGTCATAGGCCAGAAGGAGATTCAGGCAGTGGGTTGATGCCCCAGAAGCATATGGTTTGTTGACCCAGATGAAAAAACAGGGAACAATAATATTGGCTGGACTTGTTTATATCAACTTTCAGCAAGTCCAGAGCTCCTGGCTTTTTGGATAAAGCTGTTGTCTGTTGCAGATTCTGTATGATATCTGTCACTCGAGTGAAAATCTGCTGAGACAGATATACAATAGGGTTAAAGTTTAGGACCTTAAAGCAAAATCTTATATTTAGAACTTCTGCCTCAGGAATAAGCAGTAGTTAGAGGTACTTAGGCTATTGATGCACTTATCTGGAGTCCATTTGACCAATGACAAGTTGTGACACCTAAAGCTTACATGAATTTAAAGTTTACAAAAGCAGGTAAAAGTGTTTAGCATTAGCATTGTTTGTAATCTATACAAAAGTTCACATGGTAGAAAAAACAGTTGACTCATACCTTTGAGTCAGAGTAAGTGCTTGGAAACCCAAATAATGATTTTGCTTTAAAGCTTTAACATTCTTTCCAACTGGTCAGAACTCCATTGATTAATATGTTAAACATTTAAACATTTAAAATGATAACTCCATATATAGTCTTTAAGTTTTATTATTATTTTAAAATTATTTTCTTTGGCCCTAACAACTGTATACATCTTAAACTTCTTTCTGCACTTAATCATTTACCACGAGACATAAGAGGTTCATTACTGAGAGTAGTCATTGCAACACAGGTCTTTTAAGTAGAGAAATGGTAAAAAAAAATTTACATGGAAGCCTGTCCTGTGAGTTTGTCTTTCTTACCAGAGACCTAATAGCTCTAGAAGAAAGCAAGGTCTGATTTCTACATACAAAATGCTACATTTATCAGTGAATGCCATCAGAAATATGAAAAGGATAAATATGAGCAGGACATATAATACAAATGGCGTCTGTATCAATAAAATGTCAGAGGCTTACCTGCTACCTAGATGGTTATCCAGGCTCTTCCTTGGTAACCTCAGTAATCTCCATGGATGCAAAGTGTTTTCAGTCTCCAGTGGTCACACAGGACAATATTGACTCTCTGACTGCCACACAGGGCAGCATCAGCCTTTGGCTGCAGAATGTAAAAGATCCAAGAGACTTTATGTGGGAGGAACTTGAGAGACTGACCTACCTTGATGATGCAAAGGAAGGCAGTCAATTCTCCAGTCTCTTGATTGTCTACAACCTTAGTGGGGTCCTGAGGTGGGTGAGGTAAGTGGCAGTTGTGCTCATTGGTTAGTGTTACCACAATCCAGCTGGAGTCACCTTCCTTGGAGGAGGCCATTTTTTTTCTATCTAAGGAAAATATTTTTATTAAACTCTTTAAATGCTATAATCAGCAAATCTCTGAAGAGTTTTGAAGGCAATCTATTAAGCTTACCTGACTTTAAGGAAGCTTTACTTGTTTTAAGTTACTTGTTTTGGGCTTAACCTTAAAAACATATAACTAAGGTTAGATAAAATTTATGTCAGACAATGAATTGCATCTCTTCTTTAGCATGATTACAAACACAGTTCTGAGCATGTCAAAGAATTTGATTTTTATAAGGTGACTATTAATCTGAATTTATTTATATTAATCTTCATTTACTTATAACTTTAAAATTTATAATTTCTGAATTGCTCTTTTCATACTCAATTAAAACTTCAAATCATTAATGAAGCCATTGAACAATTGAGAATATAATTTTTTTTCTTTTCATGGTGCATCATTGTAGAATACCACAGTTTCTTGTATGCCTCAGTTTATCCAAATAGCTAAAGTTTATAAAGTTGACAAAGAAAAAGAAGAAAGATATACAGTCAGTTTCTATTAGCTTGAATAGACCTTAGATAGATACATCACATAGACTTGTGACAAACTGCTTTTTAGGTTATTGTCTTGCTATATAATGAAACAGAAATATTTCAGGTTTTGGTGCTCATGTTTATTGTTCTAACACTTTAGCTACTCAACTCCTTCACCATATTTTTATTTTTTATCTCATTGCATGCTAGTTCACCCTTTTTCTTGAGCCTCTCTTATTCCTTATTTATAATAATACATATCTCTCTCATCTTAGTCTATCCAAAACCCTAGATATCCCATAAACCATATATCCCATGACATTAAACATTTGTTGGCCTTTTTAAAAGCGATGTTTATATATTTTATTAATTAATAAAAGTGTTATTAACATCATTAATTAATATGATTATATCCTATTAACATATTAATATATTTAATTAATATATGATATATTTATTAACTTATATAATTTTAATTAATTTATATATTTGTCGATTTTATATATTTTATCAATTCATTTTAATAAAGTATTAAATTATTTTTATTAATTTATAATATAATAATATATTGTATTAATATAATTAATATTCTATATATTTATTGATTGATTGATTTGTTCACTTTACATACTAGTCATAACCCTCTCCCTCCTCTCCTCTCAGTCTCACCCCCTTTCCCCATCTCCCCTCCCTTCTTCCTTGGAAAAGAGAGCACCTCCTCCACACACACACCTCAGGACATCAAGTTGCTTCAGGACTGAACTTGGCCTCTTCCCCTGTGGCCTGGCAAGGCAGTCCTGACATGGGGAAGTGATAGAAAAGTGGGCAACAGAGTCCTTGTCAGAGACAGCTCCTGCTCTCCTTACTAACAGACCCACTTGAAGCCTGAGCTGCACATTGACTACATCTATGTAGAAGATCTAGCTTCAGTCCATTCATGGACCTTGCTTGGTGTTTCAGATTCCACAGGCTCTTCTGGGCCCTGGTTAGTTGGCTATGTTGGTTTTCTTGTTGAGCTTCTGTTACCTCTAATCAGAAGACAGGACAACTAAGGATACCAGCCTCTGATAATGACTGTCAAGTTGGCATCAAATCTGGCCAGAGACAAGCACTCCAAAGACAGGCAGGGACTGGGGCTGATATATTTTTTGAGACAGCTTCCTTTCTGAAGCTTTCATGCTTGGTTCTGCTTCTGGCAGCATTTTCTGTCTTGAAGCCTTTAAATGGATTTCTCAGGCCTATTCCTCTGGGTCCTGAGTGGATCATTCCTTCCATTAACTCACTTATGTATCTGGGCATGTCCTTCTATTTAAAGTGAAAACTTGAATTGATAAAATTATTAGAAGAATATCTGCATATATCAAACCACTGATACTTGCAGACCCAGTGAATTTTGAGAACATTCAAGGACAAACATTTCTTTTTAACCAATGGCACTATTCTGAGATAAAGCTGACATCTAAAAGGCCTGCTATTTAGCCATTTTTTTAAAAGAAGAAAGTTATTGAATATAGCAAACAAAACTTCATTTATCTTGCTGTGATTGAAAAATTAAGTATATTCTTAATCATTGTAGCCTTTCCAGTGTTGTTTCCTATTTTTTTTTAAACTAAACTTTGTTTTGTAATTTTTGTTTTTATGTATTATTTTTATTCTAAGAATAAGGATCATCAAACAAAAATCCATCCCAATCCAAAATGTCGTATGGACCCACTGCTATCTAAAATACCATTTCTTTTAAACAAACGTTGAATCCAAGTTACACACACTTTATGCTGTAGTAAATTAAGATTCCCTGAATACAGAGTTTTTGACTCTCAACTTTCCTACTAACAGTTATAAATTAACTTTTGTTACAGATTTCACAGATCTTTAACCATACCCAAGAAACTTACAAATCTTAAGGTGGAGAAAGTTTACATAATAGTCTCACAAATTTTGACATAAGTTTCACACTTTAGCAAAAGTTTAAGAGAATTAAATGAAACAGACCAAAGCAGAATATGAGATGAGTGAAAATAATCTCCATTAGGAATCATCTACTCTGCTTTGCTTTTGTTCTCCTCTTTCCATCACATAGTCAAGTGGCCTGCCTGGAAAAGACAGAGATTTTGGAGGAAACCTTTAACCAAACATGTTTGGGTCTAAAGGAGGGGAAGACAAAGCCCAACTCTAGAGCCAACTTTGCTCGGAAAAAGAACAGCACAAAGCATCATTATAATATTATCCATACCTAAAAGACACCTGAATCTCTGTAAAACAGCATCTGTGACCAGGCAGAGGGATCAGAGCAGGCTGAGAAGAAAGAAGTCTGAGAGATACTGGGAAAATGTTTTTCAAGCCATGGTTAAGACAGAGGACACTACCACAAAGAGATGAGAGATACACCACCGAGCCAGGAACCTCCGTGCACCGCAGCTGTGCCTCCTCCTTCTCTCTGATCTGGCCCCTGGCTCCACATCTTCAAAAAAGTTATGAACACACCAGAAAACACAGATCATCAAACAGTAACTCAGAAAGACAAAATATCCCGCATGGTCATGGGGGATCCAGTCAAGAAGAAGCTTTTGGTGACGACCTTTTTTCATACACTCGATTTCCACCTTGGCTTTTGCAACAAGGCAACCAACATCCTGGTGTTCCCTCTAATGTAGGAATCAGTGCTATGTCCAGCTTTTCCATGAGTCCCACAAATGTGCACTACAAACAGAATCCGTATCTACAGAGCAGGAGGTTTTCTGATACCTTTTTTTTTCAATCTATATGTTGAGAATCTGCCAGTGGCTGTTCCCAGACTATGGACTTATCTTATTTCTTGGGTCCCAACATGCCGGAAACACTCAGGGTCAGAGCTCTTCTGCAAAATGTGGCCATTCAAGAGCCTCAGATCCCTCCCAACACTGGGACTATAGGGTCTTTCAGCTCCCAGTATGCTGGAATCCTCCCAGCCTCCCAAAGCTTGCCAAAAAAAAAAAAAGATGTATCTAGCTGAACTTCCAAGTCCTGGATGAGCTACCAATGTTATGTGTCTGGGGTTACTCAGAGAATCACCAGTCTAATAATGAATAAAGTTTAACAAAGAAGAGGCTTTTATTCACATGTGGAGGCAGGTTTAAACCGGGACTCGGGATTCCTGAATTTAGTGTCCAATCACTAAAGTTAAGGGGTTATAAAGGCCAAGAAAACAAAGTTACATTCCTCTTTTCCTGAAAGCAGGAGGTGCTCTCATTCACAACAAGCTGTTGTTTATAGAAAACGAAACAGTGGTCCACCAGCCATTGCTCTTGGGTAAACCACAGTTCTGTTAAAAGTATACCTGGTTGCACTCAGAGGAATGACAGCAGGTCACCGAGAAGAGACTTGATACCCTATGAGCATATACAGGGGGAGGTAATCCCTCTCAGGAACAGTCATAGGGGAGGAGAATAAGGGGAAAATGGGAGGGAGGGAAAATGGGAGGATACAAGGGATGGGATAACCATTGAGATGTAACAAGAATAAATTAATAAAATTTAAAAAAAGTATACAAGAGCAGGCAATTACAGAAACCAACCTTTAGTACCTCTTAACTTATAGAAGTCCACTTGGTTTTATAGATCTCTTAAGCACAGTAATTTTAAACTTTTAAACATAGTTAGCCATCATCATATTAGTCATCATGTCATGACTGTCTTGTGTATTACAGTTAACCCTTTTCACATCTCTCTTCCTTTCTATTCTTTACTTCCTCTCTCTCTCCTCCCTCCCTCCCTCCTCCTTCCCCCTCTCTCTTCTCTCTCTCTCTCTCTCTCTCTCTCTCTCTCCTTAGTTACCAAAGAAATATTAAGTACAGTTATGGTGTTTTAGTCGAATACTGTGATGTGTTGATAATGGCTATTCCTGACCCAGGGATGATATACACATATGTGGAATGATTTGCAAGCTCTTACTGATGTTGCCCACTGTAATGGACCCAGCAAATTGTGTTTCTCAGAACAGGCCATGTTTTCCAGCCTCTCATTTTTGTTTTTGGATTTCTTATTTCTGTGTAAGAATTATGCTTTCCCTTGCCATGGAAAACCTAACTATTCTACTGTTTAGTTTCAAAACCCTGGAACAATATTGGTTTGGTTGTTTCTCAGTGTCTATTTTTCATAATGGACTTTCATCTGTTCAAGTGTCCTAATCTTTGGAAAGTACACTAATCACATTATTTTTTCTAATGTCATAATAGGCTTACCCACACTGCTTATCTATTCCATGATAATCACACAAATACTTAAAAGTGGATCTATTCCAGTTTTCATTGCTTGCAAAGCCCACAGATCCTTCCTCAAATTTATCTCCCTTTTCTATATTCAGGTTTCTGCTTCTAGTGGTGGCATTCATTTCATAATAACCCTGTATATTTAGTCTCTGAAACTCTTATTTCTAATGAAAAAAAAGTCATTCTCTATCTCACTTTTTTTAATCGAATCTCACAAAATAAGTATACTTATGACATAGGATCAATTATTTATCAAAATAATAATCACTCTCCATAATAGAAATATATATGTATTTTAGTTCATTACACAGAGGATAAAAATTGTTTTGTATTCATATGAACATCTGGGTGTATAAAAAAATACCTCTCACTGGGAGGTAGTGGAGCATGCCTATAATCCCAGCACTCAGGAGGCAGAGTCAGGTGGATCACTGGGAGTTCAAGGCTGTTCTACAAAGTGAGTCCATGACAGCCTCGAAAAACCACAAAAAACTAGTCTCCCAGGTTTATTCTACCAGGGATTATATAAAATATAATGTTTACATAGAGTTATGAATTAATCTGAATGCATTGACTTTACTTAGCTAAAAATGTTTAGCTGTCATGCTCTTATTGTAGTTCAAGAAGAAGTGGTCATAACATCACAAAGTAGAAAAATACAAATCGATATGCTCAAATTTGTCCTAATTTTCCATAGATGGTTGTGATTTTCTTTGGACTTTTAAAAATTATTTATTCGTGTACATGAGTGTTTAGCATGCATATATGTTTGTGCAACATATGGATATTTGGCTCCCTTGGAATCTAGAAGAAGGACTGTAGTTTAGAGTTGGTTGTGAACTTCCATGTAGGTGTTGGAAATAAAACCCAGGTTGTCGGGAAGAGGAACATTTGCTTTTAACTGGCAAGCCATGTCTTCAGTCCCATGTCTCGACCTTTTAAATGCCTTATTCACTGTGGAACATTAGAATTAAAGCTCAAGATAAGAAAGATGGCTCAAGCATTAAAGGCTAAGCTCACAAACAACAATAAAGGAATTAAGATGAATTTTTTGAATATACGTTTTGCATGAAGCACAGTTTTATCATAAGTTTAAAAGCACTCTATTTTAAAAAAAACATATATTTTAACAGAAAATAAGTAATATTGTTATGCTTGGATCTCAAGATGCCCAAAGACCACTCAGGAGCCACTTCTGATACAAGTGCAAGAGGGTTGTTGGGTTGTTTATTCAAGCCTAGGCAGGGACTCCCTCCCTCACTGACACAGTAGATTGGGAATGAGATGCCCTATCTTAGAAAATATGTGTTTTTTTAAATAGATTTTTAGACAAAGAAATGGGCTTTACAGTATATGATTGGATGACATTTGAACAGACAGACATGTCTGTCCCTGATTGGCTGTTATTATGTCCCATACCTTTTGCAATCAGCTTGAATCAAGGGAAAGTATATTTAGACTCTGGATACTTTCCCAAAGCAAGCTGATTGGATGTTGCTAGGTGAGAACCTAAGAATGTAAAGTTGGGTTCATTTGTGGGTAAAGTAACCTAGTGCAGGGACTTTTACCCAAACCTGGAGGTATAAACATTTTTTTCCTAAGAATATAAGCATTGGTTCTTAGTCAACTTGACTTCATCCAGGGAGTTCTTTCTGAGCTAGAGTTGGAGGTCTTTTGTGATCCAATATAGTCCGGTAGCCCTTTTAACAGTATGGAGTTGGTCAGACTCCACATTCCCTTAAAAATGGAGTTTCGTTTTTGGGAAATGGTGTTACACAGGCTTCCCAATGCATGTTTGAAGACTAGCCTGTCTTCAGAATCAAGTGTCAGGTGTGAAAATTGGTCTCTTTAAAGCTGTTAACAATTTGATGCAGAATGCTTTTGATGCCAAAACTAGCATTAGATATCGCTTTTAAAGACTGGATCTGGTCTAGAAAAAAAATGGACAGAGGCCTACACATGACCCTGAGCAAAATTTGTGCACTCTGGGTTTGCCTTTGTTTCAGGAATTGCATAATACCTAATATCTATCCCCATATTCCCATCTATGAAACTGGTGAAGTTGTCTATCATTCCATCATTGGTAGATTTAAATATGATCGAGGGGCTGAAGAGCTGGCTCAGGCATTAAAAGCACTGTCTGGCTTTCCAGAGGCCCTGAGTTCAATTCCCAGGAACCACATAGCACCTAACAACCACGTATACTATGCCCTCTTCTGGCACGCAGACATATATGCAGATAGAGCACTCATATAAACTAAATAAATTAATGAATCTTTAGAAAATAAATATGATTTATAAATGTTATCTTCTTTGTAAATGTATATTTTATTTATTATATTTTTTTCACATTACATCCTAGTTGTTATTCTATAGCTCTTATCCTCCTGTTCCTACCCTCCCTCCCTCTTTTGCCTATTTCTCTTTTCTAGACCTCTGATAGGGGCATCCCTCCTACCCCACTTTCTGGCCACAACTTATTATATCTCATCAGGATAGCCCATATCCTCTTCTTCTGTGAGTCCACAAAGCCTTCTTGCCAAAGAGCAGTGACCAAATTGTGGGCTCCAAAGAGCTTGTCAGACGTTCAGCAGAAATCTACCCCCTCCACGGGGAGAAACAGGTGTCTATCTGCTGCATCTGAAGAGTGGGCCTTGGGTCTTTGCATGCATTGTCCCTGACTGGTGCATCTGTGTCCAGATCCTGCTAACTTGATGGTCTGTCACTGGAGCTCCTGCTTCCTCTCTGACCTTTCACCCTCACTCTTCCCCGCAACTCTCAGTGCTCTTCCCAGAAACTAGATTTAAGTTCCAGTATCTGTTCTCATCACCCACTGGGTGAAGTCTCTCAGAAAATATCTATTTTGGGCTAATATCCACTTATAAGACACCATGGGTGTCTTTTTGTGTCTGGGCTACCTCACTCAGGATGATCATTTTTTAGTTCCATCCATTTGCCTTCAAATTTCAAGATACCTTGTTCTTAAAAGCTGAATAGTATTCACCTGTGTAAATGTACCACAGTTTCTTTATCCATTCTTCGGTTGAGGGATATCTTGGTTATTTGCAGTTTCTGGCTATTACGAATAAAACTGCTATGAACATAGTTCAACAGATGTCCTTGTTGTATAGTGGAGAATCTTTCAGGTACATGGCCATTTTAATAAGTGTAAGATAGAATCTCAGATTCATTTTAATTTGCATTTCCCTGAGGACTAAGAACTTGAGCACTTCTTTAAGTGTTTCTCAGCCATTCAATATTTCTCTGCTCAGAATTTCCTGTTTAGATATGTACCCCTTTTTTAATGGATTATTTGGTTTTGTAGTGTTTAATTTCCTGAGTTCTTTATATATTTTGGATATTATCCCCCTGTCAGCTGGAGAGTTGGTCAAGATCTTTCCCCAATCTGTATGTTGTTGCTTTGTTCTGTTGAAGGTGTCCATTGCCTTACAATAGCTCTTCAGTTTCATGGGGTCCCATTTACTAATTTCTGACTTTATAGCCTGAGCTATTGGTGTTCTGTTCAGGAAGTTTTCTCCTATGCCAATGAGTTCAAGGCTCTTCCCCTTTTTTCTTAAATTTGAATTCTATATGAATATATCAAGATTAAAATTATTTTGCAACAATAAACAAAATTCTATACCAATGAATTAAAAATAACATTATCTGTGAGTAACAATTAAGGCCTTAAATTGAGGAGTAGATTTAAAATCTACTTTTTGTTCTATCATCCCTATATACTTTTATATTCCCTTTTCTTTATTTTCAACCCCTATCTCCACACCTGTTAAAGAAAGATAAAGGAAAAGATAGCCATCCCTGAGTCCAACCTTGTTTTCTTTCTGAATAAGATCAATAATAACTTATAATCACCTCCCAGAGAAAATAAGTATCTGTAACCCAAGAAAGCAAACAAAAACCTACCCAACCCCCTTTAGGGGAAATGAGGCATCATTCTCTTAAGGTTTCCTCTGGTTGATTTGGGGCAAATCATACCTTTGTAGGGGCCCAAATAAAATTAGGGAAATAGCATTTGTGATAGGAATAGCATTTGTGTTCCACCATCTAAATGTTTTATGGTTTTATAGTTTTATGTTGAGGTCTTTTATCCACTTGGACTTGATTTTGTGCAGGGTGATATAGATCTATTTGCATTCTTCTATATGCAGATATCCAGTTAGACCAACACCATTTGTTGAAGATGCTGTCTGTTTTTCATTATATGCTTTTGGCTTCCTTGTCAAGTGTCCATAGGTGTGTGGATTTATTTCTTGGTCTTCAGTTCAGTTACATTGATCAACCAGCCTATCTCTCTGCCACTACATGCCTTTTTTAATTGATGTTTCTCTATAATACAGCTTGAGATCTGGGAAGAATATTCCGCCAGAAGATATTTTATTGCAAAGGATTGCTTTAGCTATTCTGGGTTTTTCATTTTTCTATATGAAATTTAGAATTGATTTTTGTAGGTCTGTAAAAGTTTTGTATGTATTTTGATAGGGATTATGTTGAATCTGTAGATTGTTCTTGGTTAAGACAGCCATTTTAACTATGCTGATTCTCCCCATCCACAAGCATGGGAGATTGTTCCATCATCTGATATCTTCTTCAATTTCCTTCTTCAGAGATTTGAAGTTTTTTCCATATAAGTTCTTCACTTGCTTGTAGTTACACCAAGAGACTTTATGCTTTTTGTGGCTATTGTGAAAGGTATAGTTTCCCTAATTTCTTTTGCAGCCTGTTTGTCATTTGTATACAACAGGGCTACTGACTTTTTTGAATTGATTTTGTATCCAGCCAGGTTGCTGATAGCATTTATCAGCTGTAGGAGTTCCTTGGTAGAGCTTTTGGGGTCACTTATGTATAACTATCATATCATCCTCAAATAATGATACTTTGACTTCTTCCTTTCCAATTTGTATACCCTCGGTTTCCTTTAGCAGTCTTATTGCTCTAGCTAGGACTTCAAGCACTATATTGAAGAAACAGAGAGTGGACAGCCTTGTCTAGTCCCTCATTGCAGTAGAATTGATTTAAGTTTCTCTCTGTTTAGTTTGATTTTGGCGAAAGGCTTGCTGTATATTACCATTACTATGTTTAAGTATGTGCCTTGTATCCCTGATCTTTCTAAGACTTTTTAACATGAAAGAGCTTTGGATTTTGCCACATGCTTTATCAGCCTCTAAGGAAATGATCATGTGGTATTTTTCTTTCAGATTGTTTATATAATTGAATGAATTGGTGGACTTCCATATATTGAACCACCGCGATTATCTGGGATAAAGCCTACTGGTCATGGCGGATGAGATTTTTGATGTGTTTTGGGGTTTGATTTGCAAATATTTTATTAAGTATTTTTACATCAGTGTTCATAAGGAAAATTGGTCTGAAGTTTTCTTTGTTGGGTCTTTGTGTGGCTTATGTATTAAGGTGACTGTAGCTTCACAGAGTGAGTTTTGTAGTAATCCTTCTGTTTCTGTTTTGTGGAATAGTTTGAGAACAATTAGTTGTTCTTTGAAGGTCTCTTAAAATTCTGTCCTGAATCCTCTGACCCTTATGTTTTTTTTAGTCAGGAGAATTTTGATGACTGCTTCTATTTCTTTAGAATATATAGAACTATTTAATTTGTCTGCCTGACCTAGTTTCAACTTTGGTAAGTGTAATTTATCAATAAAACTGTCCATATCATTTAGATTTTCAAATTTTGTGGCACATAAGCTTTTAAATAAAGAACTAATGATTTAGATTTCTTTGGTATCTGTCTTTATAGTTCCCTTTTCGTTTCTGACTTGTTGATTTGGATACTCTCCTTTGCCTTTTAGTTAATTTAGCTAAATGTTTGTCTATCTTGTTGCTTTTCTCAAAAAAAAAAAAAAAACCAACAGCCCTTTGTTTCTTTGATTCATTGAATTATTTTCTTTGTTTATAATTCATTTATTTCAGCTCTGAGTTGATTATTTCCAGCCTTCTACTCCTCTTGAGTGAATCTGCTTCTTTTTTTCCTAGGATTTTCAGTTGGTCTATTAAGTTGCTTGTATGAGATGTCTCCAATTACTTTTTTCTTTTTTAATATTTAAGTTGTTCATGTTACATGCCTATTGTAGTCCCCTCTCTTTTTCCCTTCTGATCCCACTCTCCCTTCCTTATACCTTCTCCCTCCCTACCCCAGTCTTCAAAAAGGTGAGCCCTCCTCCCCGAACATCTGACTTCACCTATCAAGTCTCATTTGGACTACCTGTATCCTCTTTTTCTCTGGCCTGGCAAGGCTGCCCCACCAGAAGGAAGTGAACATGAACACTGATGCAAAAATGCTCAATAAAATATTTATAAACTGATTCCAAGAAGACATCAAAAATATAATTCACCAAGACCAAGTAGGCTTCATCCCAGTCATGCAGAGATGGTTCAATATACAGAAATCCATCATTGCAAACTATTATATAAACAAACTGAGAGAAGAAAACCACATGATCATCTCCTTTGATGCTGAAAATGCATTAAACAAAATCTAAAACTTACTTGTGTTAAAAAAAAAACCCTCTTGGAGAAATTGGAGATATAAGGCAAGTACCTAAACATGGTAAAGACAATATATTGCAAGTACATAAACAACATCAAACTAAATGGAGAGAAACTTAAGTCAACACCACTGAAATCAGGCACATGACAAGGGACATCCCACTCTCTGTATATCTTTAATATAGTACTTGAAGTCCTAGCTAGAGCAGTAAGACAACTAAAGGAGTTGGAAACGATACAAATTGGAAAGGAAGAAGTTCAGTTAAAGTATTCACTGATGATATGATAGTATAAATAAATGACCCCAAGAATTCTATCAAGGAACCCCTACAGCTGAGAAACACCTTCACCAAAGTGGCTAGATATAAAATCAATTTTAAAAAATTAATTCAAAGACCTCAACATAAAACCAGAAACACTAAGTCAGTTAGAAGAAAAAGTGGGGAAGAGCCTGGAACATATTGGCACAGGAGACAACTTCCTGAACAGAACACCAACAGCCCAGGCCTTAATGTCAACAATTAATAAATGGGACCTCATGAGGTTGAGAAGCTTTTGTAAGGCAGGAGACACTGTCAAGAGAACAAAGCAAAAGCCTACAGACTGGGAAAAGATCCAACCCTACATCTGACAAAGGTCTAATATCCAAAATATATAAAGAACTCAAGCAATTAAACACCACAAACCAAATAACCCAACTGAGAAATGGGGCTTGGAACTAAACAGAGAATTCTCAACAGAGGAATATCAAATGGCTGAGAAACATTTAAAGAAATGCTCGACCTCCTTAGTCATCAGGGAAATGCAAATCAAAACAACTCTGAGATTCCATCTTACACCCATCAGAATGGCTAAGATCAAAAACTCAAGTGACAGCACATGCTGGCAAGGATGTGGGGAGAGAGGAACACTCTTTCATTGCTGGTGAGAATGCAAACGAGTACAACCACTTTGGAAATCTATCTGGTGCTATCTCAGAAAACTGGGAATAGGGCTTCCTCAAGACACAGCTATTCCACTCTTTGGAATATACCCAGAAGATGCTCCAGCACACAACAAGAAAATTTGCTCAACCATTTTCATAGCAGCCTTATTCATAATAGCCAGATCATGGAAACAGCCTAAGTGCCCCTCAGTAGAAGAATGGATAAAGAAACTGTGGTTTATATACACTGTGGAATACTACTCAGCTATTAAAAACAAGGAACACCTGAAATTTATGGATAAATGGATTGAGCTAGAAATGATCATAATGAGTGCGTTAACCGAGAAGCAGAAAGACACAAATGGTATATACCCACTTATATCTGCATATTAACCCAAGGGGCATGTCCCGTGAAAGCCTTCACTTACCAGGAAACTGAGACAGAGGGGAGGACATCCTATTGGGATTCTAGATGAGAGACGCATGGGAGAATTGCAAAGTAGAAGAATCCAGAGGGTCCTAGAAACCTACAAGTAGAACATTATGTTAGGCAGATTTGGGCACAGGGGTCCCGCTCAAACTAAGGCACCAGCCAAGGACAATACAGGCGGTAAACTTTAAACCCCTACCCAGGTCTAGCCAATGGACAGAACATTCTCCACAGTTGAGTGGAGAGTGGCGTATGACTTTCACATGATCTTTGGTGCCTCATATTTGACCATGTCCCCTGGAGGGGGAGACCTGGTGGCACTCAGAGGAAGGATAGCAGGCTACCAAGAAGAGACTTGATACCTATGAGCATATACAGAGGGAGGAAATCCCCCTCAGGCACAGTCATAGGGGAGGGGAGTAAGGGCAAAATGGGAGGGAGGGAAGAATGGGAGGATACAAGGGATGGGATAACCATTGAGATGTAACAAGAATAAATCAATAAGAAATTTTAAAAATTAATTAAGAAAATCTCCACTTTCTTCAAGAAGGCACATAGTATTATGAATTTTCATTTTAGCACTGCTTTTATTATGGCCCAAAGGTTTGGATATGTTGTGCATTCACTTTTATTGAGTTCTAGGAAGTCTTTATTTCTTTATCTCATCCCTGACTCAGTTGCTATTGAGGAGAAAATTATTCAGTTTCTATAGTTTTTTAGGATTTTTGTTATTTCTACTGTTGTTGAAGTTCAGCTTTAGTCCATGATGGTCTGATAAGATGCAGGGTATTTTTTCAATTTTCGTTCATCAGCTCAGGCTTGTTTTGTGAATAATTATATGCTCAGTTTTGGAGATGGTTCTGTGAGGTGCTGAGAAGTAGTTATCTTCATTTATGTTTAGATGAAAAGTTCTGTGGTTGTCCGTTATATCCATTTGATTCATACTTCTGTTAACTTCATTATTTCTCTATTCAGTTTCTGCCTCAGTGAGAGTGGGGTATTTAAGTCTCCCACTACTAATGTGTCTGGCTAGATGTGTAATTTAAGCTTTAAAGGTGTTTCTTTAACAAATGTGGGTATCCTTGTATTTGGGGCATAGATATTCAGGATTGTGATGTCCTCTAGGTGAATTTTTCCTTTGGTGAGAACTAAGTATTATTCCCCATCTTTCTGGATTAATTTTAGATGAAAGTTTATGAATGGCTAACCCTTCTTGCTTCTTGGGTCCATTTGCTTGGAAAACCTTTTTCAGCCCCTTATTCTCAAGTAATATCTATTTCTGCTACTGATGTGTGTTTATTGAATGCAGCAGAATGTTGGATCTTGTTTTCTCAGCCATTCTGTTAGTCTGTGTCTTCTTATTGGGGAGTTGAGGCTATTGATGTTGATAGATATCAGTGGCCAATGATTGTTAGTTCTTTTATTGTGGAGTTGGTGGTGATAGTGTGTGGTTTTGTACTTTTTCTTTTAGTTTTGCTGTTGTTAGATTATGTATATACTCTATTTTCTTGGGTGTGGTTGTCCTTACTAGATTGTAATTTTCCTTCTAGTATCTTCTGTAGGGCTGGGTTGGTGCATCAATATTGTTTGAGCTTGGTTTTTTCATGGAATATCATGTTTTCTCTATCTATAGTGGTTGAAAGGTTTGCTGGATATAGTAGTCTGGGTTACCATCTATAGTATTTTGATGTCTGCAAGATACCAGGCCAGACTCTTCTGGCATTCCTGGCTTCTGCTGAAACGTCATGTGTGATTCTGATGGGTTTGTCTTTAGATGTTACTTTGCCTTTTTCTTTGCTTCTTTTAATATATTTTCTTGCTTGTGTAGATTTAGTGTTTTGATTATTAAGTGTCAGGAGGAATTTCTTTTCTGGTCTAGTCTAGTTGGTGCTCCATAAGCTTATTGTATGTTCAAGGGCATCTCTTTCTTTAGGTTGGGAAATTTTTCTTTTGTGATTTTCTTGAACGTATTTTCTGGTCCTTGGAATCTGGCATCTTCTTTTTCATCTATTCCTATTATTCTGAGATTGAGTCTTTTAATGGTGTTCTTGATTTCTTGGATGTTTTCTGTCACAGATTTTTTTGTTGTAATGTTTTCTTTGAGACATGTATCATTTTCTTCAATTACATCTTCATCTCCTAAGATTCTGTTCTCCATTTTTTGAATTCTGTTGGTGATACTTACCTCGAAAATTCCTGATCTCTTCTCTCAGTATTCCATTTTCAGGGTTTTCTCAGTTTGTGTTTTCTTAATTAATTCTAATTCTGTTTTCATGTCTTGAACAGCTTTTATCATTTCATTTGTCTGTTTGACTATGGTTTCTTGTTTGCTCTCTATGGCCTTTATTTGTTTATTTGTATTTTGCTGTAATTCTTGAAAGGATCTATTCATTTCCTCTATATTTCTCAAATAACTGCACAGTCATAGTTTTAAGGTTATTTTCTTGAGATGCAGCTGCATTAGAGTGTCTATTATTGTTTGGGATTTCTGGTGGAGCCATGCTGTCCTGGTTTTTGTTGATTGTGTTCTTAACACTTTCTTTAGCTATGTGTTGAGGGGTTCAGGCTTTCTAAGCTGGTTGCTGAGGAGGCAAGTCCTTTAGGAAGGTAGTTGCTTGGTTTACTGGCTTATCAGACACTGTCCTCCTGGAACTTAGTCTGATGTCTACTCCGTAGGATAAGGGATTCTGCACTATAACTCTGACTACCTTTTCTCATCAGAGGGATCAACAGCAGAGTAGAACAGTGTCTTAGTGTCCAGAGTGCTGTATATCAGATCCAGATGCTGTTCTTCAGGGCCCTAGGATTCACTGCACTGATCCTCCATTCCCCAGGAGGCCTGTACTCGCTCAAGTGTTCATAAGAGTGCATGAAGCACAGGATTTTTGACTCCTGCACCCAGGTACTTTTGGCTACAATGTGGGTGGTGGGGCTCAGGATCCTGGGTTCTTCTCTTCAGTCTGTTTTATACCCTCTGATCTTCTGATCCCTAAACAGGGAGCATACTGGGTGTTACACCTTGGAATCCACCTACTTGTCAATTTTTTCAAGTGCATCACATCATACACCAGCATAATTCTCAATGTCAGGGCCTTGGTTCCTCCTATTCGTCTTGTAATTTCATGTACTCCTGCCCTAAATGCCTCTATCCAAATAAGGCTCAAGAAGTTAACATGAGTTGTATCATGTAGTACTTAATATTTGCTTCTGTTTACAATTTTTACACTGTAAGTCTGAAAATGGAGTATCAAAGGTCAAGAAACTAAAGAATCATAGACTAGGCATGTTTGGCAAAAAGGAAAAGAATGCCTACACCCCCTACCCAGGAGTCAAGGCTGTTCAATACTTCATCCTTTGTTTCATATCTCAAAGGTTGTCCACATTTACCTGCATTAGCTGGGGTGGGTTGATATGGGTGTGCGGTTCTCCTTTTTCTGAGAAGGAGAGAGGGAAGAGGGTGGGAGGGTGAGACTAGGAAGAGAGAAGGGAGAAGGCTGTTTTCAGGGATGTAAAGTGAAAAAATAAACTTTTGAAATGGCATGTAATTATTTCGAAATGCACACCTTTAAAATTATATTTATAAACGAGGTAACTAAATTTGAATCTGGAAGCTGTTTTTCCTGGTGTATGAATATGGAGCTCTTCAACACGTACTGGAATGGGCTGTGAATGGCTAACTAACATGGTATTTGGTCTGTTCTCTTCTAATGAACCCTTAGGCAAAATGCTTTCCAAGTTATTGCTGTGGATGGAGTCTGCAGTGGAATTCTTCAGTGCCTCTCTGCTGAAGACTGCATGGATTGGCTCCAAGCAATAGCAGCTAACATTTCAAACCTCACAAAGCACAATGTAAGTACTGATTCAATGAATAGATATACAGCCAGAAAGTCTTTTTGCGTTTGTAGGTTTATTCAGTGGTATTTAGCTTTGATTCACCTGCTTAGTGAAATTCCAAGAATGAGTCTCTTTCCACTTCCTTGGAAAGCTCTTCTGAAACACAAGAGAAAAAAAACACCTCACCATGAAAGGGCATGCACAACTGACCTGTGAAAAAAACACACAGAGGATTCCTTTGACCAATGCACAAAACAACTGCTTTTAATAAACATGATACAGAATTTGGTATAGAAATGGTACAATCAACTAAGAGCATCCTAGACAAACAGGCTATTGAATGGAAATGTTATTGATCTGTCTTTAGTGACCTTAGGACTGCTGCTGAAACTTTGTGAAAGAGAAAGTTCTGGAGATAGGTGTTAACATGGACACTAAAAGTTTCCCATGGAACTCTATGGGCACAAGGCTAGTGAGCTGATGTCCTTATGGGATGCAAGACCTTGTATAGCACAGCCAGGTCTCTGTCAATAGAAATAGCTTCTTTCTTAACTGTGTTTCTCATGGTCTTTTTTTCTCCCTCAGTTCCTGTGCAGTTTTGTGGTCATCATGTCTTTGTTATCATTACTTTAAAATAATTTATCGCTTCTCAGTATTAGTTATAACTGGTCTAACAAAGTTTGAAAATCATAATCCAGGAGGATGTAGAGAGCTCAGGCTATAAATTGCTTTCTGGGCAAACACCTAGGACATCAGCTTGATCCCTAGAATCCATGTAAAAAATCATAGTGCCCAACATGTTAAATCAACCCTGGGGAGAAAGAAACAGTCAAATCACTGGCACTCACTGGCCATTATGCCTAAGCCACTTGGCAAGCTTCAGAGAAGTGAATATGCTGAATAAGAAGCCATGAGTAACATCTGAAGTTGCTGTCTAGCATCTGTACACATGTGTGCACACTTTCACATAATTCACATGTATTTACACACATACCCTTTGTTGTAAGATTGTTTATTGTGGATAGTATTATGGATCATTCCATTTTTGAAATCATATGTGGACATCAATCCCTTTGTCTCCATTACTTTATGTGTCCTCCTCTGTTTCATAATGTAGTACAATATTTGTGAAATACTTAGGGAAACTCAGAAGCTGGAATTCAGGAGTCAGACAATTTTACTATTCTCACTAATTCATAAAGTCACAACTCTTTCTTAAAGCAAATGCCTCTCTCATCCAGGGGAGTGCCGTCAATTTTGCTTTGAGTCCAAAAAGATCTTAGTAAATATGTCATATCTTTCTTCAAAATACAATAGGCCAACTTTTTTTTATAACCAACTGCCTAGTATTTGTGTTGCTTTTTTTAAATATTCTGGGTGCTGAGACTGTGCATGATGTTGGTGTTAATACAGGCAGAGAAAGTTTAAGTTGTGCCTGAACAAATACAAAATGTCTGAGTATCCATAAGTCTGACCAAGGAACATGGTATGACCAAAAGTGATGCTCTATCTTCCTGTTGAAATTTCTAGTTTGGTGGTGTCCTGATAAAGCCGAGTTGTTGAAGATTTAATTATCTCCTACTTCTGTTTCTGTGCCAATGTCTTATGAGAAAATGACATCATGTATCATGGCACCAATGGTGAGAATGCTGTACTCATGAGCTATTGTTCCGTATGTGTGAGAAACATTTTGTAAATGAACAGAATACTAAACCTTAAATAATTTCTCTCTTCACAGCCAGATTCAAATTGTCAATGGCCTAGATCCTAAGAACACTCACAGAAAATCAGCTCTTTGCAAGAAATGTTTTGTTAGAGGAACATGACTCACACGAACTAGCGGCACATGAAAACCTAGCACTGAGATAGAGAAAATGTGAAGATGCAGAAACTTTGTAGGAAACAGATGCCAGCTTCACGGTGCCTGTAGCTATCATAAAACACTATGGCTACAAGAAACTTGGGAATTTATTTGATTTATACTTCATATTCCATCATAAGGGAAGTCAGAACAGGAAGTCAAACAGGAGCTTGACATAGAAAACACGGGGAAAACCTGCTGATTCTTAGACGTCTCAGGCTCTCATTTATCCTACCTTCTTATAAAGGCCAGGGTCGCCTGTCAAAGGAATTGTGTCTCCCAGAGTGGATCGACCCCTTCTATATCAATTTATACTCAAGTAACTCCCCCACAAACATCCCCACAGGCCAGTCTGATCTAGGAAACTCCTCACTTGCAACTTCCTTAGGTGACTCTCACCTGTGTCAAGGTGACATGTACCAAAATGTCTTGTTTTAACTACTGGGAGACTTCCATGCTTATTATGCCATTACTATAATATAGTTTAATTATTCATTATTTTGCTGTGTGAGTAAGTGTGCATTTCAATAGATGCTGTTTTTCTTCCAGTCAGCTTTCATCAAGAAATACTTATGATTAGAGTTTATCCTGATATTTATAGCACTATGCCGGTGTTGAATTACAAATGTAGAAATGGAGCAAGTACCATCTTCCTCACCAAATCCAACCAAGACAGATAGGTGTTGATTCTGGTTCTCTTACTTTTTCATATTGTAAGCAAATCCTAGAAATTAATCCTTGTATAAATATTTAGAATTGATCTTTTGTTGCTATTATTCAATGATAACTGAGGGATTGTGGCTGCTAATAATTGATATAAATGAGTGCATTTCTCTAAAAGATAAAAAAGTGGAAATTGATATGTAAGAAGTCCACATAATATATTATTAAACATATACATAAATTTGAAAGATATCAAAAGTATATGAGAAATTACAGCTTTAAAATACAATTGAAATGGTATAAAACATTTGTTCATGTTTACATATACTTAATCCATCTCATACGCCATATATTAGATTAACATTAGTCAGAAGACAAGACCACTGTATATTAGTACAGGAAATAGTTTACCAGGAGAATATAGTAGTTCTACATCTATATGTTTTGGCATTGGGGTATCCATTTTCCTAACAACAAAAGACTACATAGAATGACAGATCTCAGTACACTACTATCATCTTTAGATAGGCCATCCAAACTAAACTTCCAAGGAGAAAATTGAGAGTTGATTCATGCCATGCATCATATGTAATTAATACAAATATACAGCATA
This sequence comes from Acomys percivali, assembly GCA_907169655.1. Lineage (NCBI taxonomy): Eukaryota > Metazoa > Chordata > Mammalia > Rodentia > Muridae > Acomys > Acomys percivali. The sequence goes on along the minus strand of OU015743.1, from coordinate 77,498,297 downwards.
GTATTCACTATTCAATATTCATAGAATACACATTACTACAAAAGCAAATGGAACATTGCCTTAAAAAGAATACATTTGAAGCCTAAAAACAAACCTTTATAATTTCAGAATAATAATGTGCCTTCTTGTATCTTATAGTGTCCTGGTGTGATAAGCTAGATATCAATAGGAATTGAAGTCACAAAGTTTATGGAACTTTTTTTTTAAGTCTTCATATCATCTTTTTTTAAAAATTTTTTATTAATTTATTCTTGTTACCTCTCAATGGTTATCCCATCCCTTGTATCCTCCCATTCTTCCCTCCCTCCCAGTTTCCCCTTATTCCCTTCCCTGATGACTGTTCCTGAAGGAGATTTCCTCCCCCTATATATGCTCATAGGGTATCAAGTCTCTTCTTGGTAACCTGCTATCCTTCCTCTGAGTGCCACCACGTCTCCCACTCCAGGGAACATGGTCAAATATGAGGCACCAGAGTATGTGTGAAAGTCATATCCCACTCTCCACTCAACTGTGGAGAATGTTCTGCCCATTGGCTAGATCTGAGTAGGAGTTTAAAGTTTACCACCTGTATTGTCCTTGACTGGTGCCTTAGTTTGAGTGGGACCCCTGGGCCAACTTTTTTAGAGGCTGAAAAATATACTCTTGAGTCATCTGTGGGTGAGTGAAATATAGAGCAATTAATGTTTAAAAAGTAAACTTTTAAATATTAAACCCTATGTTTTTTAGAATTGTTGCTAATGGTGATTATTTTTTCACCTACAGTTTTTTTTCTGGTTTATTTATTTATTTTATTGAGAATAGATTTTTCTGTCATATAATACATCCCAAACATAAAAACGTTTCTTTGCAGTGTATGTCACTGAATCCAGACTTTTATTTTTAGTAGGGGAAACATTTAATTTTTTATTATTTATATAAACATTTATATTATTACACATAGATACAACAAACTACCTTAGTGTTTTGGCTATTTGTATTTGACAGTATTGAAGAAAACATCTTTCCTATCTAGGTGTGTCTAAAATGTAAATCTATATCTATCATATGTCCTCATTATCAACTTAAAACATTTATCTAGTCCTAAAAACATCTTAACCTCTAAACAACTAAGCTTAATTGTAAAACTAAGCTATGTGGTTTTCAATCCTATCAGAGACTTGAGAAGGAATAAAATTGATTACCTGAGTATACCAGGAGTTCAGGTTATTAGCTTTCCAAATACTCCAACATGGTAGAGAGTTTTAGTGACTATTTAGGTAAAACCTTTATTTTTAGAAAATTTGATGTGTCTAAAGTTGTTTTGTGCACTAAGTTTATCTCTGTGTATTTCACAGAAAAAAGAGATATCTCAAATAAAAGACTTAATAGTGTGTCTGAAGAAATAAAAAAGAAAGCCTATAGTAGTAGATAGCAAGAAATAAAAATAATATCAGGGCAAAAATTAAGTAAATGGATGGAAAGAACTTGCAGAATTGGTGAAAGAAGAATTGTTTCTTTGTAAAATAATCAAGATATATAAACCAAAGTAATGAAAAAGAAGAGAAGAAACATATTTAAAAATAGGATTAAATAGCAGATGTTACAACACACTCTAACACAACCTAGAGAGGTATGAATAAATACTTTGAGACATATTTTACAGAATTAGAAGAATATGAAAATGTACATGAAATTAGTAGTGACATGTGACCACATATAATTAAATAAAGAGTATATATACAACTTACATGGGTACATAACCAGCAATGAAGAATTTCACATATAGCCCAAGAACAGATAGATTGACTGCTGATTTACAATTTTTAATTTTTTCTGTATAGTTGAAAGAAAAGAAACAAATATGAGCAAACTTATTTCATGAAGCCATTATCACTATCAGATACAGACCAAAAAAAAAATGAATATTTAGTGTTATGCCCTATTTAACAGACAGCTGAAAATCTCAATGAAATACTTGAAATCCAATTCAATATGTTAAGATCATATGCTGTGATCAAGACAATCTCATTCCAGAGGTACAAACCTGTTTTAGCTTGCAAAGAAAAGTTAATGTGCTATAGCACATAGGTCGACTTAGAAACAATTAAAAAATAGAGGTTATAAATTTTAGAGAAAACAAGGATGTATGTGAAAATGGTTGTGGGAAGGGAGATTAGAGAATATTATATAATTATACTTTAGCTTCAAAAACAAAAATTACATATAAAAGAACAAATTAGATGCTCTCTAAATGCTGAAAGTCCTTTCTCAGAGTTGAATACTCCTTCATGATAAAGTCCTAAAGACACTAGAAATAGGAATTACATACCTCAACAATATAATATCTGTATATAGTAAACCTGTATCTGACATGGTAGTAAATATTAAGATCTGAGCATAGTCTTTAATACTGGGGATGTGATAATGGTATAACTACAGTCTTTTTCAGTATACTACTTGAAGTTATGTACAGAACAATAAAACGAAAGAAAGCATAAGAGTACATATCTGAGATAACTCACTCAGTATGATCATTTCTAGTTCCATCCATTTGTCTGCAAATTTTGGGATTTCCTTGTTTTCAGTAGCTGAGTAATAGTCCATAGTGTAAATATACCACAGTTTATTTTTCCATTTTTTGACTGAGGGACATTTTGGACCCAGGGGGGGGCTGCTCAGGCTACTGCACCAACCAGGGACAATACATGCAGTAAATATTGAAGCCCTGCTCAGATTTAGCCAGTGGATAGGACATTCTTCACAGTTGTTTGGAGATGGGGATTAACTCTGATGCCAATATTTGACCACTTCTTCTTGGTGGGGAAGCCTGGTGGCAGTCAGAAGGGATAAGCAGGCTACCAAGGCTACTTGATGGCCTGTGACTGTACAGTGGAATAAGAAGTCCCCCTCAGTCATAGACCTAGGGGAATGGAATAGGGTAAAAGCAAAAAGGAGGGAGGAACAGGAGGATACAAGTAATGGGAAAACAATTTAGATGTAATATGAATAAATTAATTAAAAAATAGTACATATCTGAAAAGACAAAGTAAAAATCATTCACATGTTGATCCTGCATTTAATACACCCTACCAAAACCCTAAGAAATCATAAACCTTTCAAGAAAGATGTAGCAGACAACACCAATGCACAATCTTAGGAACTTTCCTTATACCAATAATAGATTTGCCAATAAAGAAATCAGCAAAAATAGAGTCTCACTCTCTATAGTCTCAAAAACAGAAGTACTTGGGGATAACTCAGGAGAAAAAGCTATACAGTAAAAACTCCCAGGCTCTAGGAAAACACAGAAGATGACAACAGTATGCGGAAAAGAATCCCAATGCTTATAGATTGTAAAAATTAATATTGTGAAAATATTAGCAAAAGCAATCAACGGAATGAACTCAGGCCCCATCTGAACTCCATGGAATGCATTACAGAAATATACTCATTTTGCAATGTATATGGGAGCACAAAGAACCTTTAACCATCAGAAAAAACTAAGTATCATTATGAGACATCATGCTCAAACTCAACTTATACTAAGAACAATAAATAACAACAAAGCAAGTAAGTTGCTCAAACAAATAGACCTCTGTAATTGCAAAGAGGATCCAAAACTAAATGTACACAGAAAAGGCCAGCTAAAAGCTGACAATGGTACCAAAACACACAATGGGAAAGAGAATAGATACTTCACAGATGTTGTTGGGAACAAGAGATCCACATGCAGAAATATGCAATTAGACCCCGACTTCTTATTCTACCCAAGAATGAATTAAATGTAATACAAAACCTATCACAAAGGACCTGAAACTTTCTCAAGATGGAAGAAAACACAACAGGAAAACCTTGTAGATATAACCATAAACAAGGGTGTTTTAAAATGTATTCCAGTAAAAAAAATGTATTCCAGTAACATAAGAAATCGCAAGAATTGACAAATGGAATCATGTGAATTAAGGAAGCAATCACCACAAGAATTAAACTACAGGATGAGCATTAGACAGGCCACAAGTGGATACAAGCACTGAACACAAAGCTTTTATAAGAAGAAATGAAAATGGTCTATAAATACTTTGCAAAATGTTCCACATACTTAGGCTATTGTAATTTAAACTATTCTGACATTTTAACTAACTCCAATCTGAATGGTTATTGTGAAGAGAACAAAGGAGCTGGGTATGGTGGCACATACACATATGATATTTTAAAGGGTCAGATGCTCATAAATTCAAGTCTAGCTGGGCTAAATGTTGGGCACATGTCATTAATCTCACAATTCAGAAGGCAGAGGCAGGCAGATCTTTGTAAGTCCAAGACATCTTGGTCAACATAGCAAATTGAGGCCAGTGAGGACTACATAATGAGGAACTCTCTCTGGGGAGAAAGAAAGAGGAAAGAGAGAAATATAGAGACAAAGCAAGAAAGAAAAATGATGGAAGTTAGGAAAAAGAAAGGTGGAGAAAGGGAAGGAGGGAGATAGAAGGAAGAAAACCCTCTTCTATGTGTTGTCACTGACAAATGCAGTTGTAATGACACCTGTGTTTTGTCCCTGTATGACCTACTTGGGACTGAAGACTTAAAGAACTGTGAAATGACAGATATGTTTTCTGTTTGTGAATTTAAAAATGTATGGAGTTTGTACCTCTGCTTCTGGTGCTGTTTCTACACCTTCAGATAGCGCTCAGCTGGGATGCTGAAGTGACCAACACACTACTGCACAAGGAGCAACAGAGCCGTCAGCAACTCCACATTAGGTGGTTATTCAATATTCTCAATAGAAATCCTAGCTTTGTACCTTTCATACATTTCTATTCATTCTGCCTAGGGAAAGACATTAAGTTTTTCTTTGACTTAGTAGTATCCTGGCAGTTACTCAGATATGTAGAGGTAGGTGCTACATTTTGTAATCTGTTTCCTTCCAATAAACCACCATTGATTGGTTCATACCTCAATTGCCATGTCATGCTGTACCTCTTTTGTCTGGCTCCCTGTCTCTGAACATGGAAGCTCTTCAGAAGAATTACAGTATGCGTCATATACTTAAATTTTGCTATTCCCATCAATATTTTATAATTTTTTATTTAAAAAATTTTAAAATTATAATCTATTCACACTACATCCAGATTGTTACCCTTTTTTCTTATCTTTCCATGTCCATCCTCACTCCCTCTGCTTCCTATTTCCCCCCTTCTCTAGACCTCCGATAAGGGAGCACTCCTACCCCACAGTTTGGCCACAGCCTAATCAGTCTCATCCAGATAGCTTTCATCCCCTTCCTCTGTGTGCCAAACCATGGGCATCACAGTATATGTCAGAGGTTCAGCAGCCATTCCCCCACCCAACATGGAGAATTAGAAGGCCATCAATTACATTTGAACAGGGGGTCTTGGTTCGCTGTATGCATTGTCCTTGGTTGGTGCATCAGTTTGTGCAGCACCCCTGTGTCCTGATCCGCAGAGCTTGATGATCTCCCTGCTCCCTCTGCATCCAACAAAGGGCTAATATCTAAAATATATATAAAGAACTCAAGAAACTAAACACGCAGAAGCAAAAAGAGTCAAATGGTATATACTCACTTATATCGAGACACTAGTCCAAGGGGTACGCCCCCATGAAAAACTTTACCTACCAGGAAAGTGGATCAGAGGGGAGAAAATTCTATTGAGACTTTAGGGGTGAGAAGCCTGGGAGAATGAGGAAATAGAAGGATCCAGAGGGTCCTAGAAAACTACAGGCGGGTCTGGGCTCTGGGGTCCTCCTCAAACTATGGCACCAGCCAAGGAAAATATAGGCAGTAAACTTTGAACCCCTACCCAGTCTAGCCGATGGACAGGACATTTTCCACCATTAAGTGGAGAAGGGGATCTGACTTTCACACAAACTCTGGTGCTCCATATCGGACCATGTCCCTTGGATGGGGAGGCCTGGTGGCACTCAGAGGAAAGATAATAAGTCACCAAGAAGAGACTCAATACCCTAGGAGCATATACAGGGGGAGGAGGTCCCCCTCAGTCACAGACATAGGGGAAGGGAGTAGAGGGGGAAGCGGGAGGGAGGAAAGAAAGGGAGGATACAAGGGATGGGCTAACAATTTAGATGTAATATGAATAAATTAATAAAAAATGTCAAAAAAAATAAAAAACATAAATTAAAAAAATAAATAAACTTAACCATAAAGCGTTAAAAAAAAAAAAAAGAAACTAAACACAACCAAACCAAGTAATCCAATTAAAACTTGGATACAGAGCTAAATAGAAAATTCACAGCAGAGGAATATTGAATGTCTGAGAAACACTTAGAGAAATACTCAATGTCCGCAGTCATCAGGAAAATGCAAATAAAAATGACTCTGGGATTCCATCTTACACCTACCAGAATGGCTAAGATCAAAACTCAAGTGACAACACATGCTGGCAAGGATATGGAGAAAATGGAACACTCCTCCATTGCTGTTGGGAGTGACAACTTGTAGAACCACTTTGGAAAACAATCTGGCACTTTGTCAGAAAATTGGCAATAGTGCTACCTCAAGACTAAGTTATATCACTCATGGGCATATATCCAATGCATGTTTCACCATACAACAAGGACATTGGCTCAGTTATGCACAGCAGCTTTATTTGTAATAGCCTGAATCTGGAAACAACCTAGATGACCCTCATCTAAAGAATGGATAAAGAAACTGTGGTACATTTACTTACACAGTGGAATACTATTCAGCTATTAAAAACAAGGAAAATTTGAAATACACAGGCAAATGGATAGAACTAGAAATGATCATCTAGGTGAGGTAACACAGACCCAGAAAGACACATATGGTATATAGTTGCTCGCAAGTAGATATTATCCCAAATAATGTTCTCTCTGAGACTCCACCCACTGGAGGATCAGGACAGATACTGGGACTTGAAGCTGGACTCTGGGCAGAGTGCTGACAGTTGGTTGTATTTTATAATTTTTATTTTATTTATTGAGAATTCCATATATGAGCCATGCATTTTCATCACTTGCCCCTTCTCTTTTCTACATCTGTCTCATATTCACAAATGTAGTGTCACTTACTTGTTAATTATTATTTTTACATATATACACATAAATGTATAAATAAATACATCCTGTTGAATCTACTTAGTGTCTATCACGTGTATGTGCACTTAGGGCTGACCACTTGAGATTGGATAGCCTATTAGGGAGCACATCCCTGAACAAGACTGATTCTCTATGTGTACAGCTGTTAATTACCTGTAGCACTTAATCTAGGTGTGAGACCTTATGAGACTTCCTCATGTTGTCAAGAAATCGTAATGGTTTCTAGTAGGGAATTTCATAGATAACAGTCAAAAAGTGAGCAAGAATAACAGCAGCAATAAGAGTTGAGATTGTTCATGAGAGATCTGATAAAAATGACACATTAGCTATGTAGATATCTCTCAAAGTCTGTGAGATCAGTTTCTGTATGAGAAGACATCACACAGATCCTAACTAATGAGCATTCTGGAATTATTAGATCCACAACTAGGAGGAATTTAAAATTACTTCAGTAACAAAGCCATTTTGAAGAGTTTTGCAAATTAATTAAAACTGGAAGAGACATAGCAAAATGTGTTCCCTGGAAGTGATCTGAAAAACAAACAGGTATTTGGAAAATCCAATAAAATGGAACTAGCAGATGCATTTTGTTCAACAATAGTACATTACTATTGACTCACTGTTGTACTCAGCACTCTCTAGGAAGAAAACGTATGATTTAGTAATAAAGAAAACTATTTGGGTGGTATGTGGGTATTCTTTCTGTCATATATGTAATTTTTCTATAAAATTAATAATGTCTAAGATAAAATTTCATTTAAGTACATATGCATGTTAATTAAGATATCAACATGCTTTTTTATAAGTATAGGCTTTCTGCCTTTTTTTTTTTACACTCATTTTTGTATTCATGCTCTTTCTGGGGATCTACTACATTATTTTGTTAAGTACTAGTATGTAATATTAAGAAACATCAGCTTATGTCTGCTCTTGCAGGACAAGAAGCCAAGTGAAGAAGGAGGACGGGAATCAAGTAGATAAATGCGGTTGAACTTTTTGTTCCATGGGAGTAAAGAAATAATAGAGGCTCTGTGCAGCGACTTCAGGATGTTAGGAAAAATACATTGATACATGAGCTGTGAGCGTGGATGAGAGGTGATCAGTGTGCAAGAACTGAACACTAAGAATATGTATCTATGCAGAAGTGACAACTGATTGGTTCTTGTATAGAAATAGATAACAGGAAATACAGGCATTTTCACTAGCATGGGATTAAATAAAAATGTTTACATTCTCACAAGTGAGTGTTCCCATAAATGGTTTTATTTAGAACATGTCATTATTTAAATTTATATTGTTACTAGATTCATGCCATTAAATATTTCCTCATGAAATGATAACAATTATAATTTTAATTTACTTGGTATTCTAGTTTAATTAAATTTGCCTATCCTTTGAGCATTAAATTCTTTAAAATCTATACTCCTGTTCATGCATTGCCTTGTTTTATTAAACTAGAACCTTATAAGAAAGAATCTGGCAAGTCTGGATTCTACCCAAAGTAACTAACGTACTTGAAGGCATTAGCACCAAATCACTGAATTCTGTGCTTTGATTGTGGCAGTACAATATTATGAAAATATTGCTTATATCCTAAGAGACTGGAACTTTTACTGAAGCTCATGGCCAATGTCAGTAACACACCTTCCGGTTCCTTAAGACTAAGTGTGCCATACTGCTGTGTACTCAGACTGTTTGTTTAACTTGCCTTCAAGAGAACAATATAGCAGTGAAACGTAATTGCCTGGTATTTCCCATGTAATCAGCTTTTACAACCTAAGCTGTAGTATTAAGTAATGTATTCTTACATCTGCAACCCAGAGAACAATGTATGTGTGTGTGTGTGTGTACTCACAATAATGTAGTCATTTGCTGAAAGCAACAAGTAGGTTGAAAAGAAACTTTATATAATAAATATGCACCATAAATTATGGAAGCAGCGTTTGGCTATTACTTGGTAACAACTGTTTGTTTGTTATCTGGGTCAGTTGGAGTCCATGACTTACTCAATCGTTTGGTATAAATTTCTGTAACGGACAATGCTTCACCATATCATACTTTCTGTGATGTTCTATTTAGAGAAAGTGAAAGAACTATGTTAAGGGAAGACACAGACACAGGGAAAGACATAATCCAAGCAGGATTCATATTTATAACTCTGATTATAGAGAAAAGAGACAATGTTAGATGCAGGGCGAGAGAAATACAGAATTTATTTTTGGGTCTGTTCTAGGTAAAATGACTCCAAGGGAAAAAGTGCTCATAATTTATTTTCCTTAATGAAATACTGATGAACTTGTGTACTCTGAAGCTATTAGTAATTCATTCAAACCAATGAATGTGAGGAAAGGATACTGTTGTTAATAAAATATTAAAACATTATGCAGAGGTCATATTTTAGAAAAACAATACAATTGAATACTCATCACTTATAATCACTTTACAATGTAAGAGTGTGTGCTCTGTGTTACTACACACGCACACACTTGAACTATAATAGAAAAATGAGTGTTTGTCACACTGTATAGAAGTGGAAGTCTGCAATTTGTGTGATTGCTGTTGGAAGTGACATAACAACCACTACTGAAAGAAACTTTCAAGTATGTCAGAGTTGAAAGCAGTATAGCTTCAGAACACCCCTTATTTACCAGAGTAAACAGTTGTGCTGCCTTTTCAGAGATATTTTTGTGTTATTGAATAGCATGAGATTTGGTATCATTAAATATGCTTAAAATTACAACTTCTTTTAAAATTTACATGAATTTGAACCCCATGCTCATAAGTAGGTATTAAGTCACTTTAATGATTTAATTTAAAACAAGCCCTTTACATTTTGTTGTTTACATGGCAGCAACATTTATCAATTACCCTTCTTTCTAAGTGCCTTCAAAACTAAATGATACAGTTCACAAGCCAGTTTTGAGTGACAGCATCCGTTCCCTCTAAGTATGTATGCATACTTGGAATGATCACTGAGATTTTGAAAGATAGTTGTTTGGGTATGTGCACATTAAAGAAACTGAAGAAACTCATTAAAATGAATTTTAAGTAGTGACCAAACTGTCAAGAAGCTGCATGTCAGCATCCAAGCTCTGTCTTATGTGAGCTACTTGGGGAAGCAGGTAACACATAGGTCATCCATCAAGTGGTATCCTCACTTAGTTCTTCCCCATAATTCCTTCCTTCTATAATTTTAAAATTATCATATCAAAGTGATCTGAGAGAATCAATCTGATATTGTTGTTTAACCACCACCAGGAAAGAGGATCATCCTCTTATCATAGATTCAGACATAAGTGTCCCATGCAGGTTTTTAAAATATTTTATTAATTTATTCATATTACATATACATTGTTATTCCATCACTTCTATCCTCCCATTCCTCCCTCCCTCCCATTTTCCCCTTACTCCCCTCCCCTATGGCTGTGATTGAGGGGAACCTCCTCCTCCTGCATATGCTCATAGGGTATCAAGTCTCTTCTTGGTAAGCCTGCTATTCTTCTTCTGAGTGCCACCAGGCCTCTCAGTCCACGGGACGTGGTCAAATATGGGGCACCAGAGTTCATGTGAGGTTTTATTGTAATCAAATATTTCATCATAAACTATATGAAATATGTATGCACACAAATATATTAGCCTAAAAATATACATATACAATGAGTATGCAATATGATCTTTATTTACAATAAGAGGAATCATATGCATGAATTGAGAAGACTTTTTTCTTTGTTCTGTCTGACAGAACTTCTGAACAATATAGCTTCTAACTGTCTCAGTGGTTCTGGGATGCCTTCGAGAACTTGAATTGGTAGTGGTTTTTATGTCATTATCTTTATATAGTACTGTCGTACCTCATCTTTGTTACATTATGGTCCTGCCACAGCTGGATGGCAATATGTCAAACTAGAACTTCAGTGTTGAGGGAAAAAGAGAAATGAATGAGTGGAGCCAAGCATATCTGTCTCCACTTCATCAAGGGAAAATAAAATGTCCAGAAACTCACTGTACAGTATTCAAAATGTAATTCTGTGAAAATCCTTGGAGGTTTAGGAAAAGGACTACTATGCACTTTACTAGCACTTATGGTGGGATAAGTAAGCTAAGGAAAGTTTCCAAATAGTGATTGAAAAAGAATCAATAACCACCATCTTGTTTAATACAGAACAGGCTAAGGGAAGGCCTGGATAATATAAGCCCTCAGAAGAATGCGTGAATCCTTTTAGCATTCATAAAAGACGCAGTGAATATTAATCACGCATTTGAATTTGTTCAGTAGTTATTTCAACTTTCTTTCTGTATTCTTTATAATTAATGGGCTAAGTATCCCTTTTACCCTTTGAGTGGGTTTATTATATTAGGGCAAAAATACAAGTTGGAAAAATAAAACACCATTCTCCATAAAGATATTGGTTGTAAAAAGATAACATAAAAGTAAATAGAAGGTCATTTGTTGAACCAACAACCTTGTAGGTGAATTGAAAGTTTTTCAGAATAAAGCTATTTAAGTAGCAGGTTTCCTTAAAGATAAACTGAGTGCTATGATCAGAGGCTTCAGAATAAGGTTCCAACAGGCATGAGTGTTGTTTAAGTTCTTCCATTGTATATTCCATTGTATAGCATGGACATGTTGAATTTTTTTTTGTACAAAACATTTAAAATCTCTCTCTCTCTCTCTCTCTCTCTCTCTCTCTCTCTCTCTCTCTCTTTCTCTCTCTCTCTGTGTGTGTGTGTGTGTCTCCCTATCTTTCTCTGTCTCTGTCTCTCTTTCTCTCATCACTTTACTGCCTGATCCCAGCCCCTTTCCCCCTCTCCTCCCAGTCCCACCCTCATGTTCCCCCCCCCTATTCTTACCCTCTTCTTCTTCTTAGAGAAGGTCAGGCCTCTAAGGGGTACCAACTCACCCTACCATCTCAAGTCACAGCAGGACTCAGTGTATCTCTTCCACCAGGCCTGACAAAAGCAGCCCAGCCAGAGGAAAGGAATCCAGTGGCAGGCAACAGAGCCAGAGCCAGTCCCTACTCACATTGTGGGAATCACACGTTTACTAAGCTATGCACTTGCTACGTATGTGTAGGGGTCTAGGTCCAGCCAATGAGTGCACTTTGGTTAATGGTTCAGTCTCTGTGAGCCACCATGAGCCCAGGTTAGTTGACTCTGTAGGTCTTCTAGTGGTCCCTGACCTCTCTGGCTGCTTCTATTCTTCTTTCTACTCTCTACAAAGTCCCCTGAGTTTAGCCTAATGGATGGCTGTGGGTCTCTGCGTCTGTTTCTATCAGCTGTTGGATAACGACTTTCAGAAGACAGTGATCCTAGGCTGCTGTCTGCAAGCATAACAGAGTATCCTTAATAGTGACAGGGTTTCACTCTCCCATGGGGTGGGATTCAAGTTGGGCTAGTCACTGCGAATCTTTAGATGTATGTTCTAGCCAATGTGTTGTTCTCAGCTTCATTTTCCCTATACAGCAAAATGCAACTGTCAGACATGTAGGTTTCAGCTAAAAATGTGTGTTAGGTCAAGTAAAATCAAATAACTACAGTCACTTAAGTCAGAGCGAAAGCAAGAGTCTTTAAGGTGGTGCATTGCATGCAAATTGTGGAGAATGATTTTTATTCCTCATGTTGACAACTTTGCCAGGAGATATTTTATTTAAAAAGACCAACATATCTCGAGTAAAGCCAACAGTAATAGTTAAAGTTTTGTTGCTTTAAAGTAAGTTTTATACTGGAAATTGTCAGGTCTAGTGAAGATTGTACCCTTGATCAGTTGGCTTAACTTATCTCCTTGCCTCTTTCTGGTCAGAGTCTATCTGATTGGATACATCTCATTTCTCTGAAAGGTATAAGCACTACACCAGGCCCTTATTCAATACACCGAACCCAGAAATCTCCTAATTCTTAGGGTTCCACTTAAACATGGCTCATAGTGTGGCCACATGGCAGAAAGGACTTCCCAGAACATAGTACCCACTCAATAGAATATGGAACAGTGACCCCCCCCCATATGAATTCCATGTGATGACTAACATAACACTGAAGAGAAACTATAAAAGAGCCCTGCTAACTAGTGATACAAAATATCACATGGAATTTCTGTAAACATCTTTGTGACTTGCCAGTATTTCAGTGGAATGCACTTTACTTATCATTTGTTCTAAAATAGATTGCAAAGCTAATGATACTTGAGTAGGTAGTAAAGATGGTCAGTCCCCAGTTCTCATCCAAAAATCACCATACTTTTCTTTGTTTAGTATGCCACATCAGTGTCAGCAATAGTCAGATTATTTCCTTCACTTAAGACTGAGAGGTAATTTAATTTTGATTTTCTTTTTGTTTTTCTGACACAGGATTTTATATGTAGTTTTTTCTTGTACTGGAACTCACTCAGAAGACCAGGCTAGCCTCCAATTCACCGAGATCTGTCTGCCTCTTCTTCCTAAGAACTGGGATTAAGAGCATACATCACCACCACCAGGCTTTTAAAATATTTTAATTGAAATACATTTGTACCCGTTAGCTGGGTGATGGTATATAACTCTTTAATTCCAGCATTTGGGAAGCAGAGACAGGAAGATATCTGGATTTGAGGCCAGTCTGGTCTACAGAGTGAATTCCAGGATAGTCAGGGCTATAAAGAGAAGCCCAGTCTCAAAATATAAGCTAACAAGCAAAAAAAGCTTTACATCAGTCCTCCTCTCTTTCCTTCGTCTAGCCCCTCTCAGTGACCCCTACAAACCAGTTGATGAACTCTTTTTCTCTGTGTTTGTTTTATACACACACACACACACACACACACACACACACACACATACATACAAGTATTAATAAAACCTGCTGAATTTATTTTGTTGTTTGTGTGTGTAGGGTTTCAAGGATGATTGTCTTGTGACTTAATGTGATGGTCTCCATTTGATGTAAAAAATGCTTCATTGATGTGTAGTGTTAGCTACATCTCTGAGTATAAAAATATAAATATATTGAGAGATTATGCTGGTACAGCAAAATGGTGGTAATAGATTATCCTTTAAGATCTATGACCTTGCTAGTCCAGAATGCTGACTAGGTTTCCAGTTTGAGGTATGATATCCTTTTTGTTAAGTGAACTGTACATCTAATTGGACAGCTATTGTTTGCTACAGTCATGCAAGTGCCACTTCTGGCACCTTTATATATGTCTTGTCATGCTGGTCATTGTTATGGTTTACAGGTTTTGTGGCTGGATAAAACTGATATTTGCTTCCATGCCTTGGAAGCTCGCATAATATTTTCTAGAACAAAGAAAGTTACACCAGAGGAAATAGGAAAGAGGCTTTAACGTTAGATCCAGCTCTATTCATGGGAGTTATGTGTCCAATGCATGCAGTATCTTCAGCAACAGGGATCCCCATTCACGGCCTAGGAGCCAACCAAAGGCTGCCTGGATAACTGCATTGCTTTGGAAACTACTGGGACTATCCTGGTCAACTGTTCAAAAAGAGATTTCTCATTCCTGGTGCTAAGATTTTTGTTAGCCCATGGTTCCTTTGCAGAACATTGTCATCCCAAAAGGTTTACTTTTCTTTATGCTATGTATGTGGGGGGGGGGAGGTAGTGTACAATTTTAGGTAAGTACAAAATGATATGATTCCCTTGGGGCTTTATTAAAGAACCCTCATGTTATTTGTCCCTCCTCCTCATGTTCCTCTCTTTTCCCTAGTTGGAATCTCCTACTTGTTATTCTGTCTCTCATTTCATTATCACCACACAGGTAGCTTTTATGCCATCATCTAGTGTCCTTAATGACAGGACTATGCATATGTACCATATGCACTGGGGCAGTCTCTCTGTTTCAATTCTTCTATTGATTCTTGGCATTTTTACCCTAAGATTTTGGAGTACTTATTGCATTTTTGGAAACTATCCAAAATAAATCTTCATCATATGCCCCAATTACCCTGCATGTCTGCATTCTTGATGTTAGTGAAACAAAGATGAGAGCTTTGAAAAGTAACTTCAGAACAGGGGTTGTTTGGATGGCTGTAGTCTACTTCAGAGCTATTAGTCACACTGCTGTGCATCAGTGGGAGTGAAAGTATGCATGTGTGAGTATGGCCTTGAGTGTTTTGGAATATATATGAGTGTATGTATGTGTGTGGTATGAGTGTGTATGTATAATAATCATGAAGATAATAAGGCAAACAGATACTACTGAAAATTGTCCTGAACTAAGAAAAATAAGATGTACAAAAGATCAATAAGAAAACCCCCACGTATCTAGACATGTTTATTGTTACTTTTTACATTTGTAAGAAGAACACCATTTATTTTCATATGCAGTCCTGGACATTTTTATGCTGTTTTAGCATAAGAAACCACTGGAAGAAACATGAGCTCATCTGTGGGCTCACATACTTGAGAATAGCAGAGGGTTAGCAGCAGCATTGTCATGGACAGCACATCAGATAAAGCCCACAGACTAAAGTAATTTATTTTCATGTACATTTGTATCTGGAGCAATATTATCCCTATGTCCTCACAAGTCTTACTCCATACAACAGAAGCTGTTTTCTACATCAGAAAATCACCACAAAGAGCCACAAAGTGCCAAAGGCACTGACCATGGTCCCAACTCCGATTGGCACATCTACAATATAGCACTTACTTGTAAGACTCAGGGAACACTGTATAAAATGACATAGATAGATTTGTAAGAACTATAGGAACAGGAAGTTTTCTAAAAGATTGTATCTCCTAATTATGTCAGAAAAGCCATATCCATAAAAATTTAACAACATGGCTTCCTGAACAAGACCAAAATAATGACATGAATTGACATGAATGTAATCCTACAGAGCCCCATGCCTAGAGGTAATATTGAAAAGTAATGACTATTGGGAGAGAGAGAGAAAGAGAGAGAGAGAGAGAGAGAGAGAGAGAGAGAGAGAGAGAGAGAGAAGAAGAAGAAGAAGAAGAAGAAGAAGAAGAAGAAGAAGAAGAAGAAGAAGAAGAAGAAGGAAAGAGAAGAGAAGAGAAGAGAAGAGAAGAGAAGAGAAGAGAAGAGAA
>OU015743.1:77406263-77482174 GCA_907169655.1 Acomys percivali | reverse complement strand
AAGAGAAGAGAAGAGAAGAGAAGAGAAGAGAAGAGAAGAGAAGAGAAGAGAAGAGAAAAGTGAGAGAATGAAATAGTCTTCTTCAGAAATGAGCACTAAACACACTCACTCAGAGGGTTTGTTGTTGTCAAGTATTTATATATGTGTAACAATAATAAAGAATAAGAGATCATGAATCTAAGAAGGGATGCAATAGGGATTAGGAAGAGGAAGTGATATATCTATATTAATTAAAGAAATATTGGCAACAAATGCTAACGAAATTGGGAATGATGTTGCTCCTCAATGATCATCTTGGTAATGTTCATGAGTAAATAACCCTTGTTGGTCACAGTCACCTAAGGACCATGCAGCCCAATGCATCAACCTGACTTCTATACAAAGTGTAAAAATTCAAGGAGGAGTAAGTTAGAATACATTCAATGTTTTCTTCCTTTGAGCCTCCTGAGTGCATGTAGTCCTCTGTGGAGCTGTAGCTGGCAGCACTTTCACTATGCAAAGCTTCAGTGTAGTTAACCTTACCTCTGACGATTAATAGATTTATCAATGGAAAGTCTTTAGTGACATCACGTTTTCACATTATTTTCACTGTTCTGTAGGATATAAATAATTTTCTATTTTGGGTGGTTACATTTAAAGTTTAGGTACACTTTCAGCTAATTTTTGCATATAAAAAGCATGATCGAAATCTATTCTTTACTATATGAGTTTTTAGGTTTCTATATACATGAATGAATTTGGCACCTACCAGAGCACATTCGCTTCATGCATTTCAGAGGGTGTACCAGACTGCTTCTATGAATCCATATGCTCAGTCATAGGTTCATATCCAGTGACCTTGATAATGTTGTAGTAAATTTGAAATCAATACCTGGAGTCCCAGAGAAGTAAAATGAAGAACAACTTCACCTACATCATCAACAATTAGATGGTACTTTACCAAAAAAAAGGGAAAAACAATAAAATGAAAGCTGTCAAACATCACTGAAAGAGCCCTTTTAGATTTCCTTGGAACTCAAGGACGTTCACCTTTTTTTCCTCCTTTCCGTGTGGAGGATCAAAGCCAGGCTTTACTATAAGATATTCTACACCCCTGAGCTAAGTCCAACTTGAGAAAGGGTTTCTCTATTTCTTTAAAAAAGAAAAAAAATATATGAAGAATTTCACTGAATCGATATAATTTTTGCTAAGATACTGATCCTGAAACATGGAGTTATAAAAGTCATAGAAAGTACCATAGAATGTTGTCACATTTCTTTATATTTTCTTTAATTTCTTTTGGTGACATTTAACAGTTGCCTTTTATGTTTCCTTTCTTTTTGATGATACTTCATAAGTACTTTGTCTTTATGATACTATAATATCATCATATATATTTTACTATATTTCTTTTTTACATATATATTTATATTATTACCCATATATACAATAAACTACATACTACAAAATGTATCACAAAACATTCAAGGATTATATAAATGTTACATTCATAGTATTTTGGCTATTTGTATTTGACAACCTTGAAGAAAACATCTTTCCTATCTTGGAGAGTCTATAACGCTGAATGTAAATCAATATCTATCATATCTCATCTGTATCAACTTAAAACATCTATCTAGACCTAAAAACATAGAATTATTTTCAATTAAACTTTCTAGAGTGTCCAAATAAGCATTAGCAGACTATTTTTCAGATTTAAATGTCATTATGACTTTTGATAGTATACTCTTAAGGACAATAAAAGCTCCATATAAAATAGTAGTCCATTTCTTTCAGTATTTCTAAAAATCAAATAATTAAAGGTATAGGTTTACAGGTGCTCAATGAGATTTCTGGTTCGTTAGATTGTAACTTTTAGAAGTCAGCTCTTTCTACATTTCCAACTTGTAATCATTGTTGAGAAAGAAATAGGAAGTTTGAGGATCTGTCAGAGATACTACCTTGGAGTTGGGGGTAAAGACAATAGGATTAGGTTAACATTTTAAAAGTGGAGGAAGGATAGATTTTCTATATAATCCTACATTTTACATGACAAATACTTATAAATCCAATTTGTACTGTTAGAGGTCAGTTTGATGGTTTTTCTGACTTTGTGCCTATAGGCATCTAAATGTACAAATCATCCTTCACAGAGAGTAAAGGGAGTTTAAAAGGTCAAAACACATGTCAATAACATAATCTATCATATAAAGAGTTTATATTTATTTTGACCTAAACTTTTGTCCTATAAACCTGGTCTTGAGATTTCTCCATAAATTTGATGGAGAATAATGGATTTTAGTAGCAAGTAGACTGCTACACCTGTATTTCTTCTTTGATCTTCTACTTCTGTTTGGTTTTTCAAATTTATGTCCAAAAGTTACTTCATAGGAGATGCTCCTGGAGATTTTAGATTCTTATGCAATGTAATTCATTAAATTTTCTTAAAGTAAAAATTATTCTTTGAAAATTTATATTATACTTTAATGTTTGACTGCTGTTTTTTTGAATATTGAAGTAAATTTGCTATTCACCGATGTCATAGTGTGAAGTTATACTGTAAGCCTGATTTAAAAAATAATTCTTTGCAGATGCTTATTTATAACACATGGGAGAATATCCATTTCTTATACATGAAAGATTATTAATAAGTTTTCACAATCTTTATATTTGAAACTGTGCATGACATCTAATTAAAGTGGTTTTATGCAATGGACTTAGTATCTTGAGGTGCCTTTTTATTA
The DNA here is from genome assembly GCA_907169655.1 of Acomys percivali. Classification (NCBI taxonomy): domain Eukaryota; kingdom Metazoa; phylum Chordata; class Mammalia; order Rodentia; family Muridae; genus Acomys; species Acomys percivali. Next base: position 77,479,451 of record OU015743.1, on the reverse strand, counting down.
TAACATAAGCCACTCCCAGCCATTTTTGGAGACAAGTTCCCACTATGTAGCCTTGGCTTCCCTGGAACTTGCAGCCTTTAACTTACAGAGATTACCTTCTTCTGCCTCTTAAATGCTGGGATTAAAGGTATCCATCATCATATCTGGGTCATAAAAAATAACTCTTAAACTATATCATTAGAAATATTCAGGGACTTTTTTCATTATCTTTTTTATTCTTACTGATTGATTGATTAATTTATCATTGCAGATCAAAAAAATCAACAGAAATTTCCCTGTAAACCAGCAGGTAAGATAAAATAATACTTGAAACAATGAATCATACCTTTTTTCAATGTGTCTTTTATAGAAGGTAATCTTGGTGTCATCTGATTCTTATATAGAAACAAGTGGCACTACAGTCTATCTTCAGCGAAAATTATTTTCATATATCTACTTCACTGAATACGTGAACAATAGGTTTTAAATATTTTTAATATAAAACAAAGCCACTTTTGCCAAAATAATTGTATTAATTCATGTACAGTGCTGAGAATCTAGGCATAGTATTTTCTATAAAATAAATAGCATTAGTGTATCTTGTGCATGCTTTACCTATAGGGACTAGAAGAGGATCTCAGGGCCCTACAACTGTATTTTCAGATTGGTGTGAGTATCATATAGGTGCTGGAAACTGATCCCCTGTCCTGTGGAATAGCAAGTGCTCTTAACTGCTGAGTCCTCTCTCCAGTGTCTGGTATATCATATTTTTTAATGATATCCTTTAAATTGACCTCAAAGCCTAATGTGCTGACAGAATTCCTGATGAGTTTAACTTAATGAATAAAATGAAAATAATGTCTGATTGATCCAACAGGTTAACAAGCTTTTGCTCTTAACATTAAGTTTTATTTACAGCCATTACTCACACTCTAAGCATGCATCCTTCTTAAGATGCTAAGAGGTTTGAACTATATTTTACTTGCAAAACTTTAAAAGATTCATTTTTCTGCTCTGAAACATTTGTATAAAAGGAGAATTTTTCAAAATATTTAAAAATTAGATAATAAATGCATGTCTTTGATGTATACCTTTACTACAATTAGAATTTTTTAAAAAATTAATTTTATGTACAATTGTTAAAATCTTAATCATACATTATTCTATAAACAACAGCATCTTCTTCTTCTTTTTTTTTTTTTTTTTAGTAAAGACTAGTGGAGGTACTGGCCAAGATTAGGCCACAAAGCTGTTTGTTCATAAAGGAGACAGTATGAAAGTCGCAAAGCTCTGGAGCATTCTGTGCATCCACAAAGATGTGATCTACATTTTCACTCTTTTCAACCTACACAGACCCTCACTTGTGAGCCTTTTTTATAATGGACAGATTCAGAGAGTGAAATGGTGCAAAATCAGTAACTTTTTAAAGCATATTAGAGATACTTGCTTTCAGTGATGTCTGAGTTTGTAAGGATATGTTGGTTGCTCCCTGTGTGCCTCTATCCTCTTCAGAAACATGTTGTGGTGTTTCACAAGAGACAGCTTTGCAAGAATATCAGTAATTCCATAGGACTGTGGTAGTGGAAGAAAAATTAATTAGAGAATATTTGAATACAAAGAAACAGCCATGGGAGAAAGTCAAGATAGCCATCATTAGGTGTAGCTCTTTAGTTGTAAGACATATAAATCTGTAGACTTTGTATAACTTACAAAAATGAAAATAGTATCTCTTACTTTGATGTATAATACCTTTAAGAGGTCTCCCAGACTTGCTCTTCCTAATATCATCATGTGTTTGATTTATTGCATTTTATAAACAAAAATGTCTCATAAACTTTTCTTACTTATAATCATAACTTCATTTTAACACTACTGCTAAGGGTAAAAAATGAGGCAAAAGAGAAAAATTTTTAATCAATTCATTTTAATGGGAAACTTTGTAAGTGAGGAAATTACAAACTAAAGGAAGTTGGTGTTTTATAACATTAAAGGGGACAATTATATGTGGTAAAGTGATAAATGGAGAGAAATGTTTGCTTTCATATACAAATGAAGTTGCTTTATTTTGTCTATCTCATTGGAATGCTCCTAGTTACATAACAGCATCAATGGCCATTTGTTACAGGTTGTCTTGATTAGGGTTTCTAATGCTGTGATGAAACATCATGACCAAAAAGTAAGTTGGAGAAAAGGAGTTTACTTGTGTCTCTCTTCAAGACCATAGTCCATAATTGAAGGAAGGTAGGACAGGAACTCAAGCAGGGCTGGAACTGGTGGCAGGAGCTGATGCAGAGGCCTCTGAAGAATGCTGCTTACTGGCTGTCTTCTTATGTCTTGTTCATCCTGCTTTCTTATATAACACAGGACCACCAGCCCAAGGATGATACCACCCACCATGGGCTTTACTCTCCCCCAGTGATCACTAATTGTGAAAATGCCTGACAGCTGGATATCATGGAGGGCTTTTCTCAACTGAGGCTCCTCCTTTCTGATGACTCTTGTGTCGTATTGACATATAAAACCACCAATTATGCGGACTGAAATTAAGTTTTTTTTTTCTTTAACATAAGAATTTATAAGGATTAGATGAAATTGACTCATAGATATGGATTTAAATAAAATAAGGTTTTGGTAACTTGTAAAACAAACTTTAACATAGTGTAGTTGCTGTGCCTGCTGGTAGATCTTCTCATTATATTTGTATCTATCCAGGCTACAGTAATACTGAGTGAATTAAATAAGAATCATATATTTGGGACTTCAGTGATAAATTGGACAGGAAAATAGTTGTCACAGACCAGAAGATATTGGTTAAATCCCTAGAATCCACTTTAAATACAAACACAAAACTATATTAACATGTCAACTGGTATCATTATTCAAGTCTTGTTTAGGTAGCCATATTGTTAAGGCTTCATGAGTATAGTTTCTTTGACATATCTAGGAGATATAATTTCACATCAGAGTGTCTGATTCCCTGGCTCTTGCAATCTTTCTACCTACTCCATCATCAGTGGTCTCTGAGCATTACGTGCAGAAATTGTGTTGTAGATGGCTTGGTCATGACTGCACACCATAGTATTCTTTATTATCTCCATTTTGATAGGTTGCAGTTGATAGGTTCTTTGCCTGTTGCAAAGAGATGTCTCTTTGAGGAGGATGAAAATTACACTACTGTGTGAGTAAGAGGATAAATATTTAAACTGTAACTAGGAATTACCCTGGCTTAATAAAGTGGAAGCTGATGATTCTCCTCCAAGATGTCTGACTCTCCTGGCCAGGAGAACAATAATGGTCATGCTAACAAGGAAGGGATAAAGAAATTAGAGGAAATGGGAAATTCTGAGTGAGGAAAAATTGGTTGTTTTCCCCAGAAAAAGCCCCTGAAATGTGTTATGTGATACCAAGTGGTCATACCTGATATCATATATATAATACATACAGGCAGCATTATAAGGATGGGGAGTTGTATTTCTGAATTTAGAATATGTATATGTATATATATATATATGTAATGCACATACACATATACATATGTATACACAAATATTTCTACGTGCATATGCATATACATAAGAATGAAAAAAGGACATGAATTTGAAAAGTGCAAAGGGGTACATGGTAAGAAGAATGGAAAATAAAAAGGGAGAAAGTCATAATTGTATTTAATTTTAATTTTTGAAAGAAATTATATAAAATAAAGCAAATACCTGAGCATCATAGGGTAGGCTTTTAATCACAACACTGTGGAGATGGTAGTTCCCTGGGACTCATTGTTCTGCCAACTTTGATGTGAGTATCAAACAAATGGAGACCTTGCCTCAAAAATTCAGACAGCTGTCTCACTAGAACAACACCTGAGTTCCTTTACATGCAGCTGCACACATGCACATATATACAGTCACATATAGGAGAAACAACAAAACTGTGACCCTAAATACATACTGTTCTAAGATGCATTCCTCAATGGAAGCCACCGATGTGGATTAGTGTGTGCACTGGTTACTTCTCCAGTAGAAACACACACCTGGGTAGTATATAGAATATTTACTTAGCTGTCAGTTTTAAGTCCATGCATCCCAATGACTCAGCCTCTGTTGAGGGCAAACTTGGTTACATGATATGGTGGCAGATGATATCATGTCAGGAACCAGTTTACAAGTGAGAAATGGGTCAGTCTTGCTTTTTTTGTAACAGGTCTGTCAGAAAAACCAAATAGGGTCCAAATAGAACTACATCAAATTCCAGATGCATTACTCGGCATTAGGAATGCAGGCTGTGGCAAAGCAAGGAAGTCTCTGTTACTGGTCTCAGATGATGTAGTTTCTTCCCTTATAATACACTTCTAAAAGTATTCTCTTACCTCTTACATTCTTTTGCATAAAACTTGGGGGATAGAAGTATACCAACTTATTTTAAGGTAGAATGCATGTTTTCCCCATTATTTTAATATTACTAATAATACTGATATTTTATTTCAAGTTTGAGATTCATAAATTTTAAAATTTCATAATGAATTTTCCAAGATTGTGAAAAAGGATAAAATGAGAGTTGACAGATATTCGCTTTATTACCCTTAATTATATGAAAGAATAATTTCAGAAAAATAACTTTTTTCTTCCACCTTCATATTTATGCTCATAGGACTCCCACCTGTGAAGTGTGACAGCGTGTAGGCAAAGTGGCACTCACACTAAAGGGAATATGAATTTATTCTGAGGCAAAATGTGAGTGGCCATGACAGAAACATGAGTCTAGGGGTGCATGAATGCTTTATAAAGTCATAAATAAATTCAATTGCCTGATGCATTACTGTGCATTAGGAATGCAGGCTACAGCAAAGCAGGGAAGTCTCTGGCATGCATCTCAGATAATACTGGTGAATTCCTTGACTTCTGATTTGATGGAAACTCCTGGTCTGATAAGCTAATTCATTTCACACATTTAACCATATAGCCAGATGCTATGTCAGATATAGATATGTGTGATAAATATCTAGGAATAGATTAGAGATAGATGAAGATAATTTGGCTGTGAATGAGACACATATTGACACTCTATAACCCTGAAACTTTAATCTGTCAACCTTCAGGATTTTTACCACTGATTTGAAGTTTACAGAAAATTGCAGGTCCCAATAACAAAGCCTAAGGAGAAGAGAAAGAATATCTGCTTAACAAAGTGAGAGCCAAAATTTACCCTGCCAACAAGATGTACAGGGACAAAGATGGAGCAAATATTGAGGGAATAGCCAATCAAAGACTGATCCTACTTAAAACCCATGGGAGAGAACCAATCCCTGACACTATTAATGTTACTCTGCTGTGCTTGTAGACAGGAACCTAGCATAACTGTCCTCTGAGAAGCCCCCACCAGCAACTGATGTAAACAGATAAAGAGATTCACACCCAAACATACGACAGAGCTCAGGGAGTCACATGGAAGAGTTGAGGGGAACCTACTAAAGAACCCAGAGGGTCAAAGACTCCACAACAAGACCTACAGAGTCAATTAACCTGGGCCCACGGGGGCTCACAGAGACTGGACCACCAACCAAAGAGCATACACGGATTGGCCCTAGGCCCCTGCACACATGTAGCAGATGCATAGCTCGCTCTTCATGTGGGCCTCCTAGCAAATGGAGCAGGGGCCCTCTCTGACTCTGATGCCTGCCTGCCTTTAGATCTTATTCCCCTAATTGGGCTGCCTTGCGTGGCCTCAGTGTGAGAGAGGATGTGCCTATTCCTACAAGGACTTAATGTACCAGTCCAGGTTGGTTCCCATGGGGCCCTTTCCCCTTCTCTGAAGAGAAGGAGAGGGGAGAATGTGTTTGTGTGTGTGTGTGTGTGTGTGTGTGTGTGTGTGTGTGTGTGTGTGTGAAGACCTGAAAGGGTGGAGGAGGGCTGAAATCATATGTAAAGTGAATGAATAAATCATGGAGAAAAAAGCAACTTGAATAGAATTAACTGCATGCCATCCCACAGCTGCAGCATTCACTATAATTTCTGCCTTAGCCTTGACCTTGCTGAATTGTTTCATCTCAGTTTTTTTCATACATTGCTATTCATTGTGAATAATTAATTCAAGATACCCACAAGTGGAAACTCTTAGCCCCCTGTGAGATTTACACACGTCTTTTCACCTATAAGAGAAGCTCAGAGACAAAAATAAAAAACAAACACAAACGCAAACAAACAAACAAAACCCCAAAGCCCTTAGGAAGTTGAAAAGCACCCATTCCACTGCTGGGCTATCCCACTACCAACAGGAGCTAGACATTCAGGATCCCACTCTAAGCCAGAGCCTTACAGCAAACTCATAAACCATTGAGGAAATAAACCATGCCATCTACTGACAAAAGAAGAATCCATTAGCTAAATTACATAGTAAGAACAGGACTTGGAATCAAATTGTGGATTTACAGATGATCCAAGTAGAAGATCAAACACTTATGCTCAGTTGTTGTTACTGCCTGCAAAAGCTTTCATGTGCTTCTTGGGTTCAAATTATTTTACCTTGCCATAACTTAGTGTAACTGGGCCTATCCACCCTGTGTCTTGAGATATGTTCCTTTAGGCAGATAACATGATTCAATCCCCCATGAGTAATGGCTAGGAAGACAGATGTGTGGCTGGTAAGCTTGGCAGTGGTGCACACAGTGTAAGTCGTGTCGTGTAGCTGTCCCAATGCCTCAAGAGGGAATGTGCTTAGGTCTAGTATTCACATGATAATATTCTTATTTGACTATTCACAATCATTTAGATAAATTTGTTGGGGGCAGCAGAATAGAAGGTAGGTTTCTGGCTTTGAATAGATGAGAGAAGAGACATCAGTAAAAGGGCACCAAAAAATTCTTTTATGGGACTGCCATGAAAACAGAAAGGAGTGTGTGTACTTTGAAATTTTGGCTTCTTTGTAGAAGCAAACCTGATTTTAAAAAATATTAGCCAAAAATAATCAGAAATCAATGTGTCATGAAAATGGAGTCCATATGTATGTGCAAGCTTAGGGGAAAAATACGGACGGCAAATGTTGACCCTGAGAAAACTTAAAGGCTTCTGGTGCTGTGGCTTAACCTAGCCCTATCCACTCCTTCTATGCTCATCAGTCATTTTATTTCCTCCCAGGTACTGTGTGCATCAGCCTTGCATCCTACTCCTGCACAGTGGTTTCTGGTAAAGGCTACACAAACCAACACTCACATATAAATGCACTTCACAGAGAACATTTGATCTTCTGTAAATCCAGATTATTCTTCCTATGTGTTCTGTGGAATGGCACTTGCTTTTATTCCTTTTGAGGAAATTATATAGTAGAGTACTTAGATAGTTCATACTAGACACACATGGTGGGTGTTTCAGAAGTTATGGACCACTTTGTGAAAGCTTTAACACTGAATATCCATATCAGCAGTATAAAAACAACCCTGTTGTACAGACAGCTTTTGAAACTTCAGCCACTCTGACACAGCGTGATATCTCAAGTTTTCATTTCCCTAATGAGTAATGCTGTTGGGCACATGGTTATGTGTTCATTGTCCATCTGTTTGTTGTTTTCTCTAAGATGCACAGTCAATATATTATTGAAGGGTAGGAATTCTTAATTTTTATAAAGTTCAATTTTCAAATATGATGATAAACTGTAAGCATTATATTTAATAAATCTTTTTCTAGCAAAAGATATATATTTTCAGCAATAATATTTCCTAGGTGTTTCATAATATGATTTCTTTAAAAAAGATTAATTTGTTAATTTGTTAAATATACAGTGTCTTGCCTGCATGTAAACCTGAATACCAGAAGAGGGCACCAGATCTCATTATAGATGGTTGTGAGTCACTATGTGGTTGTTGACAATTGAACCCTTGACCTTAGGAAGAGCAGGCCATGTTCTTAACCTCTGAGCCCTCTCTCCAACCCTCATAGTATGCTTTTAAAATCATTTTATATATGATCCAATTTGGAATAATATTTTTTATTACTTTATTTTATTTACAAATAATTTTTTAAATTTTTTATTATTAATTTATTCTTGTTACATCTCAATGGTTATCCCATCCCTTGTAACCTCCCATTCTTCCATCCCTCCCATTTTTTCCCTTACTCCTCTCCCCTATGACTGTTCCTGAGGGGGACCTCCTCCCCCTGTATATGCTCATAGGGTATCAAGTCTCTTCTCGGTAGCCTGCTATCCTTCCTCTGAGTGCCACCAGGCCTCCCCATCCAGGGGACATGGTCAAATATGAGGCACCAGGGTATGTGTTTTAATAAAATTTACTTTTAAAAAATATTATAATATGATTAAATCATTTCCCCCTTTTCATCCTTTCAAAACCTCTCTTTTATCATTAATTGTTGATACATACATTTATGTACATGTAGGTATGTATGTGCATATACATATTCTTAAACATGTAAATAAAACCTACTCAGTCTGTATAATGTTTCTTCCATATATATATATTTTTTGAGCTAACAATCTGACATTGGATAACCAAATGCTATGCTCTTCCCTGGAAAGACTATTTCTCCTGATCTCAGCATATCTTGCCTCCTGTATGTTGATGTCTGCAGTTGCCATGGTTTCCCTCATGTTCAGGAAGTCTTGTTGGTGAGACTTCGTGAGTGTAACTTCTGACATGGCCAGGAGACACAATCTCACAGTAAACTTCCTGATCCTCTGGCTCTTCCAATTTTTCCACTCAAAATTCAGAAATTATACCTCAGCCACAAGTGTAGGAGTTATGTTGTAGATATATCCTTTAGGACTGGGTTCTACAACTTTGCATTTTGAAAGGTTGTTGTTTTCTGTAGTCTCTGTCTTTTGCAAAAAGACATTTGCTTTGGTGACAGGTGGCTTCTACACTTATCTGTGAGTATAAGTAATCCCTCTCAGGAACAGTCATAGGGGAGGGGAATAAGGGGAAAATGGGAGGGAGGGAAGAATGGGAGGATACAAGGGATGGGATAACCATAGAGATGTAACAAGAATAAATTAATAAAATAAAAAAAATGAATAAAAGAAAAGAATACTTCTTAATTTAAAAAATGTTACACATACATTTGTATTATTACACATATATATGTATATACATGAAACAATCAGGAATTATATACATGTTACATTTTTAGTGTTTTCACTATTGTATTTGGCAACCTTGAAGAAAACATCTTTCCTATCTTGGTGTGTCTAAAATTCTGAAGGTAAATCAATATCTGTCATATTTCATCATTATCAACTTAAAACATCTATCTAGACCTAAAAATATATTAACACCTAAATGACTAAGCTTAATTTTAAAACTAAACTATCTGGTCTTCAATCCCATCAGAGACCTGAGAAGGAATAAAATTAATTACCTGAGCATACACGGGGTGCAGGTTAGTAGTTTTTTCAAATGAGATGACAGAGACAGTTTCTTACCTGAATAGTTACCCAAAATTCTCTATAATGTTGGAGCATCATTCATATTCAGCCTTCTGGCCCAATATATCTGACAGATATACTTGTGAGGCAGGAACTATTGAGGACTTGCTTACCCTCTCTTGGCAGAATTTGGCTGTTGATTTTGCCTGTATCCAAGCTTGCCCTTTTTTAGGGAGAATTCTATCTGTGGTAGAAACAAGGACATTCTGCCCAGTGACTTGTTTGCCACATCTCAAGCCATCTCCATAAGGAGGTTCTTTGATAGTCATCATCCTCTTTGAGGTAGGTTGGGTATTGCCAGAAGTTAATTTGTTTCATTGTTAATGAATCTTTAAAATAATAAAAACATTTAAAATGCCACATTCTGTATGTCTCTGAGGTTTTTGAAGACACTATCTATTATACCTTATATTTCTATAGAATCATATCTATCTGTTGCACCTAAGATTTATATTCTTGTAATAAAAATAGACTTGTAATTGTTATGATCATGATTTAATCAACTAACAATTAACTTGTATAACTTATTTATCCTAAACAGACTGCAATAACACTTTCAAAGTATTGGAAGTAAACCTTGTATTATAATTGACTTATATGTGTGCAAAAGAAATTATGCTATTTTAATAATTCAGTGTTTTCAGGTTTCACATTTAGAACTTTAATCCATTTGGATTTAGTTTTTAGACAAGATAATGGTGCATATGGGTCTTATTTCCCGTTTCTGGATGCAAACATCCAGTTTTCTCATTACCATTTTTTCCTAAAATGTTTTTTTCATGTTTGTCAAATAATAAATAAATATGTCTTTGATTTTCTTTTATTTTGTTCTATTGGTATACATGCTGTTTTGTGTAAATACTATAATGTTTTTATTACTTATGGTACCTCATTTTCACAATATTGACTCTACCAATTCACGTACCTGGCATGACTTTCCATTTTTTAGTATCTTTCACACTCTACTCAGAGATTTTCCTTGTAGAGGTCCTTTACTTTCTTATGTATGTTTATTCCTAACATTTTATATTTGCATTGAGGCTATTGTTAAAGGGATGATGTCTGATATCTCATCCTCTGAATGTTGTCGGTGTATAGAAAACCTACTGATGTGTGCAAAGTGAATCAGTATCCTGCCATACTCCTGAACTTATTTATTACTTCTAGACATTTCGGTAAAATTTTGGGAATTTTTAATGTATAAATATTATGTAATCTGCAAATATGACTGATTATATTTTTATTTTATTTGTATCTTTTAAATTTTTTTATAGTGCCTTATTACTCTAGCTACTATTTTGAGAAAAAGATAGGGTAGTAGAAATCCCTGCTTTGTTCTTGAATTAAGTTGGATTGTTTCAAGTTTTTCACCACTTATGAAAACATTCATTGTAAATTTCTTATATATGGGCTTTATTATGGCGAGGTGTATTCTCTCTAGCCAAGTAAACTATCTAATGTCAGAAATGGGTTATATCTTGTTGAGATGTTAACTAAAAGTGTCCCCTAGAATCCCTCAAAGTCAGCAGACCATTGTCAAAGATATTAGTTGTTCTCAGCAGCCTGTTAAGTCCCTAATCTTGAAGACAACACTAAAGTGTCATCAACTACAGAAAAATCAAATAGAAGTGTCACCCGTACTTACTAGCATTAATGTTTCTGGAAATTTACTTTGCATGGTCCTGGAGGAAAAAGGTAATCATCAATGTCCAACATTTAAGAACACTACTGCCTGTAACAGCAAGCTATGTGCAAGATACACTGGAGCACTGTTTGAATGAATTTTAAGTAACCATTTCCATTTTTGTTGGATTTATAGCCCACTCCACAGGATTAACACACACACACACACACACACACACACACACACACACACAACCAGCTGAATTAAGTTAAGGAGAAAGAACTTGAGAATAATAAACACCTGCGTAATGTCCAAGGAAGCACAAATGATCGAAACATTGAAGAGGACTCATGCTGCAATAAAGATGGAGTTGAAGAACCCAATTAGAAACCTCAAAGGAAATCTTACAAGTAGAATGAATTAAGCAGAAGACAGAATATCAGGACTCAAAGGTAAACCAGTCTAAATAAACAAGGAATATGAAAGAATATTTAAAACACGGGAAAGGAACATACATGAAATTTGGGACACCATTAGTGTTACTGACTTTTCTGTTGTTTTGAAGAGACACCATGATCAAGACAAGGTATAAAATAACATGCTTCTCAGTGTCACCTTTCCAGAGGGGTAGAGTCCTCAGAGGAAAAACTGGCAGTGGAGCAATGCTGCTAGAACAGTAGCCACAGTGACTCAGAATTAACATTGGTGATACACAAAGTACAAGACAAGAAGACAAAACTTGAAAGACAAGGAGACTTTTGAAATCTCAAAGGATGACCCCCAGAAACATGTAGGATTTTGATTGGAATTGTAGGTGTGTATTTTATTCCAAATAAACTTTAGAGTTATTTTTTTTTAGCAACTCATGCATTTCATTTGTTTCCTGCCAAAATTGTTTACATATTATTCCTCATAGTTTATAACACCAGTTTCGACACACCTGGCTTCTCGATTTTGGTAACTGGCACCTACTCTATTTTAAAATCAGTGCGAGTATATGCTTATCTTTACTTCCACACAGAATGTTTTGATTCCCGACTTCTGTAAAGCCATTCTCTTTTCAATTTCATCACTTTTAATTCCAAATTTTTATATAACCATAAACATTGCTTCTTTGACATTGTTTTCTTTTTTACTTTACTCATTTGTGGTTTCTGAAGAACATCATACAGTTCAAGTCTTTTAAGCATATACTTTTGAGTGTACACTCTTAAAATACTTATTGGGGTGAATGTATTCAATTTGATGTTTGGCTTTATAATATATATATATATATATATATATATATATATATATATTATCCGCATATTTATTCTGTACCATGACTCCCACATGAATCCAGAAAGTGAAGGTTTGTGATGGGCGTAGTACAATCTGGCATCACAGAGTCAGAGCAAGATGACAGGTATCACATTGCCTCTGGTGGGGTACTGTGGACACATAGCACACTTTCTAAGCTCTATCTGATTCCACTTCATTTTTCAGTCATCACAAACAATAGGAAATTTACTTCAGGAGACAAATATATGACAATTGTGCATTTACCATGTCACACTCTATAGGATGCCCTGTACATATCATACTAATAGAGGTCATTTTTTTTTTTTTTTTTTTTTTACTGCTAGGCAAACCTTACAATGCTGAAGCAAGCTATAGTATGATTACAGTTGTACATGTGCCTTCTGTTTGTTTATATGCCTTTTAGGGTTTTTTGGGGGCGGAAGTATTGAGAACCATGATATCAGCAGTTGTTTTAGCCATCATGAGCTGTAGCTTCATATATTTTTTAACACATAGAATACAGAAAGAGTTAAAAGACACATGTTCATAGCCTTAAGTAATGTATTAATTCTCATGAGTTACTAAATACACAACTTACTCAAACTCCCTGAGTTTCTACTAGAAGGTATTGAACTTCAGCTAATGACAGGGAGTTCACCACTTCCCGCTGTCACTTGCCATCAACCCTTTAATATGGTGGGTTATATATTAGAAAACAATGACTCGTCTACAGCTCTCTATGTGAGGTCAATGTGATAGTAGAAATGAAATGAGGGAAGAGAAGATGAGAAACAGAATTTGGAATTATTCTCCTTGCTATGCTTATGACACTGAACATGGCTACTCATGCCTGGTTATGTAAACTTGACTTAAACTATACATTCACTCAACTTTTAACTCAGATTGTATAACTTCTTTATAAGGAAGTTCAAGTGGGCCGGTTCTCCACATCTCAGAGAAGGTGTATTGTTGTTATCTGACAGAAGTTGTACATCAAGCTGTGGCTATGTTGCAGCAGAAGCTGCTCAGAGTCAGGTTGAGAATTCAGTACACAAGGAGACTAGAGGAACAGGAACTGTGGAAGAGACACGTAAAATAATAGCCAATTATTAAGGATGCTCTTTAGGTACATAAAGCAAGAAAGATCCACTTAAAAATTAGAAATTAGAGAAAAACTGTATTTTTCCAAATCGAACTGTAATGAGAGATAAGAAGATAAAGTTTATGGCAGTACTGCTTTTATTGTTCTGCCATTAATGCCCATGATTCCTGTGAGAGGAGTACACGTGAAGACAGGCTTTTCAGGGTGAGACGTGAAAGACAGCGTTCAGGTGGTTCACCGTTCCTTCTGTTTAGGTTCATTTTATTTTGAAATTATTTTATTTTATTTTGAATACTTAAATTTGGAACAACTATAAAGGATTAATTTTGCAAATTATTTTTTAAAATGGACTTCTTTAATCCATACTACCAATGGAGTGACTGTGTAGTGAGCAGCAAGTTTAAATAAACGATTTGATAACCCAAAAGAATACTACGAATTCATTATGCATGATTTCACTGTGGTGAAGTTTTACTGGTGAGGAGATCACAGTGAGGGAAATTGTGTTCTGAGTTTGACCAAACATTGGTAAGCAGTAACTGTAGATATTGTAAGCAACAGATAATATCAATTAAACCAAAAGAATTAAGTTATATTTACAAAATCTTTGTTTATCAAAAATTACTCTAACATGGATACACGTTTAGACACATATGCTATTGGATAATCTATTATGCCATTTTAGAGAATACTTTTGTACAAAATATCAAAATTTCAATTATACATTCCATTTGTATATATCAATTGTATAACAGTTCTTTCTTCAAATGAACACTTTCAACAGAAATGCTGTGTAGTGTAAAACTGAAAGCTACGTAACTGCTCCACCAGTTTGAGACAGGACAGATGAACTTTTCAGTATTAGCATAGATGTAGGCATTCCAGCATACTTGAAGGCATATGCATGTAACCCAGGGACTGTGACAGCTGCTCAATCTGTCTGCATGTCAATAGCAGAGAACAGGCTTTCAAATTTTACTTACTTTTTTTTCTTTTATTATAATTTCTTCATACCTCATCCCGATTGTTATCCCCTAGCTTATATCTTTCCGTTCACACTCTCCCTCCTTTCCCTACCCTATTCCCTTCCCCTAGACCTCTGACAGAAGGGGCCCTCCTCCCCCGCCATATGACCATAGTCCAAGCTTATCATGTCTCATCCCGATATCTGCATCTCCTTCATCTGTGTGCTCCACAGATGTGCTCCAGAGTTCAAGTCAAAGAGAATTTATTTTCTTTTGTACAGTTTGTTTGTACAGATTACTTTAGAAAGGATTTATGTCATTGCTATATACTGATAGAAATCCAGATAGGATATCCATGTTTTGTTAAATATAATTTCTTATGCAAAAGAAGAAACCTACAGGCAATGCAGGATTTTGAAGATTAAACTTCTAACATTTTGAGGAAGTTTCAACATTTAATAATATTACCTTTAAATTATTATGTATATCTGAGGTGTAGAAAAGCAACATTTCACACAATTGAACCTGGTGCAGAATAATTCTTTCTAGAAAAAGATTCTTTCTAGACATTTCTGCAGCAAGAGAAGCCTGCTGTTTGCTAATTTCTTTCACCAAATGGAGATTTCTTGGTTTGTTAAATTTTATTTTATTCTTCGAAGTGAAATCAGATACCTATTAGAAGAATAAATTAGTCAAGCTTCAAAGTAAATTTTGACAAATTGACAGACTCGCTATGGCATGATAACATTTGTAGTTGCTTTTAACTATTCAGTAACATTTGCATTTTAACTACATAATCCCACAGACTGATGCATGAGTGAATTTTAATCACAGTTTGAATAACAGGCAATTTAAGGAATAGGACAAAAATTTAATTAATATGTGCTTAACTTATTTTAATGACTAAAACATTTTAATAGAATTTATTTGATTTCCAACAATATATAATATAATAGATTTTGTTCTCTGAAAACTGAGTATTATTATATGTTAATTATTAATCAATAACATATTTTAACATTTGTTAATAATGCTTTTTAAGAAAATCAGAATATTTAGCTAGTTTTCCCTATAGAAAATGATATAGCAGTTAATGATATTGAATGTTATGATAACTTAGAAATGGTTTATTAGACATCAGCTTATTTTGGCACTTAATGTATCATAGGTTTTCTGTGTAGAGAAATTATCAATGAGACATTTATAAATGTGTGCATAACAGGAAGCCTAGCTGACAGAAAAGGCAGCATATAATATGTATTTAAGCTTAGAAAGATTGTTTTAAGCACAAAAAGGAGATTTCCATCTACAAAGACTCCTCTAGTGGCCTCAATCAATTAGAATAATATCACAAACCACTACAGAATGTGACAGTCTCACCAAGACACAGAAGTTACTTTTAAAAATCATTTACTCTGAGATGGATGCACTGAATCTACACATCCTTACCAAGTATGAAACAATGATTTGATTTGTATGTATATTGTATAATATATATACATATATATATATATTATATGTATAGTAATAGTTTACTCAAAATACTTAACAGATTAACAAGCTAATCTTTTATCATTTGTTTATGGTATGTATGAACACTGAAAATCCTTAATGTTGTATATAGCCCTATTGGGACTAATTTCCTATTTCCCATAGATTTTGGTATGTTGTGGTTTTATATTCATTTAATTTTAATAGTTTTGTAAATTTCATCTTGATTTCTCCTTTAAGCCAATTATTATTCAACAGTGTGTTGTTTTATTGCAATGAATCTGTGCTCATTCTATAGTTTTTATTTCTCTAGATCCCCGACTTTATTCCACGGTGGTAGTATAGAATGCAATATGCCATGCCAATGCTATAATCTTTGTTGGGTTTTGCTTTGGGTCCTAATACATGTTTGATTATACTGACAGTTCCATTGGGTCCTGAGAAGATGATTTACTCTTTAATGTTTGGGAGTAATTTTCTGTAGCTATCTGCTTGGTACATATGATAGATGATGTTATTTAACCTTAGAGATTTTCTGTTTAGTTTTTCTCTGAATGGCCTATCTATTGGTGAGAATAGGATATTCAAACTATCCACTATTAACTTCCTGTAATTTCTAGGTTATGTTTATCATTCTTTTCAGATTTAAGTATTTCTTCTGACATCTTTTGTAGAGCTAGATTATTAGTCAGAATTTCTTTTAACGTGTTCCCTCACTGCTGATAAACTGGTGAGAACTGGTGCATTCATTATGGAAATAAGTGTGGCAATACCTCAAAAATTAATAGAGCTACCATATGACCCAGGCATAACACTCCAAGTACAGACCTAGAGGATTTTGTAGCCTATTACATAGGTAAAAGCTCACCCATGTTCATTATTGTCTTCTTCAGTAATGGAGTCATAATTGATATCTATCAACTGATGAATAGATAAGGAAAATGTTTGCACAATGGAAGCTTACTTCACTATTAGAAAAAAAATGAAACCACAAAATATTTTCTGTCAACTTTGTCAAGAAGGGTAACCTAGACCCAGAAAGACAATCATTTCATGTTTTCTTTCAGTTTTGAATGTTAGCATTGAAGCTTCATATATATTTATAATATATACAGAGGACGTACATTTAGTAGTGGGAGGTAGAAGGCAAAAGTATAAAGGCTTAGAAGAGAAGCAGTGAAACAAGATAGGTTACATTGGGGTAGAAGTTGAGAGGACAGGCTAGAGCAGGGGAATGCAAACTAATTTAAAAGACCTCTCAATAAATCCATATGATAACCTATTACTGCAAAAGTTTTCTCAGCTACGGTGAGGTGGCAATGCTCCTTCTATACATCACAAGTTAACAAATATAAATTCCAGTGCTAGATATGGGTTATATCTTTTTAGTATAGTTTGGCAGTGACCTCCCATAGATGCCTAAATATTACAGTGTATTGCCAGTGCTGTTAGCTACCATTCAGTACTTGAAAATAAGACCTTATTGATCAAGGACACAACATACTTAAATCATTGTAGAACTCAGTTGGGTATTAGCCTGGTATCTTTAACTGTGATGCCTAGCTTTAATAGTGTTAGAAGTACCTGTAAATGCTGGACCAAGGTCCCCTATGCAGATGTAGCCCATGATCAGCCCAGTCTTCATGTGAGTCCCTCAGTAACTGGAGCAGGGGCTGTCTCTAACATGGACTCAGTTTGCTGTTTGGTCACTTCATCCTGACAGGGTTGCCTCTTCAGATCAGGAGGCAAGATGAGACTTGATATGCTGGGATGGATTGTGGATAGGGGCACCACTTTTCTGAGAAGTAGGGGAGGGGCTAGAGGGGAAGAGGGAGGGAAGGGGAGACCTGGGGAAGAGGAGGAAAAGGGCAACAATAGGGATGTAAAGTGAAGAAAGTAAAAAGGAAGGAAGGAAGGATGGAGGGAGAGAGAGAGAGAGAGAGAGAGAGAGAGAGAGAGAGAGAGAGAGAGAGAGAGAGAGAGAGAGAGAGAGAGAGAGAGAGTTTGTTACTTGAGAAGCAAATTATTCATTCACTTTACCCAGTTGTGAACCTTGAGAGCTACAATAATGAATAGCAAAATATGTCTACTGGTAAATCATGCTACTAATATCATGATATTAGCCAACCATTTATTTACTTATTTAATTATTTATTGAAAACATTATTTTCATACAATATAATCTGACAATGGCTTTCCCTTACCCAACTCCTTCCAGGTCCTCCCACTTTCTCCACCCACCCAAATCCATACACTTTCTCTCTCTCTCATTATAATATAAATGAGGAACTTTAAAAAATACTTAAAAAAAAAAAAACTCAAGCGACACCACATGCTGGCGAGAACGTGGGGAGAGAGGAACACTCCTTCATTGCTGTTGGGAATGCAAACTAGTACAGCCACTTTGGAAATCTATCTGGTGCTATCTCAGAAAACTGGGAATAGGGCTTCCTCAAGACCCAGCTATTCCACTCCTTGGAATATACCCAGAAGATGTACCAGCACACAACAAGAACATTTGCTCAACCGTGTTCATAGCAGCCTTATTCATAATAGCCAGATCATGGAAACAGCCTAAATGTCCCTCAGTAGAAGAATGGATAAAGAAACTGTGGTACATTTACACTATGGAATACTACTCAGCTATTAAAAACAAAGAATTCCTGAAATTTGTGGATAAATGGATTGAGCTAGAAATGATCACAATGAATGAGGTAACCCAGAAGCAGAAAGACTCAAATGGTATATACTCACTTATATCTGCATACTAGCCCAAGGGGCATGTCCCATGAAAGCCTTCCCTTACCAGGAAACTGGGACAGAGGGGAGGACATCCTATTGGGACTCTAGAGGAGAGAAGCATGTGAGAATAGCAAAGTAGAAGAATCCAGAGGGTCCTAGAAACCTACAAGTAGAACATTATGATAGGCAGATTTTGGCCAAGGGGTCCCGCTCAAACTAAGGCACCAGCCAAGGACAATACAGGTGGTAAACTTTAAACCCCTACCCAGATCTAGCCAATGGTCAGAACAGTCTCCACCCTTGAGTGGAGAGTGGGATATGACTTTCTCACATACTCTGGTGCCTCACATTTGACCATGTCACCTGGAGGAGGAGACCTGGTGGCACTCAGAGGAAGAACAGCAGGTTACCAAGAAGAAACTTGATACCCTATGAGCATATACATGTGGCGTAATCCCCCTCAGGCACAGTCATAGGGGAAGGGAATAAGGGGAACCTGGGAGGGAGGGAAGAATGGGAGGATACAAGGGATGGGATAACCATTGAGATGTAACAAGAATAAATAAATTAAAAAAAAACTAGCATAGGACAAAACAAACAAATAACAATAGAAAAGCATAAGAAACAAATATAGACACTAACACATTTACACATAGAGAATACTCATAAAAGTCAAATTCAGTAACTTCTTTAAAGAAATAAGAGGACCAGTGAGTAGTTCATTCTGTGTTGCTTGCTCATCTACTGCTGGGCATGGAACTGCCGTTAAGTGTGATTTGTATTCCAAGTGAGACTCCTTTGGACAAAATTTACTTTTCCTCTGTGAGCAGTTATCAGCGGGAGGTCACTTCTACTTCCCTACTTAGTACTAAGATTCCATCTGGTTTAGACATGTTCAGGCCTTGTGTACCCTGCTATGGTCTCAGTGATAACACATGTGCATCAGCACTCTTGTATCCAGAAGGCCTGGCTTCCATTGTATTGTCCCATCTCCACTTTATCTTTAAGTCTTTAATCATCTTCTTCTACATAGTTTCCCAAGTCTTGGCGAGAGGGATTTGATGGAGTTATCCCACTAGGGACTGAGTGTTCCAAGTTATATAAACATTGTCAAATTTTGAGTCTCCATATTTTTTCCTACGGATTGCAGGAAGAATCTTTTCTGATGATGGCTGAGCAATATACTAATCTATGAATACATTAGAATGCCATTAGTGGTCATTTTACTGCTATGGTCTTTAAGCCACTGTGAATCTATTGTTGGATAAATGCAGTGACAATGGTAGAATTTTTATGATCCATTCACAGCTCCAAGGTTCTACACAAAGCTTCAACACGTGGTAATTTAGCTGTGGAAGTTATGGCAAAGAAATTTTGTCATGACACTTTATAACACCATAAAAAGCCAATCCTAAAGGAAGAAATATTTAGCCCATTTTTCATTTAAGGGCCTCTGGACCCTTCTTTGAAACTTCCAAATGAAGGAGGCAAACAACGGTCCTACCCATCTATGATATCTATGAACCAGAACAAGGCCCAGAATACCATGGTAATACGAACAGAGCAGCAGTAGCAGTGTTAGCTCTTCTACTGAATCCCTCTGCTTGTAACTTTTGGCTCTTCTGAGCTGCCGTTCTATAGTTTCTCTGCAATTACCATATGCTTCCACATCCACCTTGCTTTTAGCAGCTTCCTGAATGAGACCCAAGCTGCCAAATTTCATTGAGACTCAAATATGGTGAGATTGAAATCAGTTAGTGGGGAAGCCACAACCAGAGTGCAATTTTTAATGAATATTTTTTTATTTTTTATATATACATTTATATTATTACGCATATATACAATAAGCTACCTATAGCATAAAGGACTATGACACAATCAAGAATTATATAATTGTTACAATCTTAGAGTTTTGGCTATTTGTATTTGACAGCCTTGAAGAAAACATCTTTCCTATCTTAGGGCATCTAAAACTCTGAATGTAAATCAATATTTACCATATCTCATCATTATCAACTTAAAACATCTATCTAGACCTAAAACCACCTTAACCCCTAAACAACTAAGCTTCACTATAAAACTAAACTACCTGGTCTTTAACCCCATCAGAGACTTGAGAAGGAATAAACTACCACAGACAGAATTCTCCCTAAAAAAGGACAAGCTTGGATTCAGGCAGAGTCGATGGCCAAATTCTGCCAAGACAGGGTAAGTAAGTCCTCAATAGTTCCTGCCTCACAAATACATCTGTCAGATATATTGGGCCAGAAGGCTGAAGATGATGCTCCAATGTTACACAGACTTTTGGGTGACTGTTCAGGTAGCAAACTGTCTCTGTTGTCTTCTCATTCAGAGTGCAATGTTATATACACTTTCCAGATTCTCTTCTGACCTCAGATAATAAGGAGTTACACTGTTGCTGAGTCACTCAGCACAAGGGATGGCATGGTGTGAGCATGGTGCTATACCAGTGATGGCTATGACTGTCTATGCAGCTTTTACTTCACTTATTATTGATTTGGATGTTGTAGATTTGTGGGTAATTTCTGTAGGCTCCTTGAGCTAATTTAGTAATTATCTGAATGATTTCATGAAAGAAAGATGGTCTTGGGCTACCTAGTCAGTAATATTTATTGATACCCTTGTTTTCATGTTATAAAAATGTATGAATAAGAATTGGAAAAGGGTAAATTTTAATATTTTTATTTATAAAATAATTTTAATTGAATTTGTATCTTCCAATTCTGTAAAATGCAGACAGCAGAGTTGGAGTCAGGCAACAATTTTAAGAAAGTAATTTATAAATGGAAAATTACACATATAAATCTAGGTAGATGATTGTTGTTTATATAATACACTTGTTTTAAAAAATGTACTTTATTATGATAAAATTTATAGTACAAGATTTACACTTAAGTAACCGTTATCACATAGAACATCTCATATGCAAATGCTAACTGATCGTTATCTTATATCCTTTTTAGAGTTATTTGTTAATTTAGTACTTGTAACCCAAAGGCACACTGTACAATTGTACTCAAGGTATCTGGTTGTGGAGCTTTGTCAAGGTTGAATTACTCAGTTTTTGTCCTTTCCTATAACATAAAAATTTGTAATTTTTATTAACCATACTTCTGCAGGCATATTTAAGATGTAACCGTTTCATATACACCAGGACTTTTAAAACTTTTTTTCAGTTTAAATGCTAATTTTAAAATGAGTATGTTCAGAATAAGGAATTTTGAAATAAGTCCAAATGCAAAAAAAAAAAACAAAAACAAAAAAAACCCAATAGATTAAGATTATATGGTCTTGATGTCTGGCAGTGATTATGTGTTTACAATCAAAACTGTGCATAAAGAAATGACCATTCTTTGTGGGTCATTCATCTTTCTGGGTTATTAGTGTGAGTTCCATGTGCTCACCCATCTCATGTAAGATGCTTTTTTAAAAATTATTATAACAAAATTATGCTTAACTATTTATTAAGAGATTTTCTGTATTTTTTTGATTGTCAGGATTGTGGTGCTTTGTCATCTGTGTGAAAACACACTTCTATTGGTGTAAATCTGTTCTTTCCTTAATACCCTTTACAAATATCATTGTACATATTTGCTTGTGTAAATTTCTGATTACTACTATACTAGATACATCTCTGTATCTTGCAATTCTAAGGGAGCATTTTATCATCACACTCAATAACTTCTGTTTATTGTCTCATCCACTTTGGCCGTGTAGTCACTCTGCTCATCTTTGATGGGATGAGCAAAACAGAGCTGGAGGACATTTTGATTCATGGTAAACAGAAACAAACAGTACAATACTTGAAATCTTCAGGGAGAATTAAGTCAGGACCAATGCAAAGTTATCCCTGCTGCATGGCTATTAGGAACATGTTGACTGTGACATTTTGTTCTGTGAGGTAGTAATGGTATCTTCCCAAGAGCTCCCCAATAACTCCTTGAGAAAGGACATACATGTTTTGCAGTGTAACTTTTGTTCCTTAACATCACTATATTTTGTAATTAATATCATTCAGTTTATGCAATGTATGTTTACAGTTATCCTCCCTGTTAGTTAACTTTTTGATAGGCTATTATCATATTGGGGTGGGGGAGAGGTCCCTTCTGTCACAGGTCTAGGGGATAGTAATTGGGTGAAAGTGGGTAGTAGGGGGAACAGCAAGATACAAGTGAAGGGATAACAATTGGAATCTAATCTGAATAAATTATTTTTTTAAATGTCCTTGATTGAAACCTCAATAAATTGATGTAAAGTCATGCTCCTGGCATTAAATTTACAATTGCTAGTCATCCAATGGTGACTGAGTCTCAACTAAGTGTAACTGAGTGCCAATTAAGACCCGCAAGTGTAGAGACTCTAATAGAAAGAAAACAGTCTTTCATGAAGTTTCTTCTCTATGATACGTGTTGCTTTGTGGACAGTTTTAAGAATCTTCAACCATGTCTCAAAACACAAAACAAACAAAATTATTCATTTTGGCTATTAAACTAGAAGGAATATATATTTTTAACCATTATACCCATTTTATTTGTTAGGTAACAAATGTGAAGTAAAGTCTCATTTTATATCTTCCTGTAGTTTTTATTCAGCACCTTGGCCATTCATGAGTCTCTACATAACCAGTATTTGATGCAATGGAGAAGCTTTTCTGACTAAGGCTTCAAGAAGCTCTATCTACGTTTATAGACATAAATATTTAGGAGCCAGGATATTTAGGATTACTCAGGATGATCATTTCTAGTTCCATTCACTTGCCTGAAAATTTCAAGATTTCCTTGTTTGCAATAGCTGTGTAGTAGTCCACTGTGTAAATATACCAAAGTTCCTTTAACAATTCTTCTGTTGAGGGACATTTGGTTGTTTCACAAAGCAAGCCTGAGCAGATACAAGAAGATTAAAATAATCCTTTGTATCCTATTACAGCATCGTGAACTAAAGCTGCATCTCAACAACAACAGAAATAACAAATAGCCTACAGACATATGGAAACTGAACAGCTCTCTAGTCATTGATAACGGGGACAAGAAGAAATAAAGAAAGAAATTAGGGACCTCCCAACAGTCAATAAAAATGAAGCTACAACCTACCATAATTTATGGGACAAAATGAAAGCAGCACTAAGAGGAAAGTTCATAGCACTAAGCGCCTTCATAAAGAAATGGAAACATCTCATACAAGCAACCTAGTAGCACATCTGGAAGCCTTAGGGAAAAAGATAAAAGCAGATATACCTGACAGGAATAGATGGCTGGAAATAATCAAACTCAGAGCTGAAATCTTAAACTAGAAACAATGAGAATCAATGAAACCAAGAGCAGGCTCTTTGAAAAACTTAATAAAGTAGACAAACTATTAGCCAAAGTAACAGAAAGGTGGAGAGACACTATCCAAATCAACAAAATCAGAAATGAAAATGGAGACACAGTGGAAAAAAAAAGAATCAACAGGTCTCACTTTAAAAGCCCATATGCCACAAAATTTCAAAATCTAAATAAAATGGACAATTTTCTGGACAGATTCCACTTTAAGTTGAATCAGTATCAGGTAAACAAATGAAATAATATGTATCTCCTGCAGAAATAGAGGCACTCATCACAGGCCTCACAACCCAAATAGCACAAGGCCAGGTGGTTTCAGTGCAGAATTCTACCAGACCTTCAAAGAAGAGCTAATACTAGTACTCTTCAAACAATTCCACAAAATAGAAACACTACAAAACTCATTCTATGAGGCCAAAGTTACATTGACATCTAAACCACATAATGACCCAACAGAGAAATAGAACTTCAGACCAATTTGTCTTATGAACATTGATGAAAAATACTCAATAAAATACTCACAAACCAAGTCCAAGAACACATCAAAGATATCATTCAACACGACCAAGTAGACTTCATCCCAGGCATGCAGGGTGGTTCAATATACAGAAATCCATCAATGTAATCCTCCATATAAATAAACTGAAAGAAAAGACCCTACATGATCATTTCCTTAGATTCTGTAAAAGCATTTGACAAAATCAAAGACCCATTCATGTTTAAAGTCTTTGAGAGCTCAGGTGTACAAGGTACATACTTAAGCACAATAAGGACAGTATACAGCAAGCCTATAGCCAACGTCAAATTAAATAAATTAGTAAATTACTACATGTCTTCTTCATAGATCCCTAGCTTTAGTTGGCCCTTTCCAAATTGCTCCCCCCTGCCCCATGCCTCCAAATCCTGATATCTTCAATTGCCTTCCCTTTGTTCTTATATCAATTGTTGTCTATCCCTACTACATTTAAAGCCTCTCAGTGCCTCTTTATGGCTTCTTGTTATTTCATGTCTCTATAGGTTTTCCAAATTAAAACACTGATTTAACAATCCTAAGTTACAATCTGCACTTGGGAAAGAGAACTTGAGTTGACCTCATTTAGTGCATTATCCTGTTCTGTCTTTTTTCCTATGTTTTAAATTTTAATTTTCCTTTGCATCAGAATGAAAGTAATTTTCAATATACATTTATTAATTGATAGGCATCTAGGCTGATTATCCTTCCTAGATACTGTCAATAGAGTGAGACTGAGCATTCCTGTAGTAGGATATAGTCCTTTGCTATATGTGACCAGCTGTGTATAGCTGGATCATATGGCTATTCTAATTTTACCTTTGAGACAAGCCCCTAGAATGAATTCTAAAATGGCTGCACCAATTACATTCCTACCAAAAGTGTATGATTGTTTCTGTTGCCGTACATCAATGCTGCCAACATTTTCTGTTATTTGTTTTCCATGTCCCTATCCATCACAGAAATACCAAGTAAAACCACTTAAGATATTTCACGTCCGGCACTGAGAATGTTCATCATCATTAAAGGTTTTCATTTGTACCTGCTTCGCTTTGTTTCATGACTGCAGAAAGCTAGAGCTATTCTCTGGAGTAAGTTTTGGCTAATATGAGAGTTGGAGCTGTTTTAGTTTTTTTTTGCCCATACCATGAAGCATTCTTACTATAAGCCATATGTTTGTTACTCTAAGTGTGTTCAGTAAAGTAGTATTTTTATTGCCCCTAAGAATTTGTACTTTCACATCTTTGCTAAATGTTTGTCATACAAGTCCTGTTCAGCAATTTTTGCTTTCCTTACTAAATCAAATCATTTCAGGGTTAGATTCTAGACGGTCCATTTCAACTTGTTCTTCCATTTTAACATTTACATTCAAACACAAAGTTAATAGTTGGACTAATTTGAACACTTCTGTATTGCAAGGTAAGGGAACATCAAGGAGAAGGCAGGTCACTTGGTGGAGAAACAGGACACACTAGTAAAGTAACACTAGAGATTATAGATCATCATACTACATGCCAGAATAATTAAACAGTCTGAAATTTTTTAAGATTGACAAACAATGACCTATCCACCGACATGCTTGTGCCAGGGGAACCTTGCCTCTGGGAGATTTGCCTGAGGCTGTGTAGCCACACACTTTCCATTTGCAAACATCGCTGACTATGCAAAACACAGTATCATGCAGCACAATAAACTGGAGTGTGCTTGCATTTCTGACAGCATCACACCTTCTCAGGTTGGGTTAACTTTCTATTGTCTCCAAGAACTCCAGAAGACATGACATTTCTGTCTGCCAACAAAAGGCCTGGGCTGAGGGACAGAAGCAAGGACAGAAAAATACTGAGGAGTTATGTGTGTGGAAGATGCCATTATGGGAGAAGGCGTGAGAATACTGTCACCCCTTTGCATGTTGGTATTCTCCACAGACTATGCTGTCTTGAAGCTCTACTTGCTCTTTAGTATTTCAATGCATGTTTCATTACACAGGCAAGATCACTTACATCAGAGGCCACTGATAAGCAAATCAAACTCATTTCTTCCTGGGGAGGAAGTGCCCAGCTGATAGCCAAAGCCTGCAAGTGTGTCTTGTTGTTTTTGAGTGTTGTTTCTATTCTGTTATATATTCCAGGGATATAGTGTGAACATGGGACAAATATCACATACGTCTTTCACAGTTATCAACAATAACTGGAGATTTTCTTTGCAGTGTATCTCAATCTGTGGATCATGATTCCTTTAAGGGCCAAATGAGCCTTTCACAGCGGTAGCCTAAGACCATCAGAAAACACATATGTTATATTATATCTGTGACAACCAATAAAATAAATTATATAAAATTATTGTTATGAAGTAGTGACAAAATGATTTTATGGTTGGGTCATCCCAACAGGAGGAGCTAACTGTATTAAAGGGTGGAAGCATTAGGAAGCTTGAGAACTGCTGCGTTTAAACATTAACTTCTCATGTAAGCTTTTGCAGCCTATGTTGCTAAACTGTGCTCACTGGTTTTGTTTGTTTTCTTGCCTATATGAGATTTCTGTGTTGACTTTGCTGATAATTAAAGTTTACATTTCTCGTTCTACCATTTGATTAATTCACGATGCTGTTTGGAATGTTCACTGGAGTTTGCCTAAATGAAAGTTTTCTAAATTGGTATATTTACGTTACAATAGGTAGGTATTACTGATGAATTGTTAGCTCAATTAATCTGTAATATCTTCCATTACCTATCCATACAAATAGTGCTTGAAAGTCAACTACTTGTAACACTGATGTCTTCATTTTCAGCTCCATTTGGTAGATTCTTTTTTCCCCCATCATTCTCAGTGTATGCATCTTTACCAGAGAAATGTTGTCTTACTTGGCTTTCTACTCATCTACTTTTTTTTATAGGAAAGGGAAGTTTTAGGACCTTTTTTTGTTCAAAAAATATTTACTAAGCAAAATAATTACATATCTAACACTCAAGGTCTGTGAAAATATAAATGTTTCTAGTGGGAACAAATGAGAACACTTTTAGCATCTGCATCCAGAGTGCTGAGGCTTTATATGAGAAAAATTCAAAACTCAGAGAGTTCTTTTCTTATCCATAGGCTATAAATAGGCACAGTAAGTTTAAATGTGTGAGTAATGTTTTTGTATTCTTGCATTATTTTTATCTATGTATTTATTTGCTTATTTATTTATTTAGAGACATGTTGTCATATATTCCAAGCAAGCCTGGAACTAATTTTGTAGCCATGATGACCTTCAACTATTTTTTTTCTCTTGCCTCTGTCTCATGAGTTCTGGGATTATGATCATGTGCCACTATGCTTGGTTTTCAGTCATTATTTTCTTAACTCAGTCCTTTAAAATTACCACTAATGGTCTTGGTTGTATCACCTTTGTATGTTTGCATAAGCAGTATTTTTCACATACTTTGGAATAGACTATAACATTTCACTGAGCTCATGAAATTAATAATAGCATCTATAAATTCCATAACCAAATTATTTCCCAGAGAATAGTTACATTTATATAGACAGATCAGGAAATAATACAACAAGAACTACAGAGGAATATATTTGCGATTTTAAGTAAGATGAGCCTAGGACGCAGGCTTATTTTTACTTCCTTTATTACTTCTTTAAGTGTGATTTGTCCAAAGTGTATGCTCTATCTCCCTTGATACAAGGAGGGAAACATGAATGATTAATGTCAGAGACACACATAGTAACAATGTTTGGCTACAAGGACACATTTATTCATTTGTGGTTTGCAGTGTTGACTGTAACCTCCATAGTGCTACTGCTATAGAAGTTTCTAAGTGGTAGGATTCTCTTCTAGTCTTCATGATTCAGGCACTAATGCAATGATTGTGTTTTCTGTATTTCACTAATCTAGCCTTTACCAGTACCTGAAGCATAAAAGTATAACTCCAAATATATAACTTATATGTTAAGTGACCTGTCCCAGGAAACTCTTTCACATGAACTCCTGAGAAGCAGAACCCCATTGCTGTTTAGGATTTGCAGTTTTCAACAGCAGTTAATTTTCAGAAGCAGGGTATAATGCCATTAGCTGAAGGGCAAAGCAGGTTAAAACTCACAAGTGTCTCTTAAACTATATTTATCTGTATGGTTCTACCTGAGGTGTAAAGGTGAGTGGAGGATTGGGAATTGA
The DNA here is from genome assembly GCA_907169655.1 of Acomys percivali. Taxonomy (NCBI): domain Eukaryota; kingdom Metazoa; phylum Chordata; class Mammalia; order Rodentia; family Muridae; genus Acomys; species Acomys percivali. The sequence continues at coordinate 77,450,824 of OU015743.1, read as the reverse complement.
ATGAATGCATAATGAAATATTAATCACACCATGTGCTTTATTGTTATCACCTTTTATCAACTTAAAATACATCTTGTGAACTATTTCCTTGTAGAAAAATGTAGGAGCACTAAATCAAGAAGAGCTGTGAGTCAAATACTGTAAAAACATGAATAAATTCAGATTTTAGAATCTGAAATAAGCTGTCAAGGCTCAAAGACAATATATGGGCATGTGACCAGGAGGCTAAAGGTGTTAGTTCCATAAATGAAGAACGGCCTTGAGGAGGAGAAATGGAGCACATGTGAGCTAGATCCGCATTTAACTGAGGCTACTGAACTGTGAGAGAAAAGAAGAGAAATTATGCTGAGAAATGAAGAAAGGGAAAAGTAAGAGTTTTCAACTCGGCTTGAGGAGAAGTGTGGCACTCCTGTGTTTCATACTAGGTTTGTTGGATCTTTGTCACAAGTAGGGTAGATGGCCCCCCAGAGTAGTTCTAAAGTGAAGGCAAATGAAACGTGTTACATAAAAGAGGAACAGACAGGGTCGCCCATAGAGACAGACACCATCATTTTACAGGGATTATTGTGAGGTTCATGTTTCTGTGACGTCTGTCAAAATAAGGCATTGGAGTGCATGTATCAATGTCCTGTAGGGTACAGAGATCCCACACCTCTGGCACAGCTTGTGCTGGATTCAGATTTTAGGTTAAGCACCAATTCTCCACCAGAGCTGTGGCCAGTCTTTGCTTAGCATCTGTTTATTCTGCTTAGACCTCTCTATGCTTCTGCTTCGCTCAGGGAATTTAGCTATTTACATTGTTTCCATTGTTAAAATTAGAAGCGCATCAGTTTGATCACCTTTTTCCCCTCCTGGTTTTATTTTTCTTAGCTTGTTCCCACAAAGTCTACTGTCTGGTCATAGTCTACAGGAAACACCATGCTATGTGAGGTGACGAGGCATTTAAGGGGCTCTCGGTTCTAATTTTGTGAACAGGCCCTATGTGATCTGCATTGGCTACTGAGAGAAAGCTGTTGCATGGTGAGGCTGCCTCTTGTGTTATACCTTTTTTTTTTCCCAAGTCAGTGAATTCAGAAATGATTTCTGACCCAATAGAAAAAAGAAAAAGGTATGCTTATAGCCGTTATGAATTTGGAACCCCAGGCTTGTGGAGATGGGTCAGCAGGTAACACTGTTGCCAAAGACTATGGGGGTTTGAGTCTGGAACTAAAGTTCTCTGTAAAGCCAGAAACAGTAGCATACATCTCTCTTTCCATAACTTCTATGATGAGAATAGAAGCAGATATAGGTTAATTCTCAGAATCCCACAGGCCAGCTACTCTAACATGAACATCATTAATCAAGAGACCATGTTTCTAAAAAGGTAGAAGGAAAAGACAAACACAAACTTTGTCCTTGGAGCATTTTTGTTGCACACTGAACCTGTAAATATGCAAACATGTATCTTCACCCATTTCTTTTTAAATATTAAAGTGTAATACTATAAAAGATAAACTAACACACACATCTGAATTTGGAAGGATAAACAGTGTCTAAGAGAAGGCACAAGAATCAAAACTCCTTCATCCACATACTCAGGAATCCCATAAAAACACTAAACTGGAAGAATCTGTAATATATATGCAGAGGACCTGGAGCAGACACCTCCAGGCACTGTGCATGCAGTCTCCATAAGTTCATTTAGCTTTGACAATGTTGATTTAGAGGACTTTTATTTCTTGGTAGCCTCTGTAACCCCCAGCACCCACCTGGCTCTTACACTCATTCTGCCTCCTTTTCTGCAGGGTGCCTTGACAGGAGGTATGCGAGGAAGACATCCCATTTAGGGCTGAGTGATCCAAGGTCTCTCTTTTTCTCTTTGCATCATGCACATCTGTGGGTCACTATATTGGTTGTCATCTGCTGCAGGAGAAAATTTCTCTGATGATGTCTAAGTAAGCCGCTGATCTAGTAGTATAGCAGAATCAATAAGGGGACATTTTCTTGGTTTGTTTGCCTCCTCCTCCTCCTCCTCCTCCTGCTCCTTCCCCTCGTTCACCCTTCTCTTTCTCCTGCAACAGAGGCATTTTGTTTTACTCTAGGTCCCTGAGCTATCTAGTCTTAGGATGTTGTTTACATTTCTCTTTTATTACTCTAGAAAGAAGTGCCCTATACCAAAGACTCTAGACCATAAGGGTGAAGGTGCTATGTAGGCACCAGCTCAACTTCTCCATGTTCAATGATTTGTGTAGTTTTTCTCATCAACAATGCTGCATTGCCATCAGTTTGTGGAGAGCAACTTTGTGGAGAGAAACCTTTATTCAAACAACTCAATTAGATTAAACTCAATCCAGGTCCTGGATGCTTTTGTTATATGACAATAATTCTGAGACTTTGTCTCTTTCATTATTTCACAATGTCATTTAGATCATATCCACATGTTTATATATTTTAGGAAGCTTATACTGTATTAGATGTCCACACTACCCCTCAAATGTCCCTTAATTTTAGAGAGCTTTCTCTGAATTCCCTCCCTTGACAACCTCTCTCATTCCCTGATGATGACCTTCCCAATTGAGTCCCACTCCATTCACCAATAACTACCTATTCTATGTTCTTTCCTAGGAAGATCTATCTCCTTCCCCCATCCCTTACTCTTTACCTAACCCATGTGGTTCTATGGGCTATAGTTTGGTTAACAATGACTTAACTTATATCATCTTATATATAAATATTTACTATACCTGTCTTTTGGGGTCTGGGATATATATCCAAAAGTGGTACATATGAATTTTGAAGTATATAGAATCTCATCTTCCTGAAAAACCACCACATTGATTTGCATAATGTCTATAAGAGTTTACATTTGCACCATTAATCCTAGCTAGGATGGATTGTCATTTGTTTTATTGATATTAGCCATTCTGACTGGTGTAAGATGAAATCTCAAAGCAGTTTTGATTTTGATTTTTCTGATAGCATGTTGAACACTTTTAAAAGAGTTTATTAGCCATTTCAGTTTCCTGTATTGAGAAGCTGTTACGATTGCTACCATATTTTAAAGTGCCTCCCTTTGGCATTTTATACCTTTTGATATTAGCCCTATACTAGAAGTTTAGTTTAAATCATTTCCAATTCTGCAGGCTACCAATTTGAACAAGTAATTGGCCTTAGTACTGTGGTAACAGTGTTCTGTAAAAAGGCTTTTTTCGTATGCCAATGAGTTCAAGACAGCTACTCACTTTCTCTTAGATTAGATTTAGTGCATATGGTCTTATGAACTTGAAGTCTTTGGTGCATTTGGGGATAAGTTTTGTGCAGGGTGATAGGTATAAGGCTATTTGCATTCTTCTACATGCAGCCATTCAGTTTGATCAGCATTATTTGTTGAAGCTGATGTCTCTTTTTCACAGGATATTTCTGGCTTCTTTATCAAACATCAGGTGTTCATTACTGTGTATATTCATGTATATGTCTTCAAGTCCAATCCATTAATCACTGTATTTGGTTTTGTGCCAATACAATGCTGTTTATTCATATTGCTTATAGCACAACTTGAAATTGTGGATAATGATAACTACCATACTTCAGGATTGTTTTCGCTATCATTTTTTTTTTTTTTGCTTTGTTTTGTTTTGTTTTGTATGTATGTTTTCATAGGAAGCTGACAATTATCCTGTCAAGAGCTGTGCACAATTGTATTGGGATTTTGATGGGATTCCACTGAATCTGTAGGTTATTTGTTAATATATATATGTATATATATATATATATATATACTATAATAAAAATTCTATTTAATATTTTCAACAGTGTCTTCAAGTTTTATCATCTAAGTCTTTACTTGTTTGGTTAGAATTACACCAATATATTTTTTATTATTTGAGACTATTATGAATAGTCTCTGATTTGTTTCTTAGTCCTTTTGTCACTTGTATTCTAGGAGGACTACTGATTTTTATACATCAATTTTGTATCTACCTACTTTGCTGAACATATTTATGAATTGTAGAAGCTTCCTGGTTTCAAAAATAGCTTAGGATAATTTATATATATTATCATATAATCTACAGATAAAGTTTCTTTGAGTCCCTCCTTTCCAATTTCTACCTGACTGATCTCCTTATTTTGGATTATTATGCTAGCTAAGACTCCAAGTACGATCTTTACTAGGTTAGAAGAGAATAGACTACTATGTCTTCTTCATGACATTAGTAGAATTGTTTTCAGCATCTCTCCATTTAAGTTGATGTTGATTATAAACTTGTTGTAAACTACCCTAATTATGTTGATATCTGTCCCTGGTATTCCTAATATTCCCTGTATTTTTTATCATGAAAAGAGTGTTCCAGTTTTTCTTTTTTATTAATTTATTTATTTGTTCATTATACATAGCAGTCATATCCCCATCCCTCCTCTCCCCCCAGTCCAAACCTCTCTTCCCCCTCACCCTATTCCTCTTAAAAAGGGAGCCCTCCTACCTACCCATCACACCCCAACAAGTAGCATCAGGACTGAGTTCATCCTCTTCTATTGTGGCCTGGCAATGCATTAATACCAGAGGAAAATGATTAGAAAGCAGGCAACAGAGTCCATGTCAGAGACAGCAACTGCTCCACTTACTACTAGACCCACATTAAGTGTGAGCTGCCCTTTGGCTACATATATGTTAGAGGACCAAAGCCCAATCCATGCATGGCATTTGGTTGGTGCTTCAGACTCCACAGGCCCCTTAGGACCCTGTTTAGTTAGCTCTATTTGTCTTCTCATGTAACCTTTGTCACCTCTAGGTCCTTTTATCCTTCCAGCTGCTTTCCCCCCCAGAATCATTGGGCTTTGCCCAATGCTTGGCTGTGAGATGCAGCATGTTTCAAACTGCTACTGGGTGGGGCTTATCAGAATATAATTGTATTAGAATTGTATTTTGATAGGCTTCTGGCTGCAAGCATAGCAGAGTATCCTTAGTAGTATCAGGGATTGCTCTATTCCATGGGATGGGATTTGAGTTGGGCCAGGCATTGGTTGGACATACCTTTAATCTCTGCTATGTCTGCTCTATCTTTATCCGTGTATGTCTTGTAGGTAGGGTAAGATTTAGATCAAAATTTTGAGGGTGTGTTGGTGTTCTCCTCCCTCCAATAGAAATCTTGTCTGAGTAGAGGGTGTCTTCTTCAGTCCCCATGAGCTCTGCTACTAGGAGTCGCAGCTACAATTCCCCTCATATCCTCCCAGAGGCCTGTTATAACTCAGGTCTTCAGCTTGTCACAGAGATGCCCCCCCACCCCACAGTTTCTCTTTTCTCTGCAGGCCTTTTGTTCTCCTGCTCCAACTCTCCCCAACTCTGCCCCCACCTTAATTTCTCTCTGTTCCCCCTCTCCTGCCTTGTTCTCTCTCTTCAACAACTACCTCTGTCTATTCTATTTTCCCTTCTGAATGAGATTTAATCATCCTCCTTGTTACTAGTTCCATCCATTTGCCTGAAATTTTCGTTATCTTCTCATTTTTAATAGCATAGTAGTATTGCTTTGTGCAAATGTACCACAGTTTCTTTAATTTATTATTTAGTTCAGAGACATCTAGGCCATTTACAGATTCTGACTGTTACAAATATAGTTACTATGAACATAGTTATTCAACTGTCCTTGTTAATTGGTGGAGCATCTTTTGGGTGTTTCCTAGGAGTGGTGTAGCTGTGTCTTGAGGTAGAGCTATTCCCAGGTTTCTGAGAAGAGCCAGATTGATTTTCAATGTGGTTGTACAACTTTGTACTCCAACCAGCAATGGAGGAGTGTTCCCCTTTATCACATCCCCGTCAGTATGTGCTGGCACTTGAGTTTTTATCTTAACCAACTTAAGAGTACTTTTGATTTGCATTATCCTGATGACTATGGACTTAAACATTCTTTAAGTGCTTCTTGGACATTGTCTGTTTATCTCTCAGCCCAATTTTTAATTGGGTTATTTTGTTTGTTGGTGCTTAATTTCTGGAGTTCTTTATATATTTTGGATATTAGCCCTTTGTAGGATATGGGATTGGTGAAATCTTTTCCCATCCTCTAGATTGCCTTTTCATTCTATCCTTGACAGTATCCTATACCTTACAGAAATGTTTCATTTTCAGTAGGTCCCATTTACTAACTGTTGAGATTAGAGCTGGAGCTGGTGGTGTTGTATTCAGAAATTTGTTTCCTGTGCCAATGAATTCAAGGCTCTTCCTTACTTTCTTTTCTAATAGATTTGCTGTATCTGGTTTTATGTTGAGGTCTTTGATCCACATGGACTTGAATTTTATGCAGAGTGATGAATATGGATCTATTTGCATTTTCTCTTTTTTTTCCATTGTATGTGTTTGGATACTTTGTCAAAATACAAGTGCCTATAGGTCCATGAGTTTATTTCAGGATCTTCAATTCCATTCTGTTCATCAATCAGTCTATTTATATGGCAAAACCATTCAGTTTTTAATACTATTGCTCTGTAGTATTGCTTGAACTCATGGATGGAGATACCTCTAGAACTTCTCTTTTTTGTTTAGATTTATTTTTATTAAATATTTTTCATTTTTTACATATACATTTATATTATCATACATACATACAACAAACTACCCACTGGAAGAAGAAATATGACATAATTAGGAATTATATAAATGTTACACTCTTAGTGTTTTGGCCATTTGCATTTGACATTGTGGCAGAAAACATCTTTCCTATCTTGGTGATTGCAAAATTCTGAATGTAAACCACTCTCCATCATATATAGTCTTTATCAACTTTAAACATCTGTCAAGACCTAAAAACATCTTTACTCCCAAACATCCAAGCTTCACTGTGAAACCAAACTACATGGTCTTCACCCCATCAGAGACTTGAGAGATAATAAACTTGATTACCTGAGTATTCTGGGAGTGCAGATCAGTAACCTTCCAAATGAGAAGATGAAGGAGACAGTTTGCTACCTGAATAGTCACCTAAAACTCTCTATAACATTGATGTACCATCTCCAGGCCCCTGGCCAATATATCACAGACACACTTGTGAGGAAGGACCCATTGAGGACCTGCCCAGCCTGTTTTGGCAGAGGTTGGCCTTCGACTGCCTATATCCAACTCTGTTGTGGTAGAAAAGAAGACATTTTGCCCAATGGCCTGTTCACCACACCTGAAGCAATGTCCACAAGGAGGCTCCTTGATGCCCATCATCATCCTTGAGGTAGGGTGGATGCTACAAGGAGTGAACCTGTCCCATTGTCAGTGAATCTCCAAAACAACAAAAACATTTTAACTGCCATATCCTGTATGTCTCTGAGGTTTTTGAAGACCTTATGTAATTATTTTACCTTATCTTTCTATAGAATCATATCTATCTGTTGCACCTAAGATGTTTATTCTTGTGATAAACATATACTAGTAATTGATATGACCATGATTTTATCTACTAACAATTAACTTGTATAACTTACATATCCTAAACAGCCTCAATCGCACTTTCAAAGTATTGGAAGTAAATCTTGTATTATAATTGGGTTATATGGGTACAATACCTCATATTAGATAGAAATAATGTGTGTGAAGAATAATCTTACATTTGAATTCTATACTACTGTATATAAAATTACACTTATTTTGCATCTATATGCAAAATTCTGTACCAGTGAAGTAAAAATAACCTTGTGAGTGACAATTGAGCCATTAAGATGAAGAGCAGAATCACTAATCTACTTTTTTTTCTATCCACCCTCTATATGTGACTTTTTTCTTTCAGTTTGCTTATATGATGGATTACATTGATGGATTTTTATATGTTGAACCATCCTTGCCTCCCTACTTTTCATGGTACATGATATCTGTCATGTGGTCTTCGATTCTGTTTGCAAGTATTTTTACATCAATGTTTAAATGAAATTGATCTGTAATTTTTTCTTTGTTGAGTCTCTGTGTGGTTTAGGTATCAGGGTGACTGTGGCCTCATAAAATGAATTTTACAATGTTCATTCTGTTCCTATGTTTGGAATAGTTTTAGGAGATTGGCATTAGCTCCTCTTTGTAAGCTTGAATTCTTTACTGAACCCATCTGGTTCTGGGCTTTTTTGGTTGGGATACTTTTGATGACCACTTCAATTTCCTTGGTGTCCATAGGAATGTTTAAACTGTTTGCCTGATCTTAATTTAGTGTTGACAGGTGAAATCTATCAAGAAAATCATCCACTTCTTTCAGATTTTGCAATTTTTTGGAGTACAGGATTTTGAGTAAGACCTTATGACTCTTTGGATTTGTTCAGCATCTGTTGTTATGTCTCCCTTTTCCTTTCTTATTTTAATAGTTAAGGTACTCTCTCTCTCTGTCATTTAGTTAGCATGGCTAGAGGTTTGTCTATCTTATCGATTTTCTGTAGGAACCAGCTCTTAGCTCTGTTGACTCTTTGCATTGATCTTTTTGTTTCTAATTTATAGATTCAGCAATGAGTGGCTATTAGATTTTTAAGGTCCTTTCTGCGTCTAAAGAGATTTTGACAATTTTGTCTTGACATGCCTTTATATGGTGGACTACATTTATCAGTCTACGTATGTTGATCCATTGTTGAATCTCTGGGATGAACCTACTTGATCAGGGTGGGTGAATTTTTTAATGTGTTCTTGGAAAAGGTTTTCAAATATTTATAAAGAATTTTTACACATATGCTCATAAATGAAACTGGTCTATAAATATCTCCTGGGATTTTCTGTGGTTTGGCATCAGAGTTAACGTGGCTTCATAAAATGAAGTGGGAAATGTTTCTGTTCTGTGGATATTTGAGGGTATTTGGCACTAACTCTTCTTTGAGAGTCTGGTAGAATCTTGCACTAAATCTACCTGGCCCTGAGTTATGTTGCGGGGGTTGGGGCGGGGCACGAGCTGGAGACTTCTCATCATTGTTCTTCTTCACTATAGGATATAGTTCTGTCTACATTGCTTACCTGATCTTGATCTAACATTGGTAGGTGGTTTGCATTAAGAAAGATATCCATTTCATTTAGATTTTTCTAAAAGAAGTAAGGTTGTTACTTGTGTCTGCTATGTTGTAATTCCCACGCCTGTTGTGGTGGGCTTGCTGGGCTCTAGTGAAGACATACTCTCCTGGCTGTTACTGATTATGTTTTTACAGTCTAGACATATGGGTTTGTTTGGGAATACTGTGGTTCTAGGGCTGATATCTGCTTTTGTCTTTGTTGAGTGTGTTTTGGTCCTTTGTTTCTGTTTTTCTCTCTAGTTTTTAGGAGAGTGTGGGGTATCTGTGTGTTACCTGGTATCAAATTCTTCTGTGATCCTGATAGGTATAACTACTGAAAATTCCAGGCAAAATGTGTCTCTAGGTATTTGAAGATGACATTCAGGAATGGAGATAGGCTCATAAGAGTCAGAGCTGAACTTGTACGGAAGAACAAGGAAAGCAGGGACATGGGGATTTATTAGTCCCTTGAGAATGGAGACAAAGAGTGAGTAAATGTCACAACAAATGGTCCACTGCAAAGATGAGGATGAGACTCGGAACATGGAAAATCTGCAATTGGCCTACCTACTTGTCAGCTTGAAGTTGTCTTTGAGTTCCCATTGAATGTCTATTAATGTTGGAGACTGGAATAAAACAATATGTGGTATAAAGGAAGTTTGGAGTGAAAGATTTGTGTGATCCATTCAAGATAGGTAAAGAGAGAAAGTGGAGGCTGCATGTGGATGAGACTGGGGTGTTAGAGATGAAGGAGATGAGGGAGAGGTGACGGCGTGCACTTAGCCTACCTGATTCAGGGTAGCCGGTGGGTTTCCATGGAGTGCTTGATGTAGTTAAAGTCTAGAATAAAGAAATAAGTATGGGGAGAGAAGATCTGTCTGATCCTCAGTAATTTGGGACTAGAGGTATAAGGTGAAGGAAAGACAAGGCAAATCATCTGCTGCAGAGCTGCGGACAAGACTGGGGTATCGGTTTTGGATGAGTTAACTTTTGTGCTTAGCCTATCTGCTTTACTGGCTGATGATACATTCACAAAATCTCTGGTTTTCATACCCACAGGAAGATTATATTAAGACTTGACAGGTTCAGGGAACCTGTCATATGAAGGAACATAATTGTGTACTAGATATACTATGCTAATAGTCATGTTTTGTGATGAATACAAGTCCTTTGTTTCTACATTTAGAATACTGTGCTGGTATCCATAGACCTGCAGAAGGCTAACTCCTTCCTTTAGTAATTCTTTAGTCCATTGTGGATCATGAGGTAAGGAGAGTGTGCTGAGCACTGAGAATTCTTCTTTGAAATAAAAAAAAAAAAAAAAAGATGACGATCTCCTGGATAATTAATCTGGCCTGAAAGAAATCAATAGACAACTGCAGCAAATACAGTGATCAAATTGGTTGAACAAGTAGGCCCTAAAGTTCTTCATTTTGTTGTATTGATAAGTAGCTTGAAAGGAACTAGAGAAGCAAAAAAATATGGATCCAAAAACAGCCTCAGGAATGGATTGGAGTTTTCTCATTGCTTCTCAGATTGTTATAGCCATTGTAGCAATGTATCATTTAGAAATACTAAGGGTTGTCATGCACTTGACAGAAACTTGTGGCCTTACAAGGTGTTATTGCACATATAACCCCATACTGAACATTTAAAGACTGGAAATTAAAAAAAATCACTGTGAATGAGAACCATGGGAAGTATGAGAACTCTATCTAATTCATGTGAGAGATATGAGTGAGATGATAATGATGATATTATGAATAATTAATTAAGAGCCATGATCCAAAATGTAAACTAATGCATCTTACTTGTAGTATACTGTGAGTTTTCCCTACTGTGTGAGCTTTAACCTTTTCTCCATCTTCTCCATGGAAAATCCTTTCTCTGTTTTCCTCAACAGAAAATATGAGTGGATGGGTAGCTCTGTTCTCAAGAGGTTCAATATACACCTACCCAAAGGTAGTGGAGATTATGGGGAGAGATAGGAATCAATATTTTGTTCTTTCTGACACAAGTTCCCATGCTTTCAATAAGCCTATTTTGGGCATTAAAAAAAAGGAAAATAGTAAAGATTTGTAGGGATAGGGTAGGGCCAAAGCGTTGAAATGTGCTGAACTGAGTTGGTACACTTTTTTTTGATATGTTGATGCCTGAACGTATTTTCAAAATTGATTAGTACATCTTCGTCCTTTTTTAAAAAGCATGTTAGAGTAAATGTTCTCAGTTGAGTGTGGTTGCATGTACAGAAGAATCTAGACACTTGTTGATATATCCCCTGATGGTCTTATTACACATTGGACTGATAACTCTGATTTTTTAAAAAATGGCTACCTATACCCACAGATGTCCTTTGAAGATTTAGACTGCTATTTGCCTCAACCATCCAACAAAGACCACACCTGTAAAAATGGTTGGCAAGATGATGCAATTATACTTATGGCTCTGACATAAAAGTTCCATTTCAGAACAGGTCAGCTCAGACTTCACAGCTAAAAAGGTGGGAAGGATATACATTGTTAAGTAGAACATGGGACATTAAGAATACCATGATCTGGGTCTAGTTATACTTCATAATTGTATAAAAGAGTGATAGATGATATTTTGAGGTAAAAAACATCTTCTATTCTGCTAGCCCACTTAAAGTTACAAAGTGACTGGAGACCAGTGTTCATAGATATGGCCCAATTACCTGAACTTGGCTTACTGATGTGTTAGTCAAGTTAATCCTGATGTGCCTACTGGGCTCTTTAGTTGGTCAACCATTATAATTTTAGACTCACATTCAGGCTTTTTAAATTAGATTTTTATAAGTGCTGTGCTGTCTTCTTGAATGACTTATCTACTGAATTTTCTATTAAACAATTGTGAATTTGCTTAAGACTTAAAAATCATAAAGAACATGTTTGCTATTTGTCTATTTCCTCCCTGTTTGAGCAGAACCATCATTCTAAACAGTTTTTTAAAATTACAACTATAGAACATTTCACCCCTTGAAGAAGATGCTTTCCCTATTTCAAAGTCAGTGTTCCTAAGAAACCAAGGATCAGGGTCTCACAAGACTGCAGGGTTAGAGCCAGATGAACCTCTCATCTATAGCATGGAATCCTCTTCAAGGAACACTCCAGACAGAGGGACAGAGACTGGGATTCCTGAAGCTGCTGTCAATATCTTATATGGAACACTTTCTTTAATGGACAGTTGTTTTTTTCTTTGTAGCCTGTAAGCCTGTGTCCATAGTATTTCTAATTTCCTTAAAATGCTTTTCCTGATTAGTCCTCTCAAAGATAATGCTCCTTTTAATTAAGTTAAAGTCAGCTGATTAGAAACTACATATTCAGTGTCTCTTTAATGTTGTGTTCTTTGGAACTTTGGTATAAATTTACATAATTATGGACAGAAAGCTACCAAATAGTGGATTACCACTAATGTTCATCATGACTGAATTATGCAAGGGGCTATTCCCTCTATAAATCCCTGGAGCTCTATATAGATGAGGCTTGCCTTGAATTCACAGATATCCACCTGCCTCTGCATCTTTAGTGCTAGGATTAAAGGCATATGCTACCATGCCTGGCCTCATATCTATATTTCAAAAGAATAAAAATGTCTAAGAATATACAATGCCAAGAGATTTTATGTCTTGTTTGGATCAGATTTTTGGTTCACCTATGACCATCTCATTGTGTTTTTTTTTTTAATTAATTTATTCTTGTTACATCTCTATGGTTATCGCATCCCTTATATCCTCCCATTCTCCCGTCCCTCCCATTTTCCCGTTATTATCTAGATAGATGTTTTAAGTTGATAATGAGATATGACAGATATTGATTTACATTCAGAATTTTAGATGCATCAAGCTATGAAAGATGTTTTCTGTTTTTTTTTGCATTGAATCTAACAATAATCTTACTTTATTTTTTTTATTTTTTTTTAATTTTATTAATTTATTCTTGTTACATCTCAATGGTTATCCCATCCCTTGTATCCTCCCATTCTTCCCTCCCTCCCATTTTCCCCTTATTCCCCTCCCCTATGACTGTTCCTGAGAGGGATTACCTCCCCCTGTATATGCTCATAGGGTATCAAGTCTCTTCTCGGTGACCTGCTGTCCTTCCTCTGAATGCCACCAGGTCTCCCCCTCCAGGGGACATAGTCAAATGTGAGGCACCAGAGTACGTGAGAAAGTCATATCCCACTCTCCACTCAAGTGTGGAGACTGTTCTGACCATTGGCTAGATCTGGGTAGGGGTTTAAAGTTTACCACCTGTATTGTCCTTGGCTGGTGCCTTAGTTTGAGCGGAACCCCTTGGCCCAAATCTGCCTATCCTAATGTTCTACTTGTAGGTTTCTAGGATCCTCTGGATCCTTCTACATTGCTTTTCTCCCATGGTTCTCTCATCTAGAGTCCCAATAGGATGTCCTCCCCTCTGTCCCAGTTTCCTGGTAAGTGAAGTCTTTCGTGGGACATGCCCCTTGGGCTAGTATGCAGATATAAGTGAGTATATACCATTTGAATCTTTCTGCTTCTGGGTTAACTCAGTCATTATGATCATTTCTAGCTCAATCCATTTATCCACAAATTTTGGGAATTCCTTGTTTTTAGTAGCTGTGTAGTATTCCTTAGTGTATATGTACCACAGTTTCTTTATCCATTATTCTACTGAGGGACATTTAGGGTGTTTCCATGATCTGGCTATTATGAATAAGGCTGCTATGAACATGGTTGAGCAAATTTTCTTGTTGTGTGCTGGTGCATCTTCTGGGTATATTCCAAGGAGTGGAATAGCTGGGTCTTGAGGTAGCCCTATTCCCAGTTTTCTGAGATAGCACCAGATAGATTTCCAAAGTGGTTGTACTAGTTTGCATTCCCACCAGCAATGAAGGAGTATTCCTCTCTCCCCACATCCTCGCCAGCATGTGGTGTCGCTTGAGTTTTTGATCTTAGCCATTCTGATGGGTGTAAGATGGAATCTCAGAGTTGTTTTGATTTGCATTTCCCTGATGACTAAGGAGGTTGAAATACAAAGAATCATAAGATCTTACTTTGAAGGCATATATCCCACAAAAATTGAAAATCTAAGGGAAATGGACGATTTTCTTGATCAATTTCACTTGCCAAAGTTGAGTGAAGAACAGATAAACAAGCTAAATAGTCCCATTTCCCCTACAGAAATAGAAGCAATCATTGATAGTTTCCCAACCAAAAAAAGCCCAGGGTCAGATGGTTTCAGTGCAGAATTCTACCAGACTTCAAAGACGAGCTAATACCGATACTCTTCAAGCTACTCCAAAACATAGAATTGGATGGAACGTTACCAAATTCATTCTATGAGGCCATAGTTACGTTGATACCTAAACCTCACAAAGACTCAACAAAGAAAGAGAATTTCAGATCAATTTCTCTTATGAACATCGATGCAAAAATACTAAATAAAATTCTTGCAAAACGAATACAAGAACACATAAAGGATATCATTCATCATGACAAAGTAGGCTTCATTCCAGGCATGCAGGGATGGTTTAATATATGGAAATCCATCAATGTAATCCACCAAATAAACAAACTGAAAATAAAAAACCACATGATCATCTCTTTAAGTGCAGAGAAAGCATCTCATTGTTTAATGATGCAGAGTATGAGAGAATTCTCTGATGTATCTAATCACTTCCTCCATAAGAACTTAAGCTTTATGACATCATCACCTTCCAAAAGCTCTTGAAAATGGTCTCACATTTGACAGCTGTATTTAAAATATGAGTGTATATATATATATATATATATATACATATATAATCTCAAATATATATACATATATGTATATATATATATATATATTTGAGATACTTACTAAGTGGTATGTGGGGGAAAGGGAAGGGAATGATTGATTCATACACCAAGAACTCCATATTTATATGCAAGAAGCAATCACTCCCACCCCTCCCCACATACCACATACAAAGCATCTTTTTCTTATTAATTTATTCATATTACATCTCAATGGTTATCCCATCTCTTGTATCCTCCCATTCCTTTCTCCCTCTCATTTTCCCCTTACTCCCCTCCCCTATGATTGTGACTAAGGGGGACTTCCTCCTCCTGTATATGCTCATAGGGTATCAAGTCTCTTCTTGGTAGCCTGCTATCCTTCCTCTGAGTGCCACCAGGTCTCTCCATCCAGGGGAGGTGGTCAAATATGGGGCACCAGAGTTCACGTGAAAGTCAGACCCCACTCTCCACTCAACTGTAGAGAATTCCAGTTTCTGACAACCAGCACAAAAGTGACACAATAAGGCTTGGTAGAATGGATATAAACTTACTGTCTACTTAACAAAGTAACACACTAACAGAAAATATTTATTAGTTATTGATGTATAACACTGTAGTAATTATAATTCTCTTTGAATAGGACTTAAATTCAATTCAGCTGCTGGTTATTCCAAGATGATGGTGCCATTGTTGCACTATTAGAGCTATCTTGCAAGACCAGTTATCACTGCTGTTTTTGTGCTTTGCTTTTCTCCCTTAGCAGCTTACATAGTACCCTCTGATACTATGAGAGAGAGGCCATCCTTGTGGAGGGGCATCCAGTTTCTGCTCAACTCCTCCAAGTCTAGTGTCCAAAGCGTGTAGGGTGTGCAGCAGTAGAATCTTTTTTACCTTCTGTTTCTGTACGGTAAATAGCAATACTCTGCACTTTTCTAGGAAATTTTCAAATTCCTTTGACCATGAATTTTAGGGGACGTTTCCCATGCATGCCTCTGAAGGGAATGACTCTGTTAAATGCCTATGATATATGAAACCATACCATTACTGTATTGGCTTATTATCTCAATAGCCTAATTCCTTCAATTTTGCTTTTAATAAACAAATTGATAATAGTGTATTTAATAGATTAATATTCCAAATAAAATGTACACATCCTAATCCTGGTTACCTAAGAAATGTCACCATTCTCGTAAAAGGACACTTTTCACATCTATTGAGAACATGGAAGGCTGAGATATGAACATTATCTTCTATTAAACATGCATCTAATTTAGTGACATGAGTCCTTAAAGCCTCATGAAAATCTTGTCAGGCTAAAAGAAAGAGAGAGGGAGGGTGTGAGGGACTGGAGAGCACTACTAACATGGTAATGAAGTATATGTTACTATGGCCAATCAATCATGAAGCATAAAGGCAGAGTAGGCCAGCCCGTGAAGAGAGATATGACAAAAATCTGGGAACACTCAAGGAGATGTAGGATTCCCAGAAGGCAATTCAGCGTGCTGATCTTTTCATTTACATCCTATGAGATTTAAGTATGTCACTTTAAAATACGGTGGTAGAACTTTTTTTAGAAGCAATAACACACAACTGTACATATTTTGTTATCTGGGAGTAAGTTGCTGCTATAATCTAATGGAACTTGCAACTCTAAAAATTAGTGTAGATTCAAAGTATTATGGGATAATATTGATTTATTTCTGCTTTGCTTCTTCTTTTTTTTTTTTGTTTTTGTTTTTTGTTTTTGGTTTTTCAAGACTGGGTTTCTCTGCTTTGCTTCTTGAGCAGTAGAGCATCAATAGTTTTTCCAAGAGCACTGATATTTATAGATGGTAAAATAAAAGATTGTTCTGTGATTGTCTTAATGGAAAATGGCTTTTAACATACTAATATATTTTGATAAGGATGATAACCGGTTACTCCTGTGAACCTTGGTGTTTATAAGGCTTCCCAAGATTTTGTGAATAACCACACCCTGCACCTCATCATGAGTCTACTGCAGAAGAAAACAGCATTTGTCACCTTTACCTTTTTATCTCACTGAAGATTTGTTTGAAAATTAAATTTAGAGTTTACAGTGAAGCAAGCTAAAACAGCAGCAAGTTTTGTTTTTCTTTTTGTTTCTTTTGTTTTTTCCCACCAACAGCTAATGGCATGTTGTGAAGACAAAAATGTCATTTTGGGTATGGACTATATTGACTAACTGGATTCTTTTTAAGTATCATTATGTGCTTAATGCTTATTAGATATTGCCTATATTGTTTGTTTGTTTCCTTTCATTTTTTCCAGACAGAATTTCTATGTGTAGCCCTGGCTGTTCTGGAGTTCTCTTTGTAGAACATGGATTGAAAACCACTAAAGCCATTAAATCTTTTCGTTGTTACAGCTATAACCTCAGTACTTCATGACAGTGATGGAGAGTTGACTAACACACCATCTTCAGCAGCTGCTCTCTTCCCCACTGACCAAGCTCAGCAGTGTTCCAACACTAATGGGATCTTCACAATTTTGATCTATCTCTTTTAATTGGCTTTATCCATCCTTCACTACTAACCCAGCTTAAACTCCCTAATCTACTCTCTATCCACGGCTCATATTATAAAAGCTACTTACTTCCTGTAATCTCTTGGATAACATACCTCAAAATAAATCCATTTAGTTGAACATGGCTGAAGGGAGACACATAAGTATGGAGTCTTGCCTCATATTAAACACATGTTATGTTATTTGACTTTATTTATGATTGCAAAACTGGTTATTAGCCTTTTTTTTTATCTTTCCCCAGACATCTACCACTCTTTTTTAGGTGAGTGTGTTCTATATGCCATTAAAGATCCAACACTACAGCCATCATGCTGCTTCCAAAGACAATGCATTCTGAGAAAACTGATGTGATCAGAGAATTGAAAACTATTGCTTCCTTCTTGGACTTGTGCTTTGCTGTGTTGAGGGTCCTGTGTGTGCTCAGAACAGAGCTGTCAGTCCAATACTTGCTCACTGCCACATTTCTTCTGCCTTTCTTTGTGTTACTATACTTTCCCTCTCCATCTAGTCTTTCTTATGACATCTCCTTTCTCCTCCTTTCAGAACTAGGTTAATTCAAATGGAAGCTGTATATGCTATCCTTCATCAGCTTCTGTGTGTCCTATTTTGAAACACATCCACTTCACTCACAGTATTCGATGGCAACTATGTTTCTCCCAGTCACAGAGGAACAGTTTCTTTTCATGAATCCAATGTGAATTCCTATCTCTCATGGAGGTTGAGTCTTCCACAACATTGGTTAACACTGATTTTCTTATATTTTCCTGTGAGTAACATGAGCATGGTTTGGATTTTCCTTCATTTGTTCTCTGTCCTCTCTACTGATTAATACACCAGTAATTCCAGGACCTTGAACATTTTTACTCATATATATTTCATTTCATGGTTTTGAATTATGAATCAATATTCTATATGACAAGATTTGACAATTCTCTTAAAACCAAGCAGTCTTCACTTCTCATCAAGGAAATGTCCCTTTGCAAAAGAGACTACTACATACAACCACAGCCAATCATAATGCTGAATTGTAAAGCCTAGTCCAAGCTGAAAATCTACAGACCGCTATAGCACCTAAGGCTTCAGGAACACTGTGGGAGAGGGGAAGAAAGATTGTAAGAGCCAGAGCATGCAGGAGTTGGCTGTGACATTGTGTGTTCTAGTGACATTAGAAATTCTACCTTCCACATCTTACCAATATGATTGTCCAAACATAAGATGAATAAGGATGACACCAATGAATGTGCGGAACCAGATGGGGAAATTCTTACTATGCCACAATAGAATTCAGAAAACAGTAGTCAATTGAGTAAAGTTGGGCCCAGTACAGTTAGTTGGTCCTTCCCAGGGAAAAGTACACCAACTGGTTGTCAAGTACCAAGTGGCTAGTCCTAAAAATGTACATAAAAGTAACACTATAAAGCCTTGACACATTATATTTAGGAATATATATGTATGCACAAATGCTTATTGCCTTCAATAACAATTAATGAAAAGAGAACTCAGTAATTGAAATGACCATGATTTGATCAACTAATAATTAACTTGTAAACTTATTTATACTAAACAGCCAGCAATAGCACTTTCAAAGTATTGGAAATAAAACTTGTATTATAATTGAGTTATATGGGTACAATACGTCATATTAGAGTAGACACATATCTAATGTGTGTGAAGAAGAATCTTACATTTGAGTTCTATACCACTGTATCTAAAATTTAAATTATTTTGCATATATATATACAAAGTTCATACCAGTGTATTAAAAATAAACTTGTGAGTGACAAGGCATTAAGTTGAGTGGATTCACTAATCTACTTTTTGTTCTATCTTACCTATATATTTCTATATTGCCCTTTCTTTCTTTTCAACCCCTATCTCCAAACCGAAGGATGGAAGATAAAGCAGAAGAGAGGCATTCCTGAGTCCAACCTTGTTTTCTATCTAAATAAGACCAATAATAACCAACACCCATTGAAAATAGTCCTCTATAGCCCAAGAATGCAACCAAAAACCTACCCGAACCCTCTTAAAGGAAATGGGGCATCCTTCTCTTAAGTTTTTTTTCGGGCGATTTGGGACAGATAATACCTTTGTAGGGGCCCAAATAAAATTGAGGAAATGGTTAAACAAGCCAGGAATAGCACTTGTGGTCCTGTTTCTAAATGTTAAGAAATTCCAGGATTAATTAGAGGCCTGAGATGCTGGACCAATTGGGATCAGAAGCTTTCTTCAAAGGTATCCTGGGAGCTGTTTTGTTCAAGTGAGGAGCAGAAATATGGTGCTGGAACATGAAGGATGCAAGATGTCAGTGCCGAGCATGCTGAGAGGAATGAATCTTGTCAGGTCTGATCCAATGTCAATGTCTTGTTCTTTTGTTCTGAAAACCTACAATTTCTCACAAGCATTATACAGTCTTAAAATTATAAAGGTATTATATCAATTACTAGTCTGTTTTTATCATGAGAATATGCGTTTTAGGTGCAACAGATAGAGGTAATTCTATAGAAATATAAGGTCAAACAGTAAAGATCTTTAAAAACCTCAGAGCCATACAGAATATGGCATTTAAAAATGTTTTTATTAGTTTAAAGATTCATTGACAATGAGACAGGTTAACTCCTGGCAATACCCAGCCTACCTCAAAGAAGATGATGAACATCAAAGACCCTCCTTATGGAGATGGCTTCAAATGGGGCAAACAAGCAACTAAGCAAAATGTCCTTGTTTCTACCACAGACAGAATTCTGCCTATAAAAGGGCAAGCTTGGAAGCAGCAGAGTTGACAGCCAATCTCTGCCAAGACAGGGTAAGCAAGTCCTCAATAGTTCCTGTCTCACAAATATGTCTGTCAGATATATTGTGTCAGAAGGATGAAGATGATGTTCTGACATTATAGAGAGTGTTGGGTGAGTGCTCTGGTAGCAAACTGTCTCTGTCATGTTCTCATTTTGGAAACTGCTCCCATGACCCCCTGTATACTGAGGTCACTAATTACATTCCTTCTCAGTCTCTGATAGGGCTTCAGATAGATTAGTTTTACAATTAAGCTTTGTTGTTTAGGGGTTAAAATATTTTTCAGTCTAGGTAGATGTTTTAAGTTGGTAATGACAAGATATGATAGATATTGATTTACATTCAGAATTTTAGACTCACCAAGATAGGAAAGACGTTTCTTTCAAGCTGCCAAATACAAATATCCAAAACTCTAAGAATGTAACTTTTATATAATACCTGATTATTTTATAGTTCTTATTGATGTAGGTAGTTTATAGTGTAATAATATAAATGTATATGTAAAAAATAAAAAATTAATAATTAAAAAAAGAAAGCTTATGTGTTTGAAGGAGAACAGGGACATGCAGATTTTGGAAAGAGAAAATTCATTCTCAAAAATGACAAAAAATACACATAAAAAACAAAAAGTAATTCAAAATGGTTAAAAACATTTAATTTTCATATCTTTTCATTAGTTTAACTTTTGATAATTTTATACATGAGTACTCTATTTACAGCAATTCTACCTCTCCATATCCTTCTGTTCCTCTTGTGTCTGTATAACTCCATCTCAAAGTCATGTCTTCTTTATTTATTATTTTTATATATATACCCATTTAATGTGCCTCATGTGTCATATATATATACACATACACATTTCTCATAATATTTGAATATATAAAATAGGATTCTGGCTTTCCCTCCAATGTAGGTTTTCTCAAAATTTTTACATTTTCATCGTTGTACCTTTCACTTTTCTGTTCACAAGTAATAAAACATAAGTGTCATTTTATTTTCACTTTTTACTTCATTCTACAAGTTAAAATTTTACTTTAAAAATATTTCTAGAGTCCATGTACTTCCTAGATCTTCAGTAGATGTGAATGTCTCTAGCCACCATCATTTTATTTAGACTCATTACATGAACATTTAAATTGTTCTTATTTTAGAAATTGCTTCATCTTATGATTAACAATGTACTTTATATGTTACAAAACATTATAAGGCTAAATTTTAGGTTAAAAAATCACTTCCACAGAATAATTTCTTCTTAAATGACTTTTCTTACTGGATCTATAAGTAAATGTATCCAGTGTTTAGTCATTTCTTACCACTATTGCACAATGAGAATTGACATTAAAGGGAAAGCCTGATTGTCAAAGGAAGAACAAAATTTTTTGTGGCACTTCAATAATAGAAAGTTGAATACACACACACACACACACACACACACACACACACACACACACACACATACCAGGTAAAGGAAAAAACTATGAAGGAGTTAAAATTTTGAAACAAAAAAATAGCTTTGTATCTACTTTCATGAATTATGAGTCCTTTTGCCGTATTTTGTTCTTCATCATGAACCATTTCCCTCTTTTGGTCTATTTTCTAAACATTTACACCTTATTTATACTTATACCTGTGTACATATATTCATGCATCTATTATAGGAAAGGCTCTGCAAATGAGGAGAACATAGATTTTTTTTTCTTTCTCTGTCATCTTATTTAATATTAAACTTTCCAGATCCATTCGTTTTTCTGTAAATTCCATGGCTTCATTTTTCTTTATAGTTCAATAGTATTGCATGTATATATACTATATTTTCATTAACCAGTCTTCTTTCGATGGGCAATCTAGTCTGTTTTCATTTTTTTCTGTTTTGGATTCAGCAGCATTAAACATGGACATGCAGTTTTCTTTGTGGTAAGATATTCTGTTCTTGAACAAATGCTCAGCAATAGTATTAGAAGGTCATGATAAAGTTCTATTTTTAACTATTGGGAACTACCATACAGATTTACAGAATGACTATATTAATTTTCACTCCCTCCTACATTTCTTGTTTGATTTCCAGATGATAGCTGTATTTATTACTTTTCTATTCCTGTGATAATGCACCAGGATCAAAGATAGCTTAGAGTTTCAGATCATGAGTCCATGGCCATCATGGTTGCCAGCAGTCATGGCAGTAGGTGAAATTTTACAGTATGATCCAAAAGCACGAGGCAGAGAGACAACACTAACATGGAGCTGCTTGAGCTTTTTTGAAATCTAAAACCTTACCCCAGTGACATAACTCCTCCAACAAGGTCAATTTGCCCAATCCTTTCCAAACAGTCCTACCAAATGGGGACCAAGCATTTAAACATATGAGCCTATGGGGAGCATTATCATTCAAAGCACATCATTAGCCATTGTGATTAGGGTGAGGTATATCCTTAAATAAATGATTATCCTAAAATAGTCATTTTCCTGATGGTTAGGGAGATTGAATATTTTTAAAGAGTTGTTAGCCATTTGCATTTCTTCTTTTGAGAACTCTCTGTTCATTTCAGTTACAAGCTTTTGATTTGGCAGTTTTTGATTCTTGGGTTTTTTTTTTGTTGTTTTTTTTTGTTTGTTTTTGTTTTTGTTTTTTTTTTGTGCGTGCATGTGTGTTGTGTTTCTATGTGAATCTAACTCTTGCATTTTTTGTAAGATTTTGAATATTAAGTCCCTGTATGAAATATGGTTGATAAAGTTTTTCTCCTATTCTGTGAGTTCTGTTTAATTTACTGGTAATTTCTCTTTCAGTACAGAAAAAAATTAATTTCACATATTCCCATCTGTTGATTATTTTTGCTAGTTTCTGCACTATTAAATATTACTGAGGGAGCTCTTATTGACACCAGCACATGGAAAAGCTTTCTTTTCTATTGCAGGTTTTAAGTTGAGGAGTTTGGTTAACTTTCAGTTGAATTGATGGAGGATGAAAGACATGAATCTAGTTTCATTCTTATGCAGGTGTATGTCAAGCTTTGGCATGGCTACTTCTTCAGTATTAGGTTGGCATTGCTCAGTCAGTTTCTTTTGGCTTCCTCTATTCCGTTTCACTGTTAAAATTATGATTAGGAACTAGACAAGGGTGACTAATCTCCACTCTGTTGTTTAAATGTAGAGCTGGATGAGCATTCTTTTTTTTCAATAATTAATTAATTTTACTTCCTGACCGGAATTTCCCCTCACTCCTCTCCTTTCTGTCCCTTTGTCTCACTCTCCTCTCCCTGTGTCTGCACCCTCTGAACCATGAACCAGAGAGCATCTGTGGTGTGGGATGGATGTAGCCCCAGTCCTACACATGTAACAGATGCACAACTTGGTCTTCATGTAGGTCCTCACAGCAGGAGCAGAGGCTATATCTGGCTCAGGAAGAACATTCTTAGTGGATCACTTTGCTTTAGAGAGGGTGGGGGATGAGGGAATGGGGTTCCTCCTCAGTAGCGGGATCTGGCCAAACTACAAATCAAGTTGTGTTCTTGTCAAATCCTCCAGTTGCATATTCCATTTTTACTTAATTTCCAGCCATTTTTAGTGAAAATATATTTGTTTGGTTAATGAAAGTTGCCTCACTGCACGTCCTACAGTGGCTTTCCCTTATATTGTTCTTGTTGCTTTGGCACTATCTTTCCTAGTATTTGTATGGCTAAGTCCTTCAGTGTTTTGAAAGTGCCTTTCTCTGACTCCATCACAATCAAAACTAAAATTACTACCTGTTCTCAACGCTCCTTTCTTCGCTTCTATAATCCATTTACTTTCTTGTTATTGCTTTAATATTTTGCTCAACATAATACCTATGTACTATTTTTTTTTCATTCTTACTCTTCCAAAACAGGACTTGAATGAACACCAACAATTTTTACTGCTATATAGTCCAGTCAGTGTTTATGACAGAGGCTTGGGAAAATTACTTTATTTTTATTCATCTTAAAATGTTTTCATAAACGCTGAACCAATGGATTTCATGATATCTTATATACGTCTCTTGGCCCAAAAGATAAAAATAACCTGGGCTTTAATCATCAATTATGAAACTAGATGGTCTAAAGTGTTTCAATTGTCAAAACATTTTATGCAGGACAATTTTTCAAGGTAACACTAATCCATGTGCCCAGAAAGTATGTATCCAATTTCCTGTCAGTGTATTATGCCCTGCTGACAAGGCTACCTTATTTTTTGTTTGGAAACTGGTGTGACCCTTTCCTATCTCAATTGCTAGTGTCCAAATTGCCCTAGTTTATCCCAAACTACCTAATTTCACTGCATTGAAAGAAGCCTTTGTGGTTAAGCATTTACAGTGACAGATCAGGGTAATTGCTCTGGCCTCCATTTTAGGGGATATGTGTGGAAGCAGTAATTGCTGCTCAGCAGTGGTTTTCAGGGAGCAGCTGGCAGGAGGGAAAGGACACCTCCACAAGCTGATAGAAAGATGACAATAGGCTCATTTGCAAATTCACAATCAACTTTATGCTCTTCTACCTAAAGTGAAGATATTCCTTCAGAGTCTGGGCATTGATGCTGTGTTTAGCTCATCTTGCC
This sequence comes from Acomys percivali, assembly GCA_907169655.1. Lineage (NCBI taxonomy): Eukaryota > Metazoa > Chordata > Mammalia > Rodentia > Muridae > Acomys > Acomys percivali. The sequence continues at coordinate 77,426,184 of OU015743.1, read as the reverse complement.
CCTTTGTTCCCATTTATAGTTCTCTGTGAAGTTCATTTTGTTAAAATGGCTTTTACAGAAATACACAGCAAAGGGCTTATAAAATACTCCAAAAAAAAAAAAACCAAAAAAAAAAAAAACAAAATTGGTCAGTAACAAATTACTCTAATCAAGGCCAATTGATAATAGGTTTAGTGAAAGAAGTTTTCGGGAAGAAAGTATGTGGGAAATGTTTGATTTCTATAATAAGAGAGGAGAGCTGAATCCAGCTCTCCTTGAATGTGGACTTGAATGTGAGATGCTGTCATAGCCTGGGTTATTTGTGAGCTGGCCTCTTGCCTGGAGCTAAATATTCACCAACCGTACTACCACTGGATGACACAGTAGACAGAGAACAAAATCTACATCAATATTAGTAAACAAATGAACAAACTCTTAGTAAAGCTTCAGTGTCTTTCCTAGACAAGAAACAGCAAAAATGAGCATAGAGAAAAGGCACAAAGGGAGTAAATGGTGAATGTAAAGCCACACTGTGTCACCAGCGTGGGTGCTGCTCTGCCAGGATCCTAGAAGCAATAAAAACAAACAAACACATAACAACAACCACAAAACCAACCAACCAAAACAAAAAAAAATCCTAAACAAACAAAAACAAAAACAGGCATCTGGATTTGTGATGGAGACACTGTTCTCTGAACAATTATAAGCAACCTGAGATGTAAAGAATATTCCAATCTTGGGGAAATACTCCTGACTTTTCCTGAGTCCAGCTGAGGATGTGGAGCTCCAGTAAGGATGAGCATCTTGGCAAAACGGTATAACCAGATGAGGACTCCTCAGCATACATGGGAGTACATTTGTCCATTGCAGTCTAGATGTGTCTTATGTAACCTCAGCCTAGAAAACAGCCTCTACTGAGAACAGCTTCTTACTATAAGATTTAAGCTTCAGTGAGAGGCTGTGCAAATCCATACCAAGGAACAGGAAAGTAGAATTTTAGTAAAATGTTTTAAAAATTCTTGGTAGATTTCATACATAATGACTCTTATGATCAGTTAATTCTGTGCCTTATCCTTACCTAGATATGTAATATAATCTTTAAAAAGACCCAATGTGTTAAATTTGTAATTTTTACAATTTTGTTACTTGATATCTATTTTATTATTTTATAATTTTATATGGCTAGCTGTAAGAGTATTGATTTATTAAGCATACCTCTTAAATATCTATAATTATTTAATTCCTTGTTCAATTATTTCAACATAATAAATTTGAGCCCTGGTTCAGAATCCTCCCAGCATCTCTGTCCTGTGTGGCAGAACCTCCCCGCTCTGCCACTGTCAGCTCTTGTTTTTCTAAATTATACTTTTGTGCTTCATAAACATTGATTAAATTATAGGTGTTATATAAAATGTATAACAATAATTCAAAATGTTAATATTACCCCTGAAAAAACTTAAATTTATTCCAAACCAGATAAAATTTTGGGCAATATTACTTTGGCCCCCAATCAAGTCTGAACACCTTTTCATGGGCATCATCTGTGTGAGTCATGGCCTGTCACTTATTTTTTCTTCAGTATGGATTCTTCTGATTCTGTTTTGTTTTTATATTTTTCATTCCTCTATGCCTCCTCTCATCCAACATTTGATTTTTAGCATCTTGAGACTGTAGGGATTCATATTCCAGAAAGAACCAGCTAACTGCATTACTAAAAAACAAACAAACAAACAAACAAAAAAGGGGCAGTAAAGTGAGCTGATCTTGAGCTTTCTTGTATGTTTAAACCTTTGTTGTCTTGGTGAGCATTTTATGCTTTCTAAAATATTTTACCTTCTGTTTAAAATGTTGTCCTGCTTATTTTGTTTTCTATTCCTAGGTGTAGAATTAGTCTACAATAAAGGACCACACCACTTTTCTATTTGGAAATGTTCTGGGCATCAAAACCACACCTTTGCTGCCTTCTCTTTCATGTCCCTGAGCACTCTTGCAGTGTTTTATCTGCTCAAATACAAATATGGTCTTTGTTAATAGCTAGCCACCAGCTGTTGGATTTATAACATAATTAGATGACCTTTGCCATAATTTAGGAATAGATATCATTCCAAGCTATTGACACTATCACCATTACATGGAGGGCTTGTTAAAATAATGAGAGCTGACCTGTGACAGTTTCTTTCTAGTTCAGCAGCTTTGGGACAGACTGTTAGAAATTGTACCTCACAGTTTCCAGATGATACAGGACCAGGGTCACATGGTCAAAGGTAGATGAGATAAAGCAGAAAGATGTGTCTTCACTTTGTTTAAGAAGAAAGATAGATTGATGGGTCTGTTTCAGTTAAACAACTGAGCTAGATAACCATTAATACTTTTTCTGCCAGGATTTACATTTTTTGCTTTTACTTCAGTTGGTATCTATTCTGGATATGCCTTTACAGGCTGCATTCATTCTACTTTGTCAATAACTTTAAGCATTTTTTTTTGTTTTTGATTTTTTTCTTTGCTTATCAAAATCTAGAAATAAATATACAAATGTTATCATTATAAAAGAATGTCAATGCTAATCAAAATCCTAGTTACAGTTGCTTCTAAAGTTTGCATGGGAAGGCAAAAGGATTCAAACTACCCAACAACATTCTGAATAAGAACAAACATGGAAAATAAGATGTGGCATCAAAGAGGATTCAGACATTAGATCAGTAGAGAATATAAGAGGGCCCAGGAAGAGCCACACAAAGACAGCAGCGAACTTCTGACAAAGGTAATGGTGCTGCAAGAGAAAACAATTGTTCTTCTAACAAATAGAGATGAAAATGGAATATCCCCATTTAGTAATATGTAATACAGTTTACTCCCTACATAAAGTACAACATGGGAAAAAGACCTGCTTGTAAAATATGGAACTATGAAACTCATAGTAAATAACAAAGGGGAAAATAGAGATGACCCTGGGTGTTGTTAGTGATGACTCTAGACGATCAAACAAAAGCAAAGGAAATGGCCTTTGGCATAACTGACAGACAAGGCTTCTGCGAGAATGAAGTTCTCTACATTGTGGAAAATGAGATTAGAGAAAGCCTTTCCCAAACAAAGCCAATAATTGTCTGTCATTAAAAAATGCCATGAACTCTTGAAACCAAAATTGGCATAACGAAACTTTCTAGCTGGGCAGTGGTGGCACCTGCCTTTAGTCCTAGTGCTTAGGAGGTAGAGGCTACCCGATCTCTGAATTCCTGGCCAGCCTGGTCTCAGAGTCAGTTTCAGGACAATGAGAGCTACACAGAGAAACTCTGTCTCAAAAAGAGAAAAAGTAAAAGATAAAAGGAAAGGAAAGAAAAGAAAGTCTGAAAGAAAGAAGCTTCCAGGAAAGAATACAAATAGCAATGGTGATTGCCAATTTCAATAATCGACTTGGTTGGATTTGGGCTAAATCAGTACCTTTGAGAAAAGATTAACTGGGATAAAACATACATCATTAATGGGTGGTTCATTCTCATGGGCTAGAGGCTTAGACTGAATGAAAATAGGGATATGGAAAGGCTTTTTCTTTGCTTCTTAATCTGCTCAAACTCAATCAAGCAGCTTCACACAGCTGAGCTTTGTCTGTCACTGTACAATGCATCCCTTCAAGCTGTGTTCAAAACGCAAGTCATTGCATCCTGGAACCTTGAAATATGCTTGAGCTGCAGAAGCAAGCAATGTTCCCAGGATCAGATTCTCTGAGATGAACTTTTGAGTGGGCTGTTTCTAAGGTAGTTAAGCTAAAGCCAAAGTTTCAGTGGAAAACCCAAGATATTGAGATGTCAGAAATGTTCAATGTCCTCTGGTAGAGACAGTCTCAAAATACACTAACAATTCTTGCAGGTAACATGGATGGAAAGATGGCTTTAATAATTCCAACATAGACCAAGATCCTTTTAAATAGAAATCTGCTAGGCTTTTATTTTTGCTATACTCATATTCTTCTTTTTTGTAGTGGAAATTTTTATTCTGTAATTGTATATTGAAATTATGCATGTGGAATTTGGTTTTTATAGAGGTTCACAATTCAGACTATCTTGAATATCAGAAAATATTTTGTCTTTGTACTTTAGAAAGTATTGATATTAATTAAGTCTGTGAGGTAGTTTGAAGTTGTAGTGAACAGATTTTTGCAGTGTGATGGCCATGAACTTATGAGAGCCAGGCAAGGAATGTCACACTTTGAATGTGGACCACCCTCAGCCATCTCATGTCTTGGCCAACTTACTTAGCAGCTCGAGGCCCTATTCTGCGAAGTCGTGGAAACTTTTCGTGACGGAAGTAGGTAAATGAGGAAAGGGGGACTTAATCTTCATGCTTGACCTCTCCTTTCTTTCTCTCCTGCCTTTGATTCCTGTCCTGCTGGGATGTAAGCAACCATCTCCACAGGCTTCCATTAGGACTTCCATGTGCCTTGTACTCTCAAGCCGGAAGCAAAAAATATATCATCATATTAATTTGCTTTTTGGTCACAGCAATGAGAACAGCAAGCTTCTATCCGGTAGAGCTTCATAGTGGGTTAGAGCACACAATTGTGAGAGAATACTTCTGGTTCAATTTTGTTGTGAACACACAGTGTTGCTGAGTAATGAGGATTTCAAGCAAAAATATTAAAACTAGGAGTGTAGTAGAGCGGTGCTGTATATGTGTAGCATGTGCCATGCCCTTGGCTTAACTCCCAGAGCTATAGGAAAAAGAAAGGAAGTGAAGAAAATAAATAAGGCAGGGATAGAGTGTGAGATGAAAGAAGTGAGGGAGGGAAGAAGGAATATAATAAAGTAATATCAAACAGAAAGTTGTGACATATAACTTGAAAAGATATAAAGTAATAGCTCAATCATTTTTGTGTAGTATAAGTCCACACATGTGGCAACTGTTGTATGATAAAAATCCTTCCCTGGGGATATATAACATATGTCTACTCATCTTAAATAGGGCACACATGGCAGGCCAAATTAGGAATAGCAATTCTGGTGGTTTGGATAAGAATGGCTCCATAAGATCTTATATTTGAATGCTTGATCATTAGGAAGTGGCCCTACTTGAGAAGGATTAGAAGGTATGGCATTGTTGAGGTAAGTGTCACCTCATTGGAAGAAGAGTGACACTAGGAGAGAGACTTGAGCCCAAGCCAGGCCCAGTATTTCTTACTCTTCTTGCTCCATCCAGATCTAGATTAAAACTCTCAGCTCTTTCTACAGGACCATGTCTGCCTGCATGCCACATGCTCCCCACCATGATGAAGATGGAATAAACCCATGAGACTGCAATAAAGCCCCAATTAAATACTTTCCTTCATAACAGTTGTTGTGGTCATGGTGCCTCTTCAGGGCAATAGTGAAGGGACTCTGCCCAGCTCAAGCTTTGTAAGCATGGCTCTGGCAGAACTTGCCCATCCCCTCCCCATTCCCTCTGCCTTCCTAAGAACCCTTAGATTGTATTCCTAAAGCTAGCTGCCAAGGTGTATTCCCTTATTTGGCCAATTCCTCCTCTTGGGCCTGACTACCAAATTCCAACTATCAAAGCATTGAAGTCTAACAATCAAAAGCCCCCTTTGGCACACATAATTAAGAAGCCCAGTTAAAATTAAACACTTCATCCTAACATGAGGTTTCCCAATGTACCTTTATAAACCATTGGCCAACCTTTGTAAGTGCTATGCCTGTCTCCTCTTTACCAAGGGTTAGTGCTTTGTCCTCTGGAACAAATACCCTTCCTCTCTCTTCTTTTTCATCTTCCTCATTCCCTGTCTCTTAAAAGCCTGAATGAATGTAATGCTTACAAGATTTTCTCACTCCAGGCATATGGGAAACTATTTCTTCTCATTCTTCTTGCTTTTGTATATGCCTTTTATAGTCTGTCTGTATTTCCCTGTTAAATAAAGCACCATTAAAGATTAAGTGGAGCAGCTTCTCTTTTAATTTGTTCTTTGCTGTGACCAATAGGAGGAATTTTCTGAGAATGCCTTGTCACTTCAACCATGTAATTATTTCACATAGACATGAGCAATTATGAAAAAAATGAAATGGTTCTTCCTCTCTTTCAGCTGTCTACACAAGTCCCCTTCTCTCGTTTTTAGTGGGAGTGAAACATGGAAATTTGATGTGGAAAGTAATTATGTGGGCCAGAATGCAGGATTAGAGTGTTGTGAAGCAGTTTCCTCTGTGATTAAAATATTCCAAACTCCAGGGAAGCTCTTTAAGACAGAAGGCAAACTGTACAAAATAGCTTCAGGAAGTTCTCAAAATTAACCAAATTCACTGGGACCTTTTTTCCCAACAGTAATCAATAAAAACTGCTGAGAGTCACTCTCAGAAGAATAAAACTGCAAACAAGAAGCAAATACAAGCCAAGCAATGGGGAAAGAAGCAGAGAACACCCAAGCTGCTTGAAAGAGATGCCATCCAACTGCACCACCTAAAAAGGACACTCTAAACCTTTGAGCTACTTGAAGCCTGTGCAGTGTGCTCTATCTAGGTTCCCAGACCTGTAATCTGTACTGGAGAGGGCCGTTAGTGATACAGCTATCATTGAGTAACCTTTGTTCCTCTAAGTAATCCCTCATCCAATAATATTGATAGTTCACCAAATTGAACTCTGATGTTACCCATACATTGGTCTATCATGGGTTCTCTATCTGGGCTGAGTAGATATGTGTTGTGTCTCACCTGAAAATATCATGTCACACAATATAATTGACCTAAACAGGGATACAATAGAGCCAAAGATGAATTGGAGGGGAGTGAATGCATGGTCCTGGCTATAGGTAGCAAGGCACAGGACTGAGGCTGAGCAGCCAAATGGCCAAGCATGAAGGAAACTATGATAGAGCCAACTCTTCCTGTATAGGATGTCTTCGTGTTTATTGTTGCTGGTCTTTTTTTTATTTTGTTGTTGTTGTTATGACAGCAGTGTATAGTTCTTCCTATTCCTTAGTTGCTAGTGAAGCTTGGAACTAAGCCTGGGGCATCTGGATTAGGAGTTTCTGTGGGAGGAATTCTAGCATGGCAATCTTAGTCTGTCTGGTATGTGGTGGTATGCCTCCTTGATAAATGGGGACACCACAGGAAGGCAGTTAAGACTTGAAAACAATTAAAGGTTTAGGAGAAAAATTGCAGCCATTGAGATTAATGCACAAGTGTTGACTTGCTGGCAAATCAAAGCAGAGTTTGACTGGCCTCTGTGTGTAACTGAAGATGTATCTGAGCCTCCGATGGTGATACGCAGCAACTTATTTGTGTAAAGCAGGAATTGCAACAAGAAAGGGAGGTTGGGCTAGCAGTCTCTGGGTTAGCTTGTAATTTGTCAAGTAAATTAAATAAACAAGAGGATGAGATGGAGGTATTGGCTTCAGAGCTAGTAAGAGAATACAAGCTAGATCCATGCTTTGAAGAAATTTCTGGGATCCTAGAACTTGGCACCCATGGGAGAACTTAGAAAGCAAGGACAAAAACATGGTAAAAGTAATAAAGATATTCATAGGGTCTGACCTTTAGTAGGAAAAAAGAAGGGAAAATCTGGAATCAAGCATAGCATACAGATATACACACAAAAGTTCAGTGCAAGAAACTACAATAATCAGGGAATAGTCAGTACCTAAGAGATTGTAAGCAGGAAAGAGTTTTTTAAAAGTAATGAAATAGCCTAGCTTTTGAGGCTGTGAGACATAGGAGTGGATGGGATCAATATGGCTGCTATGGAGGCAGGAAAACTGGAATGGAGCTCCCTATACCTCCCTTAAGGCAAAGGCTGCATAACCCAAGAGAGTATGAAAGAATTCAGTAGCTAGCTTGTCAAAGACATTAGGGATTTGATAATCAAATGGCCAGCTTACCAAAGTCATTAGGAACCCTTGATTATCTCCATATTAGGTCCCCATAAATTAAGGGGTTGGAGGACCATAGAGGAGGCATGGGTACTACTGAGGTAATCAGGAATAATAGAATCTGTATTAGAACCACAGTTCACTGAGCCAGATAGAACTATGTTCATAGAGAAAAGGTTGATCCAGCAGGGACCTCAAGGCTCTTATGGGGGTTTAGGAGCATTACCAAGCCCTTTGGTGAGGCAAGATATGTATATCTTATAAAATAGGAAAGATTTTGGCAGATATAAGAGTAAGGAGTTCCTGAAAAGTCAGAGAACAACATAAAAGAGAGGAAAAGGCAAAGCAAAGGAAGCACTTTGGTGGGATTCATACTTCGGTTTTTCATAGGCTTCTTCTCTTAGGTGACTAGATGTTTGCTGTGTCTCCTCATGAAAAGTTTTGTCATACTAAAGGCAGAAAGCCATATCATATGGGCCAATTTTACTCTGCACATCTATACCTCACACAAAATAATTTCATCTAGTATGGGCACTCCTGAAATGAAAGTATACTTTGTCAGCACTTTAGCTTCTATAAAATCATTGAGATCTGAAGTCACAATAGATGCAAAGGTCAATCTGGAGAGTCTTAATCCTTCCTATTCATGATCAGATGTCCTGGGACCTAGCAAAGACCCATATAGGCTGTATCAATATCTGTGAGCCCTTATGAGCTCTGATTAGTTGATTCTGTGGGCCCTGCCCTCCTGGTATCCTCAACCTCTCTTGCTCCTACAATGCCCCTGTCATCCACAGGGTTCCCAAGCACTGCTTAATATCTGGGTGTGTGTCTCTACATCTGCTTCCATCAGCTGGCACTTGGGCTAAGCATCAATCTATAAATATAGCATAATATCATTAGGAATCATTCCATTGACATTTTCATTTTTGTCATGCATGTTTGGTTTTACCCTATGGCCTCAGAGCTATCCAGTTTCTGGTTCCTGGACACACAGAGAAGGTTTGGCATGGATTTGCTCTCATGGTTTGGCCTCAAGTTAGAATGGATATTGGTTGTCCACTCTCACAAACTGGGTCACTATTACCATAGAATACCTTAAAGGCAGGACAGGTTTAGATCAATGATATTGTGTCAGGATTGATGCCCATGTATTATTACCATTGGTAGCCTTGTCAAGTTACCAAAGATGGTCAGTTCAGGATCTGTTTCCTCCATTACTAGAAGTCCTTGCTAGGACTCCTAGGTCACTCTCATAGTTTCCATTGTAGTACAAATCCACATCCCCCATCAAATGTCCCCCTATTCCAGGTGTCGCTCCCTGTATTCTTTCCCTCCATCCCCCCCCTCTGCAATATGATCCTTTGTTTTCCATCTCCATCCATATACCTAACTCTTGTTCATCCATAAAATCTATTCTAATTCCCCTTTCCAGGGAGATCCATAAGTCCTCCCCTCTTTGTTGCTTATTCATTCTGGGTCTGTGGATTGTCTTGTGATTTTTGTTTGCTTAACAGCTCATATTAACATGTCTGGGTTCAGATTACCTAGCTCAGGATAATTTTTCCCAATTCCATCATTTGCCTGCCAATTTCATGATGTTATTTTTTAGCAGCTGAGTAAATCCTCCATTACATAAATGTATCACATTTTTTAACCCATTTTGTGGTTGAAGGATGTCTAGGTTGTTTTCTTTTTCTGACTATTATGAACGAACCCTCTACAAACATAGTTAAGAAAGTGTACCTGTGATAGGATGGAATATCTTTTGGGTATATGCTCAAGAGTGGTATAACTGGGTAGTTAGGTAGATGACTCCAGTGTATATTTTCCCATAGTAGCTAAAAACACGAAGTGTCAAATTTTGGAGAGGTACTACAATGTAAACATTCATAAAAGGGAGAGTTTAGCAGTTCATATGTGTGGTATCCATTTATTTTCAAAGGAATGGGCCTATATGCAAGAGAGTCTATAGAAGCTGAGTAGTTCTGACTGCTCACCAGTGTGTGAAACTATTAAGAAGTTATATATCCACCAGTAGATATTCTATGTATGACTATCCTAATATCTGTGGTTTAATATTATACAAGTTAGATTGTTAAGTTATAGTTACATGAAATATGAATGGTTTCATGGAACATATTAGTTGAAAGAATTAGACTTATAGTAAAACATATTTATAAATTAATTAAAGTGAACTACAGTGTTTATAAATGCATTATTATAAAAAAGGAAAAGAAGCATAAATCAAGACCATTATTAGACAAATCATCAGTGTAATGGCTCCAAGAAGACAGGAAGCCAGATATGACTAGGGAAGACTGAAAAGTACAGGAATCACCTTGGATGTAAGAAATGCAATGTCTATGATAGGAGGGTGCTGACACAAACAGGCTTTTCACTTTTAATAATCAAAGTACACATTAAAGTTTTAGACACTCACTATAGGTGTGTGTGTGTGTGTGTGTGTGTGTGTGTGTGTGTGTGTGCATATACGAAAGTATAGCCCTCAGTGTAACAAAAGTGAATAATAATAAGATCTTTGTAAGGTGGAAAAGAAGAGAATGATACAATAGAGAGCACCGTTTTCAGAAGGAATTGATGCTCATGTCATGGCGGTGCTTTTGGTCCCTGGATACTGTCTGTTTACAAAGAAAGCACTATTGTGTTGCAAGCCTGGCTCTGTCAGCTTGTTTTCTATTCTTATCTCTAACAGAAGACCATCTGCCATGCTCCTACACAACAGGAGTTGTCAAGGGGAAAAGCATTTACCATTCTCTAATTTAACTAGGCCCACTAAATAGCATTTCTTTGCTACCAACTTTGGTTGCATGTTTTCTAGGCTCTGAATTTTCAGACTATCTTAAGACTATCTCATTAATACCATTGCTCGCTTTGCTACTTTTCTGTTTCTTATGTTTAGTTTTTTTTGTGTGTGTGCTTATCATTATTTGCCTGATATCATGTTTTCCAGTTTTCTAGTATTGTTTAGGATCAGAGTAATATAATTTATTTGAATTAACAATTATAATGCAAGAAACATTAATAATTGTATATATAAATTAAATTATTTGTTTAGATTCAGTATTTTCTATATCCAAATTTATATTATCAATAAAATATGATTTTAATGTTCTTTCTAAAGCAAATATCTAAGTTTCTGTGAATCTTTATATAATTCAATTCCTCACAAAGTACATTATACCTTTAATACTAATATCCTTATGTAAAAGAAAAATTTCTTTTATGGTTTAAAGTCTTTTAATGGATATGTGTTGAATATTATAGAGTACTAACTTTATGCTTTGATATCATCATGAAATCTTAATTTTTACCATTTTGAAAATGTGAAGGCTGTGATGATCTGAGCTCTTGAGGATTGGTCTGGTGAAAGAATTTAGACCTTTATGTAGAGGATGGTTCATTTGGTATTTGTCTTTCAATCTCCATATTTGGAGGATTATTTTTCTTGTTTTACATATGTTGACCACCTTTCCATTTCTCAGATGAAACCAAAATGATCATGATGTTCTTGATGAATTTGGTTTGGAAGTATTTTATTGAGAACTTTTGCATCTATGTTCATAAAATATGTTGGTCTATAATTTTTTATATTACCACCCTTTTATTTACAAATGTATATAAATTATTTAACTACTTACAACAAGAAGAACCATAAAAATCAGGAATCATATAAGTGTTACATCCATAGTGTTTTTGTTATTTGTATTTTTAAAATTTTTATATATATACATTTGTATTATTATACATATATACAATGGATTGCCTATAGCAAGAAGAACCACAACACAATCAGGAATTATATAAATGTTACATTCTTAGTATTTGGCTATTTGTATTTGATAGCCTTCAAGAAGACATCTTTCCTATCTTGGTGCATCTAAATTTCTGAATGCAAATTAATCTCCATCACATATTGTCATTGTCAACTTAGAACACCTATCTAGACGTAAAAAACATCTTAACCCTTAAACAACTAAGCTTCATTTTAAAACTAAGCTACCTGGACTTTAACTCCCTCAGAGACTTGAGAAGAAATAAACTTGATTATTTGAGTATTCTGGGAGTGCAGGTTAGTAGCTTAACAAATGAAAAGAGGGCAGCGACAGTTTTCTACCAGAATAGTCACTCAAAACTCTCTATAACATTGGAGCATCTTCTTCAGCCTTTTGGCCCAATATATCTGACAGACATATTTGTGAGGCAGGAACTATTGAGGACTTGTTTACCCTGTCTTGCAGAGTTTGGCCATCGATTCTGCCCGCATCAAAGCTTGCCCTTTTTTTAGGCAGAACTCTGTCTGTGGTAGAAATGAGGACCTCTTCCCAAGTGGCTTGTTTGCCACATTTGAAGTCATCTCCATAAAGAGGTTCTTTGATGCTCATCATCCTTTTTGAGGTAGGCTGGGTGCTGCGAGGAGTTAATCTGTCTCATTGTCAATGAATCTTTAAAGTAGTACAAATATTTTAAAATGCCATATTCTGTGTGTCTCTGGGTTTTTGAAGACCTTATCTTTCTATAGAGTAGTATCTATCTGCTGTACCTAAAATGTATATTCTTGTGTTAAAAGTAGACTAGCAATTGACATGACCATGATTTAATGTACTAACATTTAATTTGTATAACTTATTTCTCCTAAACAGCCTCCTGTAGCATTTTCAAATCATTAGAAGTAAACCTTGTATTTAATTGTGTCTTTGCTGGTTTTTGTGTCAGGGTAACCATGACTTTTTAAAAAATTACAAAACATATCTTTAGTTTCTGATTCTGAGAATAACTTGAGGATCATTAATGTTATTCTTTGAAAGTTTGGCAGAATTCTGCACTGAATCCATTTGGCTCTTGGATGTTTTCAGTTGTGAAACTTTTAATTGCTGCTGTTATATTACTAGATGTTATGGAACTCTGTAATTATCTTATTTTGTATAATTTTGTTTGGTTATATACATCAATAAATTACTCAGTCTTTTTTTTGTTTTGGTCTTCCAGTCTCATGAAATACAGATTTTACTTTGTCTTTATGATTCTGAATTTCTCCAGTCTCTTTTATAATGTCTCCCTTTTTATTTCTAATTTTATTAATTTAAATATTTTCTTTGAAATTTGTGGTTAATTTTGCTAAGGGTTTATCTGTGTTGTTGATTTTTTTCAAAGATCAACTATTGGTTTGATTTATTATTCATATTAATTTTTGTTTATTTCTATTTCATTAATTTCGACCCTGAGATAGATTATTTCTATCCATTTATTTATTTATTTATTTAGTATTAATTGTTCTTTTATAGAGCTCTCAGGAATGTTATTGATTTACTAATATTAGAAAGCTCCAGCTTTTTAAAAAATATAAGTATGTAGTACTATTAATTTGCCTGTTATAACTGTCATCATTGTGTAAACAGTCATCTTATCAAAAGGAATACAAAGAATCAATGTAATCTCCATGAGAATTCCAACAATATTCTGCACAGAATACACACACTCACATACATGCACAAACACACACAAAGCAAGATAGATAAAGAATCTTGCATGATTAAAGAACTGCTGGAGATTTCGCCATCCTAGATTTGAAGTTGTATTCCAGATCTATAGTAATCAAAGATAGTGTAGTATTGGAATAAGCCCAGAAATAGAATTGAAGACCTAGTCATAATTCCACACACCTGATTTTTTTTTTAGAGAAGCAAAATATACACACTGAATAAAAAGCAGTCTCATCAACAAATGCTCAGGCCAATTGGCCACATTAGAAGAATGAAAATAGATCCATATCTGTCAGCCTTTTCAACATTCAACTGCAAATGAATGAAGGACCTCAATATAATCTGAATGTGGTAGAAAGTGGGCAAATAGGCATGGGCTCATTGGCCTGGGATAGGACTTTCTGAGTAGGACACCAATGTTATAGGAACTAAGAAAAAAAGTTAATAAATGGGACTTCAAACTATGGCACTAGCCAAGGACAATATGTATAGTAAACATCGAACCCCTACCCAGATCTTGCCAAAGGACCGGACATTCTCCACAGTTGAGTGGAGAGTGGGGTCTGACTTTCACACAAACTCTGGTGCCCCATATTTGACTATGTCCCCTGGATGGGAAGGCCTGATGGCACTCAGAGGAAGGACAGCAGGCTACCAAAAAGAGACTTGATACCCTATGAGCATATACAGGGGGAGGAAGTCCCCCTCAGTCACAGTCATAGGGGAGGGGAATAAGGGGGAAATGGGAGGGAGGGAGGAATGGGAGGATACAAGGGAGGGGTTAACCATTGAGATGTTATATGAATAAATTAATAAAATATATTTAAAAATAATAAATAAAAGGTACTTCAAGAAGTTAAAAAGTTCTGCATGACAATGAAAACCATCCTTCACACAATGTGACACCCTAGAGATTTACTTCTGATGTTGGGTTAATATCTAGAATATATAAAGAATTTTATTAAAAATCAAAAGAACTGACCGAATTAAAAATGAAGCCAGAAGTGGTAGAGCTGGGTCTTGAGGTAGAACTAGTCCCAATGTTCTGAGAAAGCACCAGATTGATTTCCAAAGTGGTTGTACAAGTTTGCACTCCCACCAGCAATGGAGGAGTGTTCCCCATTCTCCTCATCCTTGCCAACATTTGCTGTCATTTGAGCTTTTGATATTTTCCATTCTGAGGGGTACAAGATAGAATTCATTTCTCTGATGACTAAGGTCTCTGAGTTGGGACTGACTTTGACCTGAACTCTCCTGTCCCCAATTTGGTCTCTTCCCTTTAGAGGAGAGGCTGGAGGCACACAGAAGAAGGGGAAACAGGCTATCCAGGTGAAACTTGATAAGCTGGGGTCATATGGTAGGGGAGGGGGTCCTCTTCTGTCAAAAAGTTAGGGTAGGGTAATAGGAATAAAAAGGGAGGGGTGGGAATGGGAAGATAGAATTGAGGGATAACAATAGGGATATAATCTGGATAAATTATAATTTAAAACAGGAAAAAAAACCACAAAAATAAAAAGGGCACACATCTAACAAGTTTTTAAAACATAAAACACCTATGTTTGAGGCATCTTCAAAGAAATATTCAACACCCTTAGCGATCAAGGAAATGCATATTTCAATATACTTTGAGATATCAACTTACCTTTTTCAGAATATACAATATTAATCAAGTGAGAACATACCATGGGTGTGTTTCTGGGCCTGGGTTACCTTACTCAGGATGATCTTTTCTGCTTCCATTCATTTGACTGTAAATGGCCTGATGCATTTGTGCCTGAGGGGGATTATCTCCCCCTGTATATGCTCATAGGGTATCAAGTCTCTTCTCGGTGACCTGCTGTCCTTCCTCTGAGTGCCACCAGGTCTCCCCCTCCAGGGGACATAGTCAAATGTGAGGCACCAGAGTACATGAGAAAGTCATATCCCACTCTCCACTCACTTATATCTGCATACTAGCCCAAGGGGCATGTCCCACGAAATCCTTCCCTTACCAGGAAACTGGGACAGAGGTGAGGACATCCTATTGGGACTCTAGATGAGAGAACTATGTGAGAATAGCAAAGTAGAAGGATCCAGTGGGTCCTAGAAACCTACAAGTAGAACATTATGATAGGCAGATTTGGGCCAAGGGGTCCTGCTCAAACTAAGGCACTAGCCAAAGACAATACAGGTGGTAAAATTTAAACCCCTACCCAGATCTAGCCAATGGATGCATTTGTTTTTAATAGTATTAAGTATTCCATTGTAAGTGTAACACATGTGTTCTACCCATTCTTCAGTTGAGGGACATCTAGGTTGTCTTCACTTTCTGGTTATTATGAATATAGCTGCTATGAACATAGTTTAACAAGTGTCTTTGTGGCATCTTTTGAATATATGCTTCAGCGTGATATAGCTGGGTCTTGAGATAAATTTATTCCCAGTTTTCTGAGAATCCTCCATATTTTTTCCTAAAGTGGTTGTACAAATTTGCACTCTCACCAGCAGTGTAGGAGTGTTTTTCTTGGTCCACATCCTCACCAGTATGTGCTGTCACTAGAGTTTTTATCTTAGCTCTTTTGACTGGGTTTACATGGACTCTCATAGCCCTTTTGATTGACATTTCCCTGATAATTAAGGATGATGAGTATTTTTTAAAGTTCTTCACCATTAGAGTTTCCTCTGTTGAGAATTCTCAGTTTAGATCCAGCCAGTTTTACATGCCTTCAGTCCCAGCACTCAGGAGGCAGAGAGAAGTGAATCCCTGTGAGTTTGAGGCTAGCATGGTCTACAAAGAGAGTCCAGGACAGTTGGAACTACACAGAGAAATCTTGTCTCAAAAATCCAGAGAAAAAGACAGATATATATATATATATATATATATATATATATATATATATAGAGAGAGAGAGAGAGAGAGAGAGAGAGATTCTCCATTTATCTCTGTACCCTATTTTTAATTAGGTTATTTGGTTTATTTGTGTTTATTTCTTGAGTTATTTTTATATTTTGCATATTAGCCCCCTTTCGGCTGGAGGGTTGGTAAAGAACTTGTCCCATTCTGTAGGCTGCCGTTTTGTCCTATTGACGGTGATGTTTGCCTTGCTGAAGCTTTTCAGTTTCATGAAATCACATATATGAATTGTTGATCTTAGAGCCTGATGGTTTTATGCTCAGGAACTTTTCTCTTGTGTTAATTAAGTTCAAGGCTTTATCCCACCTTTCTTCTAATAGAGTTTGTGAATTCAGTTTTACATTGAGGTCTTTGATCCACTTGGACTTGAGTTTTGGGCAGAGTGATAAATATGGATCTATTTGCATTCTTCTACATACAGACATCCAGTTACACCAGCACCATTTATTTATTGAAGATGCTTTCTTTTTTTTTTCATTGTATGGTTTTGACCTCTTTGTCTAAAATCAGGTGTGTGTAGATGTGTTAGTTTATTTCTGGGTCCTGGATTTGATTCCACTGATTAACCTGTGTGTTTTCATGCCAACACCATGTGGTTTTTATTACTATTGCTCTGTAGCACCACAATTCACAGATCTAAAGAAGCCCCAGAGGGCAAAAAGGAGGATCCCCAGATCTTACTCAAAAGCAGAAATAAAATAGACATTTGGAGTAGATGGTGGTAGGAGCTGTATGGGAGGAGCAAAGGAGAGTAAAGGGGTGGGGATCATGTTGTGGGAGAGAAGGGGAAGTGGGAAGTGAGGAGCAAGGGTAGGAATGAGAGAGAAAGGGAAATGGAGGAGCATCTCTGGGACAGGGAAGGCTCCGGTGAGTCGATGAGGGTGACCCTAGCTGAGACTCCTATCTTTAGGGGTTTTAAGGCTCCTGGAGTAGCCACATCCTATAGCCAGGAAGGACTTCCGCTGGAGAGAGGGGGACACCAACCCACCCATAAAACCTTCAACCCATACATTGTCCTTCCCACAAAATATGTAGAGGAGCAGAGATTGAGGGGATGGCAAAGCAATGACTGGACCAACTTGAGACTCACTCCACTGGAAAAAGCCAACCTCTGACACTATTACTGACACTGCCTATTATAACTGACTCCTGAGAGGCTTCATCTAGCAGCTGATGGAAAAAGATGCAGAGCCCTACAGTCAAACGATAGGCTAAACTTGGTGAGTAAAGGCCACCACAAGAAGACCTACAGAGTAAACTAACCTGGGCACATGGGGCTCACGGAGACTGAACCATGAAACAACGAGCTTGCATGATTTGGACCTAGACCCCCTATACATATGTAACAGATGTGCAGCATGGTCATGAATCAAGTCCCCTAATAATGGGAGTAAGGCTTGTCTGTGACCCTTTTCCCTGCCTTTGGTTTCCTTTCCTCTTGTTGAGCTTCCTTGTATGGTCTCAGTAGGAGAGGATGAACATAGACCTTCTGTGGCATGAGGTGACATGGACTCTTGTTGCCTGCTTTTGGATAAACTTTCTTCAAGCTAAGCTGCATTTCTGGGCCTCAGTGGAAGAGAATTGCTTAGTTTTGATACAAGTTGAGTGTGTAGGGGAGATTGTGGCTGAGGACTCCCCTTTTCAGAGAAGTGGAGAGGGAAAGGAGGAAGTGGTTGGAAGCGCAGGATTTGGAGGAGAGGAGGGAAGGAATCGCAGCAGCAATGTAAAGTGAATAAATAAATAAAAAGTATTTAGAAAAAGAAAAAATAAAATTAAAATATTTGTAGGTAAATGGATGACATTAGAAACATCCTGAATCAGGTCACTCAGACCCACAAAAGACAAATGTTGCATTAAAAAATAACTTTGTAAAACATACTATTACCTTATTTGTACAAATGTTATAGGAGTAACTAATACTTTTTGACAGAATTTAAAACTCACTCCAAGAAATGACACTAATAATTGCATAAAACATGAGATTAGATAAATCATGTACATAGTGGAAAACTCTCTGCTATGATTCTGGCTATTATGAGTAAAGCTGCTTTGAACATAGTTGAGGAAGTGTCTTTGTTGTATGGTGGAGCATAGTTTGGGTGGTATAGCTGGATCCTTGAGGTAAAGCTATTCTCAAATTTCTGAGAAAGTGCCAGATTTATTTCCAAAGTGATTGTACAAGTTTGAGCTCCCACCAGCAATGGATGGGTGTTCTCTTTTCTCCACATCCTCACCAGCATGTGCTGGCACTTGATAGGTATAAAATAGTATCTCAAAGTCATTTTGATTTGCATTTCCCTGATGACTAAGGACATTGAACATTTATTTAAGTGCTTCTCAGCCATTCCAGAAATGTCTTCTTAAAGTAGGAATCAACAAAGAGCTCCAAAATTGTACAATGTGCAGAGTGAGCATCTTTGGAGCACTCATTCCTAAATGGAATGTCTTCATCAAATCACCCCTCTGAAAGCTCAAGGATCTATGGGGAAAAGAAGCAGAAAGATTGAAAAGCCACATGTGATGATAAACTGCAAGGAAATAGTTTCTTCAATACGTAACAAGATGGATACACATATGAGCCCATGGAGATTGTGGCAACAAGCAGAAGACCTGCACAGCTCTGAGCCATACAAAATTTCAGCTATAAAAAAGACGGTGGATGCAAGGTGCCACTCCCTAATCAAGAAAATATTTGTAATGGATACCTGCTGGGAAATGTAAAATTGATTTTTTTCAATGCAGTGTCACTGGATATATCAACCGTGCTTTAGTTTAGATCCGATGAACAGCAGCAGGTGACTAATAGAAAAAAAAATGTTATGTTCTATTTTGTTTCTTTATTGATTTGTTTTCCTTCAAATTCCTTTATCATTTCATTTGTGATTTATCCTTTCATCTACATCATGTTGCTTGGTTTTAATATATTTGACCAAGGAAAGACTTTCTACTTCCTTGTGATTTCCAAATTCTACTTAGAACATAATCTGACCATTTGACTGATGAAAGTAACTTGACTGTTTTCTAGTATCCAAATACAAAGATTTAATGATTATTATGCTTGTACCAATTTCTTGAAGGTTACACTAAAACTGAAGTCACCTTGTTCTATAGTTTGTTAAATGTTTGTCATTTAGATAAAAGAAACTACTTACAACTTATTAACATGTGTGTCTGTATGATTTTTGAGCCTTATCTGTCAACTGGTAGATTGTGACAAAAAAAATTCTCTATTTGACTATTGTTTTGTCATTTTTCTTTGAGGATTTTTAATTTATACCATTTAAATGAGCTTCATAAGAAAGAGGAGCCTACCCATTACCATGTCATAATGGAGCTGTGATCCTACTGTCTCCAAGAATGACTCTCTTTCCTTCTCAAACTGCTTTTTACTCCGTGTAGAATTCTAATATGAGCAACACTGTGGCAGCTTATTTTTAGATTCTATTTGTATTAGTATTCCAGTTTAGATGTGCCCCTTAAGCAAAAGAAAAGTTCCTCTTTGTTGGTTGTTTTGTTTATTTGTTGCTCAAAAGATGCAGTGTGAACACGCATTTCAGAGCCACCAATGTCCTATCTTGGGCTGGGTACACTGCACATGTTTGGTATGTACTTCCCATTCTCTCTCTCTCTCTCTCTCTCTCTCTCTCTCTCTCTCTCTCTCTCTCTCTCTCTGTCTCTCTCTCTCTCTCTCTCTCTCTC
>OU015743.1:77367777-77398561 GCA_907169655.1 Acomys percivali | reverse complement strand
ATGTGCACCTGTGTGTTGTGTGTACATGTATGCACATTAAGGTTAGTGGCCCCGGATTCTGTTACTAACACTGAGGAGAAGAGACTTGATACCCTATGAACATATCAAGGGGGGATGAAGTCCCCCTCAGGAACAGTCATAGAGGAGGGGAGTAAGGGGAAAATGGGAGGGAGGGAAGAATGGGAGGATAAAAGGGATGGGATAACCGTTGAGATGTAACAAGAATAAATTAATAAAAAAAGAAAAAATTATAATACTAAAAAAATAAAAATAATAAAAATAAAAAAGTTTTAAAAAAAGAGAAAAGAAAAAAAGATGAATAAGAAAAGAGATAAACAGAAAAAAACCACTCTGTATTAAAATAAAAAAACCAAGAGATTTGTGTCTTAAAGACACAGATCAAATATATTCACGTATCCTATATTTAAAAAATAAGGTCTACTATTCTTTTTACCACTACTACCAGCATTTGGAAGAGGAAATAGATACTATTAGTTAGAAATATCTCATAATGATGTTCAAATTATTGCTTTGGAGAATTTTTTCTTATTCATATAGTTATCGTTTTGAAAAAAAATGCTTCTGAGTATTCTAAATCTATATCAGGTACTATTGTCTTCTAAGAAAGGCTTGCTTGTGAATTGATTCACAGTTTAACTCACTTGAAATTCTTAACAATAGCCTTTAGTTATAAATGTAACTTTGTAGTTAAATTGCCACAATATACTTAAGTGTCTTCCTAAAATCCCGAGCTTGAGAATTGTTTCCTCTGATAATACCCATCTGTTTCTATGGTGATTAGCAAGGGTTTGTTTGGGCCACAACTAAAGTGTCAGAATGGCTGCTCTGTGTGAAAATGGTGTTCATTTACTCTGAGGATTGACAGCAGGAAGGAACACATCAAGCTGAGATGTGATGCCTGCTTTAGCAATCTCAGGAACCAGAATCTGAAGCAGGAAGGTCCAGAGGTAGAGGACTAGCCTGGCCATTGCAGGAAGTTCCAGCAAAGGATGAGCTACATAAAAAGACCCTGTCTAAAAAAAAAAAAAAAAAAAAGAAAAACGAAAAAGAAAAAAGAAAAGAAAGAAACAAAGAAAGAAAGAAAGAAACAAAGAAACAAAGAAACAAAGAAAGACAAAGAAATCATTAACAGGGAAAGTTAGTCCCATGGACTATGCCAACCAAGGTGACTTCAGCTGCAGCCTACTGTCACAATACAACACAGAGACCTAATCATTATTCATAATAGAAAAATGAAACAAGATTTCATTTTTAGTTGTGTACTTTATTATATATTTGGATTTTTAAGCATCTTAGCTTGCAGTGTCTTGGGACAGTGAGTTTCATACATCTGCCATATGTTATGTGGAACACTTTGCTGTTTTTCCAAGCCATCTTTAACACTCTAAGGTCTTAATTAAATTGCATTAAAAACATTTACACAGTGGAATACTACTTAGCTATTTTTAAAAAATCATGAAGTTTGCAGGCAAATTGAAGGAACTAGAAAAGATCATACCGAATGAGATAACCCAGACCCAGAAAGACACACATGGTATGTCCTAATTTATAAGTGGATTTTTAGCCATATAACACAGGATAAACATACTGCACTGTGCAGACCCAAAGAAGATAATTAACAAGAAGAATCCAAGGGAGGATGCTTAAATCTTACTCAGAAGGTATAATAGAATAGTCAGAGGTACTGATTGAAGAGAGGGTACAAGGTAAGAGAGAAAACACAGGGAGATATGAGGGCAGAGATTAGATCTTGGGAATGCAGGGGCAGGAAGACAAAAGGCCTGTAGAAAAAAGAGAAAGGGCAACTCTGTGACAAGCTGGAGACCTAAGTCAGGGTAGGCTCCCAGGGCCATATGAGAGGGACTCTAGCAGAGACTCCTAGTAGCAGGAGCCATAGACACTGAAAGGGACACCCTCTAACTAGACAATCTCCTAGTAGAGGGAGGGGAAAACCAACCTACCCACAAAAACTTTGATTCAAAATTCACCTTGCCAATAGATGTGCATGCAGCGATAAAGATAGAGCGGAGACTAAGGGAATGTTCAACCAATGCCTTGCCCAACCCAAGACACACCCCTTGGGAGAGAACCAACCCAGACACTATTAAGGATACTCGGCTATGCTTGCAGACAGGAGCCTAGCAGAGTTGCTGTCTGAGACGCTCCACCCAGCAGTGCCTCAGAACAGATGCTGAGACTCAAAATCAAACAGTGGGTGAAGCATAGGTAGTCTTAGTGGAAAAATGGGATGAAGGAAAAAAGAACCTAGAGGTGACAAGAGCTCCACAAGAGGATCAACAGAGCCAACTTAGCCAGGGGTTAGACAGCCCTGCTGAGACTGAGGCACCAACCAAGGATCGTGTATGGTCTCAACCCAGGCAGCCGCAGGGATGTGGCCAATGGGTAGCCTGGGCTTCATGTGGGTCCTGCTATTCAGGCGAGTCGGGGCTCTCTCTGGCACGGGGCTCTCTTGCCAGCTTTTCTATTACTTCTCCCTCGTGGGACTGCCTTGCCAGGCCACATGGAAGGAGGGCGTGTTTGGTCTTCATGCAACTTGATGAACTGGGGTGAGGGGGTTCCTCTCTTCTGAAAAGCGGGTAAGGGTGTGTGAGAGAGGAGGGGCTAGGGCTGGTAGGTGAGAAGAGATGGGCTGTTACCTGGGTGTGAAATGAATTTTATTTATTTATTTTTTAAAATATTTTTATTGAAAAATGAAATCATTCATAATACATCTCAATTGCTATCCCATCCCGTGCATCCTCCCATTCCTCCCTCCCTCCCGCTTTCACCCCATTCCCCTTTCCTATGACTACGACTGATGGGGACCTTCTCCCCTTGAATATGATGCTAGGGTATCAAGTTTCTTCTTGGTAGTCTGCTATCCTTCCTCCGAGTGCCATCGGGCCTCCCCATCAGGGGGACATGGCCAAATAAGGACACCAGAGTTCGTGTGGAAGTCAGTCCCCAGTCTCCACTTAACTGTGGAGAATATTCTGTCTCTTACCTAGGTCTGGGTAGGGGTTTTATGATGACTGCACATATTGTCCTTGGTTGGTGCCATAGATCGAGCAGAACCCCTTGGCCCAGATCTGCTCATCATAGTGTTCTTCTTGCAGGTTTCTAGGACCCACTGAATCCATCTATTTCCCTAGCTCCTATATTTCTCTCACTTTAGGATGTCCTCACCACTATCCCATTTTCCTAGTAAGTGGGGACTGTGAAATGAATTTTTAAAAAGGGTTTCATTGACCTGTATACTGGCTTGCAAGCCCCATTTGATGCTTTCATCCTCATCTCCCATTTAGGTGAAAGTTTACCAAAAGCTTAGCACCTAAAGAAATAAAAAGTCCTTCTTAATGTAAGGATGCTTTTCCCAGGGATGAGAAATGTTAAGGTAACCACAGGGCCCAGTCTTCTTGCCTCATGGCTAGCTTTGTGATTACCCATAAACCAATGATGTGGCATTTGCCCACCTGATTCATGGCAGAGCCCAGTTTTCATTTGGAGAAAAGCCATGGAAGAAAACTGCTTTTCAAACTTCATATTGTAATTTACATCTGTAATTTGAGTAGAATTGTATAGTATTAACCTTAAAAATCCCACAAACATATTTATAAAAATTGAAATAAATGAAGAATTTAGAATAACTGGTGACTGATATTCCATAGTAATTTTCTGGTTAGTGAATATTCATATGGAAAATCACCAGAAGACATTTTGGATGTAGGAGAATCCTAGAAAATGCCAAAAAAAAAAAAAAAATCAATCTGGCATCAATCTCAAGGATCTCTTCCTAAAAGGAAATAATTTGAAATCATCTATGCAACTTAAACTCCTTCAGATATATTTCAAAGCTTTCAAGAATTTAGTTAGACTTAATGCTTTTGAAACTTCAGATAATAAAAATTTCAACTTTACAAATTCACTATCGTATCTGCTCATGAAATCACCTGACCTTAAAATTTCATAATATTCTTTTACTTTAATTTCACTTTTAGTATTAAAGAAAACCACCTACTTTCTCCTTCTGAAGATTTTATCCTAATAGAATAAAAATTATATAAAACTATTGAGATATTATTAAAATTAATTTAGAATATCTTGTTAAAATGACGTTACAGTTTGAATGCTGTGTCTTTGCTCTATTGTTGATCAAATTAATTGTACTTTAGATACATATTTATAATGTATCTTGCTATTTTGAATTTTTAAAATGACATTAGATTATATGGTTACTATTTCTTATTTATATGCAAAAATTACACTTACTGTTACTAATATTATTCTCTATAGACTTTATGTAGTCTCAAGAATGAAATAGCTGTTCTACTGTGTATCAACCTCTTTGAAGAGAAAAAATGTTCAGACCACAGTTATGTCAGGCCATCATCTGATTGCTGCACAGGAGAAATGTTGATTTTTTCCATGTGCTATGCTCTTCTTACCAAATGTGATGCTTACAGTGTTTTATGTAAGCTTAGGAATAATTATTTCTTTAGAAAAATACATGAATTTGAATTGCAAAGTTCACTTCACAAAGTAGATTGTTTTGGGTGGATATTCCTATTCTTTTGAATTGGGGAAATTTTAAAGTTATATAGACAAAATGGGGTCCTGATGAAGCATCAAGGAATTGAAAGTATTTTCAATTGAAAAAGTATTTTTTTTAAAAAAAATAAGAGTTAGCAACATTTAAAATCTATGTCAGAGAATATATCCACCTAGTTTGCTCTACCCAAAATTTATAATTCATGTAGAATATAGATTTCAAAAATATATTTTGCCTCATCCTCCAGAAGATCATAATCCTAGAACTTCCCTCCACTCTCAATGAAGAAGTCGTTTATAGCATTCTTATTTGTGTTTCTCTGTCTCTCTGTCTCTGTCTCTCTCCGATATTAAATTCACACAGCCTTTACAAAGTCAGGAAGCCATTATGTTTGTTAAATAAAACTGTCTTAGTTACTTTTCTATTAGAGTGATAAAACACCATGACCAAGGCAATGTATAAAGGAAAGCATTTGATTTTGTTTATAGCTATAGAGTTGATGAGAGCCTAGCAAAGTCAGGAACAGTTGAGAGGCTACATCCTGGTCACCAGCAGCAGCCAGAGAGCACACTGGGTATGGTACGAGTGTTTTTGAAACTTCCAAGCACAATTTCAGCGACTCACCTTCTCCAATAAAGCCATATTTCCATACTTCCCAAATAACTCAACCAATTCTTCAAAGAAATATCTTTGTGGCAGTCGCTCTTACTCAAATAACAATAGCTATGGACTTTATACACCTGATAACTGTTAGCCATATATTTATGGTGATATATTTTAGAATACTTTTTATTTTTATTCTGTTAGTGTGTTGACATCACATTTTCATTATTTACCAAGTATTATTTTGTTTCTGAGCATTCGATTAGTACAAATTCTACAAAAACTATTAGACAGAAAGACTTGTGATCCAGCAATATCATGTACAAATATCAGATGGACTGGATTAGAATTTTGACACCAATAATAACCACAGCCTTGTTTTGGCATATTTACTATCATTACTCCAAAATCCTCATCAGATTGCTTACAGTATGTACCCAGTATTCACTGCATGCTGGTGGTTTAAGCTAGAAGCATTGCTAACATGTTCTGTACAGTGATGTTAGCCATATGTACTTCCTTCATCATAGCCCCATACCAATTTTACTTTTTTTTTTCTTTTTTAGATGGAGATGTTTATTGTATGGTCATGGGGAAAGAAAAAAAGGGGGAATGGTATTCTAGAGAGAAACAGAGAGACAGAAAGGGAGAGAGAAGAGGAAAGAGAGGGGGGAAGGGGGGAGGTGTGAGAGAGAGGTGAAGTGGGCCTGTCCTTTTATATACTTGGCAGGACCATGCTCAGTGGCAAGTAGGCAATGACATCACAGGTAGGCAGACTGGGTCAGAATCCTAACATTCCTCCCTTTTCCTATAATTAAAAAAATGAGGACATTCAATTGTTTTTCATATAAAATAGGATAAAATATATAAGTGTAGGTAAGGAGGGAAAAGAAAGAGAAAAGAAAGAGTAACAAAATGTCCAGATGATATGATAAATGGGAAGGAAAAACTATGCCCTGGAAACTTCAGAGTAGAGGGCAGGTTATATCAGCCATGTCCCATAGCAGAGAGGGACTAAGGAGTGCTGAGAGAACCAGCAGCTGTTCATCCTGGGTCTGGAGCACATCATTTCAACCTTTTGCAAATGGATGAAGGGAGAGAGAAGTAATCAATCATTTTTGCCTGCTTCCTGCTGACTTTAAGGTGGTGACAGGTTCTGGAAGAGCAGGCTGCTTTCTTTGCTGTCCAGCATCTGAGAACATATGCAGGTAGGAGGGGGCAAGGTGGGTCCAGCTGGAATGATCTGTGAGGTTTGGCTGGAGCACCTGTGGAGAGTTGTTTTGGTTATGTTCTGGGTGTTGGAAGTCTGGCAGGATACTGGAACATATATCTGGGCAGAAGACAAAGTTATTAAGTTAGAGAGAAAATTCCCTTTAGATGTCCATTTGAACCTTTTGGGAGAGCGAAGAGGAGACAAGGCTTAAAAATAAGGAGAGATACAATGCTGATAATGTTTGAAAATTTCAGGTGAGCAAAAGGTTTGAACATGGGGACCTTCCTTCCATTTTACCTGACTGCTGGTGGTAAACTAAAAAGTCTCATTTTAGGTCTGTCCAAGTTTGGTTGCAGAGTATGTAATCTTAGCAACCCTTAATGTGGGCATAGGGATTTGAAATTATCTATAAGGCATCCCAGAGGAACCTGGAGAGGCAGTGATAATACTGTTCCCATTGGAGGAGTAGAAGGTTTAACTTGAGGGATGGATGTATCTGTTCCAGCCACTCTTCAACACTGGTCAGAGACCAAGGGCATAGCCCAAGGCAGAGATGGTTACCTAGCACTAAGGAAACAATTTTCTTCTAAGTTTAAACATCTGGATGTGCCTTGAATGACCCAAATAGACATTTGTATTAGTTGATCCTTCTGTACTTTGATCCAGAGAACAGATTATTGAGAAAGTGCTGAAGTCAGAGGCATGGATTTCTATTACTTTCTTTCTTTTTTGTATTCCTTCCTTTTTTCTGAGACAGCGGTTTTTTTTTTTTGTTTTTGTTTTTTTTTTTTTTTTTTTTGTCCTTTATACCTTTAATACTTCATTCAAGTACCCTTCAGCATCTCTTTGCCAGGAGAAACGACTCTAATATACACACTCTCATCAGGACCATAGACTCTTGTGCCTTGGAGGCCAAGAGTGGTTTCAGGTTCATGTGTCTTTGGGGAGATCAGACATGAACCCATAACTGGAAGGTGGCAATGCTCCTCATCACACTTTCTAATGAAGAAAGCTCTGCAGTTTCTCTCAGATTGCCACTTCAGTAACATTATGGGCCCTCTGTCTGTTATTAATTGGTTCTTAAATGTTTTTCTCTTGTGTTTTTTTATGTTATTATTTTATTTTGTATAGCATTTTTTGTAGACAAGGCTGGCCACAATTCAGACACCTACCTCCCTCTGCTTTCTGGAGTGCTTGGATTAAAGGTGTACAAAACTTCTTGATAAGGATGGCGTTTGACCATCTTTGTAATTCTTTACTCTTTTTTTTTTCTTCTGAGTCTGGTGCATTCTTTACAGCTTCCTTGTTAGAGAAAAGAAATAAAAGTGTTTCAGTGCCACAGGACCTATTTTTGCTCAGAGGCAGACCTTGTCAGTGTCACATTGCATTTTGAGGTCTCATACAATTGCCTCTGTCTGGACATATGGAAGCTCAGGTAGCATCTTTTTGTGCCACGCAGACAATAGCAAAGACCTGTGGCTTGATGCCCTCACCAGTGCTACATATACATCCTATATTGTTTGCTCTGGTCAGGCTTTTTAAGGCAGTGCTGATTCTGTCCTATGCAACCCTTTCACCTTTACTCTCCATCTGCTAACTTGAATGCCAATGAGAGGTGGAAGCTAGGTGTCCCATGATGATATGCCCTTCCACAGGCATTGAATGTGGTGACTAATGTTATCAGAAACACAGAACAGTTAAAATAACAAATCAAGTAATATTCACTGCTCTTGATATTATGTCACGGAATTAAGAGATCAGTTATGAATCTCAGTTTATGTACTAGCTGTGTGCCTCAATGTCTTGACTTAAAGGGCAAATGTTATTGAAGTTACTGTTGGCTAATCCATATAGTAGAAAAAAGCAGAGCATAAAAGTACTAAGACCATGCTGTTCTATTTTTCATATTGGGCTATGAATTATGCTTGTAGCCATTATTATCAGATTTAGTTTCACTTAGGGAGACTTTCAGGTGGCATTCACTGGAATGTCTGTGGACCACATACTTCAAGCTAATAGGTAATTGCTGGTGACAGTTCCTCTATCTGCTACATTTGTTAATGTCTTTTAAAGCCATCTTCTTTTTAATCTTCCTTCTTCATTAATCAGCACCTGTTAAATCATGGTCCACAAGTACAGTCTCTTACATAAATCCTGGTGACAGGACACTCCAGACTGCAGCACAGAAGTGAGAATGGAGAGGCTGAAAGTGGTCTGGAGGCCTGAACCCAACTAACAGACTCATACACCTGGGAAGTTGTCTTCTCTGTACTTACACTCCCAGATACCCCCAATATGTTGTCTGGGTGTTTTATTCACTAACGGACAGGAATTTGCATATAAATTTGTAATAAGATTTCCATTTTCTTTAATTTTTCTCCTTGCCTATATTATTTTTGTTTCAGGAAGAATGTTTGCAAATAAGCAGAAATCAAAACCATCTTGTTGAAAGATAAATGATACAGAAAATATGGACCAATAAATCTGATGATCTCAAAACAAGATGTGATGGAGATTGATTTAAATTTAGAATTTTAGATGCACCAAGATAGGAAAGATGTTTTCTTCAAGGCTGCCAAATACAAATAGCCAAAACACTAAGAATGTAACATTTATATAATTCCTGATGGTGTCATGGTTCTTCTTGCTATAGGTATTTATTGTATATGTGTCTAATAATGTAAATGCGTATGTAAAAACACATTTAATTAATAAAATACTATATATTACAAGATATAGACTTGAAAAAAATTTACCAATTTTTTATGGCGAAAATAAAGTTTATTTTGGGCAGAGGAATACATGGGCATTTTTAGTATTTTAAATGAAAAGAGCTCCAATAGACTCTTACATTTGGATGCTTGGTTCTCAGTTGGTAGACTGTTGATAAAGATTAGAAGATGGGTCCTTGTTGTAAGAAGTGTGCACTTAGGGTGGGATTTGAGGTTTCAAAAGCCCATACCAGGCCAGCCCCCTGCTCTCTTCCTCTCCTTGAAGATCAGGCACTGCTCCAGCATTATGCCTGTCTGCTTTGCACTATGATGATCACAGACTAACACTCCGAAACTGTAAGCAAGCACCCAACTAAATGCTTTCTGTTATTAAAGCTGACTTGATCAAGGTGCCTCTTTGCAGCAGTAGAATAGTGAGACAGAAGTCAGTTCCAGGAATGCAGTATTGCTGTGACAGGCTTGACCATGCTGCTGTTTGGAGGACTAGAGAAGATTTTGAGAAGATTAACTAGAAAAGCAGCTGGATGCTTTAAGTGGGGTCTCCTGGGACATTCTGGTAGGAACATGAACGACAGTACTGCTAAGGATACATTTGTGTATTATAGAGGCCCAACTCAAGAGGCTTCAGAGGGGAAGAGTATTAGTAAATGGCTGAAAAACTATTTATGACATAGACTGCTGTTGTGATATATTGGCAAGATTACGGCTGATTTTTATTTTACCTTTTTAAAAGATACCAGCTCTACACTGTGGTTCAAAACCACCTATATAACATTAGTTCCAGGTGATCCATGTCCTGTTTTGACATCTTCAGGTAAAACACTTATAAAAAGTATTTAAAAATATAGCTCAAACAAGCTTCTTTGTAAGAGACAGTTATCATGAAAGAATGTATGTAAGAGTATTGGAGAATAAAATTCACACCCCAGGCATTAAATGGTAAGAATTGCAATTCTATTCTTTAGTTTCATATGCTCTAAAAATAAGAAATTGTTTGTAGTTTGTTTTCAAGAGAGGACCAAAGGTCCACCTAGAGATTTTATTGCTTTTGTTCTGTGATGTCCTCATTCACAATTTCAAGTAATATAGAATTTCTGCATTGTGTTACTATAGAAAACCATATCCCCTTTAGCCATTTCCTAATATTATAGGATTGCTCTCGGATGTACAGTATTAGAAGTGAGATATATAACTCTTTGATCTAATACTTAAAATCATTAATCTCGTTAGGCAAATGTGGAAGTCATCTCATTGATTAGTTCTGAAACAGATAGTCACACTGTTTCATCATCCTTATTTGTTGACTTTTCCAGTCTTCACAATGCTGATTTTGACAGCAGAGTTTCTGTTTCCCTCTATCAGTGTCTTACCGAAAATTTCTTTGTATATTACTCAAAATAATAACAAAACTGACTAACTCATGTTAAATAAAAAATAAAGAATGCAATCCAAGTATAATGCTACAATATTTCATCTATTAATTCTCTTCATTATGACTCCCCTTAAAAATATCATGTATAATTATTTTCCACCTGAATGTGAAAAGCCCATTTCCACATTGATCAGACAGGTTTTTTTAAAAACAAGCTCTTTTTCTTTGCTTCAATTTTCTGCACAATCAAGGACATTATTTCAGCAAGGGAACTTAAGCCATTATGTGCTGGGACACTTATTAAAAGTATAATTATCAATGTCATAAAGAAGGAGGCATTGAGGAAAGGCAAGCAGTTGGTGGGGTCAATTTACATGCCGCTCATGGTAGGTATGAAATATAGCCTTTATCCTACTTAAAGTTATCAGTTAATACACTAAACCTATAATGACTTGACATGACGACATTTAGACATCTCTGAAAGAGAAATATTAGAGCAATTATATTATTAATTTCAACTCTGATGATAAGAAAAATCTGCTGGTGTTAACTATATATTTAAAAATAGATTGTACCTGTATATTTTACAATGTATTACTATATCATACAACTTGTTCCAGTCTCTAAAACTTTAATTTATTTGTTTTGTTTTCCTTACTTATAACTAACTACATTTGTTGCTCAAATGAACGCTAAATAATAAAAATAAATACTTAAAGAGTAGATGTTCACCCTGAGTTAAACATTAGTCATTGTATAGATTTAATGAAGCATCCTATTGCTCTGTAAAAGTATTTATTTTTTAAAATGTAAGCTTCTTGATTTTTTTTCACAATGTCATACATGAGTACTGTGTTTACGTATTTTCTGTCAACTTCCTCTCCCCATCCAACTTCTGCCATGTTCTCTCCCTCTGTGCCTCATTTTCTCAATTTCATGACAACATTTTTTTTAAAATTTATTTTATTAATTTATTCTTGTTACATCTCAATGGTTATCCCATCCCTTGTATCTTCCCATTCTTCCCTCCCTTCCATTTTCCCCTTATTCCCCTCCCCTATGACTGTTCCTGAGGGGGATTACCTCCCCCTGTATATGCTCATAGGGTATCAAGTCTCTTCTCAGTAACTTGCTGTCCTTCTTCTGAGTGCCACCAGGTCTCCCCCTCCAGGGGACATGGTCAAATGTGAGGCACCAGAGTACATGAGAAAGTCATATCCCTCTCTCCACTCAAGTGTGGAGACTGTTCTGACCATTGGCTAGATCTGGGTAGGGGTTTAAAGTTTACCGCCTGTATTGTCCTTGGCTAGTGCCTTAGTTTGAACAGGACCCCTTGGCCCAAATCTGCCTATCATAATGTTCTACTTGTAGGTTTCTAGGACCCACTGGATCCTTCTACATTGCTATTCTCACATGATTCTCTCATCTAGAGTCCCAATAGGATGTCCTCCCCTCTGTCCCAGTTTCCGGGTAAGGGAAGGCTTTCATGGGACATGCCCCTTGGGCTAGTATGCAGATATAAGTGAGTATATACCATTTGAGTCTTTCTGCTTCTGGGTTAACTCACATTTGCTCAACCATGTTCATAGCAGCCTTATTCATATTAGCCAGATCATGGAAACAGCCTAAATGTCCCTCAGTAGAAGAATGGATAAAGAAACTGTGGTACATATACACTATGGAATACTACTCAGCTATTAAAAACAAGGAATTCCCAAAATTTGTGGACAACATTTTTTTTACACTTACTGTTTCACACATACATAGTTTATGCATTTTAAAAAACCCAACTAGGTCCATTTAGTGTGGCTCTTACATATATGTATTTAGTACTGCAGTTCAGCATATAATAACTTTTCAGAGGAACTATCTCTAAAGAAAACTGATTCTCCATACAACCATGGTTTGCTTACAGATTTACTTCTCACGGTAAGGTCTTGTGAATTTTACTCATGCAATTTTGGCATGTGGTCCCTTGTCATTATGCAAGTCTTGCTGAGATTTCTTGTGTACACATGTTTAGAAGACAGTGTCTTGCTATAGGTGTCCTGGTCTTCTAGCTCTTACAGTTTTCCATGTCTTCTTTGAAAATGTGCTCTGAGGGTTTCATGATTGTGAAGAGACCCTATTATCAAGACAACTCTTTTAAAGGAAAATATTTCATTGGAGCCGGCTTACAGATTCAGATTTTTAGTCCATTATCAACATGGCTGGAAGCATGGCAACATCCAGGCAGAAATAGTGCTGAAGAAAGAGCTGAGAATTCTAGATCTTGGTCATCAGGAAGCAAGAGGACTGTGTGACTGGGCACAGCTTGAGCATATATGACCTCAAAATCTACCACTGCAGGGACATATTTCCTCCAACAAGGCCAGACCTACACAAACAAGTCCACTCCTCCTA
Organism: Acomys percivali; assembly: GCA_907169655.1. NCBI lineage: Eukaryota > Metazoa > Chordata > Mammalia > Rodentia > Muridae > Acomys > Acomys percivali. The sequence goes on along the minus strand of OU015743.1, from coordinate 77,385,668 downwards.
ACAATGCCACTCCCTCTGAGCCAAGCATTCAATCACATGAGTCTATGGGAGCAATTCCTATCTAAACAACCACATGTGTAGATTATGAATGTGTCAATTGGGACTATTTCCCTCATGGTCACTTATCTACGTTTTGACCAGTTACGAATCTCTCTTATAGTTCCTATATGTTTCAGAAAGAGGCTTTTTTTGGTGAGGGGCAAGACCTAAACTGATCTATGGGTACAAGGATTGGTATTACAATTAAAATAGATATTATATAGATTTATGAAAATTGCTGTAATAGGATGTACTCTTTGGTCTATGTCCCCTCCAGCCATGAGTAGTTGGCTAGCTTTAAAATACAAGAAATGAATTCCTTACGTTGAGCAGGCCTTAATGCCTTTTGGTGAAATGTTGGTTAAGCAAGGTTTAAAGTTCAATCTCTACCTTTTTGGTGCATTATACAGGGACAATCACTGTTGTCTTTCATAGGCTTTATAGATTGGTAGCTTTAAATTTTGTTTGTTTTTGTTTTTCTCCCTTGTCAACTGGCATACCTTTAGGTTTTTCAGTTCTTAAGGAGATATTTTTTTTAATGAATTTAATGGCGATTGCCTTGTGGTTCTTGTGAAGGCTAAATACTCAGCTAAGATCCATGTATAAAAGAGAAGCTATGGCATTTGTCTTTCATGGCCTGGGTCACTCAATATCATATCATTCATATCACTCAATATGATATTTGTGAATTTCACAGTTTTGGGGATTTGTGGAAGTTGCATTGTATACAAAGGACATTTTTATTATCCACTCATCATTTGAAGGAATTCTAGGCATATTCCAAATACTTTGGGTGAACACATTTAAAAGCATTTCTTAAAACTTCTGAACTATGTAGAACATAATTAGTGCCTTTGTTCTTGCTCTTTGATATAAGCACACGAGAGTTTCTCTATCGTATTTTACTGCAGCTTAGTGTCCTCTTATCACTTTCAGGTCTCTCCCTACCTTTCCTTGCATCTTGCATCTAAGACCAATATCCTACTCTCAATTCCTAAGAAATCATTGACTTTACATTCCTTGGAGAGGTGAGGTCATGCTTAGCTCATATTTCTGTGTCTGGCTTGTTCAATTTAATATAATGATTCTGCCCATCCAAAATCTTAATTTACATAGTTATAACATGGTAAATACCCATCATAGCATTTCATAGTATAAGTGATATTCTTAAAAGAGGACAGCATGTTCATAAGAAATGATACACATCTCTATGGAGTAGGCTTTAGCACTTACATAACTATTTTGATCTGTGACAGTTTTTCCTTTATATACATACATACATACATACATACATACATACATACATACATACATAGAATACATAGAAAGTAGGTGGAGGGAAGTAAGGAGGGAGGGAGCAAGAGAGAGAGAGAGAGAGAGAGAGGGAGAGAGAGAGAGGAAAGAGAAGTGGGCAGGCACATGTTCTGTTAGTGGTGGTCCTGAAGCTGTATTGGAATAAGATCAGATCTAGTTCTTATCAAAAGTCAATTGTGATATTGACATTGCAATTATAAATGGTATTATGCACAGTATAGTGATATACAGCAGTCATGTCCCCAAATGACAAATGTGAATAGGGTATTTAGCCTTCAAAAGAACCACAAGGCAATCACCATTAAATTCACTTAAAAATATCTCTTTAAGAACTGAAAAATGGTATTAGCCCTTTGTCAGATGTAAGGCTGGTAAAGATCTTTTCCCAATCTGTAGGCTGTTGCTTTGTTGTATTGGCAATATCCTTTGCTTTACAGAAGCTTTTCAGTTTTATGAAGTCCCATTTATTAATTGTTGATCTTAGAGCCTGGGCTGTTGGTGTTCTGTTCAGGAAATTTTCTCCTGTGCCAATGAGTTAGTTCTAGGTGTTTTCTCACTTTTTTGTCTAACAGATTTAGTATGTTTGGTTTCATGTTGAGGTCTTTAATCTATCTATTTGCCTTTTTAACAAGTAAACATCCAGTCAGATCACTGCCATTTCTTGAACGTATTGTCTTTATTCCATTGTATGAATTTGGCTTCATTGTCAAAAATCAAATGACCATAGGTGTGTATATTTGTTTCTGGGTCTTCAATTTTATTCCAGTGGTCAACTGGCCTATTTCTATGGCAGTACCATGCTGTTTTTATTACTGTGACTCTATAGTACATTTGAGATCAGGGATGGAGATTTCTCCAGAAGATCTTTTACTGTACAGGATATTTTTTAGCTATCCTGGGTTTTTTGTTTTTCCATATGAAGATGAGAGCTGATCTTTCCAGTTCTGTAAAATATTGTCTTGGTATTTTGATAAGGATTGCATTGAATCTCTAGATTGCTTTGGTAGGATGGCCATTTTTACTATGTTGGTTCTCCTAATCCATAAGCATGGAGATCTTTCCATTTTTTGATATCTTCTTCAAATTCCTTCTGCTGAGACTTGAAATTTTTTCATATAAGTCTTTCACTTGGGTGATTAGAGTTCCACCAAGATTTTTTTGTATTCTTTGTGGCTATTGTGAATGGTGTGGTTTCCCTAATTTCTTTCTCTATTTGTCATTAGTATACAGGAGGTCTAATGACTTTTTTGAGTTAATTTTGTATTCTGCCTCTTTGCTGAAGTTGTTTATCAGCTATGGGAGTTCCTTGGTAGAATTTTGGGGGTCATTGCTGTATACTATCATATTATCTGTGAATAGTGAAACTAACTTCTTCCTATCCTATTTGTATTCCCTTGGTCCCGTTTAGCTGTCTTATTGTTCTAGTTAAGACATCAAGTACTATCTAGAAGAGAAATGGAGAAAGTGGACAGCCTTATTGTGTCACTGATTTCAGTAGAATTGAGTTAAGTTTCTCTCCATTTAGTTTGATGTTGGTTGTAGGCTTGCTGTATATTGCTTTTACTATGTTTAGATATGTGCCTTGTGTCCCCGATCTAAGACTTTTTAACATGAAAGCGTGTTGTATTTTGTCAAATTATTTTTCATCATCTAAAGAGATGATCACGTGTTTTTTCTTCAGCTTATTTACATGAACTATTACATTTGGTGGATTTCTGTTTGATGAACCACCCATAAATGCCTGGGATGTAGCTTACTGGTCATGATGGATGAGATTTTTGTTGTGATCTTAGATCCAGTTTGCCAGAATTTTATTGTACCCTTTTGCATCTATGCTCATAAGGGAAATTGGTCTGAAATTCTCTTTCTTTGTTGGGTGTTTATGTGGCTTAGGTATTTGAGTTTGTTAGTGAGCCTTGTGTTTCTATTTTTGTGGAATAGTATGAGGAGTATTGGTATTAGCTCTTCTTTTAAGGTCTGGTAGAATTCTGCATTGAATCCATCTGGCCCTGGGCTTTGTTTGTTTGTTTGTTTGTTTGAGAGACATTTGATGACTACTTCTATTTCCTTAGGGGATATAGCATTATTTAATTTGTTTGCCTGATCTCAATTCAACTTGGTAAGTGGAAAATTTAAAGTTAATTGTCCATATCATCTAGATTTTCAAATTTTGTGGCATATAGGTTTTTGAAGTAAGACCTAACGATTCTTTGGATTTCCTCTGTATCCAATGTTATGTCTCCCTTTTCATTTCTTATTTTTTTAATTTGGCTATTGTCCTTTTGCCCTTTAGTTAATTTAGCTAAGGGTTTGTCTATCTTTCTCAAAGAACCAGCTCATGGTTTCCTGGTTTCTTTGTTTCTAATTTATTGATTTCATCTATGAGTTTGATTACTTCCAGCAGTCTACTCTTCTTGGGTGTGTCTTTCTTTTTCTAGAATTTTCAGGTGTTCTATTAAGTAGCTTATATGTGATGTGTCCAATTTCCTTATGAAGGCTCTTAGTACTATGAACTTTCCTCTTAGCACTACTTTCATTGTGTCCCAAAGATTTAGATATGTTGTGCCTTCATTTTCATTTAATTCTAGGAAGTCTTTAATTTCTTTCTTTATTTCATTCCTGACTCAGTTGTCATTGAGTGAAACATTTTTCAGTTTCCATGTATTTATAGACTTTTTGTTATTTCTATTGTTGATGTTCAGCTGTAGACATGGTGGTCTGATAAAATGCCAGGTAGTATTTCATTTTTTTTGTATCTGTTAAGGCTTGTTTTATGACTAATTATATGGTCAATTTTGAAGAAGGTTCTGCGTTATGTGGAAAAGAAGGTCTATTCTTTCCTGTTTATGTGAAAAGCTCTATGAATATCTGTTGGGTACATTTGATTCATGACCTCTGTTAGATTGATTATTATTTCTCTATTTAGTTTCTACCTTGAATATCTGTCCATTGTTGAGAGTGGGGTGTTGAGGTCGCCCATTATTATTGTATTGGGGTTGATGTGTGATTTCAACTTTAAAAGTATTTCTTTTACAAATGCAGGTGCCCTCATATTTGGGGCATAGATATTCAAGATAGTAATGTCCTCTGATGAATTTTTTTTCCTTTGATGAGAATGAAGTGTCATTCTCCATCTTCCTTGATAAACTTTAATTGAAAGGCTACTTTATCAGATATTAGAATGGCTATTCTTGCTTGCTTCTTGGGTCTCTTTGCTTGGAAAATCTTTTTCCAGCCCTTTACTCTAATGTTATGTCTATTTTTGTTGCTGAGATGTGTTTCTTAAAAGCATCAGAATGACAGATCTTGTTTTTACATCCATTTTGTTAGCCTGTGACTTTACTTGAGATCATTAATGTTGAGAGATATTAGTGACCAATGGTTGTTGGATCCTTTTTTTTGTGGAGTTAGAAGTGATTGTGTCTTGCTGGGCCTGTTTTGTTTTTTCTGTTGTGAGATTATCTATATACTGTGTTTTCTTGGGTGTGGTTGACCTCATTGTGATGGATTTTTTCTTCTATGATCTGTAGAGCTAGTTTAGATATAATTTAAACTTGGTTTTGTCATGGAATATTTTGTTTTCTCCATCTATGGTGATTGAAAGTTTTGCTGGATATAGTAGTCTGGGTTGGCATCTGTGGTCTCTTAGTGTCTGGATGACCTCAGCCCAAGACCCTCTTGCTTTCATGGTCTCTGTTGAGAAGTCAGGTGTAATTCTGATGGCTCTGCTTTTATATGGTACTTAGTCTTTTCCATTGCTGCCTTTACTATCTTTTCTTTGTTGTGTACATTTAGTGTTTTGTTTATTATGTGGCAGGAGGAATTTCTTTTCTGGTCTAGTATATTTGCTGTTCTTTAGGCCTCTTGTGTGTTCAAGGGCATCCCTTTCTTTAGGTTGGGGAAATTTTCTTCTATGATTTTCTTGAAAACATTTTCTGGTCCTTGGGACTTTGCATCTTCCTTTTCATCTACCTATAATCCTGAAGTTATGCCTTCTTATGATGTCCATGATTTCTTGCATGCTTTGTGTCACAGATTTTTCTGTTTTAATATATTTTTTTGAGACATGTATCAAATTCTTCTATTGGATCTTCAGGCCCTGAGGTTCTCTACTCCAATGTTCGATTCTGTTGGTTATACTTGTCTGTTCAATTCCTGCTTTCTTCTCTAATTGTTCCATTTTGAGGGTTTTCTCAATTTGAGTTTTTTAAAATGGCGTCTAATTCCATTTTCATGTCTTGAAGACGTTTGCTCATTTCCTTTTCCTGTTTCATTGTAATTTTTTGTTTCTCCTCAATGGCCTCTATTTGTATTTACTGAAATTCTTGAATCTATTCATTTCCTCTTTAAATTCTCAAATAACTGTAAGAACATTATTTTAAGGCCATTTCCCTGAGATTCAGCTGCATTACAGTATCTGCTAATGTCTGGGCTTTCGGGTGGAGCCATGCTGTCCTGGCTTTTTTTGTTTGTCTTCTTACCCTCTCCTTTAGGCATCTGCAGAGAGAGCTTGGGATTTCTAAGCTGGCAGTCATGGAGGTGAGTACCTTTGGAAGGCAGGTGCTTCATAAACTGGGTTGGCAGATGCTGTTCTCCTGGATCTAGATTTGTCCTAGCTCTGCCACCTATGATCTCTGAATTCATAGGGTTCCTCTGGCTACTTGTTCTCCCCAGAGGGATCAACTACAGATTAGAACAGTGGCTTAGATGCCAGAATGCTGGCTTGTTTCCATTCTGTTGATCCTTTGTTCTGCTCCAGTACTCAAAGGAGTGCAGTATGCTGGAGCTTGTGGTCCCCAACCCCTGGGAAGTCCAGCTGTGATAAGGGTGGGAGTTGGGTGGGGTATTCTTTTTTTCATCCACACTTGTTTAGTCTAAGAAGTCCCTAAGACTGTGTTTTGGATATAGCTCTTTTGTTCACTTGTTTTGCTGTGCCTGGCCACTGCCTGCTGCAGCTACAGCTGCTGCAGCAGATCCCCTGTTCCCAAGGTGTGCATGTTTTCTCCCATATGTGGAGGAGCACACAGTGTTTGAAGTTTGTGCCTTTCAAACTGGGGTTGTCCAGCTGCAATGGGGGGGGCAACTTGGTGCTCCTGGTTTGTCCCCTTAAGTCCATTTCCCAGCCTCTGTTCCTCTGCCCCCCCCCAGACACTGTCTATACTGCAGATAGATGTAGGAAGAGAAGGGTGGTTGCAGCAGGTGGTCAGCTACAGAGTTAATGAATACTTCTTGAATTTGAAAATTGGGGAAAAGGAAAAAGAAGCCCACCATTAGCCTACCTGCTTTCCCCAGTAGTGTGATCTGTGTGTTCCTATGTAATCAGAAAATACTTATAAAATATTTTTATTTGTGTAGAAATCATTATATGTGTAAAAATATATATCAAGATTATGAATGATGTAGGCTCTCGTTTGTCAAACATGGCCTTCAACCCACTATATAGTTATACATAATCTTGAATATCTGACCCTCCTTTCTCCATCTCTAGAGAAGATTTTTATTTTCATAAAAATAAAATAACGTTGTAATAAGTCATGGGATTCACATTTCATTTATTGGACCAGATATTGATTTGATCTGGTGTTTGTACATGCGATTTGCCCTTGATATCTACTGCTAAATACGATTCAAGTTTGAATTTAAATACATATTAATTTTCTGGTGTGATTACTTATAACAGTTTCAATGATTATAATAACTGCAAAAGGATGGCAATCATTATTTTTAGTGGAGGAATATTTTATGCCTGATAATTTTTCCTTAAAATAAATCACAGTGTTTGCTTGATTAAAGCAACTCTGTATCTAACTGTTGAATGATTTCCTTACTCAATAAATGATCAAGTAAATATAGTAGTAGCAAATGGCAGATAAAGTGAGAGCGTTTACAAGCTGCTGATATTTAGTAAAACATACAAAATGTATCTTGTTGTGGCCATTTATTTACTCATTCTAACATTAAAAATACCATCAGCTTGAAGGGAAATGGTTTCTTTGATTAGTGCAATGATAAGTGAAGGAGGGAGGAACCATACTGGTACATGCAGAAATTGCCACCCTAGCAATCTGTTAAATTTCAAAAATTTTTCTGCTTCATCTTACACATTTTCATCAAAATAGAAAAGTTGTGGCAGGTATATGCTCAAAAATTTTTTAAATCTATGATGGTAAAACATAATTTTATAAAACTTTAGAAAGTACAATTCATTAGCATTCATAAAAAGCTGTACTTTTGTCTGACTGCTCAGCAAATGGCCACTGTCAATAAAAGGGTTGTAGTAATTGAAGTGGATATTTCAGTTGGAGAAGTCAAACATGAGATAGAATGTTAATGCTCATGATATGGCTTGCTATTTTTATTATAATCACCATTATTAAATTGTACTTTCTAATGAATGAAAAATCACATTCTGAGAAAATATAGATCAATGTGTCTCCTGAGCCAATTATAGAAGGAGAAATATACAGATATATTTTATTCCACACCCACCTTAATAGTAGAGCAGTCTGTTATTAATAAATAACTACTATGTATCAAAATAAGTTAAATTATATAATTTTAAATAATTAATGAGGCATCGTCATTCGTATCACCTTGATAATGAGTAAAGATTTTCAAAGAGAAGAAGAAATGGTGCATAATGCAAAGATGGAAATGCAATCAGCAGATGCTGAATCTCTACTAAAGGTCATCATTCTTGAAGCAAAGCTATGCTTTGAGGACTACAGACACTTTCATTACATGAAAGTAGTCAAAATGTGTCAGGTGATGATGGTGCATGCCTTTAATCTCAGCACTTGGGAGGCAGAGGCAGGCAGATCCCTGTGATTTTAGGCCAGCCTGGTTTACAGAGTGAGTTCTGGGACAGCCAGAGCTGTTAAACAGAGAAATCCTGCTTCAAAAAATGAAGTACAAAAATAGCCAGATGTATCATCAGTTCTCTGCCTTTCTACATGTCTTCCAGTCTTGCTCTCCTGTGTGCCCCTCTCTGTAACAGCAGTTCTGCTCATCAGACACCCCATCCTGTTGGTTTCCATGGATCTTGGCAGTGTGCTAGCTTCTTCCAGGCTTGAGACAACGGGTCTTGATGATGCTACAGGCTCTTCTAAAGACAAAACTTTCTCTTTTCTTGGATTCTCTCTTAGCCTTTCCCTGACTCTTAATTCACAGCACTCTTATAATATATAACCTGTGTGCTTAATGCTTGGATACCCACAGAAGTTCACAGTGTGAGACGTTTTCAAATGACAGCAGCTATTACTCATAAATGCCGAAATGATGTCTCTTGGCATGATTAGAGAAGACGTGTTCCTAAGGAGCTCAATACTTAGCAATAAATGATGCTTTGTGTGGTTTCAAAAGAGTAAGGTCATTAGGTTTTATCAAGAGACTAAAATATGTCCATTAAAGTCACTTTACGATTGTGTTCTCATTATAAGAATGAAAAGATTGCAGGGATAGCAATGTCCCTGATGAACATTTTAGATTACAAAGAAAATGGCGGGCTTCGGAAGACAACTGAGATGATAAAGTGCCTGCTGGACAAACATGAGAACAAGGTGAAAGCAAAGATGTCAACACACTGGCAAAAGACGTGGCCTCTCAGCAGTGAAAGGGCAAATATGGGAGGACCCCTGGGCTATCTTGGCCTCCAGCCTAAGCTAATGACTTAGTTTCAGGCCAATAGTAGATCTTGTCTCAAAAAATAAGGCAAAATAGAAAAATATTGACATTGACAGTTCTTAAGTCACAATACCTGAGGTTGACCCCTGGCCTCCTTAGGTATTCAAATGTTTATATCCACCTCTGCTCATATATGCACCAACAGTGTCCCTGTCCCATTCTACCAAGACGTTAAGACCAATATAGTAACTAGTTAAATCAACAATTTCTGAAAACTGAAATGTTTAGTCATAATTTTGTGCCAAAATTAATTTTAAAAACTTGAAGAAGATAAAGTACTGGCAAAACAGATGAAGGATTCCAAGAAACATTGTTGATAGAGTGGCTTATAATTACACTTAGGTTCAAGTTCAAAATCAGTGACCTCATCTCCTACCCTGAGCTCTATCTTCCCTGTGGGTTTCAAGATGTTTCAATCCTCATCTAAAGCCTCTGCTGACCCTGTCCTTTTTCTGGAAGATTAACCTTGGACTTTATGTTAAACATTAATCTACTATTCAGCACTGTTCAATTCATGTTTATTACTTACCAATCCATAAAGATGCAGCATATAATAAAGTTTTACATTTGCACTCACAATAATTTGTACCAATGTATTTGGTGTTCTGTTGTTATTCAATCCGTCATTGAAACACTCCCCAGATATAATATTCACTCCAAATCAACAAAAACCCCATGCCACCTATTTATCTTTGTGGTGTGCTCACACTGCATCCTTAGTATTTTCCCTTTAGACAAAGCATAAATCATCTTCTTAGCTCTCAGACCCAATTCTACACTATTCAAATAAATGCCAGAACATAGCTGCAAAAATTAAACTGGGACTCAAGAAAGCTAGATATTCTTTAAATTTCACTGTGAAAGCCAAAAAATTTAATCGATTTTCATTGTTAAGAGATGGTCTATCTGTGCATGTTCCTCCATCACAGAATATAATACCAAGGATTAGCTCTTGACAATTTTAAGTATACTAAATAAATATTTCAAATTATCTGTCTTAGAGAGTAGTAGAACCTGTTGTGCTATTACTTAAACATGTCACTATACTTTTTTTTCATAGATTACATCTCTGAATTTGGAAAGTGTGTTGGAAATGAAATGTGTTGGGCTTGTAAACACTTTAGTAAAAAAACTTTTTAGGAGCAAAATCACTTGATACAGTGAAATAAAACAACACAAATAAAGAAAATGTTGGCTCCCTAGGTGGGGAATACAGTGTAATTGGTGTAGACAAATTACACTCATTTCCTCCCTAATTTCCTATGGGTTCATGATTTTTAAATTATTTAAAATATCTCAGTAAAAATCTCTTTTGCTTATGAATAATGCCAGTATTGTCATGTCAGGTCCAGACAGCTTTGTAAGGAAGTCAGGGAGTTGTCTATCAGTCTATTTTGCAAACAGAGAGAGATCATGTGTTTTCAGCACTATGGCTATTCCTTTGTTAGTAAGAACTAAACTACAGTCCCTTCTGGTGTGTGTGCTTTCAGGAAATGGTGCGTTAGATGTGGACATTGAAATGTAGTTGCAGTGAATATTCTAAATTAAGACTTAATGACAATTATGAATTCCCTATGTGTTGAGGAATCTACACAAATTTTTTAAACAGCATTTGTAGACTTTTGCTGTTCTGAGTATGAATTGATGTATGCCAGCCTGTGTAACTCCAGGTTTTCATCAGGACAGTGACTTGCTGGATCGGAGGAAACATTGCTTTACTATGCAGTCGGAGTGTGGGGAAGACCTCTACTTCTCTGTGGAGTTAGAGAGTGACCTTGCCCAATGGGAGCGAGCCTTCCAGACAGCCACCTTCCTGGAAGTGGAGCGGATACAGGTGAGAGCCTGTGGAGTGCACCAGGCATGAAACCTAAGGAGACGGAGCCACTCGCTGGAGGTCTCCAAGGATATGAGACAGTTCTGTGAGGTTGCCTTCCATTTCAAATGGTTATCATGTTTAACTGTCATTTAAAAAATGAATAATCAGCCTTTGAAGTTTTTTTTCATAATTTTCCCTTTGTAGGATACTTTTTATTAAATATTACTATAATTCAAATATGATACAGAAAATGCTCTGGCTCTAGTTTACTATTTATAAGGTTGTTCTGATTCTTCAGACACGGTCACCTTTCTAGAAGTCTCTTAGTCATCTTTGTCTTTCAAAAGCATGAATAGTATGTGAAGCTTTCTTCAAGGCTCACATGACCCATGGACATCCTCAAGGTTTCTTCAACTGCCTAACAGACACCTCCCACAGCAGCGGTGTTGAGGGTCCCTTCTTCCCACTGTAGCAAACAGTACCACGTTCCTGCATTGTTTTCTTTTGATAGCTCACATAATAACTTTGGACAAACTTGTTGTTTTAAGGTAGCTTATTTTATTCTGTTATGGGTAGAAGTCTAATACCTTTTGTAAATCACAAGTCCCTAGGGGTATTTACCGAAGCCATAGCTAGATCAACCTTCATAGAGCCTTTCACCTCTTAAACACATGAAACACCCCACAGAGTTGCTTCTGTGGTTGGCCTGGAACAAGATGCAGCAGAACCTGAAGTTAATTAGGTTGTTTTCCCTTGCAGTAGATCCATAGATCAAGGCCAACATACATGAACACTCATCTTAAAAAAAAATGATGACATATATGAAAAAAGTACTTGTATTCTGTTCAAGTTTTGGCTTGTCTCATATTTCATAATATATCTTTGTCAGCTACACTAGGAATTGGTACAATTATTTGAAAGGTTTGGATTTGTCATTTTCATATTTGAAAATGTCAATATGCTAACATGAAAAATATTGTTTAACTTTTATATAAGAATGACCCTTTTGTTAAAGTTAGTAAAAATTAAAGAGATAGAGCTGGAAATGCATGCTTATAGTTTCAGGATTCAGGAGGTAAAGGCAGGTATAGGAGTTGAGTGGCATTCTCAGCTGTATGAAGAATTTGGGTTTTGTCTGTGCCATAGCAGATCCTGTTTCAACATAGCAAAATAAAATAAATAGAAAAATATGACCTTATGGAAATGGCTCAGTGGTTAAGAGCGCCGCCTGCTCTTCCAGAGGTCCTGAGTTCAATTCCCAGCAACCACATAGTGGCTCACAACCATCTGTAGTGTGATCCGATGCCCTCTTCTGCAGATAAAGCACTCATATACAATAAATAAATCTTTAAAAAAAAGAAAAGTGGGCAGAAAAGAAAAAAAGTTATAACTTGATTAACACCATTGAAGAAATCATGAGAAAAATTGTTTTTATTTTGAAACGGACTTGTACTGCAAGGACTACAAAGTAATGTTTTCTGTCTTCAAATATATATATATATACTTATTGTTTTATATTTGTTTTGAATCAGTAATAAGCAGTTTAAATACTAACATATTTATTTGAAAGGCTAATACATGGAAGCATACAGTTTGAGTACATTCTACATTATCATTTGAAATTTCAATTAAACTTTAGAAAATGTAGTCAATATTGAAAAATAAAAGTCACAACTTATGTAAATAAAATGTTATACTTTCTAAATTAAAATAAATGTGAAGTGTAGTTCACTTAGGCTCATTTTACTGACTTTATAATTTTCTGTGGTTAGTGAATTTTGACAGTAAAGGGCTCCATTTGCTTTATAACTGTATACTAAGACAGTTCAAAAATTACCTCTTTTAATATAATGTTTTAGAGAGCATATAATTTCAAAAATTATTAAATTTATTTATTTAATACTTTTGAATTAATTCTGTATTTTTTTCTGGTGGTAAAACTATATCCTATATATATGTACTTAAAGATTTATACAAAATCTTGCCAAGTGATTAATTTTTGGAGCATTCCTAAAACAGTAATTTTACTTATCACTTTTTCAGACTATAATTCCCTTTTTATTACATAAATATTTTAATTAAGCAATACATAAACATTTTATTACTTAAACATATTAAATACACTAATTACATGTATTGACATGGTTAGTTATAGAGTAAAATTATAGTAGATTTCAACTTATCTCATTTATTTGCTTCTTTTTAATGATTATTGAGGCAATGTAATTTAATTTGTAATGTTGAACTTAATGAGAAAATTCGAATGCACTATAACAAGGGCATTTTCACCTGAAATCTTCTTTTTAATGGTTGTACATGGAAACAGCAAACAATTATACCCAAATGAAAAGAACGCAATGTGTCTTTGAACACTCTTTAATGTTGATTGTAGTTTTCATAAATTACTAGTGCCTGCATACAGCTGTCTAAGATATCCATGTATTAAACAAATACTATTTTACCTAAACATGGACTTTTAAGGCCCGTTAAGTATGCTTTCTATTCTTCTATTTTAACTCCAAATAAACATTTTGTTATGGTTATGAGTTTTTAATGCATATGAGGTGTTGTTTATATGAATATAACATTCTGATAAGCACAATTTGATATGTTCAGTCAGAATTTTTGATAGATAGTGTATTTTATATAAATATAACAAAAACAAATGCCATATAAGCAAAAATGCTGAAGAAAATAGCCCCCCTCATATATGAGTTATAATTATAGCTTATATATAATTGCTACAATATAACAATGTGGACTGGAATCAAAATCAAATAAAAGTAGACATCCAGATGTAACAATGTGTCACGTTGTCTGTAAGGCCCAAGTTAGTTCATATCTGATTTATTTTACTTTTCTATTTTAGTATCTATATTTATCCATCTTCCCAATATATTTACAAGTAAAATTATAATGTTGGAGATCTAACCCAGACCCTTATTCATGTTAGGAATGTATTCTATTACTGAGCCACACTACAACCAATTACTAAATATTATCTTCACAGAGAGGATATTCTATATATTCTCCTTGTTATTTAGGATATACCAACCACATGGAAACTGACGGTATTCTCTGTTTTCTCCAGTGCAAGACTTATGCATGTGTGCTGGAGAGTCACCTAATGGGCCTCACTATTGACTTCAGCACAGGCTTCATCTGCTTTGATGCAGCAACAAAGGTAATATGTTCCAGGTGGCAGGAGAAACAGGATATCAAAACTAGTAACGCATAATTAGAGGAAAAACCTTTGAACTCTGTAGTATTTAAAATAATTGTATGTTGCATATAAGATCTTCATTTTTATTTATGGAACAAAAATTACATTTTAATCTTGTGTTCCCAGAGTTTGAAATTTAATAGAACACCATTAATGCAAATAATTAATATACTGAGGTAAATACATATGCATTGAGAATTTACGGTGGCTCAATATCTAGTGCGTATGATTGTCATTCAGAAAGTTCCCATTGTCTAAGGACTGCTAGTGGTGCTTTGACATTCACAATAAAATCCAATGTTACACTCTAGAAAAACAGATTCTGTCACACAGTTTGTGGTCTCTGTGTGATGCCTAAAGAATACTTGGTAATTGAGAATCCCAGATGTAGTAATGCTTTTGATAATTTCAGTAAGACTATTACCAAATCAAAATAAGCCTGTGAGTGTCAATTTAATGAATTATATAATTTACTGACTAATTAATTAACCTCAGTATTAATTTGCTAAATAGATTAAGCAATAAATTAAAATGATTTGAAAAAAATTCTAAAATGGGAGTTTTTATTTTTATTTAGTCTGAGTAATGAGCATATCCACCAGGCATTCCTTAGTCTCTCAGAAATATTTGACAAAGTTGACGATTTACATACTGCTTCAGAAGTGAAAAGTAGCAGCCTTTTAAAAAATTCAATTCACACACTATATTCTTCAGTTATTTGGTGCATGTTGGTGTAGTTAAATACAGTCATAGAATGCTGATATTATCATTAAACCTACTTTGGAGATCTTTCCTCATTTCCAGGAGAGCCTTTTTAATTTATTAGTCTTTACTCTTTGAACCCCTTACATTTTTAGAAAATTTAAAAAATTCTATATTCATTTTGTGTTTGGACATTTGCCTACATATGTATCTATCAACTGCATGAATGCAGTGCCCATGGACTTATCAGCTTGATTGACAGCTTGAACTCAATTTATGGATGGGTTTGGCTTCCATGTGTGTGCTGAAAACCAAACCTAGGTCCTCTGCAAGAGCAATAATGCTCTTAACTGTTGATCCATATCTTCAGCTCAGATAAACTTTTTAATTAACTGTCATTATATCATTTACATTCTCTCTCTCTTTTCACTGCTTCCTATTACCACCCCAATTCCTTCCAATCTCATGGTCTTTTTTTTTCCTTGAATTGTTATTGTTCTAAACACACATACACACAGATACACCAACACACATACAAACACACACACACACACACACACACACACACACACATATATATCCACAAATATATATATATCCATAAATATATAAATACAGTCTGCTGAGTTTGTTGTCTTATTTGTATGTATATAATTTTAGGGCCAATTACTTGGTATTGGGTAACCCATTAGGAGACTCATCC
This sequence comes from Acomys percivali, assembly GCA_907169655.1. Lineage (NCBI taxonomy): Eukaryota > Metazoa > Chordata > Mammalia > Rodentia > Muridae > Acomys > Acomys percivali. Next base: position 77,370,188 of record OU015743.1, on the reverse strand, counting down.
CTGAGGAAATCTTTAATTGTACTGTAGATGGTTATAATATCTGGTGACTGTTGGTTGTTTACATCTCTTTGTCTAGGGATGGAGCTCCATGATATCCTCTCTTTCTCATTAGTATGTTTCTTGATCGTGTTTAGGCAGCCACTTTGTTGACATTATCATGTGTATAGCTTCCCTGTCATTTATAAAAGATATAAATTCTAAGCAGATGTTCTGATCCTCTGGTTCTAACAATCTTCCCACTCTCACTTTCAGGATATTTCCTAAGTGTTAGGTATTGGAGCTGTCTTATAGATTTATTGACTGTACTTGAGTACCTCATGATGAATTGTTCTCTGCATTTTAACCAGTTATGTCTTTCTGTGATGGTCTACCTGATTCATAGAGAACTTTCATTGATGGGGACTGAGAGCTACTCTTTTTTGTGGGTATAAAATAATTTATAATGTGGTTATAGACTATACTGGTCAAGTAAAGAGAATGTTCTCCTCTTAGGTCCATAACCTCATATATAGTTGAATAAATTCATAGTACCAGATATTATTTGCTTCCTGTTGAGTGTCTCTTAAGTCCAATTATACAACTCTAGATTACTACTGAAATATGAGTGTTACTATTGTCCACTTAGAGATAACTGCCAACTGCCATTCTGGTCATTGTTGTGGTTCACGGTTATAAAATCTCTTGAATGCTGATTGTTTCCATCTCTTGACAATGTGTATGGAATGTTCTGGTAGTTTGAAGGCTAGTCCTCATAGAGGAAGCTTTTGGAACTGTCAGAATGTAGTGCAAATTGAACCACATTTCACGTATACTATGGACGGCTACTCTGACTGAGATTCAGAGAGCATTGGTTGGTAGGAGCATATTTGCTTTTCTCTTCACTGATACCGAACAAGATTAAAATGCTTTAGAATATATTTTTGAAATGTCTTTATATCAAGAAGAAGACAGCTGAACTGATATGATCAACATGAACATGCTGGCACCCAGGATCCCAGCTCTAAAGCTTCCCACACACTCCTCACCCAACACACAGGAACAATTTTTACAGACAGGAGTATTTATGCTGCATAAGTGTCTATTAAAGGATTAGGACAGCATAAGTCTTCATTGTTCAATGTGAATAAAAGTTCAAGTCATTGTTACCTGTTATTGCTGTTTCCCTGATAAAGACCTCTGGGACCGTCAGCTGTCAAACATTAATCTGTTAGGCTTTCATTATTGTTGCTGCTGCTATTGTTTCATGCTTGCATTATGGTATTTGAATACCACTCATATGAGCTATTTAAACCATTTTCTTTTGTATGAGATATCCATTAGCCAGTAATAACAAATAACATATTATGACTATATCTTAACATCATAATTATCTCATATCTATTAATATAATAACCATAAAAATAATACAATTTGTAAGTATTAGTTCTACAAAATGTAGAAGCTAATGTTGTATAATCTTATATTCTTCCTTATCCCTGCCATCAAACATAAAATGTAAACATTTTTGAGAACATGTAAAAATATATGTCATGAGTAGTGTACTCATTTATGAAACTTTCACCTTGTACAGCAAAATTTGTGGTGAGGGCACCACATACAAAAGATACATGCTTGCAAAACCAAGCTGGAGTTGACCTGGGAGCCTACTCCCAAAGGAGAAGCTCTCACCATAGAAAGGTGAAACACAGGTTTCCATAGGAGAAAAGAAATCAGTAGTCTTTCTCAGCTATAAAAAGCCTACAGTCACATCATAAGCTCGACAGGAAACATGCAATGGTGCCATTGTAGAACTTTTTATCTTGTAGGTAACCAAGTGCTGTCTGATTGGGTTAAGGCCTGTTTAATAAGATAGGATCCATGCCTGTAATGTTAACCCAGCCCATTATGCATGAAGGTGAGATCATAGACCCTGAAGAAGAACATACTACTGTTATTTTTCTAAATCAGTACAGTTTAGGACTGTATTCTAAATAATTATCCTAATATTCAGAAGGATGATTATCTTTCACCCCTCATCAACAAAGTTTATTTTTGTAGTAAGTTAAGGCTACTACAGAGAAACTTAAAGATGCAGAGAATAGTGACATTGGGATTCTCCAACTGTACAGTCACAGCAGAATGTCTTCAACTAAGGGTCAAGGAACAGCCCAGAAGACAGATAGCTAAGAGCCAAAAATAAAAAACAAATAAGTAAATTAAAAAAAAAGCTAAAACAAAACAGGACCCCTTCAGTAATGTTTTCTATAAGTGACAAGAAAATTGTGTCCATGAAATCTCAACACTACGGTTGCCTAAACAAGACTTACATAATGACAATACCAGCAAATATGTCAATATTTGGGAGAAACATTGTGTGTGTGTGTATGTGTGTGTGTGTGTGTGTGTGTGTGTGTGTGTGTGTGTGTGTGTGT
>OU015743.1:77333157-77367767 GCA_907169655.1 Acomys percivali | reverse complement strand
TGTGTGTGTGTGTGTGTGTGTGTGTGTGTGTGTGTGTGTGTGTGTGTATGTGATAAGGTTATCAATATGAGTGGGAGATGGGCCACCTAGCACGGTAGAAGAGGAAGAGAAAAGATAAAGCAGAATACTCATGTATGAAATTCTCAAAAATAAAACTTCTGAAAATAATTCAAAAATAAAATAAAAGCAGGAAAAACTATGATAGCATGAAGCAGAAAAGTAGAGAATTAGAACAATACAAACTGTAGTTAAAGTAAAAAGTTATGAGCACCCAACATTAGGGAGCACATTTATGTTTTGCTGTGTTGTTTTATTTCTATGGTGTGTTTATAAAAATATGGTGTGTTTATAAATTCTATCATATTCCTTTTTATGCTACTTATTCTATAACTCTTAAATATCTTACATTAATTCAGTTATTAAAAATCTTATTATAAAATTGAAGTATTAAAAGGTAATACTTTGTTAGTAACCTTATGCTGCACATATAGGCATGTGGTTATGACAGTCCTCATATGAAATTAGTAACCTAACCCCTGCACATGACACCATGTGGCTATGAAAGTACTCATATGAAGTTTGATGTCTTCCTTTCACAACTCAATCCCATAACACATATATCAGAAGAAAACAAGTTATTTATTTGTTGGTAATATTTAATGTTCCTTTTTAGATGTCATTCCATTTTTCTTTGGGGAGAATGAAGGTCTGTATTTATTGTACAACAAGCATAAAACCTCACACATTCACTGAAGCAATCCCCCAAGTAATTCTTTTCTAATGCGCAAGTACTTTAAATCAGACCTTATGTAAACACTCAAAGAGATGTGTTAATCCAAAATTTATGTGAATACTATGCAGATAAAATCATAAAATGTCTTGAAATTTTATTATTTGAATAGATAATAGAGTAATATGAAAATTAATATACACTTTACTATCCATATTAATTATTCAAACTATATAATGACACAAATCAGGTAAAAGACATAACAATCTTTAAGAGTAATAACTACTTTCCATATTTACTTACTTAACATCTTTATTTTTCTACATCATTTAAAATTTTAAGTTTGTTTTTCTTAGGCAGGTACAGTTGTGTATGCCTTTAATCCCATCACTCAATGATGTAGAGAAAGGCAGATCGCTGTGAGTTCAAGTCCAGCCTGGTCTACAAAGCTAGTATAGGACAGCCAATGCTACACAGATAAACTCAATCTCAAAAAAATTTTTTTTCTTTTCTTGTTTTTTTTTAATTAATTTATTCTTGTTACATTTCTATGGTTATCCCATCCTTTGTATCCTCCCATTCTCCCCTCCCTCCCATTTTCCCCTTATTCCCCTCCCCTATGACTGTTCCTCAGAGGGATTACCTCCCTCTGTATATGCTCATAGGGTATCAAGTCTCTTCTCAGTGACCTGCTGTCCTTCCTCTGAGTGCCACTAGGTCTCCCCCGCCAGGGGACATAGTCAGATGTGAGGCACCAGAGTACTTGAGAAAGTCAAATCCCTCTCTCCACTCAAGTGTGGAGACTGTCTTGTCCATGGGCTAGATCAGGGTAGGGGTTTAAATTTTTCGGCCTGTATTGTCCTTGGCTAGGGCCTTAGTTGGAGCGGGACCCCATGACCCAAATCTGCCTATCATAATGTTCTACTTGTAGGTTTCTAGAACCCACTGGATCCTTCTACATTGCTATTCACCCATTGTTCTCTCATCTAGAGTCCCAATAAAAATTTCTTATAATTATTGATACATTTTGCCTTTTAATGTGCTTTTTATTATTAATAATACTTGGCTTGATTATTTTCAATGCATTTTGGTTAGTTTATATTGAAATTATTAATTTTGTTTAAATACAAGTGTTTTATTAATTTATAGACTAATGTTGAACACTTCACATATTAAATGAATAAATAAAAGCTACTCTTCAACCTTATAACGTAATGCTGACATTAGAAGTATTTAAGCATTGTTTCTAAGTATCCCATATATACTCCAGTGGATTTTGTCTTGACCACTTATATGCTACCTCCTTTCACCAAGGAATCTTTAGAAGACATTTTGTTCCAGAGGACAAGAGATTTTGTTTCACAGTTTAAGAGAGGCTCTAGTCATTGAGCAGTGCTTCTTTTATTCTGGGCTTGTTGTAGAACAGCACATCATGGACAGGAAGAGAAAAAGATGAGAGTCCTGATGTAGGTCCCACCTCTGACTATCATAGTCCCTTTCTGTAGCTAAATCCATTGTGTTTGTTCCCTGTTTTGATTTACCCTGACAGCACTATGCTGCTCTTTTCCTTTGAAACACAGTACTTGCAGGGCCTCTACTTGTGTGACAACCACAGTGAACCTCACTCATCTTCACTTCCAAGAGGTACTTATGAGCAATACCATTCCCACAGAGTTACTGTAAGGTTAGGCAGTGTGCGTGGAATATGGAACAGTGAATCCCAACAATAAGCCTTTACTGGTAGCCAGATGCTTTACTTTCATTGTCTCTACACAGCTGGGCAGTTCTGTTCACAGCAAGGCTTGGGCACTAACCATAGCAATCTCAAGATGTCAAAAAGTGGTCCTGTTATTTGTAGGACTCATGAGATTGTTGCACCCATTCCCATGTCACTTTAATATTGCATCTTGTCCTTTCATTACTCAGTAGTGAAGAAGGACAGTGCAGTTTAATAGTTTTTTTGCAATTTCAGGATGGCATGGAATGGCATGAAATAGAATGGAGGGTCCTGGGAGACTGTTAGAAAAAATAATTTTCACTGGAGATGTTTTGGCCCCATTGAAATAGTTAGGGACCCAAGAGAGGGATATTGCACCGTGTGATGCTCCCATTACTGGTATGGGTAGTACAAAGGAGAAGTATTGGGGTGCAGAATAAATTTGGGGACTAGCATACACTAGCTGGAGACTGCATATTAAAATGTTATTTGTGAATGAATTTGCTGTGGTTCTTTCATTGCACTGGATGTCTACCGACCAACAACTTTCTATCAGTGAAAGGTGTCATGTGGCACTCCTGTAGTATTTAAGGGTTGATCCAGAGAGAGGGCTGCCTTTCAGCCATTGGTTTGGTGTAGTTGAAGCATATAGGTCTGTCTCACTCCTTCCTTGACCTCCCATGAGAGACAGAAGAAAACCTAGTAACGTTCTGTTTCCAAGACTGCAAAGATGAGAGAGAAAGGGCTATGAAGTGAATCATACTTTAATTTCTGGCCTTGGGAAAAACTGAAGACTTGCACATGTTAAACTGTGCCCCCCAGAATGACTGGGGACAGAAAAAGACAATTAGGTGTTATTTGCCATTGAAAGCTATTAATCATTTTAACACAAAGTAACAAGGACACTTCTAAGGATACTTTGGGAGTGTAGTGGGAAGCTTATTAGCATCATATAGCTTAGGGAGGGGCTTTAGGGTTGCAGAGCAGTGAGAAAGTGAATAAACAACCCAGGGACATACTGTGAATAGATCCCAGACAAACAGAATGGGATTAAGTATAACCCCAGATTTCCGAGCTGAGGTGGCTTGCAAGGAAATGTTCCTTACTAGAGAACTGGATTCACAGTGTATCTAACTATTTCATGAGATTTACCTGTGTAGAGCTTACTAAACAGTTGCCTAATTCAATGTAAATATAAGGGACAGGAAATCTTACTTTTCTTCTAATATGAAAAGCATGGCATATATTTTTGTATCACTTAAAATGAACTTGTAGAGGTTTTGTTGGAAAATCACCTCCAGAATAATATTGATAACAACAGGGCTTAGACACTATGAATAGCAATAGGTACTATAATTACAAACACAGGTGTGGTTCCAGCAGTTTCTACCTGTAATGTGATCACATGCAACTCACTGCCTTTGTGCACATCATAAATTCAATCCCTGGAGGCTTCTGTTTCAAATGCAATTCTTAGCAGGTAGAGTACTTCAGGAAAGTCGCTGCAATGGGAATCATCAAAATTTGAGCAAGCACAATTTAAGATCTATTTGGATCTCCTCAATGAAATCAATACTACACAACCTATTCAAGCATGCAGTTTATATGCTCTGTTACTGAGCAACTCACTCTCAGTTTCAACTACATGGGATATCGTACAATACTTCAAACAAGCCAAGATGATGTAGGCAGTTATATACCTCAGTAGTATAGCACATGTTCATCATGTACAAATCTCTGGGTTCCATTCACAGCAACCACACTCATAAAGGAGGATTCAGCAGAGAGAATTTGAATCCCAGCATAACCATATGTATACTTAAAATAATACAAAGTCTTATAAATTATGTCATTTACCTCACAATCAAATGTTAACAACCAGTTTTCAGAAATATAAACTTCTTTGAATTTTAAGAATATGCTGACAGAAAAATTAAATAAGTCTACTGTTGGTACATAAATACAGCTCTCACCTCAAAAAAAATTTTTAAAAAGTTTCTTCTGGAACCAAATATGAGCAATTATGGACAAGCTTCAGGGATATGGTTTCAACCAAATTTCATATTTCTATATTAAAGCAGTTTTATAAAGTTTTTATAGTAACAGAAAAAAAGTAAGTTGTCAAGACACTTTTGAAATACCTTGGTATAATCATCAGAAAAGCAGTTACTCCAAGGAGAGATATCTCAACTATATGCCTCAGATGCTTTATGATAGAATATTTATCCCTTTTTTGTGGAAAATGGGTTTTGTTTACCTGTTTTGTTTTATTAGTCATAAGATGTTAGGTCCCACACAGAGGTCTGTATTAGTCAGGGTTCTCTACAATAACACAATTTATAGAATGACTTTCTTTCTACACACACACACACACACACACACACACACACACACACACACACACATGCACACACACACAAGGCGATTTTTCATTTTACTTTAATAGATATGTAAACCATGCTCTTCACATCCCGATCATAGCCCCTTCCCTCATCACCTCCTGGACCTCCCCTTCCCCTTATTCCCCTCCCCCTTCCCTAGTTCTCAGAAAGGGGAACCCTCATCTCCTAACATCTGACTCCAGCCTATCATGTCTCATCTGTACTGTCTGTATCCTCCTCCTCTGTGGCCTGGTACATATATATCCATAAATATGTATGAATACAACCTTCTCTGTCTATGCAAGACTTGTATGTATTTTTTAAAATCTTAAATGCAAGAATTTTAAATGCAAGAAAAAAATTCCAGGCTTCTTTTATTCTTTTTTCTACTACAGTACTATAGATTACTAGATATTTCATAATTTGATCCAATTATAATGAGGGACCTTATTTAGATAAAAAAAAGTGTGGGAACTGTTTTAATTACTTCTCTAATAAGGAAAGTGAAGCTTGAAATAGCATCAGCATTCTTATAAGGAAATAATGACACAGAACACCTTGAGGACATTGTTTTCTGGTTTGGTGTCTTGGTGTAAGAAGATCCTTACACTAAGATGAAGGAAATTATTAACAATAGAAACTCAGTCATAATAATGGTTAATCAGTGGGTAGCTGATATTTGATTAAGTAAATAATTCCAGAAAAATCAAAAAACAAATGAAGATAGAAGAAATAGCAGTCACAGATAATAGCCATAAAAAAGAAAGGTAGGATTTACTCTTGCTTCTTAGCTGTAAAATAAGAAGAATGATGTTTCTAATTATATCATGTACACCACTGGCTATAACTTAAGCCATTATGTGTCTCTTGAGTTGCAGTATGCAAAGTCTTAGCATGATATCATTCTTATTCCGTTCAATCACCAAGGCAATGCTAGAGCGAATCTCAAGGATGGACTACAAGATCTTTCCCATATGCTCACTGGAGTGTTTAATGAATATTTAGGATCTATACTCATCTCCAATGTTTAGCAATTTGTCTTCTGCAAGAAATTGCACAGTGTTGATTATGCTCCTCAATTTCTTCACTCAAAGTGATATTTTACTACCAGTCACACATGCAGTAATTGTTGCTTGAGATCACATTGAAACTGGAGTACTAACCTAAGAAAGAATGGTGTTCTTAAAACTTGAAACACTTTTTATAGTAAGATCTTTAACCTCTTTGTTTAGGCTTAATCCTAGATATTTTCGACGCTACTGTAGATAAGCATGTTTCAATGATCTTCTTCTCAACATATTTATTATTGGAATGTACAAAAGATGCTAAATTTTGTAATTTGTTATTTATCTTGCCATTGTGGAAAGTATAGATTATTTCTAAAAGTTTTCTGATTAAAATTTTGATATATTTTAGAGATAATACTATACCATATGCAAATAGAGATCGTTTGAGTTCTTTTCCTATTTGTATCTTTTTAATGTCCTTTTCTGTATCTTTTTAATGTCCTTTTCTTACTGCTCTGGTTTGGACTTCAACCATTATATAAGAAATGAGTAGATAGAGCCGAGAGCTCCATTTCATTCCATATTAGAGTTGGGTCAGGTGAATGGTATTCCATTCCAACATACCATTCCATGGTGTGGTTTTGAAAATTTTCTTGCTATATATGATGATGTTGGATATAAGTTCATCATCTATAGGCCTTCTTAATTTGAGGTATAACACCATGTTCTCATGGACTGTTGTTACAACAACAACAACAACAAAAAAGTTGCATTTTACCAAGGCTTCTTCTGCATCTTCTGATAAGAATATATGCCTATTGTTCTTAAGATCATTTATGTTTTTTTAAGTTTACTGCTTTAATCTATACTGAAGAAATCATGCATTTCTGAGATAAATCCAACTAGACCAAGATGAATGATCTTTTTTTCTATATGCCTATATTTTCTTTGCAAGTATTACTATTTTATTGAGAATTTTGTACCCCTGTTTATGGGGGATATTAGACTCTAATTTTAAATTTTTGTTGTAAATATTAGATAAAAAATAGCTTTTTATTCTCTCAATAAAGGCACTGAGTAAAGCACTAGAAGATGAAAAGACTTCAAATGTTCATGGGCTGGTAAAATTAATATTGCTAAAATGACAGTACTGCCAAAAGCCCTTTTTAGATTCTAAGTAACCTCAACAAAAATATGACAAAGATGTCAAATACTAATAGTAATAAGGATGTCAATGTAAAATCGAATGCTCCCTATCATCCTGAAAGCAAATCAAATTCAAATGGAAAAGAACCAAAATACCTGAAGTGAAATCTGAAATGTTGCAACTACATTTGCTCAGAAATTAAGTCCAATAATTCATAAATGGGTCCTCATGAACCTAAAGAGTTTATATACAGTAAAAGAATCAATCTAATAAAAAGAAAACCGACAGAATTGGAGAGAATTTTTGCCATCTATACAACAAATAGTGGATTAATATCCATAAAAATGAAGACTAAAAAACAGCAAAGAAAATAAACAACTCAACTAAAGATAAGTTATAGATCTGAACAGAGTTATCAAAATAAGGAAAAAATGTAGCTAAGAAATACTTTTAAAAGTGTGCATCATCCTTATCAATTAGGCAAGTGCAGATTAAATTTAATCTGATGCTTTATTTCTCCCCAGGGAGAATGACTAGGATTAAGAAAACTGAAAACGATCGCTGTGAGTTCGAGGCCAGCCTGGTCTACAAAGTGGGTCCAGGACAGCCAAGGCTACACAGAGAAACCCTGTCTCCCAAAACCAAAAAAAAAGAAAAAAAAAAAAAGAAAACTAAAAACAAATGTTCCATTAGTGTTGCTGAAACTGCAATTTCTTGCACCCAGTTAAAAAGCAGATCATTGTGTAAAATTCTAGAAGAATTAAGAGCAAATCTACTATATCACTTTGTGGTGTTAATCCTGAGCATACATGCTCAGCTCTGTTACAAGCTGCCCTATTCACAATAGCCTAGAATTAAAAACAATCTAATTAATGGGTAGTGAAGATATAGTATTCTATTCTATTCAGATACAGATAGAAATGAAATCATGACATTTGCAGGTAAATGGATGGGACTGGAACATATAACATATGAGGTAGTCCGTTCCCAGATAAGGAATGCTGCATTTTTCTTCCCTATTTGTGGAACCTAGTTCTGGATCTTTAGACTTATTTATATGACCTGAGGTAGTCAGCAAAATTGAGAAAGTAGAAAGAAACTATAATGTGAGGTAGAAGAAAGGGAATTTAGACACATGCATAATATGAGTCAGCTGTTACTAAGGTTGTAATAGTAAAAATAGGAAGCTAATAATTGGTGAAAACAGAAGAAGGCAAATACAGTGTAATAGGGGAGAGAGAAAATAATAAGGGTGTGTGAAAATCTATCATGAAACATTTATTTTGTGCACTTATTTAAAAGACATACATATTATGTGTATGTGTGAACATGTATATAGATTATGATACATGTATGATGGTGTTTCCTTTATGAGACATGTACGCTCTAACAACAAAAAACAACAGCAAAGCCCTCAGGGTATGAACAGCTTCCCTCAAATCTCTTGATCAGAGGATTATAAGAGACTCAGGAAGCTGTTGATGTGGCCCTCAGTTTCCTACCAAAATGTGAAGATAAGACTTTCTACTGAGGACACTCCACACTGGACACAAGACTTAAGAAAATACAAGCAGGAATTTTTCTGCAAGATTTTTTTTTCTGCAGACTTGCACTCATGTATCTGAAGTTGAATAAATCCTTAACTAGTCAAAATGCAAAGAATAATTGACCACTGATTGCCAATCCCAATTGATACATATGCACTATAACTCCTATGATTTGAAAAACTGAAGAAGAGTGGACAAAATGATGGTTAAAAGCCAGAGGACCAAAGTACCTGCTGCTAGTTAGTGTCCCTTAGACATGACATGGAAATGCACTCATGAAGTCTCCACAATAAGGTTGAGTGGAGATTAACATAATAGCAATACCATTGATATATGAACATAAGGGAACTCCCATAAGAACACTCCCTAGAGAAAGAAGAGGTAATGGCTACTGTGGTGGAGAGAGAGGCATTTAACTCCAGGAACAAACTTCTGTAGAGATTATCCTAGCCCAAAACATTAGCCCTGAACACATGTATACACAACAAGACTAAAAGGACTTAATAGGTTTCATATACATACATGTATATAGACAAACATATAACACATACAAACACACACATAAATATATATTTGTATACATATAATGTGTGTATACAAAACAGAAGTATGTAATTACAGAAGTAATAATTACAGAAGAAAAAGTCAAGAGTTGGGGAGGCATGGGGACATGGGATATATCTATGGAGCACAGGGAGTGTGTCATGTGAGAATTTTTTCACATTACATATCTTGATTATAGTGTTTCCTTTTCTATATCTGCCAGTTCCCACCACAAAAAAGCAGTCTACTTCCAATTTGTTTCTCATTAGAAAACAAACAGATTTTTAAGATATAATAATAAAATATAATAATATAATGTGATAAAATAAAAGCTAACATATCTATCTGAATCGGACAAAACAAACAGAAGGATAAAATCCCAAAAGAAAGCACAAGAATCAAAGATCCAGTTGTTCAAACACTCAGGAAACCATTAACAACACTAAACTGGAAGCCAAATTATATATGCAGAGGACAATGTATAGGCCAGTGCAGGCCCCGTGTTTGATGCTTCTTTCTCTGTGAGTCCATACTAACTTTGATCATGTTGGTTTTGAGAGTCTTATTTTCTTGGTGTCCTCCATATCCTCTGGCTCTTACATTCTTTCTGCCATCTCTTCTGAGGGTTTCCCTGGGACCTGAAGAGAGGGAATTTATGGACACACTTTTTAAAAATATATTTTATTAATTTATTCATATTACATCTCAATTGTTATCCCATCCCTTGTATCCTCCCATTCCTCCCTCCCTCCCTCCCATTTTCCCCTTACTCTTTTCCCCTTGACTGTGACTGAGGGGGACCTCCTCCCCCTGTATATGCTCATAGGGTATAGGATATAATCTCTCTCTCTTTCTCTCTCTCTCTCTCTCTCTCTCTCTCTCTCTCTCTCTCTCTCTCTCTCTCTCTCTCTCTCTCTCTCTCTCTCTCTCCCTCTCCCTCTCTCTGAATAATGTTTGTTTGTATATATCTGTATTATTTACCATCTTCTGCAGGGAGAAAATTCTATTCTATCACCCTTTCCTAACAAGATCTATCTGTTCCCTCTAGGACCTTACTTTATATCTAACCACTGTGGTCTTAGCTTTGTTATAACCAAGATTGTAGCTTGGTTATCATTAATGTATTGGCTAATATCCAATATAAGTTAATAGACACCATATATGTATTTCTGGGTCTGAATCTTTTCTTAGTTCTATTTATCTGCAAATTTCAAATTTCATTATTTTTAATCACTGAATAATGCTACACTGTGTCGATGTGCCATATTTTTAATCCATTTATCTATTGAAAAACATCTGGGCTATTTCCAGTTCCTATTATGACGAGAGCAGAAATGAACAATACTGGTCAACTGTCTCTGTGGTAGGATGAAGTGACTTTTGGGGAATATGCATGAGAGTGAGAAAGCTATATCTAGAGGTAAATCGATTTCCATCTTACTGAAAAACTAGCACACTGATATCCACAGTGGCTATACACGTTTGTGCTCACATCAGTGGATGAGTGCTTTCTTATTTCACATCCTCCCCAGCCTGAGAATCATCTGTGCTATCGCTATTAGCCATTCTGACTGTTATCAGATTGAATCTCAAAGCAGTTTTGACTTACATTTCCCTATTGGCTAAAGGTGTTGAACATTTATTTAAGTATTTCTCAGTCATTTGAATGTCGTTTAAGAATTGTCTATTTAGTCTGCATCCCATTTTTATTGGGTTATTTACTTTTTTATATCTAGTTTCTTGAGTCCTTTCTATATTTTGGATATTGATCCTCTATTTTTCCCATTCTGTAGGCTGATGCTTTGTCCAAATATTCATGTCTTTTACTGTGCAGAAGATTTTCAGTTTCATCAGGTTACATTTATTAATCATTGATCTTGGTGCCTGTGCTAACAGTATTCTGTTTTAGAAAGACTTTTCTTGTGCCATTGTATTCAAGGCTACTCCCCAATTTCTCTTCAATCAATTCAGATTATCTACTTTTCTTGTGAGCTCTTTAACCCACTTGGGCATGAATTTTGTGAAGTATGATAAGAACATGTCTATTTTAATTCTTCTACATGTAGACATAAAGTTTGAACAGCACCATTTAGTGAAGAGGCTGTCATTTTTCCAATGTGTATTTCTTGCTTCTCTATCAGAATTTTGGCATCCCCTAGATATGTTTAAGTATGTCTGGGTTTTTAAGTTGATTTCATTGATCAACATGTTCATTCTTGTGCCAACACTATGCTGTTTTTTATTAGCCTGTAGTACAACTTGAAATCAGAGGTACTGATACCTCCTGAAGCTCTTTAATTATTCTGGACCCTTTTGTCTTTCTATGGAGTATTTTCATTTTTCCATATAAGCTTATCATTGTCCATTCAAGATCTGTGAAGAATTGTGTTGAAAATTTGGTGGGGATTACATTGATTTAGTAGATTTTTCTGGTAAGACGACCAATCTTTTCTATATTAATCCTAATGAACCATGATGACAAAAAATATTCCCTGACTTCTCAGTATGTTTGTCATTTGTATATATGAAGACTACTGATTTCTGTATGCTAATTTTGTGTTTTGCTACTTTGCTGAGAGTGTTTATCATCTGTAGCAGTTTCCTAATGGAATTTTAAGATCACATGCATATAATAATATAAAAATAAATACATTTTACTTCTTTCTCACAAAAGTGTATCCTCTTGTTCTCCTTAAGTTGTCTTATTGCTCTGACAAAGAGTTCAAGTACTATATTTAATAGGTAGGGAAATAGAGGTGATTTTTAGTGGAATTGCTCTGGATTTTTTTCCATTTAAATTTTTGTTGTCTTAATTACATGCTTTCAAAACGTTAAAATCTAATGTATGAAATGGAGATGAAATATAAATTTTAACTTTTTTATTTCTTTTCCTTTATTTGCTTTTAAAAAATATGTTTTGACCATGTTTTCTCTCACCTAACACCTCTCAGAAACTCTCCTAACAACCCAAGTTTACATTCTTTCTTTGCACTTTTCAGAAAGAAATAAACCAGAAAAATTAAAATTAAAGTAAACAAACAAAAGATCAATAAGATCAAAAAGGCTAAAACATAACAGCCCCTATAAGACTAGCCAGGTTCAATTCAGATGGGGTTCTTAGGGTTTCACTCTTAACCATGACACTGTTTGTAACTTATACCTACTGGTAGACAGAATATCAGTTTTCTCCTCTAGAATGTCATTCATATTTACACTCCAGGAAAGGCTTCATAGCCAAGGGTAGTTGACAACCAGAACATTTTAAACTTTATTAAAGTTTTTCTCCTTTACTCTACTTCTTTCAAAATATTATGTATGCTGCTCATGCTGTCTGTATCTCAAAGCACATGGAGCCAGAATAGCCTGAAGCACTCCCACAATGGAGGGCAGGTATGAAAACAGTATGCATTACCACAGGTCTGTGAAGGGAATTAGCTCAGTGTACATAGAGCCCTTTAGAAAAAAAACAGTAACATCCTAGTGAGATTTTAAATAGACAGCTTATAAATAAACAGATCTGGAGGGAAAAAAAGGCATGGACTTTGAGAATAAACAATTATTACGATTATATCGTAGACTTTCCATGTTCTACTGTATTGTTCACAACTAACATCCCTTTTGTACTTTGTGCAATCTCAAATAGGAGAAGCGGTTTTCATATTTGGTGTTTTGAGAAAGTAAGCCACTGTTTTAAAAAAATGTCAGAGTTCCTAGGAAAAAATATCAAAAGATGCACCAAGTAAAAAATAACTGAGTTTCTGTGCTCACCAAAGTGAAGCACAGAAAACAAGTGCTGTGAGGATTGGGAAGGGTCCAGGGAGGAGGACCTCTGAGCATGACAGTCTTCTGCGGCTTCTCTGAACTTCTGCTGGAGCATCATCCCTCCATTTAGACAGGAAGTGTGTTGTCACATTTACCATTTCAGATATAATAATAAATAGTAGTTTTTCAAATGGTTTTCAGTCTTCGTTGATTTGCACAACACTTCTCTTTTGATTTAGTTTGATCACCAGACAGTGAAAATTTCTATAATTTTAACACTCAGAGATGAGGCATGGCATCAAATTTCCAAGGCAATTTGAGCTATGTAGTGACACCTTGCCAAATTTTTTATAAAAAAAATTTAATAATGTTATCTCTAAAATATAAATGTGCACTGAGCACAGAAAAGAGACTGTGTGGAATTTCTGTGAATCACTAAATCCTTAATGAGCACAGTGGTTGTGTTGTACTCAGCACTCACAGTGCAGTACCACAGTGTGGGCTGCATTATGAAACGTGCACTCACAAAAACCAATTAAAGCCCTTTTCACTGTGTGTTCTTTGATGCAGTGTAGGAGCTGCACTTATCTATGGATATAAGAATAGGCATGTAAATACACTTGGAAAATATTCTAATTTAGGAAAATGGGAGTTGTAAGGTCTTCTCTAGATTCCATGAGCTTACTAGGCAGGAAGACTTTGCTAGGTTTACAATACCAAAAATGAATTCCCTCCAATTGAGCAGCTCTTAGGTCCAATAAGATGTGTGTAATCACCCACACATATAGAGCCATGGTAGCATCCTTGGAGATATCTTGTTATATCGATCATTATCAGGATTTGTAGGTTTTACAGCTTGGCAGGATTAGTGATTGCTTTTCTGCCCTGGTAACTAACATAGTAACTTACAATTCCATTAGAGCTAGTTTTTACTCCTTATGGGCAGTACAACAATATTTCCAAAATACATGAAGTATAAAAAAGTCATATAAATAATAGATTTCCAGAAATTTTAATGGTATCAAGAAAGTAGAAGAAAAGGTGCCACCTACAAAAGAAAAAATGTAAATATTAAGAATATTGAAACTCTACTCATAAGTCTTTAAAGAAAGAAATCCCTGGAACCATATGACTGTAACGGTGAATATTACACTTTTTTTTTTTTTGGAAAATTAAAACTAATCCTTCTCAAAGTCTTACAGAATGCAGACAAGGTGATAATACATCCTAACTTATTCTGAGTCCAGCTTTACTACACTACTAACAAAAACACTAAAATTAATAAAAAGTAATATGCGAATGAATAAAAACTTTTTAATAAAAATTACCAAACAGTATTCATCAATATAATAAAAGGATTTATTACCAGAGTGCAAGAAAGTCTCAACATCTTCCAAATAGGCCTCAGTGATTGAGTCAATATTAATCAAAGCTTGCATAATTTCTTTATGAAACATATTTAACAGAATATACCAGATTTCCTTAAAAGAACCCTATAATTAGAGCAAAAGGAAAATTTCTGGACAATGTTCATGCTTGAAAACACTATCAGACTCAGTGTTATAAGGATGAAATATTCCCTTTGTCAAATGTGATCATGACAACTTCATAATCTGTTATTTGGCAATAAGATGAGAGAAAAGCCAATTAAAATAGAATATAGAATGAGTAACAGTTTCTGTTTCCATGACATGATCTTATATTGTATCTGTAGAGAACTCTAAAGACTATATACTCACATTCACACATACAGAATACTTATAGGCACTAATGGACATTTGTGTTATATGAAAGTTGCACATAATTTTCAGTTAGATTTATGGTTTCTATCAATGAGTGATGGAAATTAGAAAAAGAGATTACATCAATTTCTGTGATATTTGTGCTCAAAATATATTCAATTAGTATGAAAAAGCTGTCCACAATTGGAATTCATGTTTCCAATTATGTGCCTGATAAATAGTTAATATCCAAATTTATTTCATGCTCCTACAAATCATCTGCTTGCCAGTAAGTGAAGTTAAAGTTGAAAGGCAGAAATAGACTTATTTCCAAGGAAGATATGCTGAGAAAATGGTGAGCACTACAAAGCAATGAGAAAAATGCAAGACTCAGCTACATTGCTGTCCATTTCAGCCCCAATGTGATGGCAAGTAAGCAAAATGCAAAGGAAAAACGGTTGTCAGCAAGTGGAGAATTTGTGACCTTTTCTTCTACATTGCTGTTAAGAATGGAAAATTGTGTAGCTTTTGTGGAAAACATTTTCAAGTTCACCATAATAATGCACATATTAACAAATAATCCAATAACACCATTTCTGGACATATATCTCAAAAACTGATAACAGAATTTCTAATAGACACTTAAACACCAATCTCATCAGTATAGAATTTATGATTGAAAGTAAATACAACTGCCCATCTATAGAAAAGTAGGCAATTTTTTTTCCATATCCATGATGGAATAGTATCCAACTCTAAAAAGTGAATGCAAACCATAAATGTAACCTCAGTATTTGGGCATGAGGCTGAGACAGTAAGATGGAACTATCACGGTCAATCCAAATTGTACAGGATATAGACAACACATGAGTGAGTCTTAAAGTATTATGATAAATGAAGTAAGCCGGACACAAAAGAAGACATATTTTTAAACTCCTAGATAGGGATAACTTAAGGATGTAAAACAGGATGAGGGATGCTAGGGAGCATAGGAGGATCATGGGAAGAACAGGAGGCTATAGCACCTGCACATACATGCATACCCACAAACAGGAGGTAGACGTACAAACATATAACACACATCTCCTTAGCTATTCTTTAGGTGTGAACAGATGCTCCTTGATTTGTTGCAGGACTGAGTTCTGATAGGGACATTGTAAGCAAAAGCAGCCATATATCCAAGAATCATTTAAAATTCCTAAGCATAAAGAATCATACTTTGGAACGTCTGCACACAGTCAATATTTTTCTACAGCCCAGAAAATCTGTACTAGAGCCATGTGGCAGATCTCTCTAGTCTAGTCCTCCCTTCAAAGTAACCATCTATTGTACTTATATAACATTATACCATATTTAAGGTCAGTAAGTTATTAGTTAAATTTTGCTAAATGAGAAACTGTCCCTGCAGATATTTTTTTAAAAAACAGAAACAAAATACCCTGGGAAGATATTGATGTTGTGTGAGAAAGAGTTTGCTCTGAGGGTGTCTTAAGTCACACACTCATTAGAAAGCTCTCTGCGCTATGGGTATTCTTGAACTTTTCCATGAGCCAGCTACAGGCTGCCTTTAAGTTCAAGCTTTGGTGCCCATGATCATGCTACACAGATGCTTTCATGTTCAAGCACAGGTGCCTAGGATCATGTTGTACACATACTTCTGAATTCCACTGCAGGTGCCTATGATCATGCTACACATGCACTTTCATGTTTATGCCAAGATGCCTATGATCAAGCTACACCCATGGTTTCAAGTCCATGCCCAAGATATCTATTATAATTGCTTAGATGTACTTTCATGCTCCAACTCAGATGCCTGTGATAACACTGCACACGTGCTTTCATGTTCATGTCCAGGTGTCTTATGATTATGCTACACCCATCATTTCATGTTCATACTCATGTCTATGATTGTGTTTTTACATATGATTTTTAGTACAACGTCAATTTAATATAAATTATAAATCGAACAATTACAATTATTTTAAAGAGCTGGCATATGGTGTAAACTCCAACAGGCACCATCGTAAGTATCTTCACATTTGTTAGATATCTAATCTCAGGTCTATCTCCAGATGCATTACAACAAATTTACCACAAGAGTCCATCAAATTAATTTATCAAGCCTCCAGATTACTCAGATTATGAGGTGACATATGGAGTTAGCTTAAGCAAATATAATTATAGTAAGCGAATATATCTCATGTTATATCTTAGCATAATCTATGATCATGTGAAAAGAGCCAAGAATATTCTTTGTAGATCTTTGCTTTTCTCACTGAGTTAATGTGGATATAGCAGAGATTGCCTTCGAGATTTTTCTTTCAAGTGCACTCACTTGTCATAGTTTACGCAATCATTCTGAAAGGACACCTTGAGGAAAGAACAATCTGCACGGTGCCCCATCCATGGTTCACAGTAGTTCACAGCTTCCTTACACAGGCTCCTGAAAATTCCTATTTTTACTTTTCAGTAAGTCAGAGAACAAACCAGATATGTGAACAGATATCATTAGATTTAGCAGCAAATTTTAAGTACAATAGACAATTATTGGCAGCCACATAATTATCAATAGTATTAACAGGGAAGACATCATGGGCAATACATAGAAGTTATAGAAATTTTATCTAATTACTTGAGTGCATACAAAATCTAATTGATCATGTATGTTATAAGAGAAACCTGAGATATTAAAGCAGTACATACATATCAAGAAACTATCTTTTTAGCTGTAAATAATCAGTTCCTGCTTGATTTTGGAAGATGGTTCCTTTCTCTTTTTTGAAACAAATAGCTAGGGTTTTATTTGTTTATTGTCTCAATAAAGTTTTTTAAACAAAATATAATTTAATAAGATAAAAAAAAACACATTTAATTTAGACAAGGTAAAACAATGGAAGGAAAAAGTCCCAATAAAAGACACACAAGAATCAGAGACCCACTTGTTCACACATTCAGGAATCCCATAAAAGTGCTGAACTGAAAGCTATAACATAAGCACAGGGGACCTGGTGCAGGCCTGTGTAGCTCTGAGCTTGCTGCTTCAGTCACTGTGAGTTCATATAAGCTTTGATAAGTTGATTTACGGGAGCTTGTTAACCTGGTGTCCTCCATACCCTTTGGCTCCCACATTTCTTCCACCTCCATAGGAAAGAAACAAGAGCACACTGGTCAAAATTCTGTAGGCAGCACCTCTACCTCTCAATATTCAATGAGTTGTGTAGGTGTTGTCTTCAGCAATGAGTCTTTCCTATCAGTTTGTGGAGAAAAATCTATTGACTTGGCAGCAGCCTGGGTTGTTTGAGGATTTCCAAGAGACTCCTTTGGCCAACACCTCAATTGGATTTAACCCAGGACTAGAAGCCTCACTTGGTGACATGAGATGACCAATTAGATCTCTATCTTCTACATTATTTGGAAACTTCATCAGGATTGCTTTCATACATTTTGGGAAATTTTCACTGGACTAGCTTTCCCTACTGCCCTCAAATACTCCTAAACTCTAGCTGTCTCTATTCGTATTTTCCTACCCCACATACCCTGCCACACCACACCTGATCCTTCCATTCCCATCCAATTCCTGGCCTCAGCTCACCCATACATTCAACTGTATTTCCTCCTTCCAGAAGGATCTATGTATTTCCCTCCCTATTCTTTTCGCCTATGCCTATCAGATTATAGCATTGTTATATAATGCCCAATATTTGTATATAAGTGAATACATAGCACAGTTGTTATTCTGGGTCTGCGTTACCTTAATAAAGATTTTTTTTTTCTAGTTCCATCCATTTGCCTGAAATTTTCATGATGTCTTTTTCTTTTTTTTTTAAAGAGCTGAGTAATTCTCTATTGCGTAAATTTGCACTTCTTCATTGTTCTTTTGTTGAGGTACACTTGATTGCTTTCATTTCGGGCTATTATGAATAGAACAGCAATGGACATGTTTGAGCAAGTGTCCCTGTGGTAAAATGAAGCATAGCATCCTTTGTGTATATGTTCAAGAGTGGGTAGCTGGATATTGAGGTAGATCAAATTTTGTCATTCTGAGGAACTGTCACACTGATTTTCATAGTAGCTGTACAAATATGCACCCTCACCAGTAATGTTGGAATGTTTCTCTTATTTCACTCTGAATTAGTTTTAAATTAATGTGAACTAATTTAAATGACAATACAGATTATATTATTTATATTTGCATGTATTCTTTGGTTATAAATGTGTTTGTTCACTCATTGTTATGTACTCTTGGGTATACCCTTAAAACTTTTACTAATCTTATTATCTAAGGTCAAATATAAGATAATGATGGAGGACAGGTATTTTTACCAGGGTATTTTCCATTTAGCTGAGGAGGAACTAAAACTATCTCATTGAAGAATCTGCTTAAACAAAATATGTCTCTGAGAAACATTGGTAACACCTGGTATATATGCTGAATGATACATTGAATATTAAAAGATAGCCTTTGGTGAATGCAGTTTAATTTATATGTTGATATTAGGACATATTAGTAAATAAAATTAACTTACATATTAAAAATATACAATTTCTTTACTTAACAGCAAGCATTAACATTGTTTACTTACACGTTTTCCTTTCTGTCTCCTTTTAGGCTGTACTTTGGAGGTATAAATTTTCTCAGCTTAAAGGCTCATCAGATGACGGCAAAAGCAAAATCAAATTTTTATTTCAAAATCCAGATACTAAACAGATTGAAGCAAAGGTAAACACAAGAAACCCATGACATAATACAGCTCCAATTACATTAGTGGCACTAAGATACAATGATGAAATAGTTTAGGATAAATTAACACAAATGTTCTTTCCTTGTTTTGAAACATCTCTTCCACCCTCAGGAATTTTTAATTTAAGACTATACTTTAAGGCAACAGATTTTCACTAGAAGGCATCACTCCAGATAAATTATTTTCAACTGATTCTGGGTCTTAGTCTTAGTCTTGCATGAACTAAAATTTTGTGGGAATCAAACAGCATGCTAATAGCTGAAGGGGACATACGGAAGTAAAAAAATTAAAATACTTTAAAAACTAGCAGCTTCAGGCTTGGCATGTTGGCACATGCCTTTAATATCAGCACTAAGGAGGCAGAGGCAGGCCTGTGATTTGAGGCCAGCCTGGTCTACAAAAGCAAGTACAGGATAGCCAGGGCTGCATACAGATGAAACCCATTCTCAAAAAAACCAAACCAAACCAAACCAAAATAACAACAAAAAATTCTAGCAGCTTCATAATAATCCATCACTCCTTACATATGGGTAGAAATAAAAAAAAAAATGGTTTTAAACACATCTTGAGAAATTGTTATGTAATTATGAGTTAAAGAAGATCATTTAGTTGATAACTTTTCTCATTGCTTTATATACTTTTTATTATTCTAGAATACATTAGCTATGTTTTAACTCAACAGAAAGTTTAAACACATTTATATTTATATTTATATTTATAAATACAATTGTTACGGTTATTTTTATATAACTGTTTCTCTTAGTTTATTTCTTAACCTGGCTATTACACAAATAACTGACTCTTTCATATTTGTTTATAAAGATTTACAACACAATTGTGAAGAGTTTAAGTCTACTTTTAACCATCTATGTTATCTTGAATCCATCTTTGCGATAATCCCCAAGTTACTTGCTTGTTAGTTTTTTCTTTGCTCCAGCTGAATCTTCTTCATCTTTCCTGTTCCTCTTTTTTTTTTTTCCACAGCAGGGTTGATTTAACTTTAATTTTAATTCTCTTTATAGAATTCATATTTGTTCTAGGTTAACCATCTATGATATTATTATACTGCATACAATGAATTATTCACCCGAATGTGCCTTACAATTATCTTCAGTAGAGTAGTTGCTTCTTTTTTCCAAACATTTTACTTTATTTTATTTTTTTTTAATTAATTAATTTATTTATTAATTTATTCATATTACATCTCAATTGTTAGCCCATCCCTTGTATCCTCCCTTTCTTTCCTCCCTCCCGTTTCTCCCTCTACTCCCTTCCCCTATGTCTGTTCCTCTTTTTGTCTCTGAATCCCTTGCTGAATTCTTGACTTCTCCTACCTCCTCCTCCCATGGGTAGTAGGAAGTCTAGCCCTATTTTCTCCCTTGTTCAATGATTGGCTGCAAGATGGTTTTTGACATATCAGGGGACAGCTGAGGAGCAGAGTTTATACAACATGAAGACAGGAGATTCTTAAAACAAGGCTTGAAGCCAGATATGGGTGGGGTTGTATACAAATCAGCATTTGAATCACACACAATAACCTTATTCCTACATATACTTGTAAAAACTAAAAATCTCAGTTATTTCCATTACTTTATCATGAAATCTATAGCAACACTGTAGTTTACATAGATCATGAAAAATAATTTTCTTTTGTAGAAAAAGGAGTAAATAAATATCAAAATGAAAATTTAATCCTGTGGCATGGAATGCCAATGTACTTCCCCTCCCCTCCCCTCCCCCATGAGGTAAAAATACCACAATTTATTTCTACAATTAATTACTTAAATTCAGGGTTAGCCTTAGACTGACTTTCAAATCCTTTCCAATCATGGCCTTGTGTGAGGTTCTATGCAATCTCCTACATCCTAACCAGAAGCATTTTTTTTTTTTTTTTTTTTTTTTTTAGTTTGAATCTGTAATTTGAATGACAGCACAACAAAGATCACCCAGCAAGGGACATTATGTAAAAAGTTTAAAGCCATTCTCCTCCAACCCCATGCAGTTTTACGAGCCTGATGGGCAGCCCCGCACAGCTAATAAATTGACTAAATCCATGTCATGCCCAGAAGCGTTTCTTTAGACAAGAGGGCTTTGTCTTCCATGTCTACCCATGCCTTTTTTCTACCTTCCTTCTCTTATGCCTACATCCTTCTAGAGAACTCTCTCCTTTCATTTGTATTAGTCTTGGTTGAAGTAGAAACTATGTTCTTCTCTGCAATGTACTCATTCCTTCTCTTTCACATCTGCAAACCATGGAGGGAACCACATTCTTGCCTTGCATTTTATCCCATCCAGTTAGAGAAATATGTCTCATTGGCTGCCTTTTCATATGGCTTACAGTTTTCAGTCCTACATTCTGCTTGACCTCCTCCCTGCATAGCTCTTGCTTTTGTTTCTTGCTTTTTCTTTTCTCCTTAGCTGCCAATAACACATCATTGTGCTTTCCAGAGACTTTCCTATAAAATGAATATTAATGTAAAATTTATTTATTATGGCTTTTGGTGCGTTTCTGCATGTATTCTAATATGGGTGAGCTTTCCGCAATGATTTGATTTTTAGTTGTTACATTTTTGCACCTTTAATGATAGAGCACATTTTCCAAATGAGTCAGTATTGTAAAATCAATCCAGTAATTGCTATTCAGTTTTATACTTCAACTGACTGTATTTATTACAAAGTAGTCTCACCTTCTTTTGTATTGGTTACATGTCAGCTCCATACATATTTATTATCTGTATCCTTTTGTTTTCAAACATAATTATAAATGTAATTCCTTATGTAAAAGGTTTTTTAAAAAGATGCTTGGTTTAAAATGACTCTGAAATTACATAAAAGGCTTTATGGAACCAGAGAAAGAAAAGCTGTAATTAATGTAAGGCTTTGGCTTTGCCCAGTAGGTAAAGTTCATTAAGATCAACAAAAGTGAAAAGAGTGCTTCTTTGGAGAATACTGAAAGTATCACAGAGAATGAAGAACGCATGCATACACAGAATGTTAGGCTGCTAGTCACAATGCTGGAGTGTCAGAGTCTGGACTGGCAGCACTCAGCATCTGCCATAACACTCCTAACAGAAAGGATAGTGTTGTGGAGACAATTGCATGGGAATATTTTATTTTATCAGATAAAGGCCCAAAATTACAAATGATGAGAGCACTTCTTTAATTTAAAAGAATGAAAGAACATAGATAAGATGCACAGTCTCTGTATAATTTTCTATGCCCATTAGCAATGTTGGGAAGAAGTTTCTCTGAGTCCCTGCCAGCACCATAAACGGAAACTACATTTTTGTTTTATTTTTTACTCATTATAATCCTAACTTGCATTTCTCCAGTTGCTTTGAACATAAGCAGCTGTTTGTTGCTTCTATTTTACAATTGTGTTGTTTTGGTAAAAGGTTTTATGTGTTTTGCCCATTTTATAACAGAGCACTTCATTTGTTTTTGTTATTCATCGTCCTTCCATCTCAGGAAGATAGAGTTTGTTAATGCTTACTTGTGTCTTCTTTAGTTTCTTTCACTATCTTTAGTAGTTTGTGCACACACCTTCAGCCTCCATGATTAAATTTATTCCAGATTACTTATTAGAAGTTATTGTAAGCGGAAGCATTTTCTCAGTTTTTTTCCCGCACAGAATTCTGTTCATATATAGGAAACTACTGAGTTTGTCTACTGATTTGATGTTTTACTTCATTGCACTTGATGCTGTGCTCTATAGAATGACGGCAGAGGCTTCTCAATACAGCAGGACCATTACCTCATTGCCTTCTTATATTTGTGATAGAATTTACTAGAATTTTTTTCCTTGCTCAATCATAATTACTTTGTTCATTATGCTACTTTGCTTTTTATAACTGAGCATTTCTTTATAAATACTATGTCTAGGTTCTAAGTATCCAGCAATGTATCTTATAGATGTTTTGTCTAAATCTTTTAAATATAATCTACGTTTACATTCTCTCTTTTTCCCTCTTTACACATTCCTGTTATATCCTGATCTCAGCCCCCTCCCTTCTCTACTTTCAGTCTCACCCTCCCACCCTATTCCTTAATTCTCCCTCCCTTCTTCTCAGAGAAGGGTGCCCCACTGCCACCAATGTGCCCCAGCACTTCATGTTGCATCTGAACTAAGCACATCCTCTTCCACTGAGGCCAGACAAGGCACCCCAGCTAGAGGAAAGTGATCCAACAGCAGTGAACTGAGTCCATGTCAGGGAAAGCCCCCGCTCCAGTGGCTAAGGAAAAGACGAAGCTGTTTGTTAGCTTGTTAAGTGTGAAGGCCTAAGTTCAGCACATGCATGCACTTAGGTTGGTGGTTTAGACTCTGTAAGCCCCCATGGGCTGAGATTAGTTGACTGTTGGTTTTCTTGTGGAATTTTTGTACCCTTTGGATCATTCTAGCCTTCCCCACAACTCTTCCACAAGATTCCCAAATTCTGTCTAATGTTTAGCTGTGAGCCTCAGTATCTGTTTTAATTTGCTGCTAGGTAGAGCCTCTCAGAGGACAATTAGCTAAGCTCCTGTCTGCAAGCATAGCAGAGTATCAATAATAGTGACATGGGTTGCCTCTCTTCCATGGGGTGGGTCTCAAGTTGGGCCAGTCATTGTTTGGCCATTTCCTCAAACATCTGCTCCATCTTTATCAATGCCTATCTTGTAGTCAGGGTAAATATGGGGTCAAAAGTTTTGTGGGGGCTTGGTGTCTCCCTCCTTCCACTAGGAGTCCTGACTGGATATAGGGGTTGTCCACTTCAGTCTCCAAAACCCCTTTGCTAGGAGTCTCATCTAGAGTCACCCCATAACCTCCCAAGAGCCTACCCAGTTTCAAATCTCCAGCTTGTCCCAGAGAACTGCTCCAACAGCTTTCCATCTCTTTCCCATCCCTACCACCTCCCACCCCCACTTTTCCACACCAAATCTCTATCCTCCTTCATATCCTAAACCTCTCTCCAACTCAGATTCATATCTTCATCTATTTCTGATGTCTTTTATTTTCCCTTTGAGTGAGATTCAAACTTCCTCCCTTGGGCCCTTCTTGCTACTTAGCTTCTTTGGGTCTGTGGATTATGGCATGGTTATTCTATAATACATGGTTAATACACACTTATAAGCTAGTACAAACCATGAGTGTCTTTATGAGTCTGGGTTACCTCACTCATGGTGATCTTTTCTAGTTCTATCCATTTCCCTACAAATTTCATGATTTTCTTATTTTTAATAGCTGTGTAGTGTTCCTATATGTATTCCAACGTTCTTTACCCATTCTTCAGTTGATGAATACCTAGGTTGTTTATAGATTCTGGCTATTACAAATAAAGCTGCTATAAACATAGTTGAGCACAAGTGTTCTTCTGGTATGATGGAACAGATTTTGGGTATATGCCCAGGAGGGATATAACTGGACCTTGAGGTTACATCTGAAATATCTCCTCGCTGTCCCACTCTCCCTCACTCTCCTTGCTATGTACCTCCCCTAGTCCTCAGAGAGTGGAGTACCCTTCCCCTAGTCTTCAGAGAGGGAGAGTCTCTTCTTCCCTTTTAAATGACCCTAGCCTACCAAGTCTCATCAGGACTCCCTGCATCCTCTTCCTCTCTGCCCTGGTAAGGCACCCTGCACCCAGAGGGAAGTGATCAAAGAGCAAGAAACAGAGTCCATAGTGGGGACAGACCTTACTACCTTAACGAGGGACCCATATAGAGACTGAACTGTCTATTTTCTATATCTGAGGAGAGGGATTAAGTTCTCTCAATGTATGATACATCAGTGTTCACCAGCACCCTTGGGCCCGGATTTGTTGGTTTTGTTGGTCTTCCTGTGGAGTTCCTGTCCCCTCCATGTCCTTCTATCTCCCCACTCTTCTGTAAGACTCCCTGCCTCTGCTCAAAGTTTGGCTGTGAGTCTCAGTTTCTGCTTTAATCTCCTGCTGGGTGGAGTCCTTCAGAGGACCTCTATGGTACAGGCTCCCGTCCTGTTCTATCTCTTCAACAGTTTCAAATGTCTATTCTATTTGCTCTTCTAAATGATAAGTAAGCTTCCTCCCTAGGGTCCTCCTTGTTATTTAGCTTCTTTAGGTCTGTGGATTGTAATTTGGCTATCCTGTGCTGTATGGCTAATATCCACTTATAAGTGAGTATATACCATATATGACCTTCTGGGTCTGGGTGATTTCATTCAGGATGATCTCTTCCATCTCTATCCACTTGCCTTATCTCCTAAGGTTGTCTTAGTACTCTAGCTCTAATGTCAACGAATAGACATGGAGAGAGTAGGCATCATTTGTTTTTAGCTGATTTTAGTTGAATTGCTGTGCATTTACTCCATTTAATTTTATGTTAGCTATTGGCTTGCTATTTATTGTCTTTATTGTGTTTAAGTATGAGCCTTGTATCCCTGATCTCTCCATGACTTTTACATGAAGGGATGTTAGATTTTGTCAAAGGCTTTATGAGCATCTAACGAGATGATCAAGTAGTTTTTCTCCTTCAGCTTGTTTATATGGTAAATTACATTGATGGATTTTCCTAGGTTGAACCATTCTTGTATCCTTTGAATAAAGCCTACTAGATCATTGTCGTTTTTGATGTGCTCTTGGATTCAGTTTGCAGGTATTTTATTGAGTGTATTAGCATCAGTGTTCATGAAGGAGATTGGTGTGACGTTCTCTTTTTGTTAATTTTTTTTGTGTGGTTCAGGTATAAGGGTGATTGTGGCCTCATAGAATGAGTTTGGCAATGTTACTTCAGTTTCTGTTTTGTGAAATAGTTTGAGGAATATTGGTATTAGCTCTTATTTTGAAGGTCTGGTAGAACAACATTGTAGCTGAGGATATAGATTCATTCAACTGGACAAGGGATGTACTGATACATAGTGCTTTTTTCTCTTGATATAAATGCCAGACAAGAGTAATTCAAGACAGTAAACTCATTGCAAAAATTACCACAGTCACACAGTTGAATAAATGTTCAACAAAACCATAAACAATTCAACATAATGAGAAAGAATAATTATTTGATTTAATGAGATATAGTGATATTTCACTACATGGAACCCATTAACTAGTTACAACATATTAGATAATCTGAATCAAACCCTTATGTTCATATATCATTAGGGATAAAAATTGACAAATTTCAACAATCTTTCATAATAAGTTCTTGCAATGTATTTGTTACTGAAAGAGTATACCTCAACCAAATAAAAAAATAAAGAGGTGACAGGCTAGCAGGTAATAGTCTGGTCAATAGGACCACCTGAAAACATGAGGTCCATAACTAAGGCAGCCATGTTTATGCCTATCACCTCATTTTATACTCAGCTGATGCTTCTTTACAAAACAGTTATTCAAAACAAAGACATTTAGATACTGAAGAAAGAATGTATTTCTGATGACATGACCTTACATGAAATGAAATCCTGAAGACCTTGTCAAAACCATTTAGAGCCCAAAATCACATGAAGTGAAGTAAGACATCCTATTGGGACTCTAGATGAGAGAACCATGTGAGAATAGCAATGTAGAAGAATCCAGTGGGTCCTAGAAACCTACAAGTAGAACATTATGATAGGCAGATTTGGGTCATGGGGACCCACTCAAACTAAGGCACCAGCCAAGGACAATACAGGCGGTAAAATTTAAACCCCTACCCTGATCTAGCCCATGGACAGGACAGTCTCCACACTTGAGTGGAGAGAGGGATTTGACTTTCTCATGTACTCTGGTGCCTCACATTTGACTATGTCCCCTGGAGGGGGAGACCTAGTGGCACTCAGAGGAAGGACAGCAGGTCACCGAGAAGAGACTTGATACCCTATGAGCATATACAGAGGGAGGTAATCCCTCTGAGGAACAGTCATAGGGGAGGGGAATAAGGGGAAAATGGGAGGGAGGGGAGAATGGGAGGATACAAGGGATGGGATAACCATAGAGATGTAACAAGAATAAATTAATAAAAAAATAAATTTAAATTTAAAAAAATCAATTGTTTTCTATATATTAACAAAACCCTGTGAAAAAATTGAGAAAATGCTTCCATTTATAGTAGCTTTCAGAAAGTAATTAAGAATAAATTTAATCATGGAGGTAAATATTTTTGCATAGAGCATTAAGTTATGATGATTGAAGAAAAAGTAAGTATAAATATACGCTATATTCCTGAGATGGAAAAGTTAATATTATGAAAATATCATTATGAATAAAATATAAAGATTCTACATTTCTACAAAAGCAATCATTACTATCATCACAGCAAATAAATAAGACAGACTATTCAATTCCATTAGTATAAAAACAAAATTCAAACACACAAAATAAATCCTAAGGAGCCAAGACACACTTGAGTCCAGACAGCAAAGCCAAAATAATACTCTGCCTGGCTACAATTACAAGCAAAATGACTACTCATTACATACGCTCCTAAAAAAATATAAATAGACACAGTCATTACAATAATTGCACAGGAAAGAATTCATGCATTTAAGCCAGTTGACTTTTGACAAGGATGACAACACGAAAAGATAGAAACGAGACTGTCTGTCCAGTAAATATTAGGAAAATGTTAATCATGTGCTAGAGAATGAAACTGACCTTTTATCTTTTTGTCAACAAAAATAAAGTCAAATGGATTAAATTTAAGGTAAGAAACCATAAAATTATGGGAAAACATATTAGATATTGCTTTAGGTATCTAAGTACACATTTAAACTCAAAATACGAGCCAGCAGAAGAATAAACAAAGGATTACGTAAAACTAAAATGTTCTGCTTGACAGAGGAAGTTAACAGTAGGAAAAGACAACTCACATAATGGCAGAGCATTTTACAAACAATGAATTTGATAAAGAACTCATATTCAAAGCGTATAAGGGATTCAGAAAAATACATAGCAAAATACACAAATTAAAGCATTGATCACAAGCAAAAAGGTACTCATGGATATTTCTTAAAATGGGGCAAGAAAATACCAACAGTTATATAAAGACAAGGCTCAAGTTGATCCTCATGACTGAACTTCATAAAGCCACAATGAGATAAAATTTTACAAATAACTATTATGAAAATGATTGATGATAAATGTCAGTGAGGATATGAAGAATAAGAATCTTTGTACACTCTTGATTAGAATACATATTAGATATTGCATATGTATACTTTAAAATCATCGTGTTTCAGGTATATCGCCACTCACATGTTTGCTACAAAATAATATATGTAAAGGAAGCCTACCAGTTCCTAAACCAATGCATAGATAAATATGTGTTAGCATGATAGGGTGGTATTTAAACATAGAAAAAGACAAGTGCTGTATACAACAGAAAGGCAGCAACTGTATATAATACTACTTATATATGGATATAAAAGAATGTAATGGTAGTAACAAAAGGAATATTGTAAGAATAAAAGTACAACTAGGGAGCAATGCTGTGAGAGGATCCTCAATGGCATTGTGTTTCATTTAGAAAGAGGGATAAAGGGTATGTTTTAAGGGTAGGAAAACAAGTCCACTGGCTTTTCCAAAGTTCATCCTTAAGGAACAAGGCCAATGATGAGCAAATTCTGCTTCAGAGATTTTTTAAGTGACATAATTACTTGCTTTCTGGTGTGCATCTATTGGTATTTATGGTTCTGAAGCTTTTGAAGCATGCTACACACAGAAAATGCCCAGCGAATTTGTCATTCTGTTGTTCGACTTTTCCTGGAAGTTGAAAGTGACTCACTGTCACTCTTCTTTTCAGAATGCCCTTGTGTTTTTTGTGTATATCTTATGGGATTATCTCTAACTTTTATTTGGGGAAAGAAATTGGCAAAAGAAATCTACTCCATCATCGTTGAAATAGCAACCAATCATGCTCTTAAATACCTTTAACACTAATTCTAAAACACTTGCCTATTCTGTTCCTTGTTTCTACCTCTCATCAGGTGCTAACCTGAACCCCCTGAATTCTCAGGTAATTAATATTATTCCTTCTCAAGTATCTCATGGGGTTGAAGACCAGATAATTTAGTTTTACAATTAAGCTTAGTTGTTTAGTGGTTAAGATGTTTTTAGGTCTAGAGAGATGTTCTAAGTTGATAATGAGGATATATGATAAATATTGATTTACATTCATAATTTTTTGGCTATTTGTATTTTGAAGCCTTGAATAAAAAATCTTTCCTATCTTGGTGCATCTAAAATTCTGAATGTAACATTTATATAATTCCTGACTGTTTCATGGTTCTTCTTGCTGTAGATTGTTTATTATATATATATGAAATAACATAAATGCATATGTATAAAATAAAAAATATTTAAAAATGCTCCAGAAACTTTAAAAATGGTAATATAGATTATGTTATAGAAGTGGCTTATTTTTGAAACAATCTTTCCAGATCAACCTGGCTAGCCTCATGATTTTATGTCCCAGTCTCTCAAGTGGTATAATTAAAGTCACTTGAAAACACACTGGAAAGACATGGTTTTTGTTCCAGTTTGAAAAATGTAGTTTAGCAGAACGTAGTGAGAAGAATTATGATTATGTAGGAAGAAAGATATTTAGGGCTACTTTGTAAAACATTAGGTATTACATAAAATAAACTTCTAGTTTTCACTTTTTAAAAAATCTGGTTTATATCATTATAGTTTACAGATGATTCAAATACTAAATAATTTACAGAAAAATTTAACTTTTTAAACATTTTTTTTTTGCAATCCCTGAGGTTAATGATAAATCTCATTGAACTTTTGTTGGATTCACCAAAGGAAATGTTAAGAAGAATTCACTCAGATATAGCTGCTTCTCTCTACCCTTCTTACTCTACGACCATCTGGCCAAACATTTTAAAGCATAAAAATATTAAACAACAGCCATTAATAGAAGTCAAATTTTTCTCTGACCATCTTTTGTGCAATATGAGGAAGTAGGTCTCTATAGCTAATGTCAAAAGTGTTTTTAGGACAAATTCTTTGTTATTCAATATTTTACTAAAGTAGGTCATTATTTTATGCTTGAATATTTTTAGTTTGGGAATAAAATCTAAAACTAGGAGTTTCACTTAACTTTGCATTAACATATACCCAAAACTCTTATCAGAATTTACCATCAATGAAATCTCTGCATACTTGAAAGCCAATTACTAAGATAGAAGAAACTATTTTCCTTGACAAGGAGAAAATGTTTGCAATTAATATTGAAAGCTTTGGATCCACACATGTTACCATATCAGGAAATAATTCACAGAGAGAGAGAAAGAGAGAGAGAGAGCTCTCATATATGTACCACATATAATAAAAATATAATATAGATATAATAATATATGAATAGAAGATCCTGTCTTTATAGGAATATGAGATTGGGTAATTTATAATCAACAGAGATATATTGACTTTGTTTCTGAAATCTGAGAAGTCCAATATACTGGCATGGATGGACATTTAGTGTGATGGAAGGATAGAGGTGGGAAAGAAGAAAAAGAAACAGAAATAGAGAAAAGTATAAAGAAAATGAAGGTCAGTGATCAATACAGAGAATGTATTCTTTAATAATAAAATAACTGAATATAATAGTGAGGCCTCATAAGCCTATTCACATTTTTTTAGGTTCCTGACCATCACAGTGACAATTAAATTTTATTACAATTCTAGTAGAAGAATTCAATGAATGTCATACTGTTATGCTGTACTTCTAAGTAATGACTTTTGTTAATAATATTCAAATAGAGCTGTATGTTGTGGTACACGCCTTTAATCCTAACACTCCAGAAGGAGTGGCAGGCAGATTTCTGTGAGTTTGAGGCAAGCCTGGTCTACAAACTGAGTCCAGGACAGCCAGGACAATAAGAGAAACATGAAAAGCCACAAGAGCAAAAAACAAAAAACAAAAACAAAAAACAAAAAAAAACAAAAAAAAAGGAAAAAAAAGAAAGAAAAAAGAAAAGGAATAATTCAAATATATTGAGTAAAACTCAAAACAGATATTGAATGTGGATAACCTCTACCAATCTGCATTTTCTTATTATAAATTATGGAAAGAAGTACATGCCTTAATGACTTGCAGTACATAAAACTGTTCTGCGAAGCAAACAAGTCATGAATATGTAATCTAGATGACAGGTTCTCAGAATTCATGATGTGTTGAAGTAATCTAAGTGAAGCTTGCTTGGCACTTCATGGCTGATAAATAAGTCGGCTTAATGTTCATAGGTAGGGTGAATAACTAGGATCCTGGATATCTCTGTCAAATGTAATCAAAGTGTCAGTTCCTTAACCATTCTGCTGATTTCAATGCCTGACTCTTTCTAGAACTGAAGATTCCCAAAGCTCAGAGATACATGATTACTTCCTGTCAGGTACCTCTTATATCTGTATTTGATACTTTATTTCCTACTGCAAAACAATAGAATAATAAACAAACAAGCAAGTAAGCTAGAATCCCAAAGTTGATGTTGGCATTATTTTGTATGAAGCTTACACATCGTCTTGTTTGTTATTGTCATTTTTGCTGTTCTTAAAGTTCACAGCTAACTTCCAGAACAGTCTATGTACCAGATGTAGGGGCACACATCTTTATTCATAGCACTCCCTAAACAAAGGCAGGTAGACGTCTGTGAGTTCTGGGCCAGCATGGTCAAAGTCAGTCAGAACAACAAAGTAAGATCCATTTCCAAAACTAAAATAAAATATAATAACAATAATAATAACAATAATAATAATAATAATAATAATAATAATAATAATAATAATAAAAACAACAGCAATCAAAATTAGTTTAAAAAGAATAGGCTTTGTGATGAAATAGGTAGTTTGTCTGAGTGCTGTATTAACATTTTCCAATAAGAAAGTACTAGTGTATACTTAAAACTAATGGAAGCATTTTCAAAATGGAAAAAGTAAACAGAACTTTAACCTAAAAAAATTGGTTAATTAGATCAGTACTATGCAGGACTATCAGGATTATGCAAAAGCGATGCATACTTTGGTTTAGAGTAGTTGCATGATACAAGAGCTTTACCTCTTAGTTTAGGACTTTAAATGCTACAATTCTTCAGTGATATTTGGTACTCCCAGTTGTAAGCCCTTTAAGTGTGAGAGTGACTAGATTCCACTTATGAGGGCCTTCAAGCGCTAGGCTAGGTTCCACCCATAGAGCACTCTAACAACTACAAGGCCTAGCCCAGCCCCTCCAGACTTAGGCAGCTGAGTTCTACCTATCAGAGTAAAAAACCCAGGCTTGGGACTTGAAAGACCACCAATCACACCGTGGAAATCTCCACCCTGGAAAACCCTCTACTCCTCAAGAAACTCTGTACAAATCTTGTCTTTTGCTCAATTCTCTGATGCTTCTTACCCAATCAGATGCAGCCATCCTCCTGATTTTTCCCTTTTAAGTACTCTCTTGTGTGCAGTTTGTTGTGGTTTGACTTTGCGGTACTTCTTGGCTATCAACTGCCAGAAAATGTTCCTCTTCTGAGCTATAACACTTGCACTTGGGAACACCACTTCAACAGAGCTGTGTAACACTTGTCCTGTTGAAATGGCCCCTACCCTCACCCTGGACAGGAACCATCACACTTGCAGTGGGGAAGCCTGTCCCCTCAAGGCTGTAACACACCAGTGTCCAGACATTGTCTGACAGTGTTCTCAATGAGCCACTAACATGAAAGTAATTATGCAATTCCAATATCTATGTAGAACATTCCAGTTCCACCAAAGTCTTCAAAATATGTAAGATAACTTAAAAGCAAACATGAGAGTATAAATCTACAATTTAGTGTGTTTCTACTTTTTTATCAAGTCCTAATAAATGTCAAGAGATAAAGTTTAATAGTGAACTAATTACTCAAATCACAGAGAAATAAACTCTATTGTCACTGAGATTCTGAAATGGCCCCCCCAAACAAAAACAAAAGAAAATAAATATGTATCTTGGGTGAGAATCTATATTGACCCACTAGCACTGAAATGCTATTATAAATATCCATGTAAATTCATTAATATTAGTTGAACACACAGTTTCTGAAAATTTCTGCGCTTTGGGCATTTAAAAAAGATTATAAATCAATATGGGTTGGCATTAGAAAGGGAAATAAAGAAATCTCAAATTCTACATCTCTGGAAAAACAATCAGAACATATTCAAAATAATCAGAACTATTTTTCAGAACTCTGAATGTTTAATGTAATTGTATTTTGCATGAAATCTCAACAATAGGGTTGCCGAAGCAGAATACATTCAGTGCAACATCAACATGCCAATATGTATGGGGAAATTTTTAAAAGGTCTGGGAGAATAGGAAAATAGAAGGATCCAGATGATCCTAGAAACCTACAAGTAGAACGTTATGATGGGCAGATCTGGGCCCAGGGGTCCTGCTCAAATTATGGCACCACCCAAGGACAATCCTTGCAGGAAACTTCGAACCCCTATCCAGATCTAGCCAACGGACTGGACATTCTCCACAGTTGAGTGGAGAGTGGAATCTGACTTTCACACGAACTCTGGAGCCCCATATTTGACGGTGTCTCCTTGATGGGGAGGCCCTGTGGCTCTCAGAGGAAGGACAGCAGGCTACCAAGAAGAGACTTGATACCCTATGAGCATATACAGGGGGAGGAAGTCTCCCTCAGTCACAGTCATAGGGGAGGGGAGTTAAAGGAAAATGGGAGGGAGGGAGGAATGGGAGGATAGAAGGGATGGGATAATAATTGAGATGTAATATGAATAAATTAATAAAATATATTAAAAAATAAAAATAAAATAAAATATAACTGAACAACAACAAAAAAATAAAGAAAGAAAGAAAAAAAAGAAGAAAGAAAGAAAATCCATAAGCAATCAATGGCTACTAAGAAAAGGAGAATAGTCTTCTCTAGAGATAAGCCTCCCCTCCTGCTAGGGTATCAAATACTGAGACGTCATCCCTAAACACATATACGTAAAAACAACACTAAATGGACTTGGCAGATTGTATTAATATATACATATATATGCATTTTCTTATTATTGTATGTATATCAGTTTATCTATTTACATGCAAAAATAGTAAGTAAAGAAGAGGTCTTGAATTTGAGAAGAAGTGGGTTACGTGGGAGAGGTGGAGGGGTCTAGAGAGAGTTAGAAATGATGTAAATCTATAGTTGTTAAAATTCTCAAAATATTAAAAATAAATTTAAAAATAATTTAGGTATACCTGGGTGTTGAGGTAGAGTGGGGACTGCCTCTCATAGAACTCTAGTGCAGCAGATTTGATCACTTCCCCTCCTTGGTGCAGAGGCCCTGCAGTACACAGAGGAAGGGAAGCAGGCTGTCCATCCAGATGAGACCTGATGCAGCATACAGAG
>OU015743.1:77285999-77326205 GCA_907169655.1 Acomys percivali | reverse complement strand
CATTACATTATTTTAAATTATATTATTTTAAAGGGTTTATTAAGGTATTAAATTAAGTTTAGCTGGAAGTGCTGTTTTTTTACTTGTTGGTTTCTTAACTCTGAATGAGTTGAGACCATATCCAAAGGAACCTGTACTTTCTGTGGTTTCAAGCACATATTGTGAGATCTTACATTATCTTAAGAACAAGAGTAATGTATTGTTCACCAATTGCTTAGACAAACATTCTTCTTTTTATTTATTTATTATTCAGTTTCAAAGTACAGCTGCTTAATTTGGAGTAGAAATATCCTCTTCAGTTTTCAAAACATAATGTCCCAGAATAGGAATTCACAATACATATAATTTGAATGTAGAATCACAGGAAATACATACCTGTCTCCTTCTGAATAACATTCTCTGAAATTATTCTGCAAGAAATGGTCTTAGAGGCCATGGCATATGAGTCTGACTAGAGGTTCACTGCTAGCTGTTCAGTTTGTGATGTGTCCATTTCCTTAATAGTTGTAGTTATCACTTTCAAGTATAAAACATTATGAGAATGCAATGCATAAAACCCTGCATCTCCAGGCAAGTTCCAGGCTTCTGTATCCTTAAACATATAGTTGAAAGAAAGCCCACGGATAAAACAGAAGCAGGGGAACTTAACTGGAGAAAGATGCATTTTCAAGGCAATAAACAGGCCAGAGGAAAGAAAGATCTTAGTTTTTCAGCAGCCACTGAACACAAATGTAGGGATTCATGTCACGCACCATAGGCATTTTGGCTCATTGCATAGCATGTGCTTTCTCAGGTCTTCTGGTACAAGCACTCTAAGTATGACTTCATTCACTTCATATCTCAGCAGCATCTTAAAGCTCCACAAAGGTGTGCACATTTTTCCATTGAAGTGAGCCTTAGGTCATCTCTAGTAGCCGTGTGCCTTGCACACTTAGCCAGGTGTGCTCAGACCTGGCTGGGGTTATCAGACTTCTTTTTTGCCAACTAGTTTTCTAGTATGCTGATTTTGTGCATGCTCTCTTGATTTTATTCATCTTCTCCATGCTCCTCTTCCTCAAAGCGAAACACCACAGAAAAATGTACCAAACATTTCTTACACCATGAAGTATTCCAGAGTTGGTCTAAATACACAGCTCCATGTATGATAATTCCCCCTGGTTAATTCCAATATGGGTTTAGAGTGTGAGAGAGAGTATGGTACAATGATGGGTATGAACATAGACTAGGAAGTCTAATAATGCGAGACTTAAGCCCAGCCATAATAGTGTGAAAACAAGGTCAATAATCTGTGTCCACTTGCACTGAAGAAGAGAGATCTGGGAGAACATCTGCTCTGAAGACATAAACTTCACTTATGTTCTCATTCCACTGGATGACATTTAAATCACATAGTTATTTGTATGGTTTTTGAAAACCTGAACATGATCATTGTGACTCAATAAGAAGGAAAGATGAGGTGAGAGGTAGCAGTCTTGTGCCCCATATCTCAGACCTCAGACAATTCCAGTCACCACAATTACTACCTCCAGTATTAATTCCATCAATTCTCCTCTGCTCTTCTCAAAAATCACACACACTGTCTGAGGCCTAGTGTCACTCGTTTCCTTCAATAGCTCCACATTTTATATGGAGAATTTTCAGTATAACACGTCTTGTCACTTCTGTCTTCTCTTTCAACAATTCCTACTATGTTTACAGTAGTCACATGCTGCAGATATGGTATGTGGTTCCAATTCAATAACAGACATGTACTTTTTGTCTACCACGTAATTGCTTCAATGGACTATTTCTTTATGGCTCCTTTGAGTTAAAACTACTAATTGCCATGTCTTTTTTTTTTTTTGAAGAGGACATGGATGTGCTTGGCAAAGTTATCTGTTACCACCTGGCATTGTTGACAATATGGCAGGAGATGTATGATGGTTACCAGGAACCTCGTGCTATCTGATGTCACCGTCATCACTGTGAATAAATTAATAAAATATATTTAAAATATTCTCATAAAATCTCTAAATTCCATGTTCAATCTCTTAAATCTTCCTAGAATACCTCTACATCATGGTCTCCAGGATTATACATGTCCTGTGTGGGATACTTTCAAAGGAAAGCAAGCAAGCAGTCAAGCAAGATATATTGCAAGGGAGCAGATATAAAGCCCATGTATGAATGGAACAGGAGAATGAGTGAGAGAAAAGAGAGACCATCCTCTATGCATTCATACAGTTATGACCAGGGAAGCCCTAGGCATGGCAGTGGCTGTAAGATCTCCTTATAGAAACAGAAACCTGGGGAGGTGACGTTGAATTAGGGTCAATTCTATCTGCCTCCTTCTATTGTTTATAATTGTCTATTTCCTCCCACAATCCAGTACAAACCCCAAAGTGGTAAAGATATGAACTTTTTAATGTCTTGATCAACATAAACATCAAATTATGGAAAACTACTGCACTATGTGGGTTGAATAATTAGAAAACTTAATCTTACTTAAAATGCCTAAATATTTAGATGTTTGGAGAGCTTGTAAAACAAATTATAATCAACTTAATAGGAATACCTTTTGAGAAATACTGTTTTAATATTTGTGCTCCATGACATTCAAAAATATTCTTCTCCCAAACCAAATGAAGTCAGCAGGAAACACACACACACACACACACACACACACACGAATATGTATATATATATATATATATATATATATACATATATGTATATTTGGAGAAGATGAGGCCATAAATTTAAGAAGGGTTAATGGGCATGAGAGGATGGAGAGGACATGGTATAAACTGGACAGAGGAAAAAAGAGAAGGAGAAATGATATGATTGAATTTTAATTAAGTTTTAATTACAATGGACTAAACCTTATATAATATGATCAAATTTTTTAAAGACTTCCTTGCTAGAACAATTTTTGAGAACTGCACTAATGAAGTGAATCCCTAGATGAATCCTATTGGGTTCCTATTGCAAAGCTCCAAAAAACACACTAAATTCTGTTAATTAAGCAGCTCTCTGATGCATTATAATCTCTTCTAATAGGCTGGATATCATCGTATAAATTGCACACATTAGGAACAGTATGCCAGTTGTAATTCTTATCGTTCACCACAAACATGTACTTAAATAACTACAATGTGTCATTAATTTCAGTGGTTTACTACATATACCTTATCTTCACCGCAAGTGTAAATAATCTGCATATTAAGCTCATTAAGCATGTAAATCTATTAATCAGTGCCAATCTTCTTAGCATTATATGTCTATGAGAGTATTGTATTTTCATATTTCACATATACTTGATTCCAAATGTTCTTTACACATAGCAATGACCACTTGTTGACAGTTTTGTCAAGAAATTGAGTTCCCCCCCTGATGTATTTCTCTTTTTCTTTCAGGAGTTGGAGTTTTCAAATTTATTTGCTGTTCTTCACTGTATTCACTCATTTTTTGCTGCCAAAGTAGCCTGTTTGGACCCTCTGTTTTTAGGTAGTCAGGCTGCTGCTGCTGCTGCTGCTGCTGCTGCTGCTGCTGCCGCTGCTGCCAGCTCTGCTTCTACAAGCAAAGCAAAACATATGACTTGACATGATGATCTCTGCCAGACAATCCTCAGGGTCACTTGTCACTTCTATCCTGGGGAGACCATGCTGTCACAAGGTCAATGGTGGAGTCAGACTGCAACTGCAGAGGAGAAAGATGAGGAGACATCTGCCACTGACCTTACCCTGGCAGCCTTCTCCAGGTGACCCTGGAGGGACAGAGCAGCCTATTCTTTCTGTACTGATGTCTTATCAGGACATGGTTGTCACCATGTATGGTGACAAAGAAATGATTGGTGTAAAGTATGTAAATAATATAAAAATTGTAAGCTACCTATAAATAAAAATATTAATTAAATGGTTATTTCTCTATTTTAGATTATTTTGTATGACAAATGCATATTGGGCAAGATCATGACCCCATGCTGTATCATTGTATTATGAGTACAAAGAAGTTAGAAAATAAGAGCAAGGCAAGTAGCATGCAAAAAACAAAAAACAAATGCCCTCAAGGACAGAAGTACCTTAAATTACCCATGTGAGTTCCTTCTTGTATTTCCATGCCATGGTTTCATATTAGAATGACAGTTGTGTTTATCTGATTGCAAATTATTCTACAGAATAAAGAAAATTTCAGTGGCCTGTGAAAACACACTAGGAAATTAAACAGTTTCTCTTTAGAGACTGTTACCTAAATATTTTATATTAGAAAATAGTATTACTTATGAATGTCAAAACATTTATGACTCTCCTGTTCTTCATTGAAACATATTTTGTTTACTTTTTCCCTAATGAGGTTTATAAACAAGCTAAACTTTCAAAAACTTAAATGACCCAAAAATCTTACAGAGAAAATAATATCAATAAACTCTGTGTAAGGGAACAAGTTTTGGTAATACTTTTCTATTGAGTCATGAACCAAAAGTTTTTGGAAAAGTAGACACAGGAATTATGAGACATGGTAATATTTTCAATTTAGTATATGTATGAGTAAATTAAACGAGATTTGAAAACAAAAGTCAAAATGAAAATGTATGTCATAGAACTCCATGGAGAGTGATTCAGTAGTGTAAAATAAAACACTACACTGCAGTAGCTAGTTTGGGAAGGGAAAAGGCGGAGATGACTGTGTAGTGGTGGGCACTCACAGCTGAGAGTTGGAGCTGACTAGTTGCACAAAGCAGGGAGCATTTGTTATCCTTCACTGAGGCTCTGTTCGTATCTACTTTTAAGCAACTAGCTATTTATTGAAAGTAAAAATAAAACCCAGTTTTATTGGTACACATTTTAATTGGACATTGTTTGATCCCTTTTTAAATAACCAGGTTTCCAATAAACAGTTCAATATTCCTTCCAGAAATATAAGACTGAAGAGAAAAAAAATTATTTGTGTAAAGGAACACTTATCCATGAAAGAGAAGCCAGCAAATAGTGAGATGTTTCCATAATCATTAAAAAATATTAATTCATGTTGCCTTAGGTTAAGTGAAATCTCTTAATGAGATATTAAAAGTATAAGTTGGATCTAAGATGTCTGACAAATGAACAGAAGATTTTGATAATAAAGGTTTATAAGTCTATTTTTACACAAAAAAATTCAATCTATACCCATAATAATCATTTTGGGATTACCGCTTACTATAACAACCAAACACAAAGGTTATGGTAAACTTTTAATATCACTAAAATCTTAGTTCTGTCTTTATAATAAAAGAGAGAAAAGGAAAAGAGAGACACAACTCACTATCTCTCTGAAAGCTCTGCTATGGCATATGCTGCCACCCCATGGGACATTTGACAATGGACTGCCCTTTAACAGCAATGTAAGTAAGATATAACCTAGAATTTAAAACTATACAGAGGTTTTTGGGAATCATTTAAAAGCCTGGAGAGATGGCTTAGTGGTTAAGAGTTATTGTGGCTCTTTCCTGGGCCCTGGATGATTCCAGCACCCATGCAGTGACTCACAACTACAGTTCCAGGGATTCTGATGGCCTCTTCTGAGCTCAGTAGCAGCAGGCACACAGGTGAATATATACATACAGGTGAAATGCCACATAAGATAAACCTAAAAGTAGATTTTACAGAATTCCATTTAAAAAACAAAAAATGAGTAAAGTCTTTATTAATTGTTATATCAAATATCCCAACAGTGTTCATGTTGTGAAAACAGTAAAGGTTATAAGATTAGATCTTGAGTGTAGAGTTCGTGTCTTACGTGTACTTACAGGCACATGAATATATGTATAGAGACAAGTAAAAAATATGGAGCTTAATTATACTGAAAGACAATGTTTCACCTACATATATAGCATATTTTAAATTCAGCTGTAAAATATTTCTTGAATTAAAACCTATTAGAACAACCTTATTACTGTTGCTTTTCATAATATTGGTTAAAATAACACCATGCTGAAATTGATATTTAACATTACTAGTAGAATAGGACCAATTAGGAAAAAACTGTTCTGATTTTCATCAGCTTAACAGTTAGTGTTCAATGTTTTCTTTATGGTGATTAGGCTTTGTCATTTGCTGTAATGTGGGATACTTGCATGAA
Source organism: Acomys percivali (assembly GCA_907169655.1). Lineage (NCBI taxonomy): Eukaryota > Metazoa > Chordata > Mammalia > Rodentia > Muridae > Acomys > Acomys percivali. Next base: position 77,320,109 of record OU015743.1, on the reverse strand, counting down.
ATTTAGAAATTAATCAAAACACATATATTATTTCTCATTAACTTAGGTTCAGACACCAGATATTTTTTTCAACAATCCCAAGTTTCAGTATTAAGCACACATAATGCTTAATGATGGGTTAACTCCTCCAGTTTTTGCTGGATGATTATGAACATACATGAGTATGTATTGATCATCAAAGGGCTTATTACAATGTACACAGTACAATCTTAAAGGAAAATGTAGTTATGTGTGCTGGGGACATGTGTTTAACAGGACTTTATTTTTTTTCTTTTTTTTTTCTTTTTTCTTTTTTCTTTATTTTATTTTTTTATTTTATTTTTTTATTTTATTTTTTTATTAATTTATTCTTGTTACATCTCTATGGTTATCCCATCCCTTGTATCCTCCCATTCTCCTCTCCCTCCCATTTTCCCCTTCTTCCCCTCTCCTATGACTGTTCCTCAGAGGGATTACCTCCCTCTGTATATGCTCATAGCGTATCAAGTCTCTTCTCGGTGACCTGCTGTCCTTCCTCTGAGTGCCACTAGGTCTCCCCCGCCAGGGGACTTAGTCAAATGTGAGGCACCAAAGTACATGAGAAAGTCAAATCCTTCTCTCCACTCAAGTGTGGAAAACTGCTAAGTTGAGAGTGTCTTTTCTGTGATAAAGATAACACGCCATCTGAAATGAAGTGTATCAAAGCAATGGAAATTTGACTTTGTTAGAGTACACCTCAAAATTATTTTAATAGATGATTTAAACATAATAACTACCCAATGCTTCCAATGCTACCCAATGCTTGTTTTTAAAGAGCAGGATGAGCTGGTAGTTTCTCATTCATATTTCAGGCATGAGTTGATTCGCTGTTTTTAAGCCCTTGCTCATAAAACCATTATTCATTAAGCAGAAGAGAAATTAATGTAAAGTCAATATTGGCAAGTAGAGAAAGCAAGTCCATGTAGGCAGTGTGGTTGCCCTCTAGACACGTTAGCTGATGAATCCACACATCCCTTATTTACAATGACAAAGGCTGTTCATAGTCTAGTCCATGCTGAATGCTGGACTTTGGTGAAGCCTTACTTATCATTGAGAAACAATAGTCTGACCAATTCCTTCACTTTACTGTTTCAAGCCAGCAGGATGGAAAAGCTTTGCCAGTGCAAGGACAAGATTGTGCTTAACTTTGGAAGGTAAGTGTCTGTGTTCCAACTAAAAGACAAATACTTTGTTCCTGTGGGCTTTCATGTGCTCATAAGCTTAACAATGCTCTTGATCTCTAAAATTGCTGTTTGTGTTTTATTCTGACTCATTAATACATAAAAGTCGTGTCACATTACATTATAGCTTACCTTTAAAGATGAATAAAGTAGTACAAATGTTATATATTTTATATATATTATAATGCAGTAAAAAGGAAAGATAAAATGTAAATATATTTATTTCTTATTTAAATGTTTCATGGATGTTTGTAAGACGTTAATTCAGATCTGTGACACCATGCCACTCTGTCTTTGAGTTCTTTAATGTACTATTACTAAAATGATATACTTTTTTAATGAAGCATACTAGAAAATAAAAATGAAAACTTTTACTACACTCAATTTTGTATTTCCTTGCCTGGCTTTGATATGTACATTTAATATAAATTCACAGTATAATCCTGACAGAATAAACTCTGAGGTAAGAGGGAAAATCAGACATCTCTACCAGAGGACTAAAAACCATTTGGAACACAATCTGCTCTGACTCATTAATATGCATGAATGTTTGATTTCTGACATCTGAGAGACTGCATGGACCTAAGAAAGTTGCTATATGCCAAATTAGTTAAAAACCAAGGAGTTACAACTCTTTTGAAAGCATTACAACTTTGATATCTATGTAATGATCCATTAGAGATGGGATCTATATTGATAAGCTAGGTCAAGGGCAAGGTTATATTGTCACTAATAATTGAGGAGCAGTTATTGTAGTATCATGTGCCATTCTCCAAGATCACAGTAGTTTTCCATGTGACACCGGTGTCATAAGAGCATGATCACAACCATCACTTTAAAACAGTTCTGATATTGATTTTGTCCTTGTTACTAAATGTACTTTAAAACTTGTCTTACTTGTTGTTTTCCAGTTTAGTAACAGAAAGACAACTAAGCCTTCTCTGAAAAAATAATAACTACCCATCATGTATAATAACAATAACTGAAGTGAATACTAAGGAGGAAAAGATACAATAAGTCTTTTTCTTTTTTCCACTTTTTATTGGTTCTTCCTTAATTTCGCACGATGGACCCCAATCACAGTCATCTCTCCTTCCCTTCACACCCACCCTCCACCCTTGCAACCTCCATTCCCAACAGAGATAAAAAAATCTCATCGTGGAAGCTGCAGTGTCACAGTGTATCCCACAGTATACCCCTTTGTACACACTACTTTGCTTATAAATGTTCATTACAAGGATTTATTGGTCTGGCTCGGGACTTATGGCTTCTGCCACTCTTATCAATACTGGAAACTCACAGGGCCACCCTCGGGATATCCTGAAGTTGCCCTGTGTCAGGGAGATCCCATAGCTTTGGATCTGTAGGACCAGCCCCTTAATGCATTTTTCCAGTTCACAGATAAAGTAGATGTTGGCGTGGGCCAATTCAAAGCCCTGGGCTGCTCAGGCCACAGGCTCTCCCAGTTTAATGCCCTTAGGTCCAGCTCTCCAGAAACCACTGAAACCAGAGTCAACTCTGCCCTGTTGCCCAGGCTAGGTGCAGGGCTGGCTCTCTGCATTGTTGTACCTGGTGAGGGACATGACCACTTCTCCCACATCCACGACCCTGGGGCCAGCTCTCCAACCTCCCACAGACAAGAGATACGACCTGCTCTCCTGCACTTACTCACTGTATCCCCCACATCCACAGCCAGCTCTTCTGTGCTTTCCAGGAGAGGCCTGGATCTCCAGAGCGCTGCAGCAGAAGAGCAGGACTAGCTCTCTTGTTTTCATGACCCCACTACCAGATCTCCAGTCTGCTGTAGGTGGCAAGTGGTAAGGGTAGGAGAGGGCATCTCTCCCTCTCCCACACTGGTGCATGTCAGATAAGTTGCCTGGGAAGATTTCCATTGGTCTTATGCTCAGGGCAACTTACCCCCAACTCTTGAAATGTGCAGCCTGCGTTCCCCAGCACTGCAGCTTGCAAAGGGTGAGATCATCACTTCCGCTCCTGTGCCGCGAGGGCCTGCTTTCTAGCTCTCTCAAGATGCCCAAAAGAGGGATGAGGCCAGTTCTGCACAGCCCTTAGACATCAACATGTCCCAGACAGCAACCCGGGCCTTTGGAGGTAACACAACCCTGCTACTGCAGAGCCATGGACCTAGATGTGGCTTCTGGTGGTAGCACAGGCAAAGACGTCATCATTGTCCCAGGTAGCATCACCAGCTACTCACATCAGTCTGTTCCTCACACTCCTGAGTCTTCAGTTCTGCCTCTCTTCATTGTGCCCACAGCCTTTTGTTTCTCGTTCTCTTTCATTTCTCTGCCACTTACATGCTCCTTTTAGTGGTGCCTGGGGTTGTATCAGGAGTGGTCTTAGGATTTTATGCCCTGGCAAAGGACATCCCAGGCATTTTCTGCTCTTCCCACCTACCACTCAGCCTGTGCGGCCCTGGACTGGTGGTCATCTCAGGCTAGCTCCCTGTCCAGGGCCCCCTGGAGCCAGACTTGTGGTCATCTCAGGCCTGCTTTTGTTTCCAGAAGTGTTAGGTTACTAATTATTCAGATGTTCATGAGTCAGAACTCTTGAGTTTAGACATAGCTTCCTTCCTCTCGGGCACCTACTGATATGCGTGAGACAGCAGCCATGCCTACAATGTTTCTAGGGGCAGGAAAGGGTAAGGCAACACCACTCAAATAAATGGACACAAATGAAGTGTTTTCAGGTGATAGACGCACAGGTTCATTGAAGTGTCTGTATAAAAAAATCATGTTGGTTAGACCGGTGTAGTGCTGGTTTAGCTTGAATAATGTCATTGGTTTTCTCTCTAGCACAACAGATAGTAATTATAATTGATATAAAATATTCCAGCATTTTAAAAAAGCAATGAGAAACAGTAATTTAAAAATATACGAACAAAGTTAACACAAAACAGATGTTTCCTTTTAAAGGCATTTTATTAATCCTTTAAGAGTTTCATATACGATATTTTTATGATATTCAGTCCCCCTTTTCCACTTCTCCATAATCTGCCCGCATCTTCCTACATCATTTTTTCTTTATTTTTTTATTGTTTCAAATTTACATCCTGATTGTAGCTCCCTCTCTTCTCTCCTCCCATTTCCACCCTCCCTTTCTTTTTGCTCCATCCCCTTCCCTAGTCCTCAAAAGAGGAGCCTCCTCCCGACCACCCTGCTAGGGGAGAGTGATCAATGAGTAGGCAATGGAGTCCATATCAGAATCTTCAATGAATGGCGCTGGTCTAACTGGAAGGTTACCTGTGGAAAAATGCAAATAGACCCATATTTATGACCTTGCACAAAATTAAAGTCCTAGTGGATTAAAGACCTCAACATAAATCCAGACACACTAAAAAGATTAGAAGAACTTTGATCTTATTGGTACAGGAGACAACGTCCTGAAAAGAACACTAACAACTTAGCATCTAAGATCAACAATTAATAAATGGGGCCTAATGAAACTGAAAAGCTTCTGTGAAGCAAAGGACACTGTCAACAGAACAAAACGACAGCCTACAGACTGGGAAAATATCTTCACCAACCCTACATCTGACAAAGGGATAATATATAAAATGTATAAAGAACTCAAGAAATTAAACACCAAGAAATAAAATAATACATTTAAAAATATGGTATGGAAATTCTCAACAGAGGAATCTTGAATGGTTGAGAGGCATTTAATCTCTCCATGTCTTTAATGATCAGGGAAATGCAAATCAAAACGACTCTGAGATTACAATTTATACCATCAGAATGGCTAAGATCAAAAACTGAAGTGACAGCACATGCTGGTGGGAGTTCAAACTTGTACAACCAGTTTGGAAATAAATTGGGTGCTTTCTCAGAAAACTTGGAATACTCCTACCTCAAGACTCAGTTATAACACTCCTGGGCATATACAAAAATGATGTTCCAACATACAACAAAACATTTGCTCAATTGTATTTATAGAAACTCTAGTCATTAAACTAAAGAATGAACAAAGAAAGTGTGATACATCTACATAATGGAATACTACTCAGCTACTGAAAACAAAGAAATCATAAAATTTTCAGGCAAATGGATTGAATGAGAAAGATCTTCTGAGTACTGAATGATTATTAACATTTAATACTGATTTATTATTTTAGTAATATCAACGGTTACTCCTTAAACAGCTTTATACCTAAATAACAACACAAAGAAACTAGGATATATTTAGTCTATAGCACAGTGCTGTGCAATAATTACTCCCTCCTAAATCTCCATGCTAGTACAGTATCCTCCCATTCTGAATTCCAAATTTATATTTGTCTTTTACTTGTATCCTAGATCCAGTTCATTTCTCCAGGTGATTTCCAGTCTTCTCCTCATGGTTCCTTCCTGTCCTTCCTCTTCCTTCTCCTTCCTACACTTCTTAGGATGTCTCAGAACTATTCTCTGTTATTGTTCAGCTTCGGCTACTTGGTGTTTATTGGCAATACAGAGAACAAATGGTGACATGTTTACTCAAGCTTGAGACAGGGGACACTTAGAATAAATATCAGAGTGCAATGTCTGAATTGAAACCACATAGTGAGGTAGAGAATCAGCATTTGAATGAATAAGAGTAAACTCTACACAGCCCACAAGAGCAAAATGCCAACATTCCCCCTTTAAAGTCTAATAAAAGGCTCATTTTATTTCAATAATAAACTGATATACAATAATAATTATGGAACACTTATTATAGAACTTTTGAAGACTTATTTATGTATTTATTTCTATATAATCTATCTATCTATGTAGAATCATATCTATCTGTTAAACCTAGGATCTAGATTCCTGTGCTAAAGTAGATTACTATTTGGCATGTGTGTGTTTGTGTGTTTGTGTGTGTGTGTGTGTGTGTGTGTGTGTGTGTGTGTGTGCAGAATAACATTAAATTTGAATTCTATTCTAATGTATCAAAAATAAACTTACTTTGGGCTTAATATATACATTTATATGATATGAATTATTTAAAAATAACCTTATTTGTGAGTAATAATTAAAGCCTTAAGTTGAGGAGTAGATTCAATAATCTATTTTTGTCCTATCATATTTTCTGAATTTCCCCTTGTTTCTTTTCAATCCCTATCACCATACCTAAGAAAGAAAGAAAGAAAGATAAAGGGAAAAAAAGAGAGAAATACCTGAGTCCAGCCTTATTTTATCTCTGAATAAGACTTATATAGCTTATACAATGACAATAAACATCCAAAAGCAATAAAATACCTACCAAACCCTCTTAAATGAAATGGGGCATCATTCTCTTTTTAAGGCTTCTTCTTGCTGATCTGGGACAAATAATACCTTTATAATAGTCCAAATAAATTTGGGGAAAATCCTTAAGCAAGCTAGCAATAACATTTCTTCTGCAGTCTCTAAATATTGAGAAATTTGTGCTTATTGGAAATCCTGTTTGTTATAGTCTGAAACTCTGGATCCATTGAGATCAGCAGCTTTCTTCAAAGCTCTCCTGGGAGTAGGCTGTGATGAGGCATATGCATAAATGCTTTTTAGGCAGGAACATGCAGGATGCTGTAACATATTTGCCAGTGTCTCAGTATCCTACAGAATGAATCCTGTCAGGTCTGATCCAGTGTCACCAGTATCAGAGGTTTCTTGTTCTATAAATATACAATTTCTCACAAGCATTATACAGTCCTTAAATTATAAATGTATGAGATGTATAGAAAGCACTGATCTATCGAAGATGGTTTCTGCTCTTTGTGAGAGCAGAAGGAAGAACATTTGTTAATAGGTCTGTTTTATTTTGACCCTTCTCAAAGAGGATGTATGATATTATCATTACCAAAAAATATACAATCATTATTGAATTGAAATCAAAACCAGATAGTAAGATCTAAATGTGCTTCTTTGGGCTGTATTGTGCCTGATGTATAGACCAAGCAACTACCTGTTTCTCAAGAGAAGGTCTCCTGTTTTAGAGACAGGCCAATTGCCCTGAACAATGGAAAATGCATTATGTTTTAAATTAACTTTATACAAACTCTTTTTCATTTTAGTGCTAAAGCATACCCTAGGCATCTTGTATCTGTTTAGAGGTTGGTGCCTGGTTTCCTATATTGCTATTTTTATTCTTCCCTTTTCCATATGGAATGGCTGGTTCTGTCTTGATCGCCAAACTTTATGTAAAATCCTTTAATTTTAAAGTTTAAGAATACCCTGAACATCTTGTGCTTGAATATTTTTTTTTTACTTGTTGTGGCTATCTTTGTCATGTCCTCTTTTCAATATGGAATGGGTGGTTACCTTTTTTACACCTTACCTTAATCTGCATTTAAAAGCTTATGACAACTTTTGCCTATGGGAGGTATATAGCTTACATGATGTCTCCCTGCCTAACCTTCTTCAGCAGTAGGAAACATTTACATTTTTTTCTTTGTATCTTGGAGAATTGGAAAAGTGGCTTTCTCAACAGGGGATTCCTGTCTTATCTCTGTTGTGTGATCAGGCTGACAAAGAACTCAAAGATGTTTAAATTTCTCATGTTTTAGCAATATCAAACAATAGAAATATCTTCCCTAGTTCCACTATAGAGAAAAACAAAACTTTCAAGCAAAGAGAAGAAATTTCTAGGTTTGGGGCCCATTGTACCTCTTCAGGATGCAGTGCTAGAGCTCTGTCTATTGTTTCTTGGAATTTAGTTGTTGCTAAAAGTGTATAAGCAGTCCTTTTCCAGAAAGAGCAGACAAGCTTTCTGCAGTCAGAGAGGTAAGAATTTTAGGCCCTACTAATCTAGTTTTACCGCAAAGAGCACTTTTTCTTTCTCCCTTCCTATTGTCCATAACTTAGCCTCGTATCACTCGGTTTTCTCCCTGAACTTTCTTTTTCTTTTTTAAAATATATTTTATTAATTTATTCTTGTTACACCTCAATGGTTATCCCATACCTTGTATACTCCCATTCTCCCCTTATTCCCCTCCCCTATGACTGTTCCTGAGAGGGATTACCTCCCCCTGTATATGCTCATAGGGTATCAAGTCTCTTCTCGGTAACCTACCATCCTTCCTCTGAGTGCCACCAGGTCTCCTTATCCAGGGGACGTGGTCAAATATGGGGCACCAGAGTACGTGAGAAAGTCTGACCCCACTTCCCTGAACTTTCTCAGAGAAGGTAGGAAAATTCTGACTACCATTAAGTACATTGCAACTAGGTCTACAAAAACAATAGCCAAAACAAAGCCAGAAGAGATCCAAGCACCCTCTGACAGACACTTTTCATTCTAGTTATAGTGTTAGAACTAGCTTTATTTAGAAGGCTTCCTGTTTCCCTCTTTCATCTCTCCAATCCGCCATGTGTCCATTGCTGCCATGACCCTCTGGGAGCTGAGCTGAAAGCTGCAGCTGGCTTTGCTGAGTTAAGTCTGCTTCCATCTACCTGCAGTGGGATGCTTTTTGCTTGTGGTCATGTCTAAAAGTCTTTCTTATAGAGACATGTAGGAGAGAGTTTTTGACACTGGAGTTTTTAAGTTATAAGCTTGGGTTGTCTTGTTGGATGTGAATACTTGAATTTAGTTGGGTACCATACATTGAATGGTTATTATTATTTACTATTGAATTATTATTTTAGTAGTATCAGTGATTACTCCTCAACTAGGTTTATATCTAAATAACAATGCAGAGAAACTAGGGTATATTTAATTAACCTATAGCACAAGACTGTAAAATAATTACTCCATACTAAATATCCATGCTGTTATAGTATCTTGTTCTAAGCTCCCACTTCATACTTGCTTTTTACTCATACCCTAGGCCTGAGTCATTCCCCGCATTGCTTTCCCTTCTTCTGCCCATGGCTCAGCCCTGTCCCTCCTCTTCTTTCTACTCCCCTAACTCACCAGGATGTGCCACCCTATTCATTCTTATTGCTCAGCATTGGCTAGTTGACTTTTATTGGCACTACAGAGAGCAAATAGTGACATGTTTACACAGACATAAGCCTGGGGATACTTAGAACAAATGTCACAATGCAATGATCAGATTGAAACTAGACCATGTGTAGAAAAATAAGCATTGGAATGAAAATGGGCAAAGTGTACACATTCCACAGGAACATTATTCCAGCATCTGAGATAGGTAGCCCACACCTAGAAAGACACATATGCTATGTACTCTCTTATAAGTAGATATTAGCTATATAACATGTGATAACCATCCTACAACTCACATACTCAAAAAGCTAAATAACAAGGAGGGCCCAATGGAGGATGCTTGAATATCTCTCAGAATGTGAAATAGAATAGACAGTGGAACTGGTTGAGGAAAGGGAATAGGAAAGGAGAGAGAGTATAAAGGAAATTTAGGGTGGGGTTAATTATGGAAGAGTGGGGACAAGATGAGAGGGGCTTGCAGATAGATTAGAACCCACGGGCAATGTCATCTCTGAGTCAAGCAGGAGAAATATGATGGTGTAATGTCATGGGCGGATATGAGTGTGACTCTATCTGATACTCCTAGACGTGGTATCATGGAGACTGAAGAGGCTACCTTCTAACCAGACAGAACTCCTAGTAGAAGAAAGGAAACACCAACCCACCCACAAAACTTCAACCCAAATTTACTATAAGCACAAAATGTACAGGGATAAAGATAGAGCAGAGATTGAGGGAATGTCCAACCAATGCCTGTCCCAACCTGAAACCCACCACATGGGAGATAGCCTACCCCTGCCTGACTCTTAACAATACTCTGTTATGCTTGAAGACAGAAGACAGAAATCTCTCCCAGGAATCTATTTTTCCCCACCTTTGTTTTAATATAATAATTTCTGTGTCATAAAATTATTAAATGTTGAAAATAATGTATTCACTTTAAATATCACCCAACTGCAATTCAACTCTAAATATAAAAAATACAGTGAAGAAATTCTCAGAAACATTGAAAAACATTACATGATGCTTGATAAATGGTTGCTTCTGGCAATTCATTAAATCTTGTCAAGGAAAAGCAACTATTTAATGAGACAGTAGCACCTCAAGCAAGTGTGAACAGGAATTGAGAAATCTTTGATTGAGCAATATTCTAATTAGATTTTACACTCTTATACTCAAATTTATCAGACCTGAGAGAAAGAAAAACTGATTGTAACTGGAAATACAGTATACTAGATAATTATTATTTTCTGGAGTAATGATAAAATCTGAAGTTTATAGAGAAGAAAAATCTTTAAAGTTTATTTAAGGCACAAGTTTGATCAGTCTATTAATTTATTTAATGTTCATTAATTTCCATGGGGGATGATGCTGTGCAGAAGTACATCTCCACAACACATATGAGCCAAGTGCTATAGGCTCCATGATTCTTGGCAAAAAGCCAAATAATTGCAGTATACCAACATCCTATGTGCAGGGGCTCCAGATAACAGTTCCTCTGCAAAAAGTGACATGTGCCAGGCAAAGTAGTTGTATGAACCAAGCACTGTAGCTTTACTTCAAAATGGATCTTTTATTCATGACTTCTTTCAAGAATTCAGCATACAGTTTCCATTACTTAGAAATAATGCTTTATCCAAGTAGTGTATATCAATTTAAAATTTAGTATCTAAAAATTATTATTAGTGCAATTAGGTGAAAAGTTTAAAGAATTACCACGTAAATGTGTGGCATAAATTATTCTATTTTGTCTGAAAAATAGAAATTTGATGAGGTGGGATGGGTGGGTAGGGAGTGCTCCCCTTTTCTGAGGAATGGGGAGGTGAACGGGGGAGGGAAAGAAAGAGGGTAAGACTGGGAGGAGAGGAGGGAGGGGCTACAACCAGTTTGTAAAATGAATAAGTTAATATTATATGCAAAGAGCTATGCTTTGACTTCTTCCTTTCCAATTTGAATCCCTTTTATCTCCTTTAGTTGTCTTATTGCTCTATGTATTATTGCTATGGACAGAGTGGGAAGCCTTGTCTGGTCCCTGATTTTAGTGGAATTTCTTTGAGTTTCTCTCCATTTAACTTGATGCTTGCTATAGGCTTGAGGTATATAGCTTTTATTATGTTATGTATGGGTCTTGTGTGCTGATCTCTTCAAGACTTTAAACATAGGTGTCGTATTTTGTCCAATGCTTCTTTAGGCATCTAAGGAGGTGATCATCTGGCTTTTTTCTGTCAGTTTGTTTATATGGTGGATTACATTGTTGGATTCCCATATATTGACTCATCTCTGCATGCATGGGATGAAGCCTACTTGGTCAGGGTAAATAGTATCTTTGATGTGTACTTGGATACAATTTATAAGTGTTTTATTGAGTATTTTTGCATCAATGTTCATATGAGAAATTGGTATGAAATTCTGTTTCTTTGTGAGGCCTTTGTATGGTTTAGGTATCAAGGTGACTGTGGCCTCAGGATGAGTTTATTTCTTCCATTTCTATTTTGTGGAATAGTTTAAAGAGTATTGGTATTAGCTCTTGTTTGAAGGTCTGGTAGTTTTCTGCTCTGAAACCATCTGGACCTGTGCTTTTTTTTTTTGGTTGGCAGACTTTTGCTGACTGCTTCTATTTCTTTAGGAGATGTAGGGCTATATGTTTTGTTTACCTGATTTTGATGCTGGACTCTGGGCAGAGAACTGAGAGTTCTATGGAAGAATGAGGGTTATGGAAGCACCCAGAGGATTCATGTAACCACAAGGAGACTATCAAGGCCAGTGGATCTGGACCCAGGGAGGCCAGCACGAACAGTACACAAGGGCAGTGTGTGCAGCGAACTTAGACCCCTAGTTCAGATCTAGCCAATGGACAGCTTTGTTCTCCATGGTTGTTGGGGAAGCAGGGACTAACTCTGATGTAAACTCTGATGCCCCCAATTTGATCATTTCTCTTTGGTGAGAAGGACCATTGCGCACACAGAGGAAGGGGATAAGACATGATGAGCTGTGGTCATATGGCAGAAGAGATGGTTTCCTTCTGTCAGAGATCTAGGGGCAGAGAAGAGGACAGAAGCGGGAAGGTGAGATCATAAAGAAAGAAGCAAGGGGATAACAATCTGGATATAATCTGCATAAATTATAATAAATATTTTAACTTGGCATACCAAAAACAAAAATAAGAATTTCTCATTTAGTCTCTACTTACAACATTTAGTAGTTTACTATACCAAATACTCAAAATCTTCTAGCAAAACAACATGGACAGGCCTGTCAGAGCAATAGCACATTCCTTAGTATGATTTCTGTCCTAATTTTTTATCATTGCGCCCAAACAAACACCATAACAAAGGCAACTTTTAGAATAAAGAGTTTCTTGGGCTTACATTTTCAGAGGGTTAGTCCATGACCAAAGCTGGAAAATAGCAGCAGGTAAGCAGGCATGGCACTGGACCAGAATCTCAGAGTTTTTATGTTGAGACAATAACCACAAGTCAGAGTGAGAGAGGTACAACTAACTGGGAGTGGTGTTGACTTTTGAAATCTCAAAGCTGTCCCCCAATGACAAACCTCTGTCAACGAAGCCAGATCTCCAATCAACGTGAGACCAAATATTCAAATATATAAGCATATGGGGGCCATTCTCATCAAAAGCGCCACAATAAGCAATGACTTAAACACAAGTTTAAAAACAAGTTTTGGTATAAAAATAAAAAAAGATATGAAAGCCGAGGCAACATGTTCTCTCACCAGCATTACTAATTTCGTGAAAATGTTCTCCAGTAGGTAAGATGATGAAATCTCAAAAAGAAAAAGAAAAAGAACAACATGATTATAAAAATGCTCAAAAAATAAAATATTTCAAATAAATATAAAAAGGTATCTCAGTAAATTAAGAAAGCCAATATAAAATATGAAAAATAAAATTAACATGGTGGCACAAGCCTTTAATCCCAGTACTCGGGAGGCAGAGGCAGGCGGATCGCTGTGAGTTGGAGGCCAGCCTGTTCTACAAAGTGAGTCCAGGACATTCAAGGCTACACAGAGAAACCCTGTCTCAAAAAAAAAGCAAAAAAAAAAAAAAAAAAAAAAGTCTTAACACACATAAGACACACCTATGCATGAAAGTAAAGACTTAGCTGGTGTATTTGTGTTCTTCATATCAACCATTTTAAGTGATCAGAATAGATCAAACATCACAATTTCAAGTCTATATTATAACTGTATTTTTATTCATAAGGTGGTCATATTCTCTCATAAGTTTAATATCCAAAATACAAATATAAAAAGCAGTTTCTATTTCATATGGGCAAAGAATATTTTCCCTTCAAATATATTTATTTTACTAAGTGAAATAATTTGAACAATTCCCCTGAACTATTACTATTTTGATTAATCATATTCACCACATTCCACAGTTCTGCAGATTCCCCTTGAGTAACACAAAGATATCTCTATTAATCATTAAAGAGAACCAAGAAATAGCTTTCTCTCCAAAGTAATCACAATAACATGAGAAACGATACCCTGAAGACCAGTCTCTAAGATGTAACTAAAAATGGAATTTCATGCTCTACAGGTTTTCTATGTGCTGACTGATTTTTATTTTAAATAAATAAATAAATAAGGAATAAAAACTTCAAAGAAGGACTCTCATAGTCTAAGCTCAGAACTTCCTCAACTCCTTCCAAATGACAATAAAATAATGTTATACTCTATTTACTTAATGCCTGGGCAGTTTCTTCTTAAAAACATAAAACCTGAACATTTTCAAAAATGCATATGAATGATTTTATCTTCAGCAAAGAAAATGTTAGCAAACAGAAAATCATTTGCTTAAGAATCATCAGCCACAAGCCAACCATGTCAGATGCATTTCTAGTCTATCGGTGAATTGCCAGGTGACTTATAGAAGTACCCTCTGATCTCTCCTTGTGTGTTCTAAGAAAGTACTTGCTAGTCTAGTCTAATGTCCTGATGTGTTATAGACATGGAATCTATTTGTCAGCATGTGCTATTGTCCTTTGTGTTTAAGTTGATATATTTATTTGTAATGATTTGAGATATCCTTATTGTCCTATTAAATACTTAAGTAAAGCTATTTCACTTAGAACATGTGTGCTAGATTTTTCCATTCCTTAGGAATCCCATCTGGGAATTATCTTCTGATACAACCTCATGAGACCAATGCTAGTAGCATCAATCCTTTTTTTTTTACAGATATCAAAATAGATTTTGAAGATTAATGTGCCTCTGAGTGATAGAAGCAAGCAATGTTGATGAGTCTTAAAGTTCCTTGCTACTGAAATGCTTGATTCTTAGACAGGCAGTTGTAAATATCTAACTGTTCATGGTATAATTAGTGTAGACTCACAATGTCCTTACTCTTTAATAGTCAAAACAGTCTTATCAAAGTGTAGTATTGTTATACTATACAGTTCCTAGTGATGAATAATACAACTTCAGAATTTAGTTGAATTCTGAAGAGATCTTCACCTGCTGACCTGCTGTGTTCTGCATACTACTCAGTAGAATTTCTTTTTGATAGGATAATTGCAATAATTTGTTGAAATTAGCTAGCCAAATAAATTTGTGTGCTCAATCACATGTCTTTGGTTACTTTCTTGAGCCATTAAGCAGCTCAACTCTTAGGACACTGTACTTCCCCAACACAGAGTCACCTATGTACAGCTGACACATCATGTCCTGGTTGCTGGAGACTCAAAGATGCTGAAGATGTCAGAGTCTTGGGAACTCTGCAGAGGAAAGCTCCTAACAGGAAGTGTAGCCAGACCTCTAGAAAGACGTGTGTTGAAGTTAACAAAACTGAAAGGAGTTGGAGATCTGATATCAAATATGGAGATATAGTGTCTGGATTTTAATAGCTTGTTTTCAGAGGGTTTTTTTTTTTGTCCAGTATTTTGTCATTATGCTCTCTTTTCTTCATTTAGGAAGGGTAATGTATCTCCTGTGCCATTATATGGTGAAAATGTGTGGTCTATTTTGTTTTATTTTATTTTGTTAAGAACTGGCCATGAGTCTCAGAAAAGACTTGGGTTTTGGAATTTTAAATAGTGTTGAGAGAGTGGGAACTTTTGAAGTTATACTATGTGCAGTTCTAAATTATGATATGGCCACAAGCCAGTTGGAGCCAGGGAGAGGAATGTGATGGTTTGAATAAAAATAACCCCCATAGGCTCATAGGTTGTAGTGCTATTAGAAGGTATTGGAGTAAGTGTGGCCTTATTGGTGAAGTGTGTCAGTGGGAGCAGGCTTTGAAGTTTCAGATGCTCAAGCTATTTTCAGTGTAGCACTTTCTTCCTGCTGTCTAATGATCCAGGTATAGAACTCTAAGCCACCTCAACAGCACCCTGCCTGCCTGGCAGGAGCCATGCTTCCTGCAGTGATGACAACAGACTAAGCCTCTGAACTGTAAGCCAGCCCCCAATTAAAGTTTTTCTTTTTCTAAAGGTGTTGCCACGGTCATAGTTTCTCTTTGCAGCAGTAGAAATACTAAGACAACTGTTATCACCATTTCTGCCAATTAGACAACCACTCCCAAACAGAGATGGCTTTAGGATTTTCCTGATGATGACCCATCCTCGAGTTTAGTCACCCAAGTGGAAAATGTTAACATGTAGCACATCTGTTCCTTTAGACTATTCCATCAAGGTTCAGGCAAGTGAAACAAACATTCACATGACTGTTTTGATTTATTTACTTACAAATTATTTTTGTCAAAAATGGACGTTCTCGTATTTCATTTTTTATTTTGTAACTATTGAGGTATGCAAATAATTTTCCTTATTTAGTCTATCAATACGGTGATTTCAACGAATTGATTTTCAAGCACTGATTCAGCTTTGCATTCAGCATTGTATACCATTTGTATACATTTGTAAGACTATACTTTTAAGATGCAGCCCAAAATATTTGTTTGTAATACCATCAGTCTATCACATTATTATCAATTTCTGCTTTAAAAGTATGTATCTCAGAGGCAAATTGCTTGCTTCAGTTTGTGCAAAGCTCTGAGTTCAAGAAATAAGTGTGCTTACAACAACCCACACACAAAAAAAGTGCTATAACAAAAATCATAATTTGGTTATTCTCGGTGTTGTGTCTACCGTATCTGTCCTCCCTTCATTTCTCTACAATCATTCTATGCCGCTCTTACTTTCTGTTCCCTTTATTTCCTACCCATCCCTGTTCCTCTACGTCTCTCTATCTGTCTCTTTCTCTCAGTCTCTCACTATTCCCTCATTTCTCCATCTGTCTCTCCCTATCCTCCTCTGCCTCCTTCTACATAAAGAACCTGAGCTCCTGGCCCATAAGATGGTGACTATATTAACTAGGGCACAGTGCCTCTGTGGTGCAGGGCAGATTTGCCCTCCTCTGCCCCCCCCCCTTTACTTTATCCTGTGAAAGTCTTACAGTGATTATCACAAAGATAAGATGATAGTAAGTCAACAGGCCTTGCAGAAACAAAGGTGATCTTTATGTTCATATACATTATGCTTTATGAAAGTTTTAGAGAAATAAGAAATGTGAATGTAATTCCTCAGTGTTCTTTCTTAATCCACAGGTAATTGCGGTCATGTATTTTAACTTTCCTTTCCCAGTGCAGCCCTCACAGTAAGGATTTTTCATGAGCCTGCTTGAACCTGAGCAGGCCCTGTGCAGGCTGCCACAGTGTCTGAGGTCAAGTATACATCAGTCTTGTTTGTCTAGAGGACACTGTTTCCTTGAAGTCAGCCACCACCTCTGGCTTTTACAATTTACTGTTTCTCTGCTCAAAGAATGTAGCAACAAATTCACACCACGAACATTCTGAAATACCCAGAGATCAGTGTCTCATGCAGATATCTTCATAGAGTCTGCATTTTTCAGTGGATGCAATCTAGCACAGAGATTCACAATGGAACACTGTACAGACAGTAAGAGATATTGGAGCATGTGGGCCTAAAGCGATTATCTTCATCAAGCCCTCCACTCAAGGCTCAGAGACCGATTTAAAACTGGTGGCATAAATGCTGTACATCTTTCTAGAGCACTCCATGATCTAATTTCTGCTGTGTAATTTAGAGTCTCCATGTGTGGTCCCTACTGTGTACCTTTTGTCTAAGCCTTGGATACACAGTGAGTGCTAGGTCTTCCTTGGCTACATAATGATACCATGTTTCAAATAAACAAATAAACAAATAAACAAAATACTCAAAATGGAAAAGAGATGTTCAAATTTAGGACTCAGAGTAATTAAAGAAAAGCAATTTGTACTTTTTGTATACAAGTATTTAGTAGTGCAGAAGTGGGTATCATAGTTCTTAATGTGAGCACAATGTCATATATGTCAAGAATTATGTGACAAATGGTGTGATTTTATAGGCACATCAGTCCTAAAGCACATTATTTTTTATTAATTATTTTTTATTATGAATTTTACTTTTTAAAATGATCTGGGTCCTTGCTAAAATGAATAGATCTTGCTTTTGAATCTATATGATGTAAAATTAAATACATTCTATCTCATTATATCAAACATGATGTCCATGCATTTTAACTTCCCTTTTCCACTTCACCCTTCACAGCAAGGATTTTTCATAAGCAGTTTTCAGTGTATTTGGTCAGTTCCTGTAAAATGTACCTTTGTTTCTCTTTATTATATACACAAATGAAGCAAAAATATTTCTTAAAGACCCTGTGAGGTTTGCCTTATATTCTTAATTTGACATATCCAAAATGCCTTTGCCATTACTAAACTCTCTGCTGGAGAGAACAAATAAATCTCAAATGGCCTGGTGTCAGTAAGAAGAGCTAAAATTAAATGGTACTGCTTAATTATTTGCCTTTGGTGTTACAAACCCTATTGGTTATAGGATGCTCTAGTTCTTATTGAACTAGTTCCTCTTCTGGCTTAGTCAATCCACAGAACGAGATAATTGATGCTCAAAGGCTTTAGAGAATTCAATGAAATAGTGAAGATAATGCCTTCCCTTTTTATATTGCCCCCCCCAGAACTAAGTATATATAATGACTACAAAGAGAGGAATTGAATTTCTCAAAGTAAATATTCAGAGCTAGCTAACTGATTAATTTCAGTTTAGCAAATATTTGTTAGACCAGTATTGTACCATCACCCACTTATTAAGTTAGCTGTCTTATAACATTAAAAGGTAAGACTCACCAAGACAAAAGATCTAGCAAAGTCAGTTGCTTAAATATGGCTCTTCCTGGGCATTATCTTATTTACCATTTTGAGTTATTTTTTGTCTGTTTACAATATGACAAATTTTTCATGTTTCAAGTTATGCTACTTGAAAATTCAAAAGAAAGGAGAGAATATTATTCTGAGACAGAATTTTCTCGTAGGATTTTTTTTCCATTCCAGAGTACAGAAATGTGTAAAGGTTAATTCAGCTGCTCATAAAACCAACTTCAGTGTATGCTTGCATTTTCTCTATCAGTAAAGGAGACATTTTAAAAAGAGTCACTGTGTCCCTACCATTAACTACCTCACTTTTAAATTGAGGTAGTTTAATTTTAAAAAGAATTAAAATTATCCAGTAATTTAATGCTAAGAAATAGGAAAGACAGACAAAATGTTTATATGTACTGGAAAGAGGCTGCAAAAATTTCTGACAATTTTTTAGACCTCTTTGTAGACATCCCAGAGCAATGGTGGATCAGAATTAGGTGGAACCATACTTGACTCGGATTTCTTCATCATGTATATATCTTTTGCAGTGTATTTAAACCCAGGTTTCATGCCAGAACCCCAATGATTTAGTTGGTATGTCACTGGACCTCTTTGCTTATTTCTATTTCAATGGGGCCGCATGGAAACACACTGTTTCTACTTTTCACTAAAATTCCCTCTCTGTTTTTTTTTTTTAACTGAGCACAGTGGATTAGCCTAGCTCATTGATACTACCAAGGGTCTAGCTTTCTCCTTACAATCTCTGGTAGTATGGTAACCTAAAATAAAATTTTTCATGAGCTAAAATGTACCCGATTTTGGAACAGTTTTCTAAAAAAACATTCTTGATCTTGCAAAAATTTTAACTAAACCTTGGATGAGAGGAGTCTGATAAGTATTTGAGAAACATGGCATATGAGGGTGTGATCAAATGCTATTAACTTGTAACATGTAAATGCTGCCTTGTAATATGTATGTGGCCTGATTGATCTGAGGGGATAATGAGCAGGCTCTAGAGAATATGAAACTATGATTGATGTATCAAAGTGCAGGCTCAGTTACCCAGCAACTGATAGAAGCAGATGGCGAGATCCACAGACAAATATTGGGCAGACCTTGGGGAGTCCTATATCAGATGGAGAGGAAGGATTGTAGGAGCCCAAGGGTCAAGAAAACCCAAAGAATAAAATAACCTGCACTTATAGGGACTCACAGAGACTGCACTGACAATCAGGGAGATTGCATTGTTTTGACCTCTTTGTAGATATTTGGGTTGTGTAGCTTGGTCTTCTTTTGAGATTTCAAAAATGTGATTCTTCTGTCTGCTTTTGGGACCCTTTTCCATCCACTGGGTCACCTTATTCAGCCTTAATATGAGGGGAGATGCCTAGTCTTCTTGCAACTTGATACACCATAATTTGTTGATATCCCTGGGAAGTCTGCCCTTTTCAAAAGATGAAAGGGATAGGAATGGATCTGGAAGAAAGGATAGTTGAGGGAGAGGGAATGGGAGAAGAGCTGGAGAAAAACTGCAGTCCAGATATAATATGTGAGAGAAGAATCCATTTTAAAAATTAAAATACAAAAGTGCAGGAGCAGAAAAAGAGCACCTCCTGCTTTAATTACTTCATGGAAGCAGCTGTTTGCTCATTATAGGGCAGGAATGTCATTGCGAGCGTCTGTCCTTACTTCACAGATAGAGGGTGATGTCTCTAGTCACCAGAGCAGAGCTGCTTTTGAATCTCATGTTTCTGACAGAACCAGCAGCTGAAAGCTGCTGTGACATTGGTGAGCTTGTCAGGAAGTCCTTGAGGACTGCCCTCTGAGACAAGACTACTCAGTTTATGGCAAATATAGGGTTCATAACTTTCCTTGGTATTCTGGCCCTGAATGATGCCTTTCAGAGGTTATTTCCTCTGTGCTCATGTTTGTGAGAGGCAGAATGAAGCTCATCTGTATGGTTAGTCCCTTAATGATCCTAAGTTGGGCAGGCACACACTTCTTTTTCTGCTGAGATAATAAACACTAGACTGTAGAACAAAATGACTTCTTCAAAGCAGGCAATATACTCTAAAAGATATGGAATCCTTTTATCTTTTTTTTATAATGTTACAACTCTAATGGCCTTTCCTAGAAAACGTGTCAGTAATAAATGAAAAGTAAGACAGATTAATATCTCACAACTACTGATTCTCAGAAATAGTCTAAACTACACCCCCCCCCAAAAAAAAAGCAGTAGGAGAAGGATATTGTAAGGCACAGAGCAGATGAAGAAGTATGTGGAAATCTATACACAAACCTTGTTGAATGTAATTTGGTGGTCTCATTACTATAATTTTATGCCATAAAAATAATGTAAGAAATTTGTAGAGATTTTTGTGAAGATATCATAGCGTAGTAGTTAAGTAATTACTAACTTATTACAAAGAATCAAAAGTACCAGTTATTCACAGATTATGAAAATGTCACTTATATCTGCATACTAGCCCAAGGAGCATGTCCCATGCAAGCCTTCACTTTCCAGGAAACTGGGACAGAGGGGAGGACATCCTTTTGAGACTCTAGAGAAGCATGGGAGAATAGCAAAGTAGAAGGATCCAGAGGGTCCTAGAAACCTACAAGTAGAACATTATGTTAGGCAGATTTGGGCACAGGGGTCCTGCTCAAACTAAGGCACCAGCCAAGGACAATACCGGTGGTAAACTTTAAACTTCTACCCAGATCTAGCCAATGGACAGATCATTTTCCACACTTGAGTGGAAAGTGGGATATGACTTTCACACGTACTCTGGTGCCTCATATTTGACCATGTCCCCTGGAGGGAAAGACCTGGTGGCACTCAGAGGAAGGACAGCAGGTTACCAAGAAGAGACTTGATACCCTATGAGCATATACAGGGGGAGGTAATCCCCCTCAGGAACAGTCATAGGTGAGGGGAATAAGGGGAAACTGGGAGGGAAGGAAGAATGGGAGGATACAAGGGATGGGATAACCATTCAGATGTAACAAGAATAAATTAATTAAAATAAAAAAATGTAAAAAAAGTCAAGAGTATAGATACCACAGCTCATTTATTAGGTGGACATAAGAATTCTTGGGGAGATCTAAGAAGGTGGCACTGATTACACATGGTATCAGACCATCTGGACAGCAGTGATTACAGAATGACCAACAGACCATGGCTGTGGATACCCAAACACCATAGTCTGTGTCTCCCAGGTGAGAGGAAAACCCATGGTGAAGAAAACAGCAGGTCCAATCTCACATCACCCAGATAATCCTGGGAAAAGTTACCGGGTTCTACCAGAGCAGATCTCAATCTTTGGCAACCCGCATATTCCCATTATCCCATGATAATCTCCTTAGATGTGAAATAACTATTTGACAAAAATCCAACACCCGTTCAGGTTAAAAGTCTTGGAGAGACAAGGCACATACATAAAAGTAGTAAAGGCAATATACCCCAAGCCTACAGACAACATCAAGCTAAATGGAGAGAAACTTTAAACAATTCCACTGAAATCAGAGACAAGACAAGGCTGCCCAGTCTCCTTGTATCTTTTCAGGATATAACTTGAAATCCTAGTTAGAATAATAATACAACTAAAGGAGATCAAGGGGACACAAATTATAAAGGAAAAAGTAAAAATATCATTATTTACAGATGACAGTATACATAAATGACCCCTAAAATTTACCAGGGAATTCCTATGGCTGATAATTACTTTCAGCAAAGTGGTTGGATACAATATCAGCTCAAAACAATCTGTAGCCTCCTGTATACCAAAGAGAAAAAGGGCTGAGAAAGAAATTAGGGAAACAACACTTTCACAATAGCAACAAAAAATAAAGTATCTTGGTAACTCTAATCAAGCAAGTGAAAGGCCTGTATTAAAAAAAAACATACAAACAAAGAACAAAACAAAACAAAAAACAACTTCAAAGACTCTAAGGAAAGAAACTGAAGTCGATATCATAATATGCAAAGATCTCCAATACTAATGGATCAGTAGGATTAACATACTAAAAAATGGGCATCTTACAAAAAGAAATCTACAGAGCCAGTATACAAACACAATTCTTTACAGACCTTCAAAGAACCATTTCAACTTTATATGGGGAAAAAAACATGAATAGCTAAAACAATCCTGTACAATAAAAGATCTTCTGGAAGCATCTCCATTCCTGAACTCAAGCTTGTACTCTAGAGCAAGAATAATGAAAGCAGCATGGTACTGACATAGAATTAGACTGTTGGATCAATGGAATCAAACTGAAGGACCAGAAGTAAACCCATACATCTACCAACACTTGATTTTTGATGAAGAAGCCAAAACCACACAATCAAAAATGATAGCATCTTCAACAAATGGTATTGATCTAATTGGATGTCTACTTGTAGAAAAATGCAAATAGATCCATATTTATCACTCAGCATAAAGCTTGAGTCTAAGCGGATCAAGGACGTTAACATAAAATCAGAAATATTAATCTATTAGAAAAGAAAGTAGGGAAGAACTTTGAACTCATTGCCAGAGGAGACAACTTCCAACAGAACATCCACAACTCTAAGATCAACAGTTAATAAATAGAAACTCATGAACCTGAAAACTTCTGTAAAGCAAAGGCACTCTCACTAAGACAAAAGTACAGCCTACATACTGGAAAAAATATTTACCAACCCTATATCTGAGATAGGGCTAATATCCAATATATATCAATATATATCAAAATATATATCAATATCAATATATCAATAAAATGGGGTACAGAGCTAAACAGGAATTCTCAAAAGAAGAATATTGAATGGCAGAGAAACACTTAAATATATTCTCAACATCCTTAGTCATCAGGGAAATGCAAATCAACATGACTCAGATTCCATCTTACACCTATCTTTACACCTATGAAAACTCCTTCATTGCTGGTGGAGTACAGACTTGTATAACCACTTTGGAAATCAATCTGGTGCTTTCTCAGATAACTGGAAACCGCTATACCATTCCTGGGCATATATCCAATAGATGCTCACTATACAATAAAGCATTTGCTCAGCTGTGGTCATAACAGTGTTATTCATAATAGCCAGAATCTGAAAATAAGCTGTGTATCCTCAACCGAAGAATGGATAAAGAAATTGGGGTAATCTATACAATGAATACTAATCAGCTATATATATATATAAAAAAAAAAAAAAAAAAAAAGACATCATGAAATTTGCAGGCAAATGATGGAACTTGAGAAGATCATCCTGCGTGAAGTAACCCACACACAGAAGCACACATATGATATATTCTCCCTTATAAGTGTATATTAGCCATACAGTACAGAATGAGTGAATTATACTCCATACACTTAAAGGAGGTAAGTATCAACGAGGACTCTAGGGAGGATGTTTAATTCTCATTCATAAGGGCAATCAGAATAGACTTGGAAGCTTTTGAGAGTGTACAAGATAGGAACCTATCATAGAGGTCCTCTGAACGACTCCACCCAGCAGGCGATCAAAGCAGAAGCTGCGTCTCACAACCTAACATTGGACAGAGACAAGGAGTCTTATGGGAAAATGGGAGGAACCAGAGAGGACAGGAGCTCCACAAGAAGACCAACAGAGCCAACAAATCTGGGCTCAGGTTGTCCTGATGCACCAGACAAGCACCATGCATGGAGAGCACCTAGGTCCCTTGCTCAGATATAGCTGACAGGCAGCTCAGACTCCATAGATGTCCCCTAGAAAGGGAACAGGGGCTATTCCTGCTATTAACTTTGTTTCCTGCTCTTTGATCACTCTCCCCAGGTGGAGTGCCTTACTAGGCCACAGAAGAAGAGGTTGAAGGCAGTCCTGATGAGACATAGTAGGCTAGGGTCAGTTGATAGGGGAGGAGGTCTCCCCCAATCTGTGGGGCATAGATTAGAGAGGGAGTGAGTGTGAGAATGGGAGGAGACAAGGCAGGGAGCTTCTGCTGGGATGTAAAGTGAATAAATTAAAAAATTAAATTAAAAAAGAAAAAATCTTGATGCATATATACCTGATTTACATCAAAGAACCATGTTTTATCTGTCTTCTTATCCTACCACTGTCAGTGTGAAACATTTACTTCTTTGTTGAACATAAAGTAAACATATTTAAAGGATTCCATTAACAATAGCAAAGAGGGACTCGTGAATCTCAGGCCTTGAGCTCATTATGGAATTAAGAAAGATTAAGAAGTTAATATTCTCCACCTAAAATCGCAAGTATATAATATTATGTTCAATTTATGTAATGCTGAGATTGAATCCAAGGCCAGTTGTGTGCTACATAAGCACTCTATCAAATGATATACACCCTGGCTTTCAGTCATGTTAATAGTATTAAATGACCAATTAAATTCATTAATTCACATGAAGTGTCCTGGGGAGATGCTCTGGGTACTTGGGTAACAAGTAAATTGACATCATGAGATTTAACTGTGTGCATATATAGATGGTTGCTTTGTATAAATCTTTAAAGATAATAAAATTATAGATACCTATACTAAAAATATTCAAAGATGTTCAAAATTAAATTTTAGTAAAATTTTAATTTGATAAGAAACATGTTTCATAGACTATACTATTTTAAATGTTACACTGCAAACCTCAGTGGCATTTACTAAAACCACAAGATGTGATAACAATCATAATTTTCTACATCCAAAAACTGCAAATAGCCAAATCACTATGAATGTAACAATTATATAATTGTCTCATGGTTCTTTCTGCTATATGAAGTTTATTTTACTCATATGTAATAATATAAATGTATATGTTTAAAAAATACACATAAAAAAGTGTTTACCACTGTCCAATCTTCATGCTCATTAAGTAGTAACTATTCATCTTTCCCTTTCACTAATCCTTTTCTATAAATGTGTCTATCTTCATCATTTCATGTTATATGAAATTTAAGGGTTTTTGTATTTGTCTTACTTCACTCTTACTAGAACAGCTTTATTTACTTATGTTGTGATACAGAGTAGAACTTAATATTTTGGAATGACCAAAAAATCTTCCACTGAACATATATGCCATATTTTTTAAAAATTTTATGCCATATTTTTTAAAAAATTTTATGCCATATTTTTGTATCTACTTCACAGATGACAGACATGCCTTTTCCTTCTGCCTTGACTAGCTTGAGAGACACCTATAACTAGTAAAGTGTGCCTCTAGATGTACATGTGAGAATATTTCTGCACAGATTGACATGTGGTACAGTGGCAGGTGAAGCACACATCCCAAGAAAAAGCAGTATAATCTTACATGCAGAGACCCAGTGTAGTAAAGTCGTTGCAGTGAAACAGGTGCATTCCTTGCTTCTGTATCTCACCTGGCCATCAGAACACAGAACGGTCTTCAGCAGCATTTCAAATAGATGTTCTCCAGGGATCGTCATTCCCTGATTTGGACTGAATCAATTTTCCCTTTTCTGAAGGTTCGAGTTTCTTTAACTGAACAATTACCAAGTCCTCTGCTTCTCCAGGATGTCAGTGACTTATTTTGGTTTATCACCTAAGCCAATCCAACAAAACTCTTTGTGAAACCATATATTTGTGATTGGAAAATCTTACCTAAGATAAATAAAAGCACTGAACATCTTTTAACTGCATGACAACTCCTTGTGTGTCCATGTAAAGAAATATCCTTTCAATTTATTTGGCAAACCCATGACTTAGTGCTGAGATACAAATTCATTATATATTCTGGACAGGAGACCCTTCGTCTTAAGTATGAAAGAAGAAGAATAGTAATGATTTGTCCCAAAAGGAAGTTGACACACAGTTCATTAAGGAACTAGGTTTATTGGAATGAGCTGGCCTTAAGGCCAATACTGATCTAAAAGTTAAGAAGGTAAGTGTTAAAGAGATACAGTACAACATATGTGGATATAAACAGTTAGATGCAGGCAGATGAGTAAGCTGAGTCAAAACAGGAGATCTAGACAAGCCATGAAATCTTAATCCTTGAAGCCCATATCAGGGAATTGGCTGGGGTGGGCCTACGTCACCATGGTGATAAGTACTGATCACTTCACATGGTCTTGGGAATTTTCTTTAGTCTGATGTGTCCAATAACTTCTTGGACCTGGTGTCTCTGACAGGGTTAAATTTAATACTCACATGCACCACAATTCTGGTTCACTGAAATAAACTATTAAGGTGACTCCCTTTCTACTCCTAAAAATAAGTCATTAATCAATCCTTGCTTGATGAGTGGTGGCTATATCATCCCTCTCCCTCTAAATGAAGTTAACAGTTGCTTATAAAATGAAGTCTTCTAGGCCCAAACACAGTCTGAAAAGCTACTGCTTTATATACTCTGAGATAGCTTAGAGTATATTGTAGCCTGATGTCAACAGTCAACTCCAAGCACAGACCACTTATTAACTCCCAATTCCAGAGAGAGAAAGAGAGAGAGAGAGAGAGAGAGAGAGAGAGAGAGAGAGAGAGAGAGAGAGAGAGAGAGAGAGAGAGAGAGATCTAGGGAGACATGCCCTAGTTCAGTCTGTAAGATCCAGCTTTCCAGCTTAAAGGTACAGAAGGATGACATAACACTTATAAATTTTAAATTTTAAATAACTTTCTTCAAATCTATTGATCTGTTTTTTGTTTGTTTGTTTCTGATGTCCTTTTGTAGACACATACATAAACCCAAATACACATGCTCTCACAGAACACAACATACTCATGCACACATACAAATCCATGTGTGCACACACACACACACAAATATACACACATGCAGACAAATTAATTTTAATTATGATGAAATAAAAATATTTTCTTTATAGTTTAACATACAGTTTTGAGAATATACATAAATCCGTTGTTAAATCCAACATAATAAAGATTTAAACAACATTTCCCATAAGAATCTTAGAAGCTTTAGTTTTCATGTTTATATCTTTGGTCCACTTTTTAATAATCCCTAGAGATCCAGTTTGCTTGGCTTTTCCTTGAGTAATTACAACCCAAGAGTTGGTGCACTGGTGTCTGTTTCATTTATTGAATGACTCTGAAGATTAGTCCCTCAGAAGAGAAATCTAAAATTTGATGCATCTTTATCATATTTGAATGAATGCCTTCTGAGATCATAGATAGATGGGAGAACATTGAAAATCAGAATTTGATTATCTGGAGAAGCAGCCTTGGAATAGCTCGCAGGCGTCTTTGAAGTTAATGATATGTCTTGACTTTACACTGCCACTGCTAAATGAATGGAATGACTAGAGGGGCAAACATGAAACCTCACTTGAAGGTCTCTCATATTTAGTTATCAGGTTCTGCTAAGTAGAAGATTAAGATGAATTCCAGTGAAATCTGTGGCCATTTGGAGAAGATAAGCACTATTATTCTGGGTATTGTGCTAATCAAGAAGAAATCCATGCTTCTATATGACTATTTTTCATTTTCAGTAATATGACAAAACTAAATTTTACCTGAATACATATATTTGAAGTTGACTAAACTAGCTTCCTGCTATTTAGAAATAGTAATAAAAAGATGTGATTTGTACATGATCTTAAATGAGACCAGAGAGAAGTCTGTAAACCAGGAAATAATCTTTGTGCTGACTTGAGTCATTAATAACATTCCCAGCTACTCAGGACTATACTGAAATGAGAATAGTATAGTTCATGGATTTTTAATCACTTTGGTTCAGTATTGCAAACCTGTTTGCAATGTAGAAAATGTAAAACATGATACATATAACTTTTAAATATCTGTAGTTTGGAGAATATTCTATATAAAATATTGCTTTTTGTGACTTTTCCTAAGGAAATATTATAATCTCCACTTTCTGCAGAGCTTGTTGAGAGTGATCTGCCTTAAAGATTCTACTTACATCCTTTCTATCTCATGTCTTAGAAGTTTCTACCTCATTCTTAGTTCAGAAATTTATAATTATTCTTTTTTGTGAAACTGAAATTCATTTTAAAGCAGGATTTCTCAGGCATAGAGATAGATTTGTTCATGATAGAAAGTTCAAGGTTTTCTTTGTTCAATTATACATCACCAATATAAAACAGTGAAAGGAATCCTTTGGGTTTTGTGCTGTAACCAAATAGATAAAGCTTTACTTATTGGTAAAGACACAAAGCAAAAACCATGCCAATACTTCATCAGTTGCTCATTCCCTGACATAAATGTTTGGTGAAAAACAGTCAACAATTCATTTCTGAATCACATTGGCTTACTGATGTTATTTGCAGCTCTCAAATAATATTGCCTGATAAAATCATGGAAAATGATAAGAATGGATAATTTAAAATTCACTTGAACTTGAAAAGTGTTTAAAAAAATAACACCAAGTAAGTCTCACCAGAACTCTGTGAGCTGTGTGGATTCAGCTTTAGCTTGTTAGCTCCCAGCTTGGCAGCATGTATCTTCTGTGTGACTGTCATTGCCTGTTTCTGTGACATTGCTAGGCAGAAGTAAGTCATCACCAATGGAAACAAATTATTGAGAGATGAATAAATAATCACAAACATAAGTAATTCTGCAGAGACAAAGGTCAAAATTTAAAAAAAAATTTGCCACACGTTAAGGATCAGATCTGTCTATTTTCAGCCTGACATACAGTGATATAGATGTCTTACAAGAATCTTAGAGCCCATTATCCACAGCAATTTAGACATAAATGTCCAGTTTTAAGACAACAAAATATTATGCTGTAACATTTTCTACTGTACACAAAAGTGGATGGCAATGATAAAGCCAACTGACTTGTCCTTCGACTGCAGTAAAATATACCTGCCTTCTTATCAATATGATGACTTTCCTAGGTGGAAACTAGCAGGCTACTTCCTTGCACTGCATATTTCAAAGAATTCTTTATTTCTTCTGTCTTTGATAAAGTCTTTTATTGACTGTGTCAGTTGGCCTTCTATATGCCATTGGTGTATATGTTCTTGATCATGCCTCTAACACTGAGAACATAGGAAGCAGTGATATGGGCTATATGAGAAATTATGGGATATAAGATGAGAAGGAGAGGAAGAGAGACAGAGAAAGGGAGAATTCCGAAAAAGGAGGAAATTTTAGATCATACGTTGTTTCTCACTCTATTAGCAAACTCTCAGAGAGATCTAGACATAAAAAATAAATTTTTTACTATTTTTGCTGGAACACTCTGACTTTCAATGCTGCCCTCCATATTTTCAAGTAGTTCATACCTTCCATACTGTTACAACAGGCAAGGGAATAAAGGATACAGTTTCTAAGGTTTCCATGCTTGATGAAAATTTATTTTAGTACTTTCCTTTTACAATATTTTATCATGTAGCATATATCACCCATGTAATTGTAAACACTTAGATGCATCACAAATATCTTCATATTCAATTCTAGCCATTTCAAGATGTACTCTGAACAAAATCATGTGGCCAGGTGAAATTGAGATAATCTGATACTGAAGTATTTGTAAATATTGAAACTAGAATAAGCCCATCAGCAATAAAAACTATTAGGAAGTTGAGAAGAGAAAAATCCCATAAGTTAAGGCATTTTCTTCTCTTGCAGAACATTCAAGTTCAGTTTCTAGTACCTACATAGTAGCACACAAAAGTCTATAGCTGCAGGTACAAAAAAACTCACTATTGTCTTATGAATTCTATGGGCTCCAGACATATAATGAACATATAACAGACATATAACATGTAGTGAAAAATATACATGTCAGCAGAACATAAATATGCACATAATAAAAATAAGTAAATCTTTAAAATCTTTGTTGAAATCATGGCAAAGAAATAAATTATCTCCTCCCAGCTAACTATAAAGAAAAGAGAAGAGTGTTCTTACCCACTGTATGAAACTGAAAAACAACCAAACAAACAAATGAACAAACCTAAATGTTCTAGAACAGTGTGACTGTGGCAGCCACTAGAGGCCTCCTGGCTCTTTTCTAAATCTGGACTGTGGTAAAACAATTTTCAAGAGTATGACATAACCATGAGCCATCACAGAGCAGAAGTTGGTGTGGTGATCTGCGGAGTTCTTGGCCAAGTAGTTACAGCAATCAAGTAATGTAAACCACACAGTGGAAGCTAAGTCTATGGTAAATGGTGATGGCACTGTAAATATTTTATTCTACAAGGAAAAGGGGAAAGTCATAGAGTTCTTCCTTGGGATTCTGTTAGATTTCGAAGGGCTATAAGGCCATCTGAAGGAGAGGTTAAACCGACTATCATGGTGTGGGCTTTACATTGACACAGGCATTCCTGACCTCTCCCCCACCCCACCCTACCCCGCGCACCTTGCTTCTTCAAACAACTGCAACCTCAAGATCCTTAAGTCTATGCAGTCAACTCACTGGTTCACAAGTCTGGGATTGGAGGAAATCATTACTTTGATTTATTTTTTGTAAACAATTTGCAGTTAATATACATTTTTAATGTCTTCCCAGAAAATGTCATGCAACAAAGAGTGTGTTACTTTCATTAGGATAAAGAAATAGGAGGGTAAAAAATATGGAACAAAACAGAGTGCAAGTTTTGAATCATTTTTAGATCATGTGTTTCCATGTGCAAAATCTCCAGGAATCTGAGAGCTGGTCTGTTACCAGACAGAGGGCTCTTTATTCCCTTCTTCAAAACAATGGACAACTATTTTGAATGACTATTTTTTTATTGTTGTTGTGCCTAAGTTTTATTTATAGCAAAACTAGACCATAACAATATACAGCAGCATAAACGTTTATATCATTTCCTTCAAACACAAAGTTCATTCATTGTTTTATCCAGTAAGCAAAAGAAAACCTTAACTGAAGCATACTAGATAAAACATGGGAGGGAGGGGAGAATGGGAGGATACAAGGGATGGGATAACCATAGAGATGTAACAAGAATAAATTAATTAAAAATAAATTTAAAAAAAGAAACTGTATACATGTAATAAATGATCATACTGTAAGCTATAAATATGTACAGCTGTCATATATCAATTAAAATATTAAAATTTAAATTCTAAAAAAAAAAACATGTTACTACAATTTACCTTCATTTTTTTTATATGTATGCTGTGGATAGATCCAAATGTACCTAAAATACTGTACAGGTCTAAAACACCGTACATTGTTGGTAAATACTTCTGGATTGTTCTTGGTTTAATATTCTTTACACTTTTATGAGTATGTGAAATAACTTTGAAATTCTCCCAAATTTTGTGAGTGGTTTGTTCAGAACTTTTAAATTTCCTTTTCTCCTTTGCCTTTCAGTTTGGGGATTTACTCTAGTATCTTCAGAGATTACTGAATGTTTTTTGGTGGCTCTATCTGTTCTGTTGATGACCCTATAAATGACTGTTGTGTAACAGACCAAAATATGAATACTACCAAAGCCCAACTTGTTGACCCAATGAGTGTAATTTGAATTATTTAAAGGAATAGTAGTGAGAGGTTTCTTAGAATAACAGAAAGTACTCAAAGATAGGTGAATCACCAAAAACCCACCCTGACACAGGTGACATCTCACAAAACCTGGGAGCCTTGGGCTCACTGAAGACAGCTCACTAAATAGGAATAGTTACTTTCCTGTAGGTCAGTTGATCTCAGCATCTTCTAGGAGGTTGGAATGGTCTCTGCTTTATCAAGGATGCTCAGCCTGAGGATCTTCTAAGCACCACAATTTGTTTAATGCGTTTCTTTCAGTTTGTCCTATCTGAGAGTCTGACTTGGTAGTGTTTACTTTTTATATATCCTGGGCAATGACAGGGCCAATGTGGTCAGTTTGAGGGACTTCCTGGAGATATTTGGTGTTGTTTACTTCCTGTTCTAACAATCTGCTCTACAGGATGAAGTTTTTTTTCCCTTCCTTTTAGAGCAGTGATCTCAAACTTACTAATGCTGCAACCCTTCAATACAGTTCCTCATATTTTGGTGATCCTCAAACATAAAATAATTTTCATTGCTGTTTCATAGTGTAATTTTGTTACTAGTATGAATAATAATATAAATATCTGTTATGCAGCATATCTGATATTTGACCCCTGTGAAATGGTTGCTAATCCCCGAAAAGAGTCATGACCCAGAAGTTGAGAACACTATCTTAGAACATTCTCTTGCTTTACCTCCTTGTAACTATCCAGTTTGAAAATATCCAGTTATTTCACTTCTTTTTTGCATCATACCTCTAAAAACATTTTCATCTCAGTTTCAAAGAAAACTGCTACATTCTCATTTCTCTTTACACTTAAAATTTTTCTTTTGATTGTTTCTTAACATTCATTCCATGTCCATATTCTTACTACCCACTTGTTCTCACAGATTATATGAATATTTCTATACCAATACATCAATGAAATCTGTAATTAATAGCTTGATATGTAAAATATTAATGCTATCTTCTCTTTTTTTAATCCTGTTTCTATGATTTTTTTGAGAAGTGGGCTTATTCTAAAGCTCTGGCTAGCTGAAACATCGTTATGTTGCCCAGGCTGGCCTTGAACTGTTCAGTCCTCTTACCTACACAATGTACTAGAATTAAAAGCATGAACTATACATTTTAAAAATTGTTTTTGTACTCTCTAGGGCAGCACAGTAGAGCTGGCTTTGGACATGGGATATGCAGATGAACAACCCCCAAGATACTAGCACAGGAGAGCTGCCTGACTTTTGTGGCAGGAGAGAGATAGACGTGAGGGGGGGGAGAGAGAGAGAGAGAGAGAGAGAGAGAGAGAGGGGCCCTCTTTCCTCCACCAATCCCTTGTCCCTTGCCACCTTGGGCCAGTGGGAGAGCTTGCCCTAAGGTTATAAGAGCAGGAGAACTGGCCCTGTACATCACTAGCTGGGAGAGCAGGACCTTTACCTGCTTGCGCAAGAGAGGAGAGCTGTGCCTGGTTTGCAGAGGTTGTAGATGAGCCATTACAGCCCGTCACTTGCTGCAGCACTCATGAGAGAAGGCCCTGAACATCCCTTGGAAAGCACAGTCAAGCTGGCCCTGATGTGAATGATCCAGTCTCAAGACTGTAAGCCCAGTAGAGCTGCCTTTGCCCCTTGCTGGCTATGTCATTGGATGGCCAGCTGGGGAAGGACAGGAGAACTTGTCTGGGTGGTATGGGTATGAGAGAGCTGGAGGACTAACCAGCTCAGATACCTCTCAGGCTCAAATTGATGAACTGCTAGGGTGTATGAAGAGGCCAGTTCTACAGATCCAAAATTACAGGATGTCCATGATACAAGGCAACAACAGGTTATCCAAGAGGAGTCACAGTGAGATTTCAGGATTGATAGTGTAACAGACACAAGAGGCCTCATGCCAGACCAAAGAGTCATTGTAATAAGCATTTGCAAGCACAGAAGTATGGACCAAAATGTTGTGCTGTGAGATACACTGTGAGACACAAGGCCCACAATGAGGTTTCTCTCTCTCTCTCTCTCTCTCTCTCTCTCTCTCTCTCTCTCTCTCTCTCTCTCGGCAGGGGGAGGTTGCAAATATGGAGGACAAGTATGAGGGGAGAAGGGGATGAGTAGGATTGGACTACATGATATAAAATTCACAAAGAACCAATTTAAAAATTTAAGTTTTTCAAATAATACTAAAAAATAAAAGATGATTTCTATAATTTTGAAAGATTTACAATTTGTTAATATTTCATTAACTCTTCCATTTCTATTTATAGATAAAAATTATAAATGTGTTTATCCCAGTAAATTTCAGAATTGAGACTGGGTTCTTACACTACATTAGCCATCTTCTTACACAACACTCCCCTATTCACATAGCCAAACTGATGGCACCACAGCTGTGTTGTCCAGCAACGGGAAGTTCTTTCTTTCTTTCTTTCTTTCTTTCTTTCTTTCTTTCTTTCTTTC
>OU015743.1:77196022-77285989 GCA_907169655.1 Acomys percivali | reverse complement strand
TCTTTCTTTCTTTCTTTCTTTCTTTCTTTCTTTCTTTCTTTCTTTCTGTCTTTCTTTCTTTTTTTTCTGGTTTTTTGAGACAGGGTTTCTCTGTTTAGCCTTGACTGTCCTGGACTCACTTTGTAGACTAAGCTGGTCTCAAACAACAGCAATCTGCCTGCCTCTGCCTCCTGAGTGCTAGGATTAAAGGCATGTGCCACCACACCTGGCAGTGGGAAATACCTTTATGAGTACAATCAGCATACTGTATGCAAACCTGAAATTATCATTGTGTACATCTGAAGTAGTCTTCTCTTTTCTGTTACTGAATAGTGTCTAATAGAAAAATAAATTCCTTGAGTGTTCACTCCAAAGTTGCATCATGATTGAATCTAGTTCTGATGTTTGCTTTTTTTTTTCTTTAGACTATTGCTTCTCCTCAGTGTACCATTTATGTTTATTTAAAATATGCCTGCTGGTAAAAATAACTGGGAGAAGATAAATTTTCAATATTAGGGTTTATGTGTAGCTGACAAGAAGCTGGCCTATATTTTAAGGCTGATGCAGTGTAGGTGGGACAAATTTCATCATCCCATGTTTTCTCCCATGTTTGACGTCTCTCTAAGAAGTCCTTCCCAGAGATTTTCATACACCATATATCTTTTAGCTCAAATACATTATTTCATTAAATCCCTCTTGGTGTGGTTAGGACGTGGGGTGGGGTATTCTATCCCTTTATGTTAAACATTAGGTTTCTAGTGGCATACGTACCCATTTTCTGAAGTCTTCAAAGATCTGTTGGAACAGAAGCTGAAAGTCAAACATGTACTGTGTTACACTATGAGTTTTCCAAGTGACAGAATAGAAGTGATGGACACAGATAAAAGGGTCAATTATGGACCCACCCCTGCCATGCTGGCCTAGGCACCTGGAATAAAGACTTCTAAGCACTTACCACTGGCAAAAGCACAATGAATTCCTATATGATAGAAAGATGGGAAGGGTGGAATATATACTGGAGAGGTGGAAGAGAAAGAGAAACGGAGGGGTTTGTAACTGTGGAGAAGGGTGGACTGGAGACTTGATGACAGTGAAGAACAGTCAGATATGAGGTTGTCATGACGAGGTGCTGGTGCAGGCTGCCACCAAGGACCATGCTAAGTCCTTGGTTTGGATGCAACTGGTGTCCTTGTTGATGTCTGTGGCCTGAGTTACCATCAAAGACCAAGTGAAGGAATGTCCTTGGTCTGAGATGCTCACAGAGATTATCTGAGGGCCAGGCTGCCCATGGGGACATGCTGATCTGAGTGGCCTGTATTGCCACCAGAGACAATGGAGACATCTTGGCCTAGGCTACTGCCTAGGGGACCATGCCTGGGTCTGTGGTCTTATTGCAATCAGAGTCTGTATTGTTGTCCCAGGCCTGTGTTGCCAACAGCGTTCATGTAGATATCCTGGGACAGGACGGCCACCTGAGGTGCTGGGATTAGCTTGCCCTGCCCTTAGCCTGGGCAGTATAGAAGAACTGACCATGGTGGCTACAGTGCAAATGATTGTAGAAGAGCTGGCCCCATACCTTGTCTGACATGGGGGTGGCTTGGGCAAAGGAGAGATGCCAGGTAGTTGTTTGCTACCTGCATCAGGCACAGAAGCTGGTCCCGAGGTCATGAGAGTGGTAGAGCTGTTCCTGCCCCTCATTGGCTGCAGGACTCAGGAGATTCAGGACCTCACCTGGGAAGCCTAGTAGAGATGACCTGGTGCTGTAGGCATGGTTGAGCTTGCCAGGAGGACATGAAAGTCAGAGAGTTGACCCTGTGCCTTGATGGACGATGGAATTAGGTGAAATAACTGGGCCGTGCAGGAGATCTTACCCTGTGGTACATGAGAGCTGGTGGGCAAACAACTCATCTGCCTCCAAGGCTCAGAGCCAGGGCTTCGAGTTGGTCCACCCAACATTTACCCCATCTATCATCTGCTAGCATGGGAAAGGACCAGTCTTTCAGATTTAAAGTTGCAGCATCTCCATGA
Organism: Acomys percivali; assembly: GCA_907169655.1. Lineage (NCBI taxonomy): Eukaryota > Metazoa > Chordata > Mammalia > Rodentia > Muridae > Acomys > Acomys percivali. The sequence goes on along the minus strand of OU015743.1, from coordinate 77,283,982 downwards.
CATAGGGCAGCAACACAATATCTAAGAAGAGTCCCCATAAGGATCCACAATAGCTAGTGTAGAGGAAGCCAGAGTCCTTGTAACAGACCAATGACTCATTGTAATAAACATTTGCAAGTAAAGATACTTGAACAAAATGATATACTGTGGGAAACACTGAGACACATTATAGCTTCCATGACAAGTTATTTGTTTTTATTTTTTATTCTATCTTAGTTTAATTTCTTTTGGGGTAAAGGTTGCAAGGGCAGAGACTGGATACAAAGAGATGGTAGATGAGTGGGACTAGGGTAAATGATGTGAAATTAAAAAAAATCTTTAAAGGACTTCTATGTTGGGCTATTAGCCACTTATAAATGAGGATATACCATGTCATGTGTCTTTCTGGATTTTGGTTACCTCACTCTGGATGATCATTTCTAGTTCCATCCATTTGCCTGAAATTTTCAAAATTTCTTTGTTGATAGCTGAATTTATTCCATTGTGTAAATGTACCACAGTTTCTTTATCTAATTTTTTGGTTGAGGGACTTCTAAGTTGTTTCCAGATTCTGGCTATCACAAATAAGCTGCTATGAACACAGTTGAGCAAATGTCTTTGTTTTATCCAGGAGCATTAATTGGGTATTTGCCCAGGAGTGGTATAGCTGGGGATCCTGAGGTAATCCTATTCCCAATTTTCAGAGAAAGTACCAGACTGATTTCCAAAGTATTTGTACAAGTTTGCACTCCCACCAACAATGGAGGAGTATTCCCCTTTTCCCGCATCCTCACCAGCATGTGGTGTCACTTGTGTTGTTGATCTTAGCCATTATGATAGGTGTAAGATAGAATCTCAGAGTCATTTTGATTTGCATTTCCCTGATTACTAAAGTCACTGAACAATTCATTAAGTGTTTCTCTGCCATTTGATATTCTTCTGTCTAGAATGCTCTGTTTAGCTCTATAACACATTATTTAATTGGATTATTTGGTTTGGTGGTGTTTCATTTCTTGCGTTCCCTATACATTTTTAAATATTAACTCTTCGTCAGATGTAGGGTTGGTGAAGATCCTTTCCCAGTCTGTAGGCTGTTGTTTTATTCTGTCTTTTGTCTTAAAGAATATTTTAAGTTTCATGAGGTCCCACTTATTAATTGTTGATCTTAGATCCTGAGCTATTGGTGTTCTGTTCAGGAAGTTGTTTCCTGTGCCAATGAGTTCAAGGCTATTCCTCATTTTTTCTTCTAACATATATAGTGTGTTGGGATTTATGTTTAGATCTTTAATCCACTTGGACTTTAGTTTTGGGCTGGGTGATAAATATGGATCTATTTGCATTTTTTACATGTAGACATCCTGTTAGTCCAGCACCATTTGTTGAAGATGCTTTCTTTTTTCCATTATGTGGATTTGGCATCTTTGTCAAAAATCAAGTGTCGTGGGACTTCGGTTTGATTCCATTGATATACCAGCCTATTTCTATGCTAGTACCATTCTGTTTTTATTACTGTTCCTCTATAGTAGAGCTTGAGATCAGGGATTAAGATTCCTCCATAAGATCTTTTATTGAACAGGATTGTTTTAGTTATTCTGTTTTCCCCCCATATGAAATAGAGAACTGATTTTTCAAGGTCTGTAAAGAACTGTGTAAAAAGAAGATCACTAAACAGTTTTTAAAAAATAAGGCTCATATATATTCATGTCATGCCTTTCCTCTTTTTGCTTTAAAAATTATTCATTATAAAAAATGTTAATTTGTATGTGTAAAAGATGGACTCTACTTTGTGTTATACCACAATATAGGCATATTATCACAGCAATATCCTAACATTTGAGTTTTCTACTAAAATATAGACAGTAGTTATAATTTTATTTAAACTATATAAAAATGTAAAAAAGTCCAGCCAGTTCTTTCTTATATCCTCAGTGAAAATTCTTTGGGATGACTTCTTTTACATTTGAAAGAAAGGAACACTCTACAGATAGTCTTCTAAAAGAATTTAAGCTGCTATAAATCTGGAATTACATAACCATGTCAAGATTAACATTTGCAGTGGCTTCATTGAGGAATTAGTGATATTGAGATTGGACCATTTCTCTGCTAAGGTTTCTACTGTTATGTTTTGATTTTATTGCAATAAAGTAAATGAATTTTCCAAATAGGACTACCTTCTTCTGTCCCACACTATACATTAGTCTGATTAATATTATCTTTATTGATGTAATTTTCATTTATATTTGAATTTTAAAATTGAAAAGCATACATTGTAACAATGATTTTTAAAATAACATGTACATGAAAGCAGTACTGTGTAAAGCAAAATAGGAGAAAGCAAAACCAAAAGATCTGGTTAAATAAAGAACATCTTTCCATGGGAGTGAGGAGAGAACTGAACTGTAATAAATTGAAGAATATATAGAATGCACTAAGTACCTGGTAAAGGGTAAATGAATTTTAAAATCTATAACCTCATTTTTATTGTTTGAGGATCAACATGTACAGAAACGTGTTTTGATCTGATGCCTCCACCATCCCCTACTCTACAGTCCATCTTTACCGCAATCCTTACTTTTTTCTCTCAACTTTATGTGCCATGTGTTTTAGAATCTACCGAGTCATCTTAGTGCCATGTATATCAGTGTGGGTTTAAGACCATTTACTGGACCTTGGGTAGCAACCTAAGTCCTTCATCCTGAAGAAAACTGACAGTCCCTTCCACAGGTGGCATCACTTGCCAAATGCTCCTCAGCTGGGCGTGAATCTTTGTTACCATCTCTTTTCCTGTGAGAATTTTGTATAGCTGAATTTGCATAAGTCTCCTAAGCATTGTGTTACACTGTTGCCTTTCATACATGCTGTTACCATGTCTTGAAAACACACTCTCCCTATTCATCTACCAATTCTGGCTCTTATAATTTCTGACTCATCTCTTGCACTTGGATTGCTGAGACTTGGGAAGAGGCAGTCTCTTATTCTCTGTACTACACTGGCCAGTTGTGGCTCTCCGGGTTAGTCACTAACTATAGTAAAAGAAAGTTTCTTTGAAAGATATACTTACCTAAGAGAAAAATAAGTAATTAGCAACCAGCTTAATACTATCATATAGCAAAATAGGTTCTTTTCCAGGGCAAAAAATCCTCCCTAAACACATGTTTGTGGCCTTGGTAATGGTGCCAGGCATGGCTTCCAACTTGTGGAGTGAATCTTAATCTGTGTTTTTATACAACCATGAAGTTTTTAGCAGTATGGAAGCGGTGGAAATGTCTTGCTAGACCAGTCACTGTAGCTCATACGATTCACAACTATGCAAGACCAATGATTAATTTTCTCCTTTGATAGCATGTGATTAAGTAAATGGAATGAACTAATTGGCGATGAAGCTATAATACACAGGTTTATTGGAAGTGGCACTGGAGAGACAAGGGGAGGAAGAATGCATGCTGGGAGGGCAGGGAAGAACAAAGGGCAGTAAGGTGGGAAAAGGGTCAAGGGTTAAGTTCTGAATCTGTATTAACTGTCATCCACTTCAAAAAGTAGTTTATCTGATGAGAACTGAGAATTTGCCTAATCGATATCTAAAGAGATAAGCATTAAGAAATCATTTTGAAATTACCTTTTGTATTGGGATCACTCAAGAATTTTACATTTCCCTTGTTATTAAAAAAAGTAAGGGTATAAGAGATTGTTTCCTTGAATTAATGTCAATATGACTTTATCATTTTAGAACAATACTAGTTAAAGTGTTCTCCTAGGGCATGTGTATGCCCCAGGCAAAAGTACTAGCTCAACTTTATAGTATAAGGGATGAGTGTTCTTCTGTGCCCTTGAACCCAGTCAGAATTTCTTAATCTTGTAATATTGATTACAATATTTTCCTAATGGTCATATTTTGTCAGGAAGTTATTATAGCTCACAATGTTGACACATAGATAAAACTACTGAGCACTTTTCTCCTGCAACAGTTTGATTGATACCTCCTGGTGTTATAAAAACTAACAATCAGAGAAAAAGAGACCATATTAGTACCTATTTGTTTTCTTTATATCCAGTGATGAAAGTGTGTCTTCAGCCACAGGGTCTTACCATCAAGTTCTGGTGGAAAGCCAAGAGAAATGACAGTAGGCAGTGTTGTTTGGCCAATTCTGTAGCTCCTTGACCAACAGCTTCAAAAGAGGTAGCTCACTCTTGGTATTAGAATTATTGTTTTTCAACCTATGCTTTCTGGCATAAATAGTAACTTGAGTCATACACATCTATCTATCTATCTATCTATCTATCTATATATATATATATATATATCATCTATCTATGTATCTATCAATCTATGTATCTATCTATCTATATCTATGTATCTATGTATCTATCTATCTATCTGTCTATCTGTCTATCTATCTGAGGCATGATGTCTCACTGCCTTGGAACTTGCCAAGTAAGCTAGGCAACTGGATAGGAAGCCCTGCCACATTGCTTTTCATGTCCCCACATTTACAATGCTGTAGTTACAGGCAAACAAGCCCCATGCTTAGAAAGTAAGCATTATACTGACTGACTCATTCTCCAAACCCTTCTCTCATGTTTATAAAGAAGTCAGATGACTTTGGTTAAAAGAAAGTGCTTCTTAATTCTTAAGAATGTCGGTGGAAGTTATAAAGTTATATTGGCAGTAAGTTAAGATAATCTCATACACTCCAACAGTGTTTTTATAGCTAGCAAGGTGAGCAATATATGAATGATTCTAATACAAAGTCCTGTGTAATTTCTCCTCTCAAATTGCACCTATGCTGAAAGTTATCATTGAAATATAACCTCTGCTTATATTTTCAAATTGCTTTAAGCAATTAAAAGTAATATATGAGCAGTTTTTAAATTGCTATATATTTTAGTTTAGATATTAACTAAGAAAAGGGCAGTATAAGACTAATCTCTAAAATTTAGAGTTGTTTTTAGGTTCTCATTTTAAGTAACATAATATTCAACAGAATTGTATAACAGGTCATATGTCTAATATATATGTGGCATATATCATGTAACCATGCATTCGTTGAGATCCTAGATACTTCAGTGAGATTATTTCAACTGGAAGGATGAGTCAATAAAGTAAAACAGAGAGAAATAAAATAATCTCCTTAGTCAGTTAGTTCATCAATAAACTTAAATAAAATAATTTGACTTTAAACACATTGTTAGCCCTGATTCCAAAAAGAAAGTGACACAGAATTTCTTAATTTTGTTGCACCATCATGTGTATTACCTATTATTCATTCCTGTTTCATATGCCACTGACTAGAGATTTCATATGATAACAACCTGTGAGACAAAAGCTTATAATTACATTTGGAAGGTGATGGCTCAGAGAATATTTATGTTAGCATTCAGAATTTCAGATGCAGAGTTAATTTACAGTCATATTAAATAAATGACAATAAATGAATGACAATTACAGGTTGAATCTTTGTGCTTTTATCCTATTTATTTTCACCCCATTTCCAGGGATAAAATCTAACTTGGACCACTCTTACTGCCCTTTTTGGATTGGTGATGCATTGTGATTATAATGATACTTTACCAAGTATGTCCTGTTAGCCTAGTGTTGAGGCAGGACAGACAGGTGGGAAGATCATGGGAGCGTGGGAAGAAAGAGGGGCCACTAGCTCTGCAGTCTAATTGGAGACTTTTACCAATTGGGAGTCAAGGACATTTTGTATTTGCTATGCAGATTGCTTACACAGAAGTAATGTTCACTTAATATACTCATATCTTATGATAAATCAGTATGGCAAAAGCTTGTGTGACATTCAGGATGGCCCTCCAGATTTCAAGGATACTTTCTCTGTGCCTCAAACCAGATTGAGGAGACATACAGTGAAGAGATCCTGCTTTTTTTGTGTGACTGTGAACATTAGTTTTACATTATCAATTGTAATCCTGTCAGATGAACCTGAGAAAATATCCTATGATTGCTGTGAAATGTTCTAACAACCAAGTATGGTCATAACAAAAGTGACCCCAAGTCCTATTTGTCACCACTGTGAAGATCATGAAAGCTGATTTTGCCATGAGATGCTAATGATCATTCCTTCTGGATTGTGTATAAACACGTCCCTATTGAGATCCTGGTTCCCTCATTGTGACTGGCTCAACTTGTAGGATGAAACAATCAGTTAAAACTCAGGAAAAAAATCACCAAATTAAATTAGTTCAAAAATAAGACTTTTCACTTTTATGTATGCATGTCATCTTAAAAGGTAAGGTTTTACTCAAATGTTTTAATTAGGGATAATTAATGATCTATTTTCAATTGGGTATATGCTTTAAATGTGAAATTGTATCTCATTATGTAAAGCAGGGCTCATCATGATACAAAATTTGTATTTATACTTTAAGTGTAATTCTACCATTATCTTTATGACTTTTTCTTTTTTAGTGCTAATATAATTCAAAACAGTACTGTCCACAAGAATTTAATTTAAAAAACACATTCTTTTAGAAGTGCACAATATATATGAGGTAGGTGATTATAATCAAAAGGGGCCATATAACTTCAGTTAAAATAATCTTTCAATTATATATATAATTTGCAAGATTGGAGAAACACTATGAATATCACTCTGACATGTTAGCATACCTTTTTCCATGAAATAATACCTCAAATTACAATACAACATAAATACTTGTTATTTCTGATGGAACTCACCATTCAATTCCATATTAATTTGTGTCTAAAATAAGTTTACTTCCTTATAGATCTCACAGAACAGTCCTTCTCACGTGCTTGCACTTCCAAGTCTTGTGCTCCAGTGAACACATGTCCTATAACTACCATTATTTAAGGAAACAATATTTTGCATACAAACCCAGCCAAACTCAGAGTTATAAAGTATAATAGACCAAATATCAGTCTATTTGACCCAGATTTATGCTGACAATTATGCAGTTATTTCCAGAGTTCATATTTAAGATGAAAACATTCACTCTACTGATCATGTGTTAAGTAACATGAATTTAAATACCTTGGTGAATAGAGTGAGTACACTTTCCTCTTCTCTCTCTCTCTCTCTCTCTCTCTCTCTCCTTTCTGCCCACACACTCCTCTTCATGGCAGCTTCCCTGGTCCCATCCTTGGGATCAGTGAACCTGCATTTAAATACTTTAACTTTATGGGTCTGGGTTACCTCACTCAGGATGATCATTTCCAGTTTCAACCATTTCTTGAGGTCCCACTTATTTATTGTTGATCTTTTCAGGATGTTGTCTCCTGTGCCAATAAGCCCACATAGAGGTGACAAGAGTGACACTGACAGTGCCAACTAACCAGGGCCCAGAGGATCTTGCAGGGTCTGAAGCACCAAGGAAGGACCATGCAGGGACTGAACATAGGTCCTCTACATAGAAGTAGATGATGGGCAGCTCAGGCTTCATTTGTGTCCCCTAGTAAGGGGAACTGGGGCTGCCTCTGACATGGACTCTGTTGCCTGCTTTGTGACGACTTCCTCCTGGTGGGATTGCCTTGCTAGGTCACTGGGGAAGAGTACAGCTCATTAAGGGGACTTGATGAGCTGCGGTGTGTGGGTAGGATCCCTTTCACTGAGAACTAGTGGGGGGTATGGGGGGTAATGGGAGGGAGGGTAGGAGTAGGAGGAGAAGAGAGAGGGGATTAAGACCTGGATGTAAAGTGAATAAGTATATTAGTTATTAAAAATGTCCACAAACAAAATCTAATCAAACAATCGAAAGAAAGAGACTTAGGAAAGTAGAAAAGGGGTGACTAAAGTGGTTCACTTAATTTCTGAGAATTAATCCGGGCCTTGGTGTAAACAGCTACTTCTACTTGGTGTGGGGACCGAAATATTTGCATGAAAGTCTTTCATGGCAAGAGACATAAAGAGATTTTAATTTAAACCAGAGGTTTTACAGTGTTTGCTAGAAAAACCTCATTTTTAATGGTTCCTTACAATGACAGTAGGTTCTTCTTAAAGGGGCTTTGGGAAGTCTTAGGGGACCTTTCTAGTCTGTGAACTATATTTTGAAGACTATTCTCTGAAGGAAATGGAGTGAATAGAATGTTCAAATACAAAGCGTGAGAAGTTATTCTGGGATATAAGGAAAAATGCTGCACAACCCAAAGCACTCCAGAAGGAAAAATTCTATTTCTGTAGAATGGTGTGTAGCCAAAACTTAATCAGGCAAGCACACCCAGTGGGTTCCATGGGATTTTAACTCCTAAAGCAAAGAGTTTCTAATTCTCTCTGTGTGAGGACAGAGCTGTGCTTCAAATTCTTATGGGTTGCCTAACTTAAAAGTATTATGGTAGATAAGCAATGTATAATTCTTTGAGAATAGGATTCAACTGTGAGCACATATTTTTAGTTTAGTTTAGATAAATCCTACATGGCAGAGGGACTTTGATTATGCATTTTCCTTTTTATGTTAAGACACAGGACTCTCAGTTCCTTTTAGCCCAGAGCTTATTGCCTGCAAAACATTCCAAGATCTCTTCTAGAGCTGGCAGGGTCAAGCTGGGAAGGGAGTTAAGTCTGTAATTTCTTTCAAGGAGGGTAGGAAAGGAGCAATCAACATGAGGAACACACACACACACCCTGAGTCCAGATGCCGCTGAAGAGAGCAGGGATGACAGGAGAAGATAGAAGCATGCCAGCACAAAGGACACACAGCAACACACCATTGAAGTTCACATTCCTTTGTATATAACTAGGAGGATAGGAGAAAATAAACTGAGTTAGAGTAAATCTCCTAATACTATGGAGGAATATACTGTGTAACTAGATCATATATTATAGTAGCCCCCATAACCATGGAATAAAGTAGAAAAGACCAATCACTAGGCACTGACTCATTGATTTATTTAGTGATTTACTTAAAGCACTGTTTGTATTACTTATTTGCCAAGCATGACTTTACTTGCTACCTGGACTAGAATGACACAGAGCAACAGCTGAAATAATGAGTCATTGCCTACTGGCTGCTACATAATCTTCTGTAACATCTTGTTTGCTTGCTTACCCCATTTTGTGGCTCTAGAGTATAAAATGAGAATGCAAACTGCACCTGGACCAAGGCCTTCCAGGAGCTATCCTGCTCTCAGTCCACTTGTGATATGTATTCTCTCTCACTCTCTCATTTGTGTTAGAGTACATATTTCATAAAGATTGCCAAACAGGAGATATTATTTAAAAAACTAAGTCCTCCTGTTGGCCACTGGGGAAGTTCATTGAGTCCATCTTGCTGTTTGCCCATGGAGAGCTATGAGACTTCCCTTTATAGAAGTTTAGAAAAAAATAAAGGTCCTAGTTGTTCTTCCACCTTGATTCTCCCTCAGTGCCCTTGGGACATCTGGTTCTCTTATGTTGCAATCAGTAGCTGACAGAGAACTCTCTATATAACTTGTTAAATATGGATTTCCCTTTGTTCATCTGAGAGAAAGAACAGCATATTCCAGTACCACATCAAAAAAAAAAAATAACCTGAAAATAGAGGAGTGATTTTTATATAAGTCTTCCCAAATAGCATGCAAGAACTAGATACTGAACTCAGTTGTAGAGTGCTTCCCTGGCATGCATTAGATTTTGGATAAAGCTCTTCTCAAAATACTAAAGCCTATGTAGGTTGGGGTAGAGGGGAATCCTGCCCCCTGCCCATATTTGTTAAGACCCCATGTCTCTGGACCAATTATATTCTACCATGACAGCAGAAAATATTGATATATTCTTAAAAAGGTAATTATTTTCTTGAAGTTGTAGAAAGTTTTTAACAAACTTAAAAAGTGTGAGCATCTAAATAGTTCATAGAAATGTTATGATTTTCTGGAATTTTCAAATAAGAAAAGGCTTTGGACATTAAATTCCTTGTACTTCTATTTACACAATTCACTGATTTTCTTAATTGGACATTTTATAGCTTGTCAATCGCCAAACAAATTAGTAGTGGCTTTAATGTATAAACTTCACATATCTTTCTATCTGCCAAGGTGCAGATTGTTGCTTTCCTACAATATAATTTAATTATACTTACATAGTTTGTGAAAAACACAACTGCACTAAATTAAACAGAGTATTGTACATTATATATAAGAATTCCAAATACAAATATGGGTGCCCTTCATTTTCTTTGGAGCACAGTTGTTTGAATCGAAGACCCAAAAATGAATCCATACACATATGGTCACTTGATTTTTGACAAAAAACGCCAAATTTATTCAATAGAAAAAGGATAGCATATTAAACAAATGGTACTGTTCTAACTGGATGTCTACATGTAGAAAAATGCAATCAGACCCATATCTGTCACCATGCACAAAACTCAAGTCCAAGTGGATTAAAGACCTCAACACAAAACCAGAGACACTAAATTGGTTAAAAGGAAAAATGGGGAAGAGCCTGGAACACATTGGCACAACTTCCTGAACAGAACACCAACAGCCCAGGATTTTAGGTCAACAATTAATAAATGGGATCTCATGAGGCTGAGAAGCTTCTGTAAGGCAGGAGACACTGTCAAGAGAACAAAGTGACAGCCTATAGACTGGGAAAAGATCTTCACCAACCCTACATCTGACAAAGGTCTAATATGTAAAATATATAAAGAACTCAAGAAATTAAACACCACTAAACCAAATAACCCAATTGAGGAATGGGGCTCAGAACTAAACAGAGAATTCTAAACAGAGGAATATCAAATGGCTGAGAAACATTTAAAGAAATGCTCAACCTCCTTAGTCATCAGGGAAATGCAAATCAAAACCACTCTGAGATTCTATCTTATACCCATCAGAATGGCTAAGATCAAAATTTCAAGCGACACCACATGCTGGTGAGGATGTGGAGAAAGAGGAACACTCCTTCATTGCTGGTGGGTATGCAACCTTCTACAACCACTTTGGAAATCTTTCTAGTGCTATCTCAGAAAACTGGGAATAGGGCTACCTCAAGACCCAGCTATTCCACTCCTTGGAATATACCCAGAAAATGCTCCAGCACACAACAAGGACATATGCTCAACCATGTTCATAGCAGCCTTATTCATAATAGCCAGAACCTGGAAACAGCCTAAATGTCCCTCAGTTGAAGCATTGATAAAGAAACTGTGGTACATTTACACTATGGAATATGACTCAGCTCTTAAAAACAAGGAAATCCCAAATTTTGTAGACAAATGGATGTAATTAGAAATTATCATACTGAGTGTGTTAACCCAGAAGCAAAAAAAACCTTACATTATATATACTGAATTATAATTGGGAACTAGCCCAAAAGAAATATCTCATGAAAGTCTTCACTTACCATGAGATTGGAATAGATGTGAGGACATCCTACTGAGACTCTAGGTAAGAGAAATATAGGAGATGGAAAAATAGAAGGACTCAGAATGTCCTAGAGACCTACAAGAGTATCATGATGGGTGGATCAGGGCCCAGCGGTGTCTGCTGAAACTATTGCACTAACCAAGGACAATACAAGAAGTAAACATTGAACCCCTACTCTGATCTACCTAATGGACAGGACACTCTCCACAGTTATGTGGAGAGTGGGGACTGACTCCCACATAAACTCTGGTGCTCCATATTTGGGCACCTCCCCTTGGTAGGGAGGCCTGATGGTACTCAAAGAAAGAACAAGCAGGCTACCAAGATGAGACTTGATAGCCTTTGACCATACAGTGGGGGAAGAGGTTCCCCCTTGGTCTCAGAGCTAAGGGAAGGGAATAGGGTGAAAGCAGTAGGGAAGGAGGATTGGGAGAATGCAAGTGATGGAATAACAATTGAGTTGTAATCTGAATAAATTAATAAAATTAAAAAAATAATAGAATTCCAAATAAAGATACCCCTTAAATTTGTTTAAGAATCTTAACGGTGTCACTGTGAGTACTTTATTTCACTACTGTTCCCTTTGATTCAACACTGATGGCTACACATGGACATCCTGGGAAATTAGCAATCAGTTAGTACTATAGGGTGAAAACACAGATGTCTTTGATTATGTTCGAATATAGCCTCTTGCCTGGGCATAAACATATCATCTTCCATCCACAAACTGTGGTATAGTACAGAAGGTAGCCTGCATCAACACAGTATGGATCAACCTACAAACATTGGGCTCTTATTCAGCAATCAACTGTCAACCATGCCATCTCATGCATCATGTCAGTCAGCTTGAATCCTAGTACAAAAAAAAAAAAAAAAAAACCAACAACAACAACCAAAAAAAAAAAAAAAAAAACATTTTGACTGAAGAAAAGGCTTATTTGGGGTCATAGTTTTAGGGATTTCAGTTCATGATCAATTCTTCTCTTGGCTAAGGTATTATAGTAAGGCCAAATATCATGGTTGAAAAAATACAGAAGTTAGCTAAGCTACATACTTTATAGTGGGAAGGAGATAGATATTGGTAGTCAGATTAGTCAGATAGATAAATAAAGAGATTGATAGGAGGATAAATAGATAGGTATATGCATAGGTAGATACATAATAGATAGAGATAGATATGTGGTAGATAGATGATAGATAGGTAGGTAGATAGAAAGATAGATGATAGATAGATAAATATATGATAGATAATAGATAGATAGATAGATAGATGATAGATAGATAGATAGATAGATAGATGATAGATAGATAGATAGATAGATATAAGAGAGAGGGAGAGAAAACAACCAACTCCAAGAGTGAGCTGCTATGGGATTGAATCTAAGAGCACTTATTGCTCATGCAAGAGGACCAATGATTGGTTTCCAGATCCCACTGAGTGGCTCCCAGTCATTTGTAACTTTAGATCTTGGCAGGTACCAGGCAGACAAGTGGTGTTCATATATACTTACAGTCAAAATACCCTCATGCATAAAATAAACTGAATAAAAAGCTAATTTTAAAAATACCGTAAATGAGAGATATCACTTAAAAGGGTTTGTCCCCAGGGACATATTTCCTCCAACTAGTTCCCATCTCGTACAGCCACCAGCATCTAATAGAACATGCAGGTTTTGATAATCAAAGAACACATCTGATGAAACCAGAGCACTCATGATCCCACCCATTTCCCAAAGTGTCACCTTTAATTATTGCTGTAGAGGGGCATAAGCTTTCAACATATAATATAGTTGAATATAAATCTATCTGTGTAGGCACATTTTTTCAAGAAAGTTGATCACTTTCCTAAATCCATGATGCTTGATTATCATTATGCATGTGTAGTTCACCCACTCACATGTAGTTGGTTGGTGAATCAGTCTTTGCCACTACCATCTATCCTGCCTGGATTTGTTGGCTCCATTGGTCTCTTTGTGGAGCTCCTATCCCCTCCAGGTGTATCTGTCTCCTAACTCTTCCATAACACACTGTGTGCTCCACCCCGAAGTTTGGCTGTGAGTCTCAGCATCTGCTTTGATCCCCCACTGGAAGGCGTGTTTCAGAGGATCTCTGTAGTAAACACCCTTCCCAATTCCTTCTCTTCAACTTCTTCCAGTGTCTATTCTATTTGTCCTTCTGAATGAGAATTAAACATTCTACCTAAGATCCTCCTTGTTATTTACCTTCTTTAGGTCTGTGTGTTGTAGTGTCCTTATCCTGTATTCTGTGGCTAATATCCATTTATAAATCAGTACATACAATGTTTGTCTTTCTGGGTCTGGGTTACCTTACTCAGGATGATTGTTTCAAGTTCTATCCATTTTCCTTCAGATTTCAAGGTAGTATTCCATTGTGTAAAAGTAATAGGCTTGCTGTATATTGCCTTTACTCTGTTTAGGAACCTGCCTTGTATCCATGATCTCACCAAAAATTTTACATGAACAGGTGTTGCATTTTATCAAATGCTTTTTCAGAACCTTAAGAAATGATCTTTTTTTTTTCTTTCAGTTTGTTTATATCGGGGATTACATTGATGGATTTTCATATATTAAACACCACCCCTGCATGCCTGGAAAGAAGCCTATGTGGTCATGGTTAATGATATTTTTAATGTCTTTTTGGTTTAGGTTTTTGAGTATTTTATTTATTTTGGCATCAATGTTCATATGTGAAACTGGTCTGAAATTAATTTTCTTTGCTGGGTATTTGTGTGGTTTAGGTAGCAAGGTGACTGTGGCTTCATGGAATGAGTTTGGTAATATTCCTTCTGTTTCTACTTTTATGAATGGTTTGGAGAGAATTGGTATTAGCTCTTTTTTGAAGGTCTGCCATAATTCTTTACTGAATTCATCCTGCCCTGAGCTTATTTTGGTTGTGAGACTTTTGATGGCTGCTTCTCTTCCCTCAGGATATATAGAACTATTTAATTTGTTTATCTGTTTTTTATTCCATTTTGGTAATTGGTAGAGATCAAGAAAATTGTCAATTTCATTTAGATTTTTAAATTTTGTGGTGTATAGGCTTTTGAAGTAAGACCTAATGATTCTTTTGATTTCCTCAGTGTGTGTGACTATGTCTCCATTTCCATTTCTAATTTTATTGATTTGAATGCTCTCCCTCTGTTTTTTAGTTTGTTTAGCTAAGAGTTTGTCTATCTTGTTGATTTTCTCAAAGAACCAGCTCTTGTTTTCATTGATTCTTTGAGTTGTTCTCTTTTATTAATTTATCCTTATTACATCTCAATGGTTATCCCATCCCTTGTATCTTCTGATTCCTCCCTCTCTCTCATTTTCCCCTTACTCCCCTCCCCTATGAGTTTGACTGAGGGGGACTTACTCCCCCTGTATATGCTCATAGGGTAACAAGTCTTTTCTTGGTAGCCTGCTATCCTTCCTCTGAGTGTCACCAGGTCTCCCCATCCAGGGGACGTGGTCTAATATGAGCCACAAGAGTACGTGTGAAAGTCATACCCCACTCTTCACTCAACTGTGGAGAATGTCCTGTCCATTGGCTAGATATGGATAGGGGTTTGAAGTTTACCGCCTGTAGTGTCCTTGGCTGGTGCCTTAATTTGAGCAGGAACCCTGGGTCCAAATGTGCCTATCATAATGTTCTTCTTGTAGGTTTCTGGGATCCTCTGGATCCTTCTACTTTGCTATTCTCCCGTGCTTCTCTCATCTAGAATCCCAATAGGAGGTCCTCCCCTCTGTCCCAGTTTCCTGGTAAGTGAAGACTTTCATGGGACACATCCCTTGGGGTAGCCTCCAGATATAAGTGAGTATATACCATTTGAGTCTTTCTGCTTCTGGGTTAACTCACTCATTAGGATCATTTCTAGCTCAATCCATTTATCCACAAATTTCAGGAATTCCTTGTTTTTAATAGCTGAGTAGTATTCCATAGTGTAAATGTACCACAGTTTCTTAATCCGTTCTTCTACTGAGGGACACTTAGGCTGTTTCCATGATCTGGCTATTATGAATAAGTCTATGAACATGGTTGATCAAATGTTCTTGTTGTGTGCTGGCACATCTTCTGGATATATTCCAAGAAGTGGAATAGCTGGGTCTTGAGGAAGCCTTATTCCCAGTTTTCTGAGATAGCACCAGATAGATTTCCAAAGTGGCTGTACTAGTTTGCATTCCCACCAGCAATGAAGGAGTGTTCCTCTTTCTCCACATCCTCGCCAGCATGTGGTGTCGCTTGAAATTTTGATCTTAGCCATTCTGATGGGTATAAGATGGAATCTCAGAGTTGTTTTGATTTGCATTTCCCTGATGACTAAGTAGGTTGAGCATTTATTTAAGTGTTTCTCAGCCATTTGATACTCCTCTGTTGAGAATTCTCTTTTTAGTTCCAAGCCCGATTTCTTAATTGGGTTATTTGGTTAGGTGGTGTTTAATTTCTTGAGTTCTTATATATGAATCCACACACATATGGTCACTTGATTTTTGACAAAGAAGCCAAATCCATTCAATGGAAAAAGAATAGCATCTTCAACAAATGATGCTTGTCTAACTGGATGCCTATGTGTAAAAAATGCAACTGGGCCCATATTTGTCACCTTGCACAAAACTCAAATCGAAGTGGATCAAAGACCTCAACATAAAACCACAGACACTAAGTCAGTTAGAAGAAAAAGTGGGGAAGAACCTGGAACCCATTCGCACAGGAGACAACTTCCTGAACAGAATACCAACAGCCTAGGCCTTATTGTCAACAGTTAATAAAGGGGACCTCATGAGGCTGAGAAGTTTGTGTAAGGCAGGAGACCCTGTCAAAAAACACAAAGCCACAGCCTACAGACTGGGAAGAGATCTTCACCAACCCCTACATCTGACAAAGGTTCTCTTTATTTCTAATTTATTGATTTAAGCCCAACAATTTATTATTTCCAGCCATCTACTCCTTCTGGGTGTATCTACTTCTTTTCATTATAGAGCTCAAGTGGGATGTTAACTTATTAGTATGGTATCTCTTCAAGTTCTTTATGAAGACACTTAGTATTATAAACTTTCCTCTTAGCATGGCTTTCATTGTGTCCCATAAGTTTGTATATGTTGTGTCTTTAGTTTCATTGAATTCTAGGAAGTTTTTAATTTCTTTTTTGTTTCTTCCTTGGTTCAGAGGTCATTGAATAGGGAGCATTACAATTTCTATCAGTTTTTAGGGTTTTTTGTTGTTGCCAAGTTCTACCTTTAATCAATAGTGGTTAGGTAAGATGCAAAAAAAATTTATCTCCTTATATTTGTTGAAGTTTGCTTTGTGATCATGTATATGGTCAAGTTTGGAGAAGGTACCATGAGGTGCTGAGGAGTAGCCTCTTGTGTTTGAGTGGAATGTTCTATAAATATTGATTAGGTCCATTTGGTTCAGGATGTCTATTAGTTTCATTATTTCTCCATTTAGTTTCTGTCTTAATGATCTGTCTATTGGTAATAGTGAAGTTTTGAAGTCGCCCATTATTAATCTGTTGGGTTTGATGAGTTATTTAAGCTTTAGTAATGTTTCATTTATGAATGTGGGTGCACCTGTGTTTAGGGCAGAGATATTCAGATTGGGAGGAGGTCCTCTTGGTGTATTTTTCCTTTGATGAGTATGAAGTGTCCTTCCCCAACTCTTCTTATTTATTTTAATTGAAAGTCTGTTTTATTAAATATGAGCATGGGTATTCCATCTTGCTTCTTGGGTCCATTTGCTTGGAATACATTTTCCAGCCCTTTACATGGAAGTAATGTATATCTTTATTGCTGAGGTATGTTTCTTGTATCAGCAGAATGATGGATCCTGTTTGACATCCATTTAGTTAGCCTCTGTCTTTTTATGGGGGTTGAGACAACAATTGATGTTCAGAGATATTAATTACCAGTGTTTTTTAGTTCTTGTGTTTTTATATTGGTCACTGCAGACTGTGTGTGTGTGTGTGTGTGTGTGTGTGTGTGTGTGTGTGTGTGTGTGTGTGTCTGTGTGTCTGTGTTTCCTTTCCTTTGGTTTTGTTCATGTGGAGTTATTTATTTCCTGTGTTTTCCTGAGTATTTTTAAGACGTTCAACTAGAAAAATGTTAGACAATTGAAGGCATGTCTCAGAAGAGGATATTAGGCCCATTGCCTCTCTTTGCCTCCCAGTACTAATGAAATGATCTTATTGTTTCTTGATCACCAAATCCTCTCCATCCATGATGTTCTACATTTCCAGAGGACAAACTGGAAATCAACAGAGAAAACTGTCTTAGAGTTAAATATCTGAACTTTGAGTCAAAAGAATTACTCCTTTCAAGTTCATTGTCTTAGATGCTTTGTCCCATAGACATCATACTTTTCTCTCTCTCTCATATATATATATATATATATATATCTCAGTGAGACAGGATAGCAGAATGTGAAAAGCAAATAGAACATCTGGTCTTTATTTCTTTAATGCCTTCTAGTTGGACTTTCCAGGGTTTTTTTGATTTGTTTGTTTGTTGGGGGGGTTTATTTGTTTACTTGTTTTTGTTTTTGGCTAACACATATTTGCGTTGTTTAAGCTCCTTTGGAATCTCAGTGTCTGGAACATTGGCTGATACAACTAGAAAATGAACAGATGTAATTAATTCAACTACTAATTGAACTGAAATGCACTAAAGATCTAAAGAAACTTTTCTCTAGGTGGGTTACAGGGTTGGCACAAGAGACCAATATTTCTTGTAGTATCCAGTACTCACATATAGATAAAATAATATATGAACCACTAAATGAGGCCAAATACAACTACAGGCATGGGATGCTTATCTTAAACTCAATAAAATTAAAGTTAATTAATCCTTATAGTGAAAAATTCAGTGTTTATATGAAAAGTCAAGATTATAGACTAGTTTAATATCTGAGTAGAATGTGGTCAAAAAATATTGAGGAAGGTTGCATACTGTATATAGAGTGTGACTGGATATAGGATATGATTGTGTCTAGAAGCACGCTTATGGAGCAGCCCTATTCTAGTATTAAGTAATCAGCTGCACAAAAGGATGGAAATGTATAGAAATATAGCCGGAATGTAAAGCTCATGTCATAGTGTGTAGGGCATTGATTGCTATGTTGAAACACAAGGAACATTTATAGATCAAGGAGTGGCTGTGGGTACTATAAAAAGAAGAGTTTTATTATTTGTATTGATTTTAAAATCTAGGAGAAGAATGTATAGAAAAACCCAGTGGGAATGAATTGGAGAGATTGTGGTGGTATTTCAGGTGAAACTCAGATTATTTTAAGGACAGAAGTGATTTATAGTCAAAAGGCCTTTCAAGCCCCCACCCACAAAATGACACTCAAGGAGAGCCCTACAGAATCTGTACATCTCTCACATAACCCATGAGACATTTCTGTTGAGAGACTGTTGAAAACAGATGGGCTGATAAGGTGGACATTTGGGTATTTCAGAGAGTTACAGGAATAACTGTAAAGCTAATCACTATTTGACCACTTCCCCTTGGTGAGGAGGGTGAGGAGGCCTGGTGGCACTCAGAGGAAGGATAAGCAGGCTACCAGGATGAGACCTGATAGGCTGTGATCATATGGGGGGGGGGAAGGAGGTCCCCTTCTGTCACAGCCCTAGGGGAGGGGAATAGGGTGAAAAGGGAGGGAGGGGGAATGGGAAGGTACAGGTAAGGGGATAACAATTGAGATGTAATCTGAATAAGTTACTTTAAAATAAAGACAACTAATAACCAAAAAAACTACATAGATCTTTGCTTCCTACAGCCATGAAGGAACCATTACTAACATCTTCCATTCTAGCTGCATTTTCCCCAGGATTTAAACACTATTTATAATTGTCTTAAATGTATGTAATCTCATTTATTTGCTTTATGCACTTTTAAGGTCTATTGGACATTCTAATGGCAGTTATTGTGAAGAAGTAAACTCTTCAATTGTGCTGCCACAAAATGTGATGAGAGCAGGGTTGAGAGTAGAAGTCTGGATGCGAGAAACACTGAGGAGGGTACATAGTCTCTTCTTACTTCAGATATTACCATATTGTGGCCTCAGCATGAAATGATGTACATGTAAGACAGTGGGGAATAAAATGAAAATTGCCTGTTATCTTCTGGTATGCTATCACCTGGTTTATTTTAAGCAAAATGATAAGGAAGTTTCTAAACATACAACCATATTTACATTTAAAGGGTAGCATCTTAAATACTGAAAGATAATTACAAATTTTAGTAGAATATGTGAGAAGTACCATTTTGGATTTTGGTGAAATTATATTAAATCACTTTTTCACTTATTTGTTTTGCAGTCCTATAGGCTATAATTAGTTGACCTTT
Organism: Acomys percivali; assembly: GCA_907169655.1. Lineage (NCBI taxonomy): Eukaryota > Metazoa > Chordata > Mammalia > Rodentia > Muridae > Acomys > Acomys percivali. Next base: position 77,264,335 of record OU015743.1, on the reverse strand, counting down.
GCTGAGTCCTGCTGAGCTTAACTGGCTTTGGTTTATCTTCCTATTTCAAAGGCACAAAACTGAGGAGAAAATGCTTTGAGGACATGATATTCTTATACAAGATGCAAATGGTATTGGACCTCAGAGGCTATTCTGAACTGGAGTTTTACTCATAACAGTTGTCTGAAACCATGCGAGGGAGTACAAAGGCAGGCATACACATGTGCATGTACACACACAGTCACAGATATTGAGATGTAGACAATGTTTGCATACAAGCACTGTAAAGTCTTTGGTTTGTATTTTTATTATTAACAAGATGAAAAGTGTCATCCTTACTTTTCTATTGTTGTAAAGAAGCATCATGACAAAAGCAACTTTAAAAAGGAAGCATTTAATTAGATACTTGCTAACAGTTTCATAGGGTGAGCCCATGACCACCATGATGGGGAATGTAACAGCAGGCAGGAATGCATATTACTGGAGCAGTAGCTAAGAGGTTACATCTGATTTATAGTCAGGAGGTAATGTGTATAAGACTTTGGCATCTTAAAATCCTTAAGATACCTTAATGCACCTCCTCCAACAATGCTACCTCTCTTAATTCTCCAAAACTGATCCAACAACTTGAATCAACAATCAAATGTGGGAGCCTGTGGGAGTCATTCTCATTCAAACTATGACAAAAACTTTGGGAAACAGTGTTCCACTCAACTGGATTATGAGACTACATTTTCTCCTGAGATGCAAACCCAGTTCCATCTGCAACAAATCACAGCCAGAGCAAATGTATAAGACATAAATTCAAAATCTTTGCTTCTGCTCCTGCCTATAGATTCCTGCCTTCACTTCCTCCTGGCCTAGCTTCCTTCAGGGATTGCATGAAACCTGCGAATTTGAAGCTGAAGTAAACCTGCTTATTCCCAAGTTGCTTTTGACCATGTTCTTTTATCACAGCTTAGAAACTGTAACTGACAGAAATTGGTACTGGGCTAATGCCATATTGCTGTGACAAACTTCACCATGTATTTGGGAGGGTTCTGGAAAGACTTTGGAATATTAGGCTAGAAATGCTGCTGTCACAGGAGGCTATTGATGACAGTGCAGTCCAGTTGCAGTGGAAATTTCAGAACTTTGAGGATGCCAGAATCATATGATGGTCACCAGAGACAGTAGAAGCTTGGAAGTGGAGCCAGCCTAAGCTTTTGAGACATATTGTGTCAAGAGTTGAGGGCTAAACCTGTTCAAGCCCCTTGGAGATCACGGGATCAGTAGACTTAAGATTTTTTGTTGTTATTTTGCTTTGATTTGAATGTAACTCAGTCTTGGTTCTTCTCTCTAAAGAAAAAATTTTTAAATTTTTATTTATTTTAACTAAAATTTTTATTGTATAGGAGTCCATATTTGGAACATGAGGGTGAGAAAGAAAAGGAAGATGCTGGTTTGATAGTGGTATATTTGTGTGCCAAACTGAAAAGGATCAATTGTCCCAGTTGGGATTTTTTTCAACTTGCTACAAGGTAGAAGTGTCTGGGAAGAAGAACCTTAATTAAGGAAATGTGTCCATAAGATTGGCCTGGAAGCAACCTTGTGGGACATTTTCTTAATTATTAACTGATGTGGGATGACCCATCCCATTCTGGGTATTGTAAGTCCTGGATTGGAAATCCCAGGATATATAAGGAAGTAGGCTAAGCAAGCCATGGAGAGCAAGCCAGTAAGTAGCATTTGTCCATGGCCTCTTCTTCAGTTTCTGCCTTTCTTAGATTCCTGCCCTGTATTCCCTCAGTGATGGACTATTATCTTGGTTTGTAAGATGAAATAAACTTTTTTTCCACAAGTTGCTTTTGGTGATGATGTTTATTGCAGTAACAGAAACACTAAGAAAAACAGCCACTGGATATTACCCAGTATTATAACTGGAATTGCATTGAATCTTTGTAATTCATTTATTCATGGGTACTGCTTTAGTTGTGAAACACAGTGCTTCTTTATAGAAGTGGTGGTTTGAGTGATATTGGCCTTCAAAATCTCATATACTTGAGTATTTGAATCCAAGTTTGTGGAAAGTTTCAAAAAAAACTTGGAGGGATAGCCCTTCTGGAATAACTGGGACCCTAGAAGAGATCTTTTAATCCTGAGATTGCCAGTGCTCTTTCCCTACCTCATGGTGTATCTCACAATGAGTACTCCACTCTACTACACTAGCAACATTCCTGTATGCCTCCTGCTGTGCTCTCTGTGATATTGATCATGAGCTCAACCCCTCTGAAATCGTAATCCCTAAATAAACTTTCTTTCAACTGTTTGATTTTATATCACAGCAACAGAATATTAAGAAACGTACTTTTATTTTTCCTTTTTTTTAAAAAAAAATATTTGAATTGTGTGCATGTCTTTTATAAGGAGATTGAAAATCCCACCTCAAGTCCTTACACTAGTACAATAGCACTTTACTTATTGAACTACATCTTCAGCCCACCATCTAACATTTTTATCTAAATCGTGTATCTTTCAGGTGAACAAATACCTCAAAGAGTGTTAGGAGCACGAAAGTCTTTGCACTCAAATATAATCACTAGGCGAACCGGGAATATTAAACATGTCAGGTTGTCTCTTCAACAGAAGAGACTTTTTTCTATCAAATAGGTTGGTAATAGATATGGCTAATAGTCTAGATGGTCATTGAAATTTATGTATGACCAGAAGTTATCCCAATATCCCACTAACAGGACTAGAGTTGGCTAATAGTCTAGATGACCTCTTTGCTATCTGTATGACTAAGACCACACCAGACCCACCCCATAGGCCCTTCATATAATATATGAAACATATCTTTAGTAGGCATTTTCATGGAAGCAGTAACATGTACTTTTAGAAGACTTTCAGTATAATTTTGCCTCCTTGTCAACATGAGACAAAATTTTTCCAAATTGTATAATACATAAATATGTCTAAAATAAAATGCCTGGTGTCAGACTCTAGAAGTTTGAACCAATATAGGCCATTGAGTTGTGTTGAACTGATTCCTTTCTTACCTCCTTTGAATTATTACTCTGTTGACCATAACATTTGCAGAGACCTCATCAAAAAGAAGATACCCAATTTCATATCACAGTAAATGTTTCCCTCCATTAAACATCATAAAGTAATATGAAGAAACCCATATGAAATAAAGGCCTTGATAAGTTATAACTAGTTACTCAAATATGTGAGAGGTTGATTTATTACTTTATATAGATATATATCAATAGGTGGCAAGAAATGAATGTGAATACACACGAATGGACATTTTCTCATACAACACTGTCTTAGTCGCTATGCTATTGTTGTTAATGGTTATCTGTTTAAGATTTCCTTTAATTCCATTTTACAAGTTAAATCCTTAGCTTCATTGTAGCTTGCCATGAGGTCACCACTTTATTTATTACATTTAGCATCAAGCTTTTCTTTTATCTATTTATCTCCCCGAGCATAGGACATGGCTCCAGTTTTCCTGGTACTATTTTTCCTCCTGACACTACACATTTTGTATTTTTCTTTGCTCCACTTGCTACTTTTCTTTCATTGTAGATTTGCATAAGAGTAACTACTAATAGTTATATAATACAGCGACTACTAGGCTGTCTTAAAATCTCTGCTGCCAATGTAATTAATTTTAAAAAAATCTTCAATGCAGCTGCAAGGATATTTTTAGAATAAGCACAAAAAGTAGCCATTCTTTGACAAACTATCACAAAGATGGTCACTAAGACAATCAGCACTATTTTTCCCTGCTGAAACTTCTTGAGCTGGGCACTCACAGTTTAAATCACCCTCATCATTATCTTTCACGTGTCTACAAGGGTATACTATTAAGGCCTGCTTAAACTGTCCAACTGATTTTCTTGTCCAAAGTCCCAAAGTCTTCAATATTCCTTAGACAAACAGTGTTCTCAGCCCTGTCACAGCAAAACTCTATTCATGGTACCAACTTTTTCTCTTAGTTACTGTTATATTTATGTGAATAGAGACCATGACTAAACAACTCTTATGAAAAAACAGTATGGAGACTTGCTTATAGTTTCAGAGGCTTAGTACATTATCATCATGGTGGGGAGTATAATGGATACAGTCTAACATAGTTCTGGAAAATAGCTGAGAGCCACATCCTGGTCTGTAGACAGAGAAGGGAGGAAGTATGCTGGCCTAGCATGATATTTTGTTATGTCAAAACATAACTGAATGAAAAAAACAAGAGATACTTGTGCTAACATTACATAACTCATATAAATGAAACAGCATAACAAAAGCAGGAACTGGAAATGACAACTGAAGTACATAATATATATGTATATATATGATAGAAGACTGATACATATATAATAAAAAGTAATATCTATCTTATATACTTATACACTTTTAATATATGTGGGTGTGTGCTATTTTCTGTTCTATTGATAATATATTGCAATGAATACACCTCATAGAATCAAAAGTTTATTCATGACATTCTTTCAGAAACTGTTACATGGCAAGTATTTTCCAATATTTAAGAACTTAAACACAGGAAATTTAACTCAAATAGTTGAGTAGAATTTAACTCAAAATAATAAACTAGTATTTCTTTTTATAATTTATCTATTCACATTATATCCCAGTCTTAGTCCTCTCCTTCCTCACCTACCAGTGCTACCCTGCCTCCCTTCACTCCTTCTCCTCCCCTATTCCTCTGAAAAGGGAGCCCCGATTCCAATCCATCCCAGTTCATCAAGCTTCAGCAGGACTGAGCATGTCCTCTTCATCTGTGGCCTGGCTAGGAAGTCCCACCAGGGTGAAGTAATTGAAAAAGAGTCCATGTCAGAAAGAGTCCCTGCTCCCCTTATTAGAGGACCCTCATAAAGCTTGAGCTGCCCATTGCCTAGGTCTTTATATGGCATCTAGGTCTAATCCCTGTAAGGTCCTTGGTTGGTGCTTAAGTCTCAGCAGTCCCTTCTAGGCCCTAGTTAGTTGCCAGAATATACCAAGAATTGTTTTTAGCCCTTCTTTCTCTTAAAATGTCATGAACAGAACCAACATTGTGTACTTTTATTGGTAGTCTCATCTTCATACTCTCATCAGAATGGCTCAATAAACTCTGCTGTTGGACCCTAAGTCTTTTTTGCCTACAACTTGATTTTTTTTCAAATTCTTCCCATAGACCACTTATAAAAATGTAAGAACAAGCTGGTCAGATCTTTCATAGCAATGGCCTCACTTGGTACTAATTTTCACAATTATTTTTTCCCCTCATTGTCTTGATAAAAGCAGTGTGTGTAGTGAAAGGTTCTTTTTGGATCAGAGTTTGAGGATGCAGTCTATCATGGTTGAAAAGCAATAGAATCAGAAGTATGACACAGCTGTCACATTATAGCTATAGAAAGGAAAGAATGATTGATTAATTGTGTTCTTCAGCTAGCTTTCTCCTTTTATTTACTTGGATTCTAGACATGGAATAATAATGTAGATTAAGATAAGTTTATACATGTAATTGAGGGTGCTAACCTTCTGACTTGCATGTGAGATTGTTTTCATCTATTCACAGAGACCTAGTGTGATAATAAATGTCTTTAGATGAGAAAAAGTAAGGCTGAGTAGAGAAATGGATAGGTTGTGTAACAGAAGGAAGCTATGGACAAAGAGAAGCCTAAAGAAATAAAAAATAGCAAAACCTTCATTTCTTGTAGGCTTATATCTAGTGATAAGGTCTTTCATCAGTTATTAGTAATCAGCTTCAGAGTCACTGTATGAAATTGTAGTTTTGGTACCTATGTGAATGAGAATTTCCTAAATATTTTTTCAATACACACAAATGCACAAATGTTACCTTGAACATTTTATAGATAATATACATCTACATACATAAAATATTTGTGTGTCTATTTATATGTATATATACATTGTATACAATATACACATATAATACATTATGTACATTAACATATATACACTGGTATATCTAATATATGTATGCATTATACATACACATATATTTTCACATAATATATAACCCTATTAAAAATGCTATTCAGATCTAAACACACTTCTCCACAGCAGAATCTCTAATGGATAGGAAGCACCTAAAACATGTTCATTCTTTAGCCATCAGTGTAATGCCAATCAATAAAAATGGCACTGAGAATCCAAATTACACCTATCAGAATGGTCAAGATAAAAAAAATTCAGGCAATAGCTCCTGGTAGTGAGTATATGTTACAATAAAATGTCTCTGTTTAGCCCAGGAAGCCAGTAACTGACACAAAAGACTGAAACATAATTCAAAGCTGCAAGCACTATGCTGGGCAGAACTAAAATAAACTACATTAGTCCTCATCACCTACATATACCCCAGGCACTTGTCAGTCTGGTACTTCTCGGCCGCTTTTCTCCTCCAACTCCCAGTCAACTCTCAACTTTCTACTCTCTCAACTGTCATCTCCTCCCCCTCTCCAGGAGGTCTTGTCTTCCACTTCCTGCCCTTCTGCCCAGCTCATTGGCTAAGCAATGCTTTATTGACAGTTGTTACATCCACTCAAGACATTGCTCCACAAGTGTGTGGAGTAAGGGGAACACTCCTCCATTACTGGTGAGTGTGCAAACTTGTACAGCCATTTTGGAACTCCTGAGCATATACTAATAGAATGCTCCACCATACTAAAAGAATACTTGCTCAACTATACTTAAAACAGTTTTATTCATGGTACCCAGTAACTGGAAACAATATAGATATCCCTCAACTGAAGAATGGATAAAGAAAATGTGGGAGAGTTACACAAGGGAATATTACTTAGCCATTAAAACAACAACATCACAAAATATGCAGGCAAGCAGATAGACCCAGAAAAGCTTATCCTGAGTGGAATAAAGACAATACAGACCATAAAGACAAACCATAAAGGAAAGAATAACCATGCTATAATCCACAGACCCAAAGAAGCTAAGTAACAAGGAGGGCTCAAGGTGGGTTGCTTGACTCACTAGGAAGAGGAAATACAGTAGAAGTGGACAGGACGGAGAGGACACCAGAAATGGGAGGGTGTGCGTATAAGAGAAGGTGGGATCAAGAGGGGAAGGACAGAGGAAGAGAGTAGAGACGACTAGGATGGGGGCAGGGAGCATCTTTGGGTTGAACAAGAAAACTAGGGTGATGAAAACCTCCAGGAATCTATGAGGGTGATACTACCTAAGTGTCTGTGCATTGGGTTACATGGAGCCTGAAATGGCCATCTCCTGTAACCAAGCAAGACTTCCAGTGGAGGTATTCGGGAATCAATTCAGCCACAAAATGTTTGATATATGATATGTCCTGCCTACAAAATGTGCAGGGGTAAAGATGGAGCAGAAATTAGGGGAATGACTAAACAACAACTGGCCTAGTTTGAGACCCATGCCATGTGAGAGAGCCCATCTCTAACACTAATAATGATATTTTGCTGTACTTTCAGAGAGGCATCTAGGATAATTGTTATTGGAGGGGCTTCATGCAGCAACTAATGGAAACAGATGTGGAGGCCAACAGCCAAATTTAAGTGTAGCTAGTAGAATCCTTTGGAAGATGGGGAGAAAGGATTTGTTTCTAAGATTTATTTATTTTATTTATTGCATATGAGTGCTTCATCTGCAGGAGATGGCATCAGATCTCATTATAGATGGTTGGGAGCCACAATATGATTGCTGGGAATTGAACTCAGGACCTCTGGAAGAGCAGGTGTTGCTCTTAACCACTGAGCCATCTCTTCAGTCAGGGAGAAGGGATTTTAAGAGACAAAGGAGCGAAAGACACTACAAAAAATCATACAGAATTACCTAACCTAGGCCCGTAGGGGCCTACAGAAACTGAATGACCAGAAAGCATGCATGGGACTGACCTAGCCCCTCTGCCCATATATAACAGCTGTGTATAATGGTCCTCATGTGGACTCCTAACAGCAGGAACAGGCACTGTCTTACTCTGTTGCCTACCTTTGGGATCCTTTCCCCTAACTGGGCTGCCTTATCTAGCATCAATAGGAGAACATGCACCCAGTCTTACTGCAACTTGATATTAAAAGGCTTGTTGATACCCATGAGTGCCTTACCCTTTTTAAAGAGAAACAGAGAGGAGTGGATAGGGGTGAGAACAGAAGTGGCAGGCTGACTAGGAGGAGAGAAGAGAGGAGAAACTGTGATCAGGATGTAAAGTTAATTATTAATTAATTAATTAAAATAATTGTAATAAATTAAATTAAATTGTGTTATGGAAAGATGTAAGTGTTCCTTGATGGCATTAGCAACTAGCAATGAAAACACTCCTCAAGTATTAGACGAAACTCTGCATTTAAACTTTTGAGCCTGAGTGTACAGTACAATGAAACAGTTATGAATCAGGGTTGAGGTGACAATGGTGTAAATTTATGGATTAAAGTTTATATACTTGTAGATCCAGAAATGCAGCTGAATTGGTAGACTGCTCCCTAGAATGCCTGTATCCCTGAGTTTAAAGTTCAGGACTACAAAAAACAGGCTTTCAGGGATATGCTTAAAATTTTAAAAGTAGACTCATGAGGATCAGAAGTTCAAAAAAATCTTGATCTACAACACAGATTCAATGTCAGTCTAGGACATATAAAACGCTGCCTCAGAAAATAAGTTACAACAAAACAAATGGTATGTTTTCTTACCATACAAACAAGGTTAGACTTATAAGTGCTATTATTGCTTATCAGCATTGTAAATGTCTCCTAGGGTCACCTAGGATATGCACATCTGCGAGAAATATTTTAGATGAGGTCAACTGAGATGGGACAAGCTACTCTAACTATAGGAGTCATGTTCCATGTATTGGAGTCATAAACTGAGTAAAAAGAGAATGTGAACTAAGGGACAACATTTGTGTCTCTCCGCTTGCTGACTCCAAACACAGGGTGACTCTTACTTTTATGAGAAAGGTAACAAACAATCATACTCATGCATATTGTCTAATAGTTCCATGGCTCTGCGTTTAGAAATTTGATATCCATCTTTCTGTATAACATGAAATATTTCTAAGAAGTCATAAGTGTCTAATCTATTTCCAGCATGTCAAATTAAATTAAAACCCTTTTCATGATAATTACATTTCAATAATTTCTTTCATGAATTCTGTGCTGAAATCCATTGTAGGATTAGTGAGGTACGATGATAGTAACTCCAGAACAATTCTTTTGTCTGAACACTGCCCTGTGTACAAATAGAAACTTATATATTCATTCTGTTCATAATGTGACTACAGTAATTAATGCTTATATATATTGTAAATAAAAAAATAGAAGAAACTGATACAGTTGGAGTTCATCATGTCAATATGGTTTAAAAATGAAAAATAGCAAAACTGATGATAGAGATAAGTCTCTAAATGTGTTGTCACTGGGAAAGTGTATAGCTGTGCTGTGTTTTCAGAACCTACATAAAACTTTTATCTCCTGACTAAAGTATATTATGCTTCAAAAAATTTTAAAGTATAACTATCTTGAGAAAATATGTTGTTAAAATTTGCATTACTATCTTGGTTCATCAGAAAAGTATTTTTAAAAATGAATGGATATGTTAATTCTGAAAAGATAGCAGTTTCAAGGGACCATTATATGGTGTACATAAGAGGTTATTTTTTCTCATCCTTATCAATTAAATATGAAGTGTAGCCTTTATACTGAGGGTATGAAAACAGACAAAAGCAGTATTTGTAGTGTTCATAATGTGAGTTTTGTTAAGGTTAAGTGAATTAACAGTGCTGAAATATAAAGAAAACTTTAGCAAAATAACAGCTACAAGTGCTTTCCTCTAGTAGGAATAATCATAGATAGCACTCTTGTACAAATGTAAATGTGAATGTTTTGTATACCAAGAGAATAATCACTTGGCAATGTTTGAAAGATTTCTTGATAGTAAAGGATACATCACATTCTTTTTTATGAACTCTCATTTTCTAAACACTATTTCTTATATAAACTCTAATGAATTTCTTTTAGACTTTCAAGGTTAATATTTTTGCTGAAAACAATTTATTAACCAATTCAGATTTGTGAAACCAAAGATAAATCATGTAAACCCACTAACGTTGTTTCTCTAAAAATAGTGCCACTTGAATGAAGCAGCTTCTATTTATTAAATATTTTCCTCTGCACACACTAGAGAAATATGTCTTAAATATTTTAGAACATTTGTGGTCTTACATTATGTGCTTTATTTCTGTCACATTTATTCACAAATGTATTCAAGACTTATAAAGTAGGCCTAAGGTGGGGAGCTGATTTGAGCAGGATAGAACTCACACATGAGAAAAGCTTCAGAAATACACAGGAATTTCTGAGATGACCTGCAATAAGTCTTACAGGCAGTTGGGATCTGAGGTAATTATTGATAGACACTGGGTCTGAACCTAAAAAGAAGACAAGGAACAAATCTTTTGGTTTCAAAAACCAGTCCAACAGAGGAAAATGAAACCACAGCCCTACTACAACTTACCATGCTCCTGAACATTGTAAATGTATTGAAAAATATTTTAATTTAAACCAAATTAAAACGCAGAAGAAAGACAGGAAAATGAACTCCAAATGTGAAAGTCCCAGACCAGAAAAAAAATCAGCATGATAAAACACAATCTCATATGTTATCCCAAAATGCTGACATCAGAATAATGATTCTTTGTAGTAATAACTGTGAAAAAGTTCTTGGCCAAGAACTTAAAAGAATAATTTCATATATCTGCAAACTTTTAAAAAAGCACTCTAAGAAATGAAACCAAAAAGATAATTAAAAATGGAAGAAAATCATTAACAAGAAAAGAGAATCAATAATACACAGAACTGATGAAGAAAAATAAAAGTTAAATGATGCTTAAAATGAAACATATAGAAAGTCAAATTACAGTGTAGACAAGAGTCTATGGCCGAACACGGACAAGTTTAAATAAGCAAGTCTTAAATAGTTTCTGCCTCGCAAATATGTCTGTCTGTACATATTGGGCTAGAAGTCTGAAGATGCTGCTCCAACATTATAGAGAGTGCTTTGTGACTGTTCAGGCAGTAAACTATCTCAGTCATTTCTTCATTTTGGAAGTGGCTAATGTGCACTTACTATTTACTTCGGTAATTAATTTTATTCCTTCTCGAGTCTCTGATGGGATTGAAGACCATATCGTTTAGTATTACAATTGAGCTTAGTTGTTTAAAGGTTAAGATGTTTTTAGATCAAGATAGATGTTTTAAGTTAGAGATAAGAAAGATAGATACTGATTTTCATTCAGAAATTTAGAACCAACAAGATAGACAAGATGTTTACTTCAAGTTTGCCAAATACAAATAGCCAAATCACTATGAATGTAACATTTATATAATTCCTGATTGTCTCATGGTTCTTTCTGCTGTAGGTAGTTTATGTTATTCATGTGTAATAATATAAATATATATGTTAAAAAGAAACATAATAAAAAATTAATTAATAAAAAAAGAAAGAAAAAGAAAAGACAGTCAACAGAATGGATCTTATGGAGAACAAAGTAATCAGGACTGGTAGAGGAACTTTAAAATTCATGAAAAATGAATAATGATTAAATAGAAGAATGGATAAAGAATCTGTGGTACATATACACTATGGAATACTACTCAGCTATTAAAAACAAGGAATTCCCGAAATTTGTGGACAAATGGATTGAGCCAGAGATGATCATAATGAGTGAGTTAACCCAGAAGCAGAAAGACTCAAATGGTATATACTCACTTATATCTGCATACTAGCCCAATGGGCATGTCCCATGAAAGCCTTCCCTTACCAGGAAACTGGGACCGAAGGGAGGACATCCTATTGGGACTCTAGATGAGAGAACCATGTGAGAATAGCAATGTAGAAGGATCCAGTGGGTCCTAGAAACCTACAAGTAGAACATTATGATAGGCAGATTTGGGTCATGGGGTCCCACTCAAACTAAGGCCCTAGCCAAGGACAATACAGGCGGTAAAATTTAAACCCCTACCCTGATCTAGCCCATGGACAGGACAGTCTCCACACTTGAGTGGAGAGAGGGATTTGACTTTCTCATGTAGTCTGGTGCCTCACATTTGACTATGTCCCCTGGAGGGGGAGACCTAGTGGCACTCAGAGGAAGGACAGCAGGTCACTGAGAAGAGACTTGATGCCCTATGAGCATATACAGAGGGAGGTAATCCCTCTGAGGAACAGTCATAGGGGAGGGGAATAAGGGGAAAATGGGAGGGAGGGGAGAATGGGAGGATACAAGGGATGGGATAACCATAGAGATGTAACAAGAATAAATTAATTAAAATAAAAAAATAAAAAATAAATAAAAATAAAAAAATAAAAAAATAAAATTAAAAATATATATATATCTGAACATGGGTGTAAGCATTAGGTTATTATGTAGTTGAAATGCTGATTTCTGTAAACCCCTCCCATATCTCCTAGAAATTCCTGTTCTGAGAATCTCCTGGCTCAATGTTGTATAAACACTGTTTCTCAATTGTCCTTTGATATGTTAATAAAGAAGCTTATAGCCAGTTGGTGAGCATGGAAATGAATAGGGCTAGATTTCCTGCCAGCCAGGGGAGAAGGAGTTAGAGGAAGAAGTACAGGAGTTAGCCATAGGAGAGGTCCAGGAAACCTATGGAGAAAAAGTTGGAATAAGAAGCTACAAAGTACAAACATCTCTTGAATGTAAGATGGGAGGAAGACAAATTAGCCTAGCGGGTTAAGAATAAGGTAATAACTGCTAAGTTCTTGTGATGTGAAACTTCTTTAAATAATATAGTAGAGTTTCAATTATTGGTGTGATAGCTGAGTTAAGAGAGAAACTGAAAAACACGGTTACAGAAAAATAACTTTAACACATGGGAAACTCTGAAACACCATCTAAAGACAAAACTCTGAAATGTATTAACTTACATCATAGAGGCCATAAAATGCCACCTGCTTGTCTTACTCTTCTTGCTGACTTAGTAAGTTGAGAGGATTTGATGTAAACAATTATGTGGATTTGATCTTTGTTGCATTATATTACCCTTAAGTGACAATCAATGTTTAAGATCATTGCATGACTTTATGCAATTTCAAATTTAGTTTGCAGGTAAATGTGCAAGAATAAGTAAGCTAAGGGATTTATCCATATGAATTGAAATTGTGATCACAAAATTTGTTCAACTTTTTCCCATTCCACAAGTAGACATTTATTTTACTGAAAGTTCACCTAATGGGTTAGGGTGGATTTGGGATCCAGATATTCACCAATTTAAAAATAATTCTGTTTCCTCAGACAAACAACTATAACTGGCTATTTTGACTCATTTATTACAGATAGTTAATAAACTCTCAAATATTGCTTCAGATTCTGCTTATGTTGTAGAGTTATTTCCAGCAATAGAACTGCTTTAATTTCATCTTCATATCCTATTATTTGCACATGAGTACAGGAACAAGTGGTAAAATCCTGTATACACGCTTTTTATTACTCATATCTGTTCACAGTATAACATATTAGGTTTTATTGCAGAAGGAAATTGACAAGCTGATTTATTAATTTGCCTTATATTTTATTCTCATGAACAGGAAGATTACTATTGGGGCCATGCAGGAGGAGCAGCAAAACTGCTTTGGAACTCATGGAATGTGGCCCACTGGTTAGCATAACCATGATAAATAGATATGTTTGGGAGGCAGAACCCGAAGGACTACGTGTCCTGAGTACTTTATACTGTTATGGGACATAGCTCTGATTTTTGCCCTTGTGTTCACCACATCACTCATAATATATGAGTTCTATGAAAGAGGCTTCCAGCCCTTCACTGGACAGTATCAATGGCACTCACAATAATAATGCTCAATCACTTCCAGGCACTGCTGCTGGAGCAAATTAATGAGTCAACCAATACCTTTGAAAAGAACTTAGAGATGTAACATTGTTAGCAGTGACCACCACCGTTAGAAAGAATTTCGAAAAAAAAGATTGTTTAACAAGGAAAGGTAAAGGTATTTTTTTTTCTAGTGGTTCTGATGTGAAATATCTCAGGGAACAATTTGAATTTAAAAAGTACACTCTTATAGTAAAGGTGGGGAAATGTTGAGGTTGGCTAGTGATGACAATAGCCCAGAATAATACTCCTGATGTGACTCAAGTTGGGCTGGTGACTGAGATGATGATTAATATTCTCTTACACATTTTTACTCTCAGCTTCCTGATATGCTTTAATAAAAATTATTAATGTGTAGATGTGCACCTTTGAGGACTTAATGTAGAAATGGCTGTTTTTTATATAAAAGCTTAGATGTGTGATTCTTTTAAGATTTTTATGAGATTACCATTTAAATAATTGATTCTTCTTTGTAACTGCAAATTGCACCCTGCTAGTAAAGGAAAAAAAATGGCTCAAAAGTCACCTTACTTGCTCACACTTTGCTAATATATAAGTTGCTTAGCTACAATGTATATGGGTTCTTGGGAATAGTTTGTTTTTCATATTTGTTTCTCACCTATAATACATAAAACATTTGATCATGTGAGGGTATTGGGAAAATGTTTTTCTTATGTATATTCACTGTAATCATTCACTTAAATGAAAATAAAGTGTAACTCCATTCTGATTTTTGTACTGCTTGAAAGATCTTGCTGGGATATATAAGCTGTGGTAAAACAATTGAAGATGTTGGAATCCTTTTCCATCAAGAAAAGAGGTTGGAACTTGCTCTTTGTAATTTGTTCCATCCACCAAATTTATATATGTATATATGTATATATGTACAGAACTGGAGATAGTGGAGTCTTTCCATCTGCAAAACTGTGTGTATGTGTATGTGTGTAAGGTTGTGTTGGAAGTCACTCTCTGGAGTCTACTCCATTCACCCACTCTGTGAATGTGTTTATGTGTATGTGTGTGTTTGTGTGTATGTGTGTTTGTGTGTGTGTGAAGTTAGAAAAGCTTGTAAGAAGAAATTTGTTGTAATCTACCTGCTGAAGTGTCTTACTTCATCTTCAAGGGTGTGTGTGTGTGTGTATGTGTGTGTGTGTAGTTTTTTTCTCTCCTTTTCTTTCCCTTTTAGATGCTTGCCACCATCAGGGGAAGCCCTCACTAAGGTTCATCAGCTCTAGCCACCCACTTGCCAACACCAGTGGAAGCCCACAATAAAAGCCATCAGCACTAGGCCCCACTTGTCACAGTCAGCTGGAAGTCCCTAGCAGGAAGGTGCCAGCTCTGGCCTGCTGCCAAGAAGAATTAGTTATGTCCCCTCAGCTTATCACTATCAGTGGAAGCCACTGTCTGGCATAATCAATTCCAGCCTGGAAATTCAAACTCAGAAAGTCTACTGGGTGATCAGCCAGTATACCCTGACTCAGTTTACCCTGTGGTGTCAAATATGACCATATTACAAAAAACAATTATTAAAAGTTAAAAGAGCCCTGCTTTTATGTCTATAGTCACACCAAAGTTACCGATTTTTCTATAGTTATAGGGAAGGACCAAAGTTTTCATTTTTTGAAAATGGTTATGTAATTGTCCAAGAACAATTTTTTGCAAGTATAATTCTCTCTATATCACCTAATTATAAATGATACATTTTGCAAAATTCAGTTGACCATAATATAAGGGTTTTTAAGTTACTTTTTGTATATCAAGCAATGTAAGAGCTTGTGTTCACTATTTTACATGTCAGTATCCCAGGATCTTTGGTAAAGATTACACTTTCTCTAATAGATTGCTTTTTCATCTTTGTTGAAAATCAATGGATTATAAAGTGAAGGTTTATTTCAAGACATTCTATTCTAATTCCACTGATCCATGTGACTATGGCTGTGACAATAGCACACATCTACATGAGAGTGGCCTTATGATAAGTTGAGTAATTGCTAGTGTAGTCCCCCCAAATATTGTTTTTCTCTTTCAATACTGTTTTTATGATATTCTGTTATTGGGATCACCATAGAAATTTGAGTGTTCAGCCCTAGCCATTGCCATCTTGGAAGTCCCCTAGCCTCAGTTTTCATCAAAACTAATATAACAATTTTCATCTGATCCGTAATGAGTGCGTGGAAAGAGACCAGTTGTTATATAGTACCAAAAATAAGTAATACAAGTGCCGTGGGAAATGAAGGTACAGAAAGTAAAAGTTCCCATACAAAAATGAGGGAAGACATTGAGAATTAAACACATCTTCCCATATCCCAGGTGAAATTGCAACAATATGTTTAAGTTTAGTTCTTGTTTCTAGCATTCTTTTATGCAGTGCATTATTGTCAGGCTTAGGACATGCTTAAAACAAGTAGTGTTAGGCCTGCCCATGGCATTTAAAGGGGAATAAACTTCTGAGGCAAAATGCACATTGGCACCTACCTAACACTCAGAAATCTTAGTGTGACAAAAATGATTATACTTTGGCAATATAAATTTCTAATTTTCTTCAGTTTTAAAAATAAATATTAATTGATTTTAACAGAATTTACTGATTTAAATTATTGATAGAAAACTCATTTCATTTCATTTCTTTTTTCTGTTAAAAATTTGTATCGTATACATATAGCTTCTATGATGGCAGTTTTCTAGGAAATGCCAAATTTGTGGGCTGCCATGAACAATTGAACTAGTAAGAATGGCAGAAAAGAATTCCACGGAGAAAGAGAAAGTAACAGCTTTATTCATTTGCATGGGAAAAGCCTAAGGCTAAAATTCCAATATAAGGATGCTGGCTAGGAATTTTATAGAGCCCCTGGGTTCTTGACTTTCCTTTATTGATTCTGTTTAGATACCCTCCCATGTTCCTTTTTATTGTTTATCCTGGAATGTTTTTGGAAACAAGAAGCAGTCAGCCGTCTCAGGAAGCCCACTCTTCTTTTCATTGTCTACCTATGTCCTTCTAAATTTATAATTTTCCTTTTAGCTGAGTTCTACATGCCCCAAAATATAGTCAAAACATTTTTCTTAGATAAATGATGATGTAATAGAATAGCTGTGGCTTCCAGTTATCCTACTGCAAGCAGCCCTAGATACCCTAACACTACTGCAACATAAGAAAATGACTTTAAATCTATGCTTATGAAAATTACATAGGCCTTTAAAGAGAAGATGGAGCAATGGTCACTTAACAAAATATGGGAAAATAAAAACAGGCAAAGGAAATGAAGAAAATTATTTAAGACCTGAAAATGGAAATACAAATAATAAAGAAAACACAAACTTAAGAAATCCCTGAGATGGAAAACTTAGGAACTAGAGAGGTAAGCATCATTAACAGAATACAAGAGATGGAGGAGAGAATCTTAGACATAGAAAATACAATTGAAGTAATTGATACATCTGTCAAAGAAAATATTAAATCTAAAAAATCCCTGACATAAAACATCCAGGAAATCAAGGACACAATGAAAATAAAAAAAAACTAAGAATAATAGGAATAGAGATTCCTGTTTTAACAAAATCATAGAAAAAAATTTCCCCAGTGTACAGAAAGATATGCCTACAAAACTACAAGAGGCCTACAGAACACAAACACATTAGGCCAAAAAATAAAATACTCTGGCAACATAATAATCAAAACAATAAATGTGCAGAGCAAATAAAAAGTATTAAAAGCTGCAAGGGAAAAAGGCCAAGAAACATATGAAGGCAAACTTGTCAGCATCACACCTGATTTTCTCAACAGAGACTCTAAAATCCAGAAGGGCTTGAGAAGATGTCGTGCAGAAACTAAGAGACCACAGATGTCAACCCATACTACTATACCAGGCAAAGCTTTCAATCACATAGGAAGAGAAAACAAGGTATTCCAAGACAAAACCAAATTTAAAACAATATCGACTCAGAAATCAAGCCCTACAGAAGATGGTAGAAGGAAAACTCCAACCAAAGGAGGTAAACTACACCCAAGAAATAACTTCACAATAATGGGGGAGGGGTGGAGGACATTGGGGAACAGATGAACAGATGAGCACATGACCACTATTACCACAACACCCAAATAAAAGAGCCATAAGCCTATCTCTAAACATAAAAGGGTTTAATTCCCTAATAAAAAGACATAGTCCAGCAGAATGGATGTATAAACAGAACCTATCTATGTGGACAGTGGGGACTGACTCTGACATGAACTCTGGTGCCCCATATTTGACCACTTACCCTTGGTGGATAGGCCTGGTAAAAAGGCTACCAAAATGAGACTTAACAGCCTATGACCATATGGTGGGGGAGGAGGTCTCCTTCGGTCACAGACCTAGGGGAGGGGAATAGGGTGAAAGTGATAGCGAGGGAGGAGGAACGGGAGGATACAACTGAGGGGAAAACAATTGAGCTGTAATCTGAATAAACTAATTAAATAAAAATTTTTATTTTAAAAGAGAAACATACCTCAGCAAAAAAGATAGACATTACCTCAGAGTAAAGGGTTGGAAAATGGTTTTCCAAGGGATCAGACCAAAGAAAAAAGCTAGTAGCCCTACTAATATCTAATAAAATAGATTTCAACCAAAATCAATCAAAGAGATAGGGAAAAACACTTGAATCTCATCAAAGGAAAAATCCACCAAGAGGACATCTCAATCCTAAACATCTATGACCCAAATACAAGGGCATTCACATTTATAAAAGAAACATTATTAAAGCTTAAATTACATAATGATCTGCACATGTTAGTAGTGGGAGACTTCAACACTGGACTCTCACAAATGGACAAATCATCAACACAGAAACTAAATAGAGAAAAATGAAACTAACAGAGGACATGAATCAAATGAATCCTATAGATGACTATAGAACTTTTCACACAAACACAAAGGAATATCCTTTTTTTTTTTCTCAGCAGTGCACAGAATCTTCTGCAAAACTGGCCATATACTCAGTCACAAACGAAACCTTACCCAACACAAGAAAATTGAATTAAAGAGTTGTTCTTTACCAGATCGCCATGGATTAACGGTAGATCTCAACACCAACAGAAATAGCAAAAATCCTACACACTCATGGAAACAGAAAAACTCCTTGATCAATGAACACTGGGTCAGGAAAGAAATGGAGAGAGAAGTTAGAAACTTCCAAAAAGTCAATGAAAACAATGGTGCATATCCTCAAACTTATGGGACACAAGGAAAGTAGTGCTAAGAGAAAGTTCATAGCACTAAGAGCTTTCATTAGGAAATTGGAGAGATCCCATACTAGAAACTTAACAGCTCACCTGAAAGCTTCAGAAAAAAAGAAGCAAACACACCCAAGAAGAGTAGATGGCATGAAATAAACAAACTCAGTGCTGAAATCAATAAATTGGAAACAGAATAATACAAAGAATCAACAAGATAAAGAGTTGTTTCTTTGAGAAAATCAACAAGATAAACAAACCTCTAGCTATATTAACTAAAAGACAGACAGACAATACCTACATTAACAAAATCAGAAATAAAATGGGTGACATAACAACAAATACTGAGAATTTCCAAAGAAACATTACGTCTTACTTCAAATGCCTGTATCCACATAATTGGATAATTTAATGTAAATGAATGACTTCCTCGATAGATTTAACATACAAAAGTTAAAGCAAGATAAAATAAAAAGTTCAAACAGTCATCAAATTGAAGCAGTCATCAAAACTCTCACAACCATAAGTGCCAAGGTCCAGATGATTTCAGTGCAGAGTTCTACCAGACTGTCAAGGAAGAACTAAATCTGATACTCCTCAAACTATTCCACAAAATAGAAACAGGAAACATTGCCAAACTCATTCCATGAGGCCACAATCATCCTGATACCTAAACCACACCAAGACTCAACAAAGAAAGAAAATTTCAGTCCAATTTCATTCATTAACATAGATGCAAAAATCTACAATAAAATACTCACAAACTGAAAGCAAGAACACATCAAATGCATCATCCTCCATAAAGAAATAGATTTCATCCCAGGGATGCAGGGATAGTTCAGCATATGAAAATTCATCGATGTAATAATCTACCATATAAACAAAGTGAAAGAACATTCATCTAATCACCTCATTAGATACAGAATAAAGCGTTTGACAAAATCCAGAACCTCTTCATGGTAAAAGTCTTGGAGATATTAGGGATACAAGATCCATACCTAAACATAATAAAGGCTGTATACAACAAGCCAACATCAAATTAAATGAAGAGAAACTGAAATCAGAGACAACTTAAATCAGGGACAAGACAAGGCTGACAATTTTCTCAATATAGCATTAGAATTTTTAGTTCAAACAATGAGACAACTAAAGGAGATGTAGAGGATACAAATTGGAAAAGAAGAATACAAAGTAGTGATATTAACAGATGATATAATATTATACATAAGGGACTCCCACAATTCCATCAGAGATCTCCTACACCTGATAAACACCTTTAGCATAGTTGCTGGATAAAAGATTAATTTTAAAAATCAGTAGCCCTCCCGTATACAAGTAAAAAATGGATTGAGAAAGAAATTAGAGAACCTTCACAATAGCCACAAATAAAATAAAGTATCTTGGTGTACATCTAACCAAGCAAGTCAAAGAACTGTATAATAAGAAGTTCAAATCTCTGAAGAAAGAAATTGAAAAAAAATTAGGAATTGGAAAGATCTCCCTTGTTCATGGAATGTTAGGTTTAACATAGTAAAAATGGCCATCTTATCAAAATCAATCTACAGATTCATTAAAATCTTTTAAAATTCATTACCATTTTTTAAAAACCATGATAGTACAATTCTTAACTTCATGTGGAAAAACAAGATACCCAGAATAGCTAAAACAATACTATACAATAATACCTAAAAAAAAAACAAAACAAAAAACTTTGTAGGTACCTCCATCCCTGACTTCAAGCTGTACTACAGAGCATAGCTACAAAAAAGGCTTGGTATTGGTACTGACATAGACTTCATGACCAATGCAATCTAATCAATGACTCAGCAATAAGCCCAAATGGCTATGGATGCTCAGTATTTGACAAAGTAGCCAAAAATCATACAATGGAAAAAATCAACATCTTTAACAAATTGTGCTGGTATAACTGGATGTCTACATGTAGAAAAATGAAAATAGATCCATATTTATCACCCTTCAAAAGCCTCAAGTCCAAGAAGATCGAAGACCTCAAAATAAATCCAGATACATTAAATCTACTAGAATAGAAAACTGGGAAGAGCCTTGAACTCTTTGGCACAGGGAACAACTTCCTGAAAAAAGCATAAATAGGGTAATCCCTATGAACAATAATTAGTAGGCTGGTCTCTTGAAAAGGAGAAGCTCCACTAAGGCAAAGGACACTATAGTGGATGTGAACATGTTTTTGTTTTGATCTCAAGGGTGGGATAGGAAACAGACTTATGTGAGGGTGTGTGGTGTTTGCCCTCTGGAAATAGACTTGTAAAAAGACATGTAGAGTTTGTCCCCTAGAAGAGGATCTGCCTTTTGAGAGGACATCAACATTGTTAATTGATAAATATCCTACTACAGATTATGAGAGGAGATATAAAGACATGAGCTCAAAAATAGAGGCTTGGATTTTTGGTTTTCATATCACTTCCTATAGTTTGGCTGTTCATCACTCAGCTTCAAGATATTCCTGGAAAGAAATACTCCAGAGAATGCTGTGAGGTTCCAGGTATCTGCTGCTTCTCTGGGAGCTGGCTGCTGCAGTTGCAGTGACTTTACTGAATTGCTGGTGTGATGTTTAACAGGAATCTGGAATCCTCAATAACAAAGAGTGAACTGAGCTCCAATGAACTGAGGCTAAAAAGGTCCACTTCTCCAGTCCATATCCTATTTTCTCTCTTAACTAGGGTATATGGATTGGAAGGGGAGGTATAGGAATGCAAAAAAGGAGGAACAAATGGAGTAGCCTTGTAATGGTTAAACTCTATTGGACACTATCAGTAGAACAAAACAGTGGTCTACAGATTAGGAAAAGATCTTCACCAATCCTACATCTAACAAAGGGCTAATATACAAGGTATATAAAGGACTCAAAGAAAAAAAAGCAGAAAAGCAACCACCAATTAGCAAAATAACCCATTAAAAAATGGGGCACAGAGATAAAAAGATAATTCTCAACAGAGGACTCTTGAATCATTGCAGAGCTGAGAAGCACTTGCAAAAATGCTCAATGTCCTAAGTTATCAGAGAAATCTGAACCAAACTGACTCTGAAATTCCTTCTTACATCTGTCAGAATGGCTATAAAAAAGATACACATGGTATATACTCACTTATAATTGGATACCAGCCCAACAACATGCATGTCTTCAGAGAGTGTTCATTCAGTGGGGTATTGGGACAGATGCTGGAACTTGCTATTGGGATTCCAAGTGAGAGTGGGTATGGGAGAATGGGGAGATAGAAGAGCCCAGAAGTTCCAGGAACCCTACAAAAACACAGCAAGGCTGGCAGATTTGGACACAGGCTACAGCTGCACAAACTGCTCTATCAACCAAGGACAATGCATGCAGTAAATCTAGAATCCCCCTATTCATATCTAGCCAATGGATAGCGCATTCTCCACAGTTGTGTGGAGAGTGGGGATTGACCCTGTCATGACCTCTGGTGCCCCCTATTTGATCACTTCCCTTTGCTGGGGAGGCTTGGTGGCACTCAGAGGAAGGGGAATCAGGCTCTCTGGATGAGACCAGATAGGTTATGATCATATGGTGGTAGTGGAAGTCATATTTTGTCACAGATCAATGAGAGGAGAATAGGGTGAAAGAAAGAGGGAGGGGGAACAGGAGATAAAGATGAGCAGATAACAATGGGATGTAATATGAATAAATTATTTAAAAATTAAAAAAATTTAAAAAATCTTAAATGACAGTACATGCTGCCAAGGATGTGGAGAAAGGGGAACACTTGTCCATTGCTGGTGGGAGTGCAAACTTGTATAACCACTTTGGAAATCAATCTGGTGATTTCTCAGAAAATCAGGGATAGCTACACCTCAAGACCCAGCTATACCACTTCTGAGAATATACCCAAAAGATTCCTCACCATACAGCAAGGATATTTGTTCAACTATGTTCATCGCAGCTTTATTTATAATAGACAGTACCTGGAAACGACATAAACTAGATGCCCCTTAAGTGAAGCATGGATGAAAAAACTGTGGTACATTTACACAGTGGAATCCTACTCAGCCATTAAAATCATGAAATTTGCAGACAAATAGATGGAACAAGAAAAGATCATCCTGAGTAAGGTAACCAAGACCCAGAAAAACATACACGGTATATATTCACTTATAAGCTGATTTTGACCATTCAATACAGATAAACATACTACAATGCACAGACTCAGATATAATAAATAACAAGGAGGACTGAAGAAAGGATGCTTAAATCTCATTTAGACAGAGATATAGAATAGACAAAGATAGTGGATGAAGAGAAGGAACAAGGTGGAGAGAAATAAGAGTAGAAGTCAGACCCAGGGAGAGCAGAGGCAGAAGCACAGAAGGCCTGCAGAGAAAAGAGGAAGGTCCCTGGGAGCATATCTGTTACAAACTTGAGACCTAGTGAGAATATGCCTCTGGGAGGACATGAGGGGACTCTAGCTGAGACTCCTAGTAGCAGGGGTCATAGAGACTGGAGAGGACACCCTCTAACTAGACAAGACTCCTAGTATAAGGAGGATAACACCAACCCATCCACAAAATCTCCCATTCAAAACTTACCCTGCCTACAAGATGTTCAGCGATAAAGATAGAACAGATAGAGCAGAGCTTGAGGAAAAGTCCAAGCGATGCCTGAGCCAACCCAAGTAGCACGCCATGGAAGAGAGCCGACTCCTGACACTATTAAGGATACTCTGATATTCTTGCAGACGAGTGTCTATAAGCGGTGTTTTCTGAAAGGATCCACCCAGCAGCAGCTCGAAACAGATGCTAAGACTCACAGACAAACATTGAGCAAAACATAGGAATTCTCAAGGAAAAGTGTGGGGAAGAACAAAAGGACCTAGAAGTGACAAGAGCTCCACAAGACGACCAACAGAGCCCACTAACCAGGGCCCAGAGGGGCCTGTGATGACTGAAATACCAACCATGGACTATACATGGACTTGACCTAGGTTCTTTACATTGATGTGACTGATGGTCAGTTTAGGCTTCATGTGGGTCCAGCAGTAAGGGGAGCAGGTGCTGTCTCTGACATGGACTCTGTTGCCTGCTTTTCAATCACTTCTCCCTGACAGGACTGCCTTCACAGGCTGCAAAGGAAGAGGAAGAACTCAGTCCTAATGAGACTTGATTACCTGAGGTGGATGGGTTGGGATGGGGATTGGGGGATGGAGGTGGGACTGGGAGGAGAGGAGGGAGGGGACTATGACAAGGATGTAAAAAAAATAATCAAATAAATTAATAATAATAATAATAATAATAATAATAATAATAATAATAATCTGAAGCTAGACCCTTTTCAGAGTCTTATTACATACATTCTCTAGAGAATAATCTATTTAATGCAGCCTTTCTGGACCAGTTTGATATTCAGAAGTTGAGTCAGTAAGAGAGAACTGTAGCTGCTACACACGCTTCAGTGTTACTCTGTCACAAAAGCTCTAGTTACTAGGGTCTGGTGCTTTGTTCATGATCAGTAACAGGCCCATCATTTTCATATTTTGTCTTATGATTTACACCAGGTAAGATGTTTCCCTCTGTAGAACTTCCCTGAGAAATATTTTCAGTTTTACAGATTCTTGTAAAGATGAGGATGGAAAGTAATGAGGAAAGACACTCATGATTTTCTACCTTGCTTTTTTGTTTTGACAGCAGACTACTTTTTTCAGTAGAACCATGGATATGCTTGATATTTTTAATTATTTTCTGTATGTAAATTGCTGTACATATATGGAAAATATTAAGTTCAATTTTTAAAAGTGCTATGTATTATATATGAGGTTATATATTCATAGATTAAGCCCCTGATATACAATTGAGTTCCATGTGATTTATCCTCAATTTTTTACCTTAAATTCTTCCTTATCAAGCAAAAATAATGAAGCTATAATGGTGAAATGAAAGATGGAACATCACGTGTAGAACAAATAGCAACCAAAAAAAATTATTGCCACTCATTTCAGAATACATCACTGTGCTATGGAGCTATGTGTGCTGATATTTAACATGGCATTTAATAGATGTGACATGACATCTGTAAGGGCATTTTATGGCCTTATTTTGACATGTGTGATGACATTTCACAGAGGTGTGTTGACATATGTAATGGTATTTTACAGACGTGTACTGACACGTTTTATGGAATTTCACAAACAGGTACTGACATGTGTGATGACATTTCATATATGTGTTTCTGAGTAGATGATTAATTAGTTGTCTATTAGCTTTTCTTTTTTACTTCTTATATTATTTTTGTATTGTATTTTAAGTCCACTTTTATTTGTCCTTCCAGTTCAAATACTCTTGATATTTTAACAGACTTTTTGTTTAAGGAAAATACTTATTGTCTATATCTATGTTGTGTTGGTGGGGAGGCATATATGCCACGCCTACATGAGAAGAGCAGAGAAATTCTTGTAGGACTCGGTTTTTTTATTTCCATCAAATGGGTTTCAGAAAGGAACTCAAGTCCTTAGGCTTTGAGGTAATCACTTTTCTGCTGAGTCATCTCATTGGATGCTTGCTGTAAATCTTTACATAGAGAATTTTTAAAGACCCAGTAACTGTACCTTTTAGTATTCTCACAATATTTTTTGTGTATTTTTTCTATAATAGTTTCCTTAATGTCAGCTTCATTTCCATGGTTTCACTGTCCAGAACCAACCACTGCCTAAGCCTTTTCATGGTCTAGATATGCAGAAGCCCTGCCCATGCTGTCTCTTCATGTACAGATGTGCCTCAGGACCTCCTGTCCTTCATGCCCATCTCCTCCCATAAGGTTATTATATCTCTAAATTATTACTTATATGTGTTTACTTAAGGAGTCTGCAACACACACACACACACACACACTTGTGCACATGCACACACGTGTGCACACAAGTATCTTAATTAGGGCCATAATGATAAAGCACTATGACCAAATACAACTTGGGAAGAATAGGTTTTATTCCAGCTTATTTCATATCATAGTCCGTCATCAAAAGAATTCAGGGCAGAAACTCAGGTTAGGAAACTGGAGGCAGAATCTGAAGCAGAGGTTATGGAGGAACAATGCTTACTGGCTTAGGCCCCATGGATTTTCTTCATCCTTCTTTCTTGTACAATCCAGAATCACTTGCCCACGGGTGACACTGCATACAAAGAGCTATACACTTTCACATTAGTAATCAATCAAGAAAGGACCCTTAAGCCTAGCATACAGGCCAGTCTGGTGGTGGTATTTTCTCAATTAAGGTTTCCTCTTTGAAATGACTTGAACTTGTGTTAAATTGGCTAGCGCAATATATATGCCCATGCACATGGGCACATAAGGAATTGACATTTGTGTCTTTCTCCATCTCGTGTCACCCTGATTTTTGAGATAGGATCTTCCAATTTTAACTGGCCTATGGCTTGAAGAGATCCTCTTATGCCCATCAATCTCAGCTGTGATGTTGAACATGCACCACCTACACCCAGCTCTTTATGTGGGTGTTAAGGCCTAACTATGGGTGCTTGTGTTTGACCAGTAACACTTTGCCCCATGAGAATCCTCTCCATCAACGATTCAAGATCACTGTGGCTTTCATAAGATCATTACAACATTCTTTCTCTCACAAAAAAGTTATTTTCTATAGACTATCATTTTCACTTCCCCTTTTTTTTTTGTTTACAGTCAACTCCTGTGAATTTTACATATGAAATTAATGTGTGTTGGTTATTTTTTTCCAATGGATTGTTGGTTGAAATACTTTTATTTATTTATTTATTTATTTATTTATTTATTTATTTATTTATTTATTTATTTTGAGACAGGGTTTCTGTGTAGCCTTGGCTGTCCTGGACTCCCTTTGTAGACCAGGCTGGCTGGCCTTGAACTCACAACGATCTGCCTGCCTCTGCCTCCTGAGTGCTGGGATTAAAG
Organism: Acomys percivali; assembly: GCA_907169655.1. NCBI lineage: Eukaryota > Metazoa > Chordata > Mammalia > Rodentia > Muridae > Acomys > Acomys percivali. Next base: position 77,237,328 of record OU015743.1, on the reverse strand, counting down.
GCGTGCACCACCATGCCCGGCCTTGAAATACTTTTAAAATATTGTTCTGTGTTTACTGTTTAACAGGTTAACTTTTACCACATACATAGTCTTCTGTGTGCACATACATATATACAGAACTTTTGAACTACTTCACTATTTCATTTGTAAAGTCTACATATTAAACATGGCTTTACAATTACTCTGTACCTATGCAGTAGTACAGAACACTGTATAATAGGTAAAATCATGAAGGATTTTTCTTCAAGTTTATAAAAGTTAATTTTAATTGTTACAATTCTTTGAATATTACAGAATGTAACAGTTTGTTTCTTCTAACAATTGTAGTAGAATTTGATAAGATTATTCTTTATATACATTATATATATTTCTACTTTAATAATGAGGTATTGTACCCATATAACTTAATTATAATACAAAGTTTAATTCCAATACTTTTTTTTAATTTATTCATATTACATCTCAATTGTTAGCCCATCCCTTGTATCCTCCCTTTCTTTCCTCCCTCCCGCTTCCCCCTCTACTCCCTTCCCCTATGTCTGTGACTGAGGGTGACCACCTCCCCCTGTATATGCTCCTAGGGTATCAAGTCTCTTCTTGGTGACTTATTATCTTTCCTCTGAGTGCCACCAGGCCTCCTCATCCAAGGGACATGTTCCAATATGGGGCACCAGAGTTTGTGTGAAAGTCAGATCCCCTTATCCACTTAACGGTAGAGAATGTCCTGTCCATCGGCTAGACTGGGTAGGGGTTCAAAGTTTACTGCCTATATTTTCCTTGGCTGGTGCCATAGTTTGAGGAGAACTCCAGGGCCCAGACCTGCCTGTATTTTTCCAGGACCCTCTGGATCCTTCTATTTCCTCATTCTCCCAGGCTTCTCACCCCTAAAGTCTCAATAGGATTTTCTCCCCTCTGACCCACTTTCTTGGTAGGTAAAGTTTTTCATGGAGGCGTACCCCTTGGCCTAGTGTCTCGATATAAGTGAGTATATACCATTTGACTCTTTTTGCTTCTGGGTGAACTCACTCATTATGATAATTTCTAGTTCAATCCATTTGTCCACAAATTTCAGAAATTCCTTGTTTTAATAGCTGAGTAGTATTCCATAGTGTAAATATACCACAGTTTCTTTATCCATTCTTCTACTGAGGGACACGTAGGTTGTTTCCATGTTCTGGCTATTATGAATAAGGCTGCTATGAACATGGTTGAGCATATGTCCCTGTTGTGTGGTAGTGCATCTTCTGGGTATATTCCAAGGAGTGGGATAGCTGGGTCTTGAGGAAGCCCTATTCCCATTTTTCTGAGAAAGCGCCAGATAGATTTCCAAAGTGGTTGTACTAGTTTGCATTCCCACCAGCAATGAAGGAAAGTTCCTCTCTCTCCACATCCTCGCCGGCATGTGGTGTCAGTTGAATTATTGATCTTAGCCATTCTGATGGGTGTAAGATGGAATCTCAGTGTCGTTTTGATTTGCATTTCTCTGATGGCTAAGGAGGTCGAGCATTTCTTTAAGTGTTTCTCCACCATTTGATATTCCTCTGTTGAGAATTCTCTGTTTAGTTCTGAGCCCCATTTCTCTATTGGGTTATTTGGTTTGGTAGTGTTTAATTTCTTGAGTTCTTTATATATTTTGGATATTAGACCTTTGTCAGATGAAGGATTGGTGAAGATCTTTTCCCAGCCTGTAGGCTGTCGCTTTGTTCTCTTGATAGTGACTCTCGCCTTACAGAAGCTTCTCAGCCTCATGAGGTCCAATTTATTAATTGTTGACGCTAAGGCCTGGGCTGTTGGTGTTCTATTCAGGAAGTTGTCTTCTGTACCTATGTGTTCCAGACTCTTCCTCACTTTTTCCTCTAATTGGGTTAATGTCTCTGGTTTTAGGTTGAGGTCTTTAATCCACTTGGACTTGATTTTTGTGCATGGTGACAAATAGGGGTCTAATTGAATTTTTCTACATGTAGACATCCAGTTAGACCAGCACCATTTGTCTTTAAAAGTGCTGCATTAAAGTTCTCACCTGAATTGAACTTTATTGAAAAAATGGTTGTTGAATACCCATAAAGACTTGGGTTCAATTGACAGCAGTACAGATACTTTCTGACAAGACACAAATCTGTATTCTCAGTATTTGGTAATATAGAAGCAGGAGGATCATTGGTTTAAGGCCATCTTCAGGTTCTTAGAATGTTATAGAATGTTATAGGCCATCCTTGAATACTTTATTATATCTCAGGAAGAATGTAAAACACACACACACACACACACACACACACACAGAGAGAGAGAGAGAGAGAGAGAGAGAGAGAGAGAGAGAGAGAGAGAGAGAGACAGACAGAAAGAGAGACAGAGAAAGAGACACAGAAATATTACATATTAAGCAAATGGGGCTGGTGAAGAAGAACCCTTTGTCTTCTTTCTCAGTCTCTCCTTTGGTCACAATGATGTCAAGAACCAATGTGTTGGATAAGATCAGTAGGCATAGTGACTTTCTGGAAGGTAATCTGGTATTTTCCAAGGTCTTTACTGTGTTTAACTCCCAAAATTACTTCCAGCCTCTGATACTTCTTTTCTTTACTGCTGCATCTCCCAAAACTCTGGCAGTGTGAACCCTCCCTTTCTGGGTATTTACTCAGTCCAACTGAACTAACCTCCTACAGGATATTTATGCACTGCTATTCAGATTATTTAATTCTTGATAATGGAATTTTTGATTTGATTAAAAATTTTAAAGTTAAAAAGTTAAATAGTTGATAGAAAGCTTATTGCTGCAATATATACTTTCATGGACCTCCAGATGCCTCACTAGGAAACAGGCTTGAGACAGATTTGTGGTTTCAGACAAGCTTTCACTCTACAAATGACACCAGGAATCCTGGTATGTATCTTATGATTATACAAGTTGGTTTGAACTTTCCTTAAGCCCAGAAAATAAGGGGACTATGAAGAAATGTCAAAATTAAGTACAAACCTTAATGTCAGAAAATATGAACTGTTTCATTGTAATTTCTTTTACTTTGTCAGCTTATGTCATAAAATACTGTCATTCTAAGGTTACTTTGTACCTTGTAATGTAAGACTAGATAAGGAAATGTTTAGCTTAGTACCAAAACATGTAATCACTAAAATCCCTCCCATTACAGAGGTTTTGTCTGTCTCTGTGTTAAATCTTTTTGACTATGGGATGTCTTCCCCTCTGTCTCACTTTTCTGCTAAGTGAAGACTTTCATGGGACATGCCCCTTGAGTTAGTGTCCAGATAAAAGTGAGTATATACCATTTGACTCTTTCTGCTTCTGGGTTAACTCACTCATTTTGATCATTTCTAGTTCAATCTGTTTGTCCACAAATTTCGGGAATTCCTTGTTTTTAATAGCTGAGTCCTATTCCATAGTGTAAGTGTACCACAGTTTCTTTATCCATTCTTCTATTGAGGGATACTTAGGCTGTTTCCATGCTCTGGCTATTATGAATAAGGCTGCTATGAACATGGACAGAGGGGAGGACATCCTATTGGGACTCTAGGTGAGAGAAGCATGAGAGAATAGGGAAATAGAAGGATCCAGAGGGTCCTAGAAACGTATAAGAAGAAGATTATGATGGGCGGGTCTGGGCTCAGAGGTCCTGCTCAAACTATGGCACCAACCAAAGACAATAAGTGCAGTAAACTTCGAACCCCTACCTAGATCTAGCCAATGAACAGGACATTCTCCACAGTTGAGTGGAGAGTGAGGTCTGACCTTCACATGAACTCTGGAGCCCCATATTTGACCACATCCCCTGGATGGGGAGGCCTGGTGGCACTCAGATGAAGGACAGCAGGCTACCAAGAAGAGACTTGATACCCCATGAGCATATACAGGGGGAAGAGGTCCCCCTCAGTCACAGTCATAGAGGAGGGGAGTAAGGGGAAAATGGGAGGGAGGGAAGAATGGGAGGCTATAAGGGATGGGATAACAATTGAGATGTAATATGAATAAATTAATAAAATATATTTAAAAACTCTTTTTGACTATGAAGTAATTCTTTCTCCGAAGTAGAGGCCTTTTGGTCAGGCTATAGGAAGTGTAATCAGGCAGTAACATTTCTCTTGGGCCATTCACCTCACCATTCTCTCTCTTGAATGTGTGTGTGTGTGTGTGTGTGTGTGTGTGTGTGTGTGTGTGTGTGTGGTCTATTTTCTATCTCTCTCTTATTTTTTATATCTCTGTAGATTCACAAATAAGTTAGCTCACAGGAATAGATATCAACCCCTTCAGAAAAGTAGGCCTATTTTTAGCCTACCAGACATCTCTCAGAAGAGGCCTGTTTATGTGCAACTTAATCCTCAGATCAAAGAGATTTTTTCTTTTTAATATCCCTTGTTGTTTTTGACTAGAATCTGCTTTTTGCAGCCCAGGCTGCAGGAAAAGAGTGGTCAGTTTAAGTTTTCCTCATTAGCAGCAGCATAGCCAGCTCTCAGTCACTAGAGAAGGAAACTTCCCTTTCCTCCCCTTGATCTTGTTCATTCTTTACTTTATATTACTTTATAGATATATTCACTTTACATCAGTGCCATAGCCCCCTCCCTCATCTCAACCTTGTCCATCCTTCCATTGACCACTCCCCACCCCATACTCTTCAGAAAAGGGAGCCCTCCTTCCACCCATCCATGCTTATCAAGTTACATCAGGACTGAATTCATCTTCTTCCCCTGTGTCCTGCGAAGGCAGTTTCATTGGCGGGGGGGGTGGGGGGGCTAAGGGTGTAAGGCGGCGAGGGAAGTGATCAAAAAACAGGCAACAGCGTCTATGTTAGAGTCAGCCCCTGCTCCCCTTACTAGTAGACCCACATGAAACCTCTCTTACCCATAGGCTACATCTATGTAGAGGACCTAGGTCTTTGGTGCTTCAGACTCCATAGGCCCCTTTGTGCAGGTGGCTCTGTTGGTCCTCTTATGGAGCTCTGATCACCTCTAGATGCTTTTCTCTCCTCTCTCTGCCCTTTTCCACTAGTTTTCCTATGCTTCACTCAGCATTTGTCTGAGTCTCAACATCTGTTTCCGATGGCTGCTGGGTGGAGCCTTTTAGAGGACAACTCTGATAGGCTCCTGTCTGCAAGAATACCAGCATATCTTTAATAGTTTCAGGCATCAACTCTCTTCCATGGGTGGCTCTTGGGTTGGCCAAGGCATTGATTGGACATTTTCTCAATCTCTGCTCTATCTCTTCTATTTTTATCCCTGTGTGTCTTGTGTGTCTTTCAGGCAGGGTAAGTTTTGAATGGACGATTTTGTGGGTAGGTTGGTGTTCTCCTTCTTCCACTAGGAATCTTGTCTCATGAGAAGGTGTCATCTTCAGTCTCCATGGCCCCTGCTCCTAGGAGTCTCAGTGATCGTCCCCCTCATATCCTCCCAGAGGCCTGTTCTTACTTAGGTCTCTAGCTTGTCACATGATCATCTAATAAGATGCAGAAAAGGCATCTTACAAAATCCAGCACTGCTTTATGATAAAAGTCTTGGAGATATCAAGAATATAAAGCCCATACCTAAACATAATAAAGATTATATACAGCAAGCCAGTAGATAACCTCAAATTAAATGGAGAAAAACTCAAAGCATTCCTACACCTGAAAAACATCTTAAGCAAAATGGCTGAATATAAGATTAATTTAAAGAAAGATCAGTAGCCATCCTGAATAGAAGTTACAAACTGACTGAGAAAGAATTTAGGATAACCACATCCTTCACAATTCCCACAAATAATATAAAGTATCTTGGTGTAGCTCTTTCTTGTTCTTTCAATCCTCTATCCTAACCATCATCTCTGAGACCAAAGAGCTACAGGGAACTCTGAATTCTGCTTTCTGTCCCTTCCCAGTCTCCCCCCTGGACCTTGACACACTAAGGTTACTGACTGCAAAGTATAAAGACACTAGGAAGCAGTTTGTCAGTTGGTCTCTCCATCTTCAAGCTGTTTGTTATGCCACTTAGACTATGGATCTATTTGATGTCATCTTGATCTATTAAGAAAATAACTTGTAGATCCATTCTTTTTTCAATTTTTCTTCCATTTAAAATTGTAACATTATATATGTATATTAATAAATGTTATAAAACATATTGTGTTTTTGTGTATATTTGTGTAATTTGTGTATATTGTGTATCTAACAGTTGGTTATTACATTGATTAACTTAAATTTAATTTCTTATCTTTGGATTAACCACTCGAGTGAGCTTTTGTCAAATAATTCCCTGCCAATGATTATATTGTATTTCCTCCCCAATTTTGTTGTGTTTTCTAGTTCTCAAAGTCTGTATCAAGTAGTATAATTAGCTGACTCCTGACATATTCCTAGTGAGATGCAGATTTAGAATATTTTTCTTAATCATATATGATTGTTGAAGATTTTTAGATCATTCTAATAATATACTCATAAATATTTTTGTGATATGCTTGCTTTGAATATTATCGCATATTCTACATTCATTGAGATAATATTATGTTCTTTTATCTGATATGAGAACTGAATATAATTTTAGGGAAATAGTTGCACATTAATTTAAAGTTTTATATACACGAGTGATAGTTCTAGACAGATATGTGAACATTGTATAGTTCCTTGATACATAACAATTATTTTTAATTTGTCATATCAACAACATTTAAAATATTTTGATGAGTAGATGGAGTACGGCACACATGAAGAGTTATGATGACAACCTGGAAGAATTGCTTCTCTTCTTTATTGTCATGACCTTTTGTGACCAAACTCACGTCTTCAAGCAACTGAACCTTCTGAGACATCACTCCAGCCCTCATTAACTTTTAATATTATGCATAGATTATTTCCTGGGTAATGATGTAACTCATTTGGAAGTGTTTACCAGACACTGTCTCAAACAAAGCAAAAGAAACAAAATTAAGTAAACAGTTTTAAAAACTCATAAATTTGGTAGTGGGAGGTGTTTCAGTCTTTTCTATCATTGAGAAGACTGGATTTTTTTCTTTATTTAAATATTTAAATAATTTGCCCAAAAACAAATGTGAGCATGACATATTTTTAGGCTTTGGAATAATTTAATGGCATCTTCAATTATTTTGGACAATCAGTTTGTGTATTTACGTTTGTATGTGTATTCTTTCTTAAATCCACTTTACCCAGTGCTATAACATTGTTTATGATAATGATGTTAAACAGACTTCATATTTCATACAGCCACATATTTTAGTTTTACTTTATGCATAGGAATGTTATTCATATATGTATTTTTGTATACCACATTCCCAGTTGCAGCAAAAGTCAAAATAGGGCATTGTATCCCTGATGAACTATTGTGTGGCTGCAGTCAATCAAATCAAGGTCCTTTAGAAGAACAGCCTAGTTCCTTACTAATGAGAATCTCTACAGTCTCAATAATTATGACATTTAATATTAGGTACTAGTTTTATGACTCTTTTTATGTGACTTCTGTGGTCAGAAAAGAGTTTTAAATTATTGTTATTGGTCTTACTGAAGAGTATGGGAATGACTCATAGGGCAAATTGTGTCTTTTTTCTTTGACTGAAGACATTTGTGTAAATTATAACTACTGTTTTGTTGGTAATAATGATAGGATAAATTGAATATAATTCTGAAGTCAATTTTTCACTGTTAAAATTCTGGAAAATGATAAAATGAGTCAGAAAGAGTATTCAGAAGACAGTGTAAAGCCAGTGTAAAGCCAGTGTAAAGTCTTTCAGGTTGAAGGGTTCTTCCATCAGTGTACTGTTGAAAGAAAATAGATTTTACTGTTCTCCAAATCCGTGCAAATGATTATAACACACAAGAAAAAGAAGACAAAAATAATAAACTGAAAAGTAAAAAATGTTAAATACAAACTTCAGAAGCATTTAACAGCCCTGTAACTCTGAACACTGAAACAATGTCTTATTTTATTGGGACCAACAGGTAAAGTAACATAATTAAAATTTAAACTTCAGAAAAAATGCTAGAGAACAAAAATTTAACCTTGGGAAGAAAGGAATTTATGAAATAAAAAACATAAAATACAATAAGAAGATGGCTATCTGATTTTAGAATTTCATATAAAATCACAGACCAATGTTTGGTAAGTTATATTAACATTCTATATAAAATTGTAATCTTTATTAATAATTATATTAATAGGCATTGATGTCACAGATACTTTGCATATATTTGATTTATGCTTTGTTCAACATGTCTGTTATGTTAATACTGTATCAGTATACAGAAGCTGTGTATAATAACCAATAAATTGTCCCTAGAAGTGGGAGGTAAAGTCTAAAAGGGATAACAATTCTCCACGGAAAACAATTGAAGCACATAGACTTTACACTGTAAAAATTTCTCTATTGCCAACAGTATCTTTCTGGTCATGTTGTTATTTATATAAAGAGTTCCTGAAATCTGTGGATAAATGGATTGAGCTAGAAATGATCATAATGAGTGAGTTAACCCAGAAGCAGAAAGACTCAAATGGTATATACTCACTTATATCTGCATACTAGCCCAAGGGGCATGTCCCATGAAAGCCTCCACTTACCAGGAAACTGGGACAGAGGGGAGGACATCCTATTGGGACTCTAGATGAGAGAACCATGGGAGAATAGCAAAGTAGAGGGATCCAGTGGGTCCTAGAAACCTACAAGTAGAACATTATGATAGGCAGATTTGGGCCAAGGGGTCCCGCTCAAACTAAGGCACCAGCCAAGGACAACACAGGCAGTAAACTTTAAACCCCTACCCAGATCTAGCCAATGGACAGAACATTCTCCACAGTTGAGTGGAGAGTGGGTTATGACTTTCACACGAACTCTGGTGCCTCATATTTGACCATGTCCCCTGGAGGGGGAGACCTGGTGGCATTCAGAGGAAGGATAGCAGGTTACCAAGAAGAGACTTGATACCCTATGAGCATATACAGGGGGAGGTAATCCCTCTCAGGAACAGTCATAGTGGAGGGGAATAAGGGGAAAATGGGAGGGAGGGAAGAGTGGGAGGACACAAGGGATGGGATAGCCATTGAGATGTAACAAGAATAAATTAATAAAAAATTTTTAAAAAAGAGTTAAAAAATTAAATCTTATTAAGATAATTTCTTTAACCATAGAAATGAGACTAGAAATATGGAAACATTATTAAAGAAAAGACTGTGTGCATAAGAGTTGAAACAAATTTGTACATTTGAGAGAATTACTGCTTGTTACGAGTTTGACATTTTTATCTCTCTTACATTTTTGAGAGGTTCTAATGGATAATAGCTTCATCACCAACTCTAAGAGGTTTTGAAAATCATTATTGAAAAGATCAAACTGACCTGAAAGGAGCTTAACTTTCTGGTCATAAAACCCAAAAATTCTTTAAAGAAAAGAAATTAATTTTAAAATTATGAAATAAAAAACCCTTAGATAAAATGAAGATGCAAACATTCTTATTCTGAAAAACATATTATGTCATAATCAAGACATATCCTGATGTGAGATTCCTAAATTATGTTCTCAAGAGCATGTGTGTTATTTATGATCCTCCCTTTACCAACAATACTGAAGAATAAACAAATTTTCTGAGTTTCCTTTTCAACTGAATGTATCAAATCTATTTGTGTTTGAAATCTTTGCTGTTACTATTCTGTTGATAATATTGTTTCTCTTATGGTCTTCTAGTCATTTGTGAATTAAGCAGAAACTTATTGTATCTATTTCCCAGCAATTGTAGTTAAATTGGTGAGGCAGTTGGAATTTAGAAATGTGAAGGTGAACACACTATGTTCATATGTAAACAGAAAACAAGGTAAGATGTATATCAGGCCATGATAAAACATTTTGAAAACAAGTAGAATAGTGTTTCCTTTTTGATGATAAAGAAGTATTGCTAATTACAAGAGGAGATATCAAGAATGGTCGTTGTCAAGTGACAGAAAACCAGGAAAAGCAGTGGTGGATGCCACAAATTATCGGAAAGAATCCTACTTGGAATACATACTATGTTGTTATGTTCTCAATCCACAAAGTTATTAAGCTGAGGTCGTAAGTCTATAATAAGAAGGTATGGGGTCACTGGGAGGTCATTAGTTTTAAGAAATGTTACTAGAGATTTCCAAGATGGAAATAGCATTAATAGAGTTTAAAGACAAGGACAAAAAAACCCTCATTCCTCTGCTTTTGGGAGGTGGCAAATCCTCTTTGTTAAACAATACCTTCTGTGTGTATTTAAAGAAGTAACAAATAAAATGAGCATCCATACTGACCTTGGCCTTTCCATCCACCAGATCTAGAAAAAATGTTTATTTTTCATATCACCCAGCTTATATGGGGTTTTGTTAAAGCAGAATAAGAAGACACTTATGGAAGTAAAATAGTGTTACCTTAGGACAAAATGGTATCTTCTATATATTATATTAGTTATGGTTTTGATCACAGCAATAGAAAATTAATACAGAAGATGGTGGTAGAGAGTGACCCTTAACTCCAAAGAACCTGACTGTGTTGATTTTGTAGGACTGTGAATAACTATGAAACTTTGAACTAGAAAAGCTGTAGAGTGCTGAAAGCACTGTTTATTGTACATTCCTAGTAGGAGCTTCGATATCTCTCTATTAGGTATTTGTCAGGGAGACTCTGAATGTTCCCAAAGCAACACAGGATATTGCTATTGATGTTTGTTGTTCACCATAATCATGTGGTAATTCTCCGTTGCTGAAGACATCATGTAGTTTGGTTGCAAGACAGAGAAATCAACCTAAAACTGACAAAGAATCCTTTTTCCAGCTGAGTGCTGTACATGGCATGAGAAGAAATAGCCTCAATAATAATATTACACAGCTTGAACCCTATATACTACAAGACAACCTGGAAATCCATGGCAAAATACTCAATGGTGTCATTAAAATTGGAAGCATAGCAAACAGTTTTCTGATTGTGTATGAGGCTTGCACTAAAGGCAGGTATTCAAGTATGGTACTGGAAATCTTGTCGATAAACATAACTGGAAATTTAGTTACTCTAGGGCCACTAAACAATATTTACTATTGTTATTTGACCACACAATTGCATTCTCAAAATATTTTTCAAATATTTATCTTCTCTCCCTTGGTCAGAGAAGTTTATCCTTTTGTAGTGGGCACAATTGAGGTGATAACTCATAAATGGTCAAAGCACTAAGAATAAGTGCTCTCAAGTGTTAAGTCCTAAACAAGATACCTATCTTACCTTCTCACATAGATCATAGATCATTGAAGAATTGGAGGCACAAATAAATAGTATAAGAATCAAAAGACAGAGAAAATTTTTGTGAAATATGTTGTGGACAGAACATCCCAAGGCTGTTGTACTCATGAACCCTCAGAAGCTTTGGTTGTTTGTACAAAATCAAGTCAGTTAGTATTCCGATATGGTTTCGGGATAGATTCATGAGACACAACTCCTAGCTGATTAACTATTGGAAGTTGGTGGCTCCTAAGAAATGGTGATTCATCCTTCTTTGTAAGGATGGTCACAGTTTGCTCCAACTTCAGTAGATTGCCACAGACCTATCTGAATAAAGACAGCATTAAATGCACACAGTAAACTATAAAAAGAAACAAATGAAGTCTTTAGAGGGCTGTGTTAGGACTCTTGGTGGTGTTTGGAGAAAAAAGTGGGAAGTCAACATGATCAAACTATACTGTATACATTCACCAAGTTGTAAAAAATAAATAATATTTCAAAAAAGTACAAAGAAGGTGCATCTAGTAGGGAATATACTTTACACATTTGTAACTATTACTCTTAGACTGAAGTTTCAGAAAAAATAGAAAATTTTCAGAGAAAATTGATGATACAACAAAGAGAAAATGTATTTTTTAGAGCTTAAAAGTACTACGAAAGCTCAAACAAATAAGTACATTCTATTATACTAGACATAAATAAAACAAAGTTTTCTGAATAAAAAGAAGTTACAATAGAAACAAGCTGACCTGAATTTTAATAAAAAATAACAACTTGAGAAAAAATGAACAATGCTTCAATGTATTGTAGACAGGTGCAACATTCTAATACATGCATAACCGGGCTCTCAGGAATTAACACGACCCAAGAAAGGGCAAATCTATACTAAGTTTTGGGAGAGTGCATAACAGTAGTCTGCATCTGTGAAAATCAAGACTCACATTATGAAGAACAGGTCAATAAAATCAAATTAAAACACAGGCAGGCCATAAACAAAACATTCAATCTAATAAAGAGAAACAAATCTTAATATCATTCAGACATTAGGAAAAAACTACACATTAATAAAACCTATAATTATATAATCTTTCAGAGAGGCAGCCAGGTACATTCCTCAAAAACCATGGTACCAGGTGGGCAGTTTCTCCGAGAAACACTAAGAGTATCTCTCTAGAGGAACAGTAGAAATGTCTTTGCCTTCTTTTTGAGTTCATACTAAAGAAAGACTATTGTTTGTGTAATGCTTCATCCCTTCTCTCAGCTATGGGCCAATAACCCAAAGTCTACAGACTTTGGGGCACATCACTTCAAACTCTGTTTATTGTAGTATGATCTGGCCATAGTATCACTGGCCAAAGGGTGAAAGATAGGCAATGAAATGTGGTCTGAGGTTTATCTCACTCAGCTTCTGCCCTGTTCTCATCTTGCTCAACTTGTCAGAATTTTTGTTACTATGAAACCTCCCACCAACATACTAGAGCTCATCTCCCTGTAAATTACTCTGTTCATTTTCCTTCTCCCTCATTCCTCAATCAATGGCTTATTCTCTCTCAAAATGTTACAAAAAATGAAAGGAAGCAAGGAAGGAAGGAAGGAAGGAAGGAAGGAAAGAAGGGAGACAGAAGAGAGAAAGAGAGAGAAGGAGAGAGAGAGAGAGAGAGAGAGAGAGAGAGAGAGAGAGAGAGAGAGAGAGAGAGAGAAACTCAAGAAAAATCTCTTTTCTCTGGCTGTCTGGGTAGCAACTACCTCTCTTTCTAGCAAAACTCTTCTTCAAAAATAAAATGCCATGCTCTAGAGGTAACTAAGTAAGATTCTTTCTTGGTATTTTCACTGCTTCTCTTATTTTGATACACTTGGTGACTCATGACCCTTCCACTCTGAGCTTTTCTGACATATTTTCCCCTTTACTTGTACTTTTCACTATTCCCTATCACCCCTCCCTCCTGCCACCACCTTGAGCCTCTTACCCACACCCTGTCTTTATGGATCTCCCAAAGATAAACATGCCATGTCTTTTCCTAGTTAGACTTGTAACTCAAGGCAAGCACCAAATTCCCACCTTTCTATAATAAAAGTCTATTTTCACCCACCTCCCCTCAGCTATAGTGAATACACCAGAGACTTTCTTACTGCTGTCACTCTGAGCTACATTCTTTCCAAAGTAAAATTTAGTTTGATTTATGGCTTAAGACACAGAAAAATATGTCAGAGTTGGACACTGCTGCTGCAGAAATCCAAGTTCAATTTCTAGCGCTTACATTGGATAGTGCACTAACACCTATAGCTTAGCTCTGGGAGATCAGATATTATCTTCTTGCCTCCAGAAATACAGACACACACACACACACACACACACACACACACACACACACACACACACACTGAAATAAATATAAAGGGCCATGAAATGTATGCCTGCTAACTTTGCAATATAGTTTTATGTTTTTTCTGTATACTGTCATTTGTCTAAGTACTAGAACAACTCCCTATTATTACCATGTCTCATCATTTTATTACCACTTGACCTACCCAAGATTCATAGAAGATGCTTATTTTGTCCTATTCTTAGAAAAATATGAGGAAATTATTTAACCTGCTTTTGCTTCTCCAAAAGCAAATGACAAAATTGTGAACATTAATAAAAGGTAATCATCACCATCAATTCTTCCATTTTTAATTTCTGATAATGCATCTTATATTTTGTGATTCATAATTATATTTCTAAAGTCATCCATTCAATTCTGAATGTACTAATTTCTGAAATAATTTAATCAATATTTCCAGTCTAATATTTTGTATTATTAAATATTATTTTAAGCTTTTGAAATTTTTAATCATGAGTACTATATTCAGATTATTTCTATACCCCCTCTCTTCTGACAACTACTTTTGTATCCCCCAAACTTTATTCAAAACAATGACTTCTTTACTTATTTTTGTAACATATATATGTTTACACATACACACATACATGTGTATATATTAATATAATTTGATGAGACCATTTAGTGTCACATGTACATCTGTGTTTAGAGATGACCACTTAGGAATAGGTAACCTAGCAGGAAGCTCATCTTTGGGGATTTATATTCCCATTGTTACTATATAACAACAATTTAAAAAATAGCATTATAGGAAGTCCAATATGGCAGCGAGCAGTGTGGACCGTGTTTGGAAGCTCCAGTGAACAATTCAGGGAATTGCACAGATTTCTAAGCCAGGAACTCCAAGGTCCCGACACCACGGCAGCAGGAGTGCTCCACGGTTCAGAAGGACCAGGGTGCGGTGGACCTGCGTGCCCCTACAACAGGAGGAGTGTGGATTTTCTCGGATCAGAGCAACGGCAGCACAAGTGGCATTAACGGCATCAGCGGCAGTGACTGAGTTTTGTAGCTCAGAGCCTTCCAGGGGAGGCGGTTAGTGTAGTGGCTGGTGGGAGTTGCTGCGAGAGAGGGGACACTGGACAGAATTTGGGTCGCGTGGTGCCTTATGGCCCAAACTGGACTCGGTGGACGGTTCAGCCCCAGAGTCCCGGGTACAGCACAGTGTGTAGTGCTGTGGACACGCTGACTCGGTGCAGCAGACAATTCTGCCCAAGGAAACAGCTTAGCGCAGCCACAGCTCCCCTGCTGTGACACAGGCTGGGTGGAGCACTCAGTTCCACCCTAGGTGCCAGCTCAGTGAAGCCGCAGTTCACCTGCTGTGATGCAGGCTGGGCGGAGCGCTCAGGTCCACTGAAGGTGCCATCTCAGCGCAGCCTCAGTTCACCTGCTGTGACCCAGGCTGGGCAGAGAGCTCAGTCCCACCGAAGGCGCCAGCTTAGTGCAGACGCAGTTCACCTGCTGTGACACAGGCTGGACAGAGAGCTCAGTCCCACCGGATGCGCTAGTGCACATCAACGAGCAGTTCTGCTCAAGACACTAGCTCTCCTCAGAGGGCAGTTTTGGGGAGCTGACGCAGGCTGATGTCAGCATGCAGATTCAGCCCAGAGGCCCTAGCCGGACTTGCCGGACAGATTAGACCCAGAGATTCTTCCTGAGCAGTGCACACAGGCTCGGCAGCCCCAAGACTCTAACTGGACTATGCACACAGAATAGACCCAGAGTCCCGTGCTGAATTCAGCGTGCAGTGTGGGTCCATAGTCCCTGGCTAAGCTCGGTGCACAGTTATGCCCTGGAGACTCGAGTAGAGCTCGGCGTGCAGTTTAGGGTCAGAGTCCCTAACCGTGCTTGGCAAACAGATTGGGCCCAGAGAGTCTAGTAGAGCTTTTGGCACAGTCCCGGCTCTAAGACTTTGGTTGGACACAGTGTGCAGTTTGAATCCAGAATTTCTGGCTGAGCTGCACGGAAGTTTCAGGCATGAGTCAATAACTGACCACAGCACGCAGTTTGGCCAAACGCACCTAGCTGAGCTTGGTGCGCAGTCCCAGCCCGAAAATTCTGGCTGGAACCTGTGTGCATTTTGAGCCCAGAATTCGTAGCTGAGCTCGGCAGACGGTTCAGGCTCTGAGATTCTAGATGAGCTCGATGGGTGGTTCGGACCCAGTGTCCCTGGCTGGACTGGGCAGGGAACCCAGAAGGCTGTGGATAGCTTGGCCTGACCCAACGCTCATCCAGAGACCCAGAACAATTGCAGGAACCACAGCACAGGGGAGCTGAGGATCACTGGTTGTGAGAGCCCAAAACGACAGGGCTAATATCCTGCCATCCACAACAGTGAAACATCAGAGCTTCCAACCTACAGTTATCATGAGAAAACAAGTGAATCTATCATCAGACTCCCTCCAGCCAACTCGGGAAGCTACCCAACAAAAACAAAGCCAGCAAGATGTCTAAAGGACAGAGTAAAAGCATACGCAAAAAAACCCAAAACAACATGGTGTCTCCAGTTTCCAGCTATCCCAAAGAAAACAACCCAGAGAGCTCAAATACAATGGAAATACAAGAAAATGACCTCAAATCCTTAATAAGGAGCATATTAATGGAGGAAATAAATAATATTCATAATGAGATACAAAAAGACACAGCCAAACAGGAGAGAGACATAAAAGAAGCACATAGAGTGGAACAGGAAAAATTTCAGGAAAATGCAAACAACCAGATGAAAGAAATAAATAAAACGGTTAAAGCTCTGAAATAAATAAATAAATAAATAAATAAAATGAAATAAATAAATAAAATAAATGAAATAAAATAAATGAAATAAATAAAGAGGCAATGGAAGAAACTCAGGAATATACAATCATATGAAAGAAATTAAAAAATCAGTTAATGATCTGAAGACAAAAATGAATTCAATGATAAACACACAGACAGAAGAAAAACGAGAATGTGAGACCTCAGAGAAGAAGGCGAGCAACACAGAGTTGTGCTTTTCTAACAGAATCCAAGAGACGGAAGAACGAATCTCAGGTCTAGAAGATACAATCACAGATCTTGAAGCAACCATTAAAGAAAATGCCAAATCTGGAAAACTCCTGACAGAAAACAACCAAGAAATTAAGGACACTATGAAAAGAAGAAATCTGAGGAAAATAGGCATTGAAGAAAGAGAAGATATCAGACTCCAAGGCCCAGAAACTATTCTCAACAAAATCATAGAAGAAAATTTCCCCAACCTAAAAAAAGAGATACCTATAAACATACAAGAGGCCTACAGAACACCAAAAAGAATTGACCAGAAAAGGAAAACTGCCCGTCACATAATAATCAAAACACAAAACATACAGAACAAAGAAAAAATATTAAAAGCTGCAAGGGAAAAGGGCCAAATAACATTCAATGGCAAACTTATCAGAATTACAACAGACTTCTCAGCAGAGACTATAAAAGCCAGAAGAGCCTGGACAGAGATCATGCAAACCCTGAGAGACCACAGATGCCAGGCCAGACTACTTTACCCAGCAAAACTATCAATAACCATTGATGGAGAAAACAAAATATTCCATGACAAAAACAAATTCAAACAGTACCTATCCACAAATCCAGCTTTACAGAAGGTACTAGAAGGAAAACTCCATCCCAAAGGGTCAAGCTACAACCAAAACTACTCAGGAAATAGGTACTATACCATGGCAAAATCACAGCTACACAAACACTCGACTGGAAACAACATCAAAATTAAGACGCTTAACAGTCACTGGTTGTTAATTTCTCTCAACATCAATGGTCTCAATTCTCCAATAAAAAGACACAGACAAACTGAATGGGTGCACAAACAAGATCCAACATTCTTCTGCATGCAAGAAACACATCTCACCTATAATGTTAGGCATTACCTCAGGGTAAAAGGTTGGAAAAAATATTCCAAGCAAATGGTCACAAGAAGCAAGCAGGCATAGCCATTCTAATATCAAACAAAATAGACTTTCAACCAAAATTAATCAAAAGGGATGCAGAAGGACACTTCATACTCATCAAAGGTAAAGCCAACCAAGATGACATCACAATTCTGAACATCTATGCTCCCAATACAAGGGCACCCACATTTGTAAAAGAGCTGCTAAAAAAGCTTAAACCACACATCGATCCCCACACAATAATAGTGGGAGACTTCAACACCCCACTCTCACTGAAGGATAAGTCATTGAAACAGAAACTAAGCCGAGAAATAACATCATTAACCAATGCCATGGGTCAAATGGATCTAACAGATATCTATAGAACCTTTCAACCAAACAAGAAAGAATACACCTTCTTTTCTGCACCCCAAGGAACCTTCTCCAAAATTGATCATATTGTAGATCACAAAGCAGACTTCAACAGATACAAGAGGATTGAATTGATACCTTGTATCCTATCAGATCACCATGCTCTTAGACTGCAATTCAACAACAACAGAAACAACAAAAAGCCTACACGCATGTGGAAACAAAACAACTCTCTGCTAAATGACACATGGGTCAGGGAAGAAATAAAGAAAGAAATGAAGGCATTTCTGAAATTCAATGAAAATGAGGGAACAACATACCCAAATTTGTGGGATACATTGAAAGCAGTGTTAAGAGGAAAATTCATAGCACTAAGTGCATTTAAAAAGAAATTGGAAACATCGCAAATAAGCAACTTAACAAAACAGCTGGAAGTCCTAGAAAAAAAGAAGCAGAAACACCCAAAAGGAGTAGACGTCTTGAAATAATCAAACTCAGGGCTGAAATTAACAAATTAGAAACTAAGAAAACAGTCCAAAGAATCAACAAAACCAAGAGCTGGTTCTTTGAGAAAATCAACAAGATAGAGAGACCGTTAGCCAAACTAACTAAAAAGCAGAGAGACAGTATTGACATCAACAAAATCAGAAATGAAAAGGGAGACATAACAACATTCTGAAGAAATACAAAGAATAGTAAGATCCTACTTTGAAGGCATATATGCCACAAAATTTGAAAATGTAAGGGAAATGGACGATTTTCTTGATCAATTTCACTTGCCAAAGTTGAGTGAAGAACAGATAAACAAGCTAAATAGTCCCATTTCCCCTACAGAAATAGAAGCAATCATTGATAGTCTTCCAAGCAAAAAAAGCCCAGGGCCAGATGGTTTCAGTTCAGAATTCTACAAGACTTTCAAAGGCGAGGTAATACCGATACTCTTCAAGCTACTCCAAAACATAGAATTGGATGGAAAATTACCAAATTCATTCTATGAGGCCATAGTCACGTTGATACCTAAGCCTCACAAAGACTCAACAAAGAAAGAGAATTTCAGACCAATTTCTCTTATGAACATCGATGCAAAAATACTAAATAAAATTCTTGCAAAATGAATACAAGAACACATAAAGGATATCATTCATCATGACCAAGTAGGCTTCATTCCAGGCATGCAGGGATGGTTTAATATACGGAAATCCATCAATGTAATCCACCATATAAACAAACTGAAAATAAAAAACCACATGATCATCTCTTTAGATGCAGAGAAAGCATTTGATAAAATCCAACACCCATTCATGTTTAAAGTTTTAGAGAGATCGGGGATACAAGGCACTTTCCTCAACCTAATAAAGGCTATCTACAGCAAGCCAATAGCCAAAATCAAAGTAAATGGTGAGATACTCAAGGAAATTCCTCTAAAATCGGGAACAAGGCAAGGCTGCCCACTCTCTCCATATCTCTTCAATAGAGTACCCGAAGTTCTAGACAGAGCAATAAGACAACAAAAAGAGATCAAGGGTATGCAAATGGGAAAGGAGGAAGTCAAACTATCCCTATTTGCAGATGATATGATAATGTACATAAGTGACCCTCAAAATTCCACCAGAGAACTCCTACAGCTGATAAACACTTTCAGCAATTTGGCTGGATACAAAATTAACTCAAAAAATCTGTAGTCTTCCTATACACAAATGACAAGCTTGCAGAGGAAGAAATTAGGAAAGTCATACCCTTCACATTAGCCACAAGCAATATAAAATATCTAGGAGTGACTCTAACTAAGCAAGTGAAGGACTTGTTTGAAAAAAATTTCAAAACTCTAAAGAAGGTGATTGAAGATGACATGAGAAGATAGAAGGATCTTCCTTGCTCATGGAGAGGGAGAATTAACATAGTAAAAATGGCCATCCTACCAAAAGCAATCTACAGATTCAATGCAATCCCTATCAAAACACCTACACAATTTTTTAGAGACATTGAAAGTTCAATTCTGAACTTCATATGGAAAAACAAATAACCCAGAATAGCAAAAACGATCTTGTACAATGAAAGGTGCTGTGGAGGAATCTCCATATCTGATCTCAAATTGTACTATAGAACAATAGTAATTAAAACAGCATGGTACTGGCACAGCAACAGGCTGGTTGATCAGTGGAATCAAATTGAAGACCCAGATATGAATGCACACACATATGGTCACTTGAGTTTTGACAAAGAAGCCAAATCCATTCAATGGAAAAAGGATAGCATCTTCAATAAATGGTGCTGGTCTAACTGGATGTCTATGTGTAAAAAAATGCAACTGGACCCATATTTGTCACCTTGCACAAAACTGAAATCCAAGTGGATTAAAGGCCTCAAAATAAAACCAGAGACAATAAGTCACTTAGAATAAAAAGTGGGGAAGAGCCTGGACCATATTCGCACAGGAGACAACTTCCTGAACAGAACACCAACAGCCCAGGCCTTAATGTCAACAATTAATAAATGGGACCTCATGAGGCTGAGAAGCTTCTGTAAGGCGAGAGACACTATCAAGAGAACAAAGCGACAGACTATAGACTGGGAAAAGATCTTCACCAACCCTACATCTGACAAAGGTCTAATATCTAAAATATATAAAGAACTCAAGAAATTAAACACCACCAAACCAAATAACCCAATTGAGAAATGGGGCTTGGAACTAAACAGAGAATTCTCAACAGAGGAAAACCAAATGGCTGAGAAACACTTAAAGAAATGCTCAACATCCTTAGTCTTCAGGGAAATGCAAATCAAAACAACTCTGAGATTCCATCTTACACCCATCAGAATGGCTAAGATAAAAAACTCAAGCGACACCACATGCTGGAGAGGATGTGGGGAGAGAGGAACTCTCCTTCATTGCTGGTGGGAATGCAAACTAGTACAACCACTTTGGAAATCTATCTGGTGCTATCTCAGAAAACTGGGAATAGGGCTACCTCAAGACCCAGCTATTCCACTCCTTGGAATATACCCAGAAGATGCTCTAGCACACATCAAGAAAATTTGCTCAACCATGTTCATAGCACCCTTATTCATAATAGCCAGATCATAGAAACAGCCTAAATGTCCCTCAGTAGAAGAATGGATAAAGAAACTGTGGTACATATACACCATGGAATACTACTCAGCTATTAAAAACAAAGAATTCCTGAAATTTGTGGATAAATGGATTGAGCTAGAAATGATCATAATGAGTGAGTTAACCCAGAAGCAGAAAGACTCAAATGGTATATACTCACTTATATCTGCATACTAGCCCAAGGGGCATGTCCCACGAAAGCCTTCCCTTACCAGGAAACTTGGACAGAGGGGAGGACATCCTATTGGGACTCTAGATGAGAGACCATGTGAGAATAGCAATGTAGAAGGATCCAGTGGGTCCTAGAAACCTACAAGTAGAACATTATGATAGGCACATTTGTGCCAAGAGGTCCAGCTCAAACTAAGGCACTAGCCAAGGACAAAACATGCGGTAAAATTTAAATCCCTACCCTGATCTAGCCCATGGACAGGACAGTCTCCACACTTGAGTGGAGAGTGGGATTTGACTTTCTCACGTACTCTGGTGCCTCACATTTGAATATGTCCCCTGGAGGGGGAGACCTAGTGGCACTTAGAGGAAGGACAGCAGGTCACCGAGTAGAGAGTTGATAAGTTATGAGCATATACAGGGGGAGGTAATCCCTCTCAGGAACAGTCATAGGGGGGTGGAATAAGGAGAAAATGAGAGGGAGGGGAGAATGGGATGATACAAGGGATGGGATAACCGTAGAGATGTAACAAGAATAAATTAATTAAAAAAATAGTATTATAAAAACAATGTCTAGCCAAGTTTTAGAGATCTGGTCTCCTGCAACAGATGGTGAGTTATTCACAACCACCCCAACAGTAATGGAATTAAAAGATTCTCATGCATTTCTTAACAATAAGCATACTGCTGTTTGTATATTTTGAATAATTCTGCTTGTTTTTCCTTTGCTTTACAAAGTCTACAAAATTAGACTGAGACTACATGAAACAGCATCATCTCATTAATTCATTTGGAACTCAAATCTGATTTTCACAATAAAATGAAATCAGTCAAATACCATCTTAATAGCAATACTGGAACCAATATAATAAATTGCTGTTTTAGTTTCATCTACTCTTTACTTTCATTTACATTTCATCTATACACAGATGATCCTGTCACAATCTAATTGCATCTATCTGAGCACTGTGACCATCCTCCAATGCCCTAAAGTAACCAAGAGTAGAGACTTTATGTCCGTCTACATATCCAGTGTCAGATGGAAAAAAATCAGATTAAATTATTATAGGACCTGAACATTTGATTGGAGAATGTTAGATACCTACATAGATATTAGCAGGTTTTGTGGGGAGGGGGCTTGAGAAACAACCAATTTCTTACAGCTTTTTGACCCTCAATAATTTTGGATGCCATAGAGTGTCACAAAACCCCATGATTATAGAGTTATCACTGTCCTGCATGAAAGAACTGTAAAATTGATAGCTAAGCCCCTTTTTAAAAATGACAAAATAAAAAACAGGAAAGTTAGCTAAGAACAGGCCATTTTGTTTTAATGGTGACAGTTTGTAGGAACCAGTATTAACTGATAAATCTCTTGGTATTTCAGAACAATGTTTTTCCCCCTAAACTTGTGTCCCAGCCTTAGCCAGACCAAGCACAATGACCATCCCTTAAAAATATTTATCCACACCTGACATTCTGTGTAGTAATACATAACCACAGTCTAAATAACAAAAACAATGCAGCCTTCATCCTCATCTTCCCATCTCACTCAATTACAGAGAACTCTTCTGCACGTTTTCCCTCATATAAATGCCTGCACTCTCTAACTTTCTATTTAAAAGGTATAGGATCATTAACACCTAAAAATCTAAATATGCCAAAGTGACAGCATACAGACTGGGAAAAGATCTTCACCAATCCTACATCTGACAAAGGTCTAATGTCCAAAATATATAAAGAACTCAAGAAATTAAATACCACCTAACCAAATAACCCGATTAAGAAATAGGGCTCAGAACTAAACAGAGAATTCTCAATAGAGGAATATGGAATGGCTGAGAAACACTTAAAGAAATGCTCAACCTCGTTAGTCATCAAGGAAATGCAAATCAAAACAACTCTGAGATTCCATCTTACACCCATCAGAATGACTAAGATCAAAAACTCAAGTGACACCACATGCTGGTGAGGATATGGGGAGAGACAAACACTCCTTCATTGCTGGTAGAAATGCAAACTAGTACAGCAACTTTGGAAATCTATCTGGTGCTATCTCAGAAAGCTAGGAATAGGGATTCCTCATCCACTCCTTGGAATATACCCAGAAGATGCTCTAGCTCACAACAAGAAAATTTGCTCAACTATGTTCATAGCAGCCTTATTCATAATAACCAGAACCTGAAAACAGCCTAAGTGTCCCTCAGTAGATGAATAGATAACGAAACTGTGGTACATATATACTATGGAATACTACTCAGTTATTAAAAAGAAGGAATTTCCAAAATTTGTGGACAAATGGATTGAATTAGAAATGATCATAATGAGTGAGTTAACCCAGAAGCAGAAAGTCTCAAATGGTATATACTCACTTATATCTGGACACTAGCCCAAGGGATATGTCCCATGAAAGTATTCACTTACCAGGAAGTGGGTCAGAAGGGAAGACATCCTATTGGAACTCTAGGTAAGAGAAGCTTGGGAGAATGGGGAAATAGAAGGATCCAGAGGATCCTAGAAACCTACAAGAAGAACATTATGATGGGCAGATCTGGGCCCAAGGGTCTTGCTCAAACTGTGGCACCAGCCAAGAACAGTACGTGCAGGAAACTTTGAACTCCTACCCAGATCTACCCAATGGACAGTACATTCTCCACTGTTGAGTGGAGAGTGGGATCTGACTTTCACATGAACTCTGGTGCCCCATATTTGACCATGTCCCCTGGATGGGGAGGCCTGGTGGCATTCAGAAGAAGGATATTAGTCTACCAATAAGAGACTTGATACCCTGTGAGCATATACAGGGGGAGGAGGACCCCCTCAGTCACAGTCATAGTGGATAGGAGTAAGGGGAAAATGGGAGGGAGGGAGGAATGGGAGGATACAAGAGATGGGATAATAATTGAGATGTAATATGAAAAAGTCAATAAAATATTTTTAAAAATCTAAATATGTTTTATATATATTAAATACACGTGTTATTAAAATAGCACAACTTTAAGAATAAATCAAAATATTCTCAATCACAAACCACAGTTTTCGTTTTTTTTTAATTTCATTATTGTAGAGGACCCATGTTCTATTTCCGACATTCATGTAATACATTTCCACTGTTTGTAACTCCAGGCCCAAGGTATTCAATGTCCTTTTTTCTTTTTTTCTGTCTATAACCACTGAACACACTTGGTACACCGACATACATGTGAGGGATCTGAAAACACTATGGCCAGCAGCAGAGCAATCTTTGTGAGACAAGAAGGAAGTGAGGTTCAGCACAACTTTGTAGCGGTTATTGCTTTATTTCTCAAGAGTCTGATGCTAAGCAGTTTGGTTTGGACTTATTTAAGCATAGCATAATTTTGGAAAAAAGTGTTTTCCAGTGATAATTGACTCAATCCAATGTGTACAGTAAAGCTTAAGACATGATTACCTTGAAACTCTTCAATGTATATGTGAACTCATCCACACACCCAAACACACACACACACACAAATGGGTTCTATTGAATGAAAAGCAATGCTTAAAATAAGGGTTTGTGGAGGATGACTGAATTAAACATAAGTGACCGGGGAATCTAGATGTGGCCTGACAATACAAATAGCACAGAAATCATCAGGATATTAACAAAATCCATTTTCAGCCTTTTGTGTGGAAAACAAGCTATACATCTCTTCCATTAAAGAGACAACCTTGCATACTACCATTCTTAGTTCCCCTGTGATCAAAATGACTTTATGTTCTCTTCACACACATGGAAACAAAACACTCATACACATAATTTTTAATGAGTTATGGTTTGATGTTTTGACCTAAATGAATAAACAAGTTCATATGTGTGTATACATATATATTATATGTAACTTTTCTGTGATGCAATAAAAGCATTTTTATTCAAATATTGAAATAATTTCCTAAATGACAAAAGAAGGATCGAAAGTTAGTATTGTGGATTTCAATATGAAAACCCATCAAGACAAGAATATTAAAACATAACAAAAATGATCCATAACCAGAAATAAGTGAAAAATTATCAACACACATTTATGGTAAAGACTTTTATAATATAAGGAATGACAATATGCACAATTTAGATTAGAATGAAACTTCAAATGTAAACAATTAAGAGAATTCTATCACTAAATACATAAAAATAAGAACAGATTGTTTCTAACTAAAATAATCTCTATGAATAGAATTAAAATTTTCTCAAACTTTTACACTGCCCAAAATCATTACATGTTGAAAGAATAATGCATTACGATTGCCTGAGATTTGTTTTACAAATAGAAATCTTTTTTTTTTCAGATTGAAAGATATTTATTGAATGCTTAACCAAGAACTGACTAGCCAGGGGCACAATCTGAACTTCAGAGTCCAACTGTGCCATTGAGCCATTTTCAAAGTGAGTTTTTAAAGGGAAAAAAAAACACAACTGGGCTGAGAAAAATTCTCCAGGTACATTGTGTTCACCTCACTGAGAAGAATTATTTTCCATTGTGTCTAGGTAGCTAGACAAATCATCTTAAGTTGATTGGCAGGGATTTAAGGTGTGGAAGCACCCCTGGGGCTTTCTAGCTCTCTTGGAGTAAGAAACATAGCAGAATGTTGTAGTCTTAACTCTAATAGTATATTAATTTATTTTTAATTCAACCAAAAGATGCATTTATAATCTATTGTTTTATTCTTAGCAATAAGCTTTGAAACTTCCTGGTATCAGACACATAGGGAAATCTTATTTAACATTAAACATCAGTAATATTACAGTTATTCAATAAATACCTTCCCACTGAGAAATCAGTTCACACACTTATATATTAATAAAGAAAAAAAATCTTGACTAATAGAGGATGACTGGGGCCATGTAGTGATCAAAAGGAAATGACCATCAAATAGGACATTTGATGAGCTAGTATACTCAGGCTTATGCATTCCATATATGCTGCCATCTTTACATCACCTTCAATTTCCAACCTCAGGTTACAATTTGGATACTTTATACAGAGATAGGAGAATGAAAAGTCTGGCCACCTAGCCAGATCGGAGACTTATACAACAAGGATATTGTCAGAATTATATTTTAAGTACATCAGTGTTGCTAATAATTTTTACCCAGGTTCATCTTGCAGAATTGTATTTTTCTTGATAAATGAACAGGCTGGCCCATGACTTAATGGTGGTTATGACCCTGCTCTGTCCCTGTGAGCTGCCCCTCAGAGGCATGTTATTTGATGTGAGGATAGGTCTAATTGGTGGTTGTAAGTCAGGGTTGTGTTCTTTTCTTATGGAATTGGTGGCTAATTAGAGGTCAATCTTGGTGAATAAATGTTAGGAGAACTTTCTCAGAATCCCCAAAATTCAATTATGGTACAAAACTCTTCCCTGCTTTTTCTAACAAGCTTGCTTAGTAAGTTATTTATCTGCCAGTCCTATTGGAGGCTGTGCTCCTTTAGCTAAATTCCACTTTGTGTAAAATAATATTTCCTAAGCAAGTTAATGAGTAAATCCTTCATAGCACTGGGTCGCAATCTGTAGTCACAACCCCTTAGGCAAATTTCTAGCTTCAAAAATATTTATATTACAATTCATAATAGCAGAATTATTGTTATGAAGTAGTAACAAAAATAATTGTATGGTTGCTGTCATCACAACATGAGGAACTGTATTAAAGGGTTGCAGCATTAGGAAATTTGAGGATCATTGCTTTAAATCCTCAATTTTATTATCCCAAGTATTCCTGCATACTTGCACCCACATTTAATATCAGCATTTGGTAGGTAGATGTAGACAGACCAATGTTAGTTAAACACAACTTAGTCCACATAGTTTCAGCTTAGTCTACATGTGAGTTCAGGTTAGCCTGGTCTTACACAGTAAGACCTCATTTTTAAGAAAAAGTAGGAATGGTACTATTAGAGCAATGTTATGTTTGAGGTTTTAATTCATTTGCCTAAGAAATCCATGAAACAAAAATGCCTCTAACCTGTAAGCCCCTTGCCCAAGGACAGGTCCTTCCTGAGATGCTGAAGGCTATTATTTATGGGGGATGCCAAGCCACATGTTTCACTCCCCAACTACAGAGGATGTGCTTGACCATATGTAGGTAAAGAGGTACTTGGGCAGAAAATATGTCAGTGTGTATGTTTTCCCCTGACTGGACCTGATGGTAGCCCTGTGGTTTTGCCTTTTTAAGCCCCTGAAAAATATGACCCCTCACCGTTTCCTGGGAACCCTGGAATGGACTCGGCCAGTCCATCAACTTGGCCAGTATTTTAAAGCTTGCTTCAAATTTGGCTTAATATTGTAGTGGTGGTCTTATTCTCACTTGGTAGGATGAATGTAATAATTTATTTTTCAAATTAGAAATAATATCATTATATATCTTGGGGATACTTTTCTATCCTGCTTATGAGGTGTGTTAGTTACTGTGGCAACCAAAACAACTTAGAGAAGGAAGGGTTTGTTTGGGAGTCACACATTCAGAGGAATAGGAGTCCATGACTTCTGTGATGGGAGGCATTACAAGAGGCAGGCAAGTATGGCTCTTGAGCGCCAGCTGACAGATGACGTCCTTACCCATAAGCAGTAGTCAGAGGAAGCATCCTGGGCATGGTGGAAGGCTTGTGAAGCCTCAAAGCAGACTCCATAACATTCCTCTTCTAAGAAGACCACACTTCCTTATTTTCCAACTATTTCTACCATTTAGGAACCAAGTATTCATATGAGCACCTGAAGGTCATTCTCATTCAAACCAACACACACATACACACACATACACGTGCATGCACACATGCATATGTATACATAATTCTGACTTCTTATAAATGTATTTCCATGTATTCATTGTACAGAATGATGACTTTCATTGCTTTTTTCTTATAAATTGATTTTGACTGTGTTTAATTTCTCAACCTCTGATTTCTCTCCTCCCCTCCCCTCCACTGTGCCATCATTTTCTCATATTGTAGATCTGTGATCTACAAATGAGAAGAAACAAGTAACATTCATTTGCTGAGTCAAAAGCACACTGGTTAATTTGGATCACCAGTTCTATCCGTAACTTTCTTGTAAACAAAACCATTTCAGCCTACTTTATAAATGAATAAATTCCATTTTGTTTATATACCCAATGTCTGTAGCCATCCATATATTGATGGAACTTAGACTGTTCCCATAATTTGCTTATGATTAGTATTTGCATAAAAATAGATATGCAAGAATGTCTGTTAACTAGAATCCTTCAAGTATTTATTGGTTAGAAATTGAATCGTTGGGTTATTTAGTAAATCTCTTTAGAGTTTTTGAAAAAACTCCTTACTGACTGTGGTGATACGGAACCTAATAATTTTCTTTAGCATTTTCCTCATAACTAAGGATGTTGAGTATTTTTCATGTGATTTTGTTTTCATTGTTTAATGTCTTCTGAAACGTCTCTGCTTGCTTTCTCACCTGTATATTCATTTGGTGATTTGGTGTTTCCTTTTTTAAATTCCTTGTATATTTTAGATAATTTTTTTGTCAGTATGTAGGTAGCAGAGATGTTGTTCTAGTCCGCAGGCTATCTTTTCACTCTGGTAATTATATCACTTGCTCTGAAAAAAATGTTTTAATTTTCTGAAGACTTTTGTTGTCTGGCTTTCTTTCTTTCTCTTTTTCTTTGTTTTGTTTTGTTTGTTTGTTTGTTTGTTTGATACAGGGTTTCTCTGTGTAATAGCCCTGGCTGTTCTAGACTTGCTTTATAGACCGGGCTGGTCTTGAACTTACAGAGATTTGCCTGATTCTGTCTGCCAAGTGCTGGGATTATAAGCATGCACCACCACTGACGAGTGAAATATTTTAATTTTATACAACTCATTAGTTGGGTAATATGCACAATTCCATTTCTCAAGGTATAAAGTTCTTTTCATGAAATCCTTTCTACAACTAAATCTTGATGAGTTATCCTTGCTTTCCTTAAGTATTTTTAGAATTTGAGGTCATATATTAAGGTATTTGATCCATTTTGAATTGGGTTTTGTACGGAGTTAGATACAGATTTATCTCATTCTCCACTCCTCAGTTATCTAACATTCGTAGCATCAGTTGTTGAATAGACTTTTTTCCACAATATACATTTTGAGATATGGGTTAAATTGAAATAAGTGTAGATGGCTGCGTTTATTTCTAAGTCCAATATGCCTTTCATTTTTCTAATTCTCTGAGAGAGAGAGAGAGAGAGAGAGAGAGAGAGAGAGAGAGAATCATGAATTATGCTGATTGACTTACATGTTCCTGTAGTATACCTTCGAATCAGACATTATGATGTTCCCATCATTTTTGCTACTGGTTATGACTATGAATGCTATCATTACTGGATAATGTTTACTAGTGTTTTGCTGAGATTGGTTTCATTATTGAGATCTTTGTGAGTCTAGATATATTTAGTTTAATTTCTATTTTTTCCATTTTAAAATTTGAATTTATTATAATTTATTCAGTTTAATTTTACAATTAAGCTTAGTTATTTAGGGATTAAGATGTTTTTAGGTCTAGATAGATGTCTTAAATTGATAATGACAAGATACGATAGATACTGATTTACAATCAGAAGTTTAGACACACCAAGATAGGAAAGAGGTTTTCTTCAAGGTTGCCAAATACAAATAGCCAAAACACTATGAATGAAAAATTTATATAATTCCTGATTGTTTTGTGGTTCTTCTTGCTGTAGGTAGTTTATTGTACGTATGTGTAATAATATAAACGTATATGTAAAAGTAACTAATGTTTAATAATAATCACAATAGGTAAATAAAATGGATCAATGAATTTGATTAAGTCCTAGCTTAAAATTGTGAAAATAGCTTCAGTTTAGTAAAAACTGTTAGCATTCAGGCATCCCTGTCAAACTCTTGTAAATGTTAGACTGAGAACAATTCTCACTAACCTGAAGCCTATTTTCAGCTCTGGCCCAGCCATTAAGGGAACACACTGCGCTGAAAGGACCCAAGTTTGGCTTCCCAGAACTCACTTCAGTGAGCCCACAACTTTCTGTAACTCTAATTCTTCTAGGTTGACCTAATGCCTCCATGTTTTATGCAAAAACAAAAGAGTAATGACAGAAATGAGAACGCCATGAGTCAGTTGGTATCTGTGGCCATCACAGCACACATCTTTGTTGGAGCTCCAGAGGGAGCTGGAAACCCAGCACTCACACTGTGAAGCTACATTGAGCACTCCTCTCTTGACCACTAAGCCTCTGAAAATCTCTTGCTGACAAGCTTTTTAAAAATAGAATTTCTGAACTTGTCCCAAAATTATTCTTGTTTTCTTTTCTTTGCAAAATTGAGAATAAATTTTCTTCCAATTCCCTTTCTGGGAATAGGATGCTCTTCTTAGAAATGCTTTCTCAAAGGCTGGCCTTTCTCAGGCCTAGAGACATGCAGACCTCACTCTTAAATATGTGTTTTGTGAGTTTCCATGCTCCCCAATTTAAAGGTAAGCTTCCCTGCCACACTCTTTACTCTTTACAGGTTTCTACTCAGGTTGGATGGGCTCTCCATTCCAACCTGCTTGTAATGCTCAGTTCATGGAACAGTAGTGTGTTTGGTGACCTAAGTTCCCTTGTATCTCTGAAACGATTTGTTGGTTTTCTTTGGATAGTTGTTTCCTTGCATAAGAAACAACTTACAAACACTTTTACTGTAAGTGGAAAATCAGATGGACTCACCTCCTATTTTAGTCTCCCCTCACTGTCTTCCTATGAATGAATTTCTTTTATTCAGGCTTCTTGTTTGGGCCAGATGACTACTTATGGATTAAGAAGATACAAATTCCTGTAACCCTGTCCTACCACAGGCACTTAGGAAATCACATTTTCTTAAACCTTTCCTTTTTAGTAATTACAATTTAAATATCCGTTTGATAATCTGTTTTTCATGCAATTCACCATATTAAACTTCCGTTGCTTTTACATACTTCATATTTAAGTATTACATTGGTGTATATATTAATTTACATACCACACATCTTTAGTGTTTTTGACTTTAATTTCTGAGTGTCTGTAATTAAATATTTTCTATGCAGTTGTATTATGGAGATATAAATATTTAAAATGTTAGAATCTAAAGATACTAATCACAAATTTCTTATTTTATACTCAAATAACTTTGTTTTCTCTGAAATTTCTTGTCTTAGATTGCTGCTCACTTACAGCTCCTGGTGAGCATTGTTCCCCGTTCATACAGAACAGCACATGGTAGAAAAGGGGCAGGGTCATGGCTGCTCAAGACTGAGGCACCAGTACACAGGCAAACAGCAGCTGCATCACACAGAAGGCCGCATTCCTTCTCTTTTCTGCCCTTGAACGACTGCCCCAGCACAATGTGTCAGGACTGATTGCATGCTAGGTCAGTCATGGATTTAAGAATCCTGCCACTGTTTCCTTTTTATTTAATTTTGATGGCTGAATTGTGTAATCCCATTTAGAGAAAGAAAAATGAAAGCAAGATTTGCAGAAGAACCCTGAGGTACTTGTCGAGTAATGAAAGGAGCTTTCGCTACTTAGGCACTGTTGTCAGCAAAATACTGCTCTATCTGACTCCTTATGAATAAAACCATGAACTGCACATCACAAGCAGGTAGGAATGGCGAACCCAGCCAACATGACTAGAAACCTGTGGATAGTAAAGGGTGGGACAGGAAGCTTACTTTTATTTTTTATTAAATATGTTTATTATGTATATGTTTATATTATTACACATATATACAATAAACTACTTGTAGCAAGAAGAATCATGAAACAACCAGGAATTATATAAGTGTTACATTCATAGTTTTTTGGCTATTTGTATTTAGCAACCTTGAAGAAAATATCTTTTCTATCTCTGTGAGTCTAAAATTCTGAATGTAAATCAATAGTATCTACCATATCTCGGCGTTAACAACTTAAAACAACTATCTAGACCTAAGAATATCTTAACCCCTAAACAACTAAGTATAATTTTAAAACTAAACTATCTGGTCTTCAACCTCATCAGAGACTTGAGAAGGAATAAAATTAACTACCTGAGTATACAGGAGGTGCTCGTTAATAGTGTTCCCAAATGAAAAGATAATAGACAATTTGCTACCAGAACAGACACCAAAACCTTTCCATATCATTGGAGCATCTTCTTCAGCCTTCTGGTCCAATATATCTGATAGACATATTTGTGAGGCAGGAACTATTGAGGACTTGCTTACTCTGTGTTGGCATAGTTGGCCCATCAACTCTTCCTATTTTCAAGCTTGTCTTTTTTTCGGGGGCAGAATTATGGGGGTAGAAATGAGGACATTTTTCCAGTTGCATTTTTGCCACATTTGAAGCCATCTCCATAAGGAGTTTCTTTGATGCTCATCATCCTCTTTGAGGTTAGGCTGGGTGTTGCCAGGGGTTAACCTGTCTCACTGTCAATGAGTCTTTAAAACAATAAAAACATTTTAAATGCCATATTCTGTATATTTCTGAGGTTTTTGAAGACATTATCTAACTATTTTACCTCATCTTTCTATAGAATCATATTGATCTGTTGCACCTAAGATGTATATACTTGTGATAAAACCGGACTAATAATTGGTATGACCATGATTTGATGAACTAACAGTTAACTTGTATAACTTATTTATCCTAAACAGACTGCATTAGCACTTTTAAAGTATTGGAAGTAAGCCTTTTATTATAATTGAGTTATATGGGTACAATAATGCATATTAGAGTAGAAATATATGTAATATGTGTAAAGAAAAATCTTACATTTGAATTTTACACCACTGTATCCAAAGTTAAACTTATTTTGCATCTATATAAAAAATTCTATACCAGTGAATTAAAAATAACTTGGAAGTGACAATTAAGGCATTAAGTTGAGGAATAGATTCACTAATCTACTTTTTGTTCTATCTTCCCTATATATTTCTATATTCTCCATTCTTTCTTTTCAATCCCTATCTCCAAAGCTAAGAATGCAAGACGAAGGAAAAGAGAGGCCTCCCTGAATTCATCTTTGTTTTCTCTCTAAACAAGACCAATAACTTACAACCAACTCCCTTTGAAAATAACCCTCTAAACCAGGCATGGTGGCACAGAGAGTCCAGGATAGTCAGGGCTACATAGAAAAACCCTGTATCAGGGGCTGGCAAGATGGCTTAGAGATTAAGAGCACTGGCTGCTCTTCCAAAGGTCCTAAGTTCAATTTCCAGCAACCACATGGTAGCTCACAACCATCTAAAATGAGATCTGGTGCCCTCTTCTGGCATGCAGGCAGGCCACTGTATACATAAAAAAAAAGAAAAAAGGAATCAGAATTGCTTTTCACTTATAACTGGACACTAGCCCAAGGGACAGGTCCCATGAAAGTCTGCACCTACCAGGAAAGTGGGATAGAGGTGAGGACATCCTATTGAGACTCTAGGTGAGAAAAATATAGGGGATAGGGAAGTAGGTGGATCCAGAGGGTCCTAGAAAAGTACAAGAGGAACATTATGATGGGTGGATCTGAGCCCAGGGATTCTGCTTGATCTAAGGCACCAAACAAGGACAAAACGTGCAGTCATCATCAAACCCCTACCCAGATCTAGCCAAGGGATAGAACATTCTCCACAGTTAAGTGGAGACTGGGGACTGACTCTCACAGGATCTCTGGTGCCCCATATTTGGCCATGTCCCTTTGTTAGGGAAGCCCAAGAAGAGAGTTGATACCCTAGCACCATATTCAGGGGGAGGCGGCCCCCTCAGTCACAATCATAGGGAAGGGGGATTGGGGTGAAAGTGGGAGGGAAGGAGGAATGGGAGGATGCATGGGATGGGATAGAAAATGTGATGTAACATGAATTATTTTATTTTTCAATAAAAATGTGTTATTAAAAGAAAGAAAAACCCTGTATCAAAAAACCTAAATAAATAAATAAATAAATAAATAAATAAATAAATAAATAAATAAGAAAAAAGGAAAAGAACCCTCTATAGCTCAATAAAGCAACCAAAAACCTATCTGATGCCCTTAAAGAAAATGGGGCATCATTATCTTAAGGTTTCTCATGGCTGATTTGAGACAAATAATACCTTTGTTGGGGCCCAAATAAAATTGTAGAAAAGGTTAAACAAGCTAGGAATAACATTTGTGGTCCAGTTTCTAAATTTTGAGAAATTCCAGGCTTGATTATAGTCCTATGTGGGACAGTCTGAAATATTGGACCAATTGGCATTGGAAGCTTTCTTCCAACTTGTCTTGGGAACTGTCTTGGTCTGATGAGGAACAGCGACCGAAGCACTTGGTTCTGGAACATGAAAGACGCAGGATGTCAGTGTCCAGTGTGCTGAGAGGAATGAATCCTGTCAAGCCTGATCCAATGTCAGTGTTTGGTTCTTTTGTTCTGAAAACATATAATTTCTCACAAGCCTTATACAGTCCTAAAATTATGAATGTATATGGTGTGTGTGATGCACAGAACAAATAAGGCTGGTTCTCTGCTTTTTGTATGAGCAGAAAAAAGACATCTGTAAATCTTCATTCATGCCATATGAAAAATGAAATCTAATAATAATCCACAGGAATTCTGTAGCCAAAAAGAAACATTGTCTATGCATAGACGTTCATGTCTCAGCCAGTCTCAGAGCTATTCCCATATAGTAGGATTAGCAGTATAAGTTACCTGCTTGTTCTGCAGTTTAAATTCTTCACCTCCGATTGTATCCCCCTCCTTCATCCCTTCCTGATCCTTCTCCCTCACTCATCCCCTCCCCTAGTCCTCAGAAAGGGGAGTCCTCCCCTCCTAACATCTGACCTTAGCCTTTCAAGTATCATCTGTACTACCTGTAACCTATTCCTCTGTAGCCTGGCAAGGCTGACCTGCCTGGGGGAAGTAGTCAAACTTTAGTGGCCAAGGTCCATGTCCAAAGTAGTCTCTACTCTCCACATTGTGGAACGCACAGGGAGACTGTGGTACTATATCTGAGCAGAGAGTCTATGTCCACATCATACATGGTCCTTGGTTAATGTATCAGTCCCTGTATTGTAGTGTAGTTATCCTGTAGACATCATGAGACAAATGGACCTAACTGATATCTACAGAACATTTCATCAAAGAAATAGAACTTACCGTTAAATTGGGGGCTATAGAAAGTCACAAGGATATATATTTAAGAGTAAGACCCCAAGGCTATAAGGCCTGAGGAAGGTTCAAAGTTTTCTAAGAATAGCATCGTATTCCTACAGAGATAATTGGAAGAAAATCCCTTCTCAATTCTGCAAATAAACAAATAAGACCTGTATGCCTGATATGTGTCTAAATTTCTTATCTACAAAATTATTATTGATTTGGATGTTACACCAAGCCAAAGGAATTTATATGATTATAGTTATAGTATAGATATGGATAAATAAAACAACTGCCAAAGAGCATACAGGTAGTATATGCAGGCACGGAATTTATACTTCGATCCATTGAAGTTAAGCACCTGAGTTTTAGATCATCACTAGGCATTTTAAGTGCTGAGGCATCAGTCACATCAGATGTACTGAACCATTGTGAAACTCAATTTTATTTTGTAATAAATGACACATGAACAAAATATAATATGCTGTATGAATGAAAAGAATGCAGGTGAAGAAGGAGTAGATTCACAAAGACGAGGAAATAGATAACCACAATTCTCATATTTCCACCTCCTCTGATATCCTCAGGACCTGTCCCAAGTACCACAATGAGTGCTTTTCCTTTAGTGATATTTGCTGTGGTCATTTGAATAAGTATGACTCCCATAGATTTATATGTGTTTGAGTGCTTAGCCATAGGGAGTGGTGCTATTAGGTGCGGCATTGTTAGAGAAAGTGTGTCTCTGTGGATGCAGGCTTTAAGGTGATGCTGTGCTTCTTGCCATGATGATAATGGACTAAACCTCTAAAACTGTAAACAAGACTCCCTTAAGTGTTTTCCTTTATAAGAGTTGCCCTTCATATCTGAAATACTATTCATTTGTAAATAAAAAATAAAATCATGAACTTTGCTAATAAATGTATGAGACTAGAAAGGATCATGTTGAGCAAGGCAACCTGTATCTAGAAAGACAAATGTCACCCCTTCTCCTTTTTTGGAAGTTTCTAGCTCCAAATCTTCTGATGTAAGTACATAGCCTGTGGGTAACTATAGAAACCAGGAAAATAAAACAGGAACTTCAATTATATAGGTGGTTTTGGCTCAATAGAGAGAAAGATAACACAGTACTAGAAGTCTGATCAAGGAAATGGAAGAGAGGGGCTTCTTGGAGATGGGGAGAAACAGAAATGCAGAAGAAGGTGGAAGAATGGCAAAGGAAATAAGTGGCTGGACAGAGGTTATCTGAGAAAGGAAATTGGAAAAAGGGGTCTCTTTGCAGAAGCAGGAGGAGACACATGCAGAAGGAAGGAAGGAGGTAGGTAGAATAACATATGGATGGCTGAAAAGCCACAGTGAATTATACTGCAAAAAACTATAATGTCTACTATTCTGTGTATAAATTCACTTATACAGTTTCCATGAACTTTTCTCATCTGGGATGTCAGGGCTTCCTCTGAGAACTAAGGCATATCAAAACAAAACAAAACAAAAATAGTACCAGACATGAGAAAGCTATTTTGGAGGTATTGGCCAGTATTTGTAAGAGACTCTCAAAATGCATATAACCTATTGTGGTTGTCATTGGTTATCATCCAGTTGTTGGACATAAGTCCCAATTCATGAAGACTCTGTGCACTCTAGACAAAGGACCTAGACATCTATGATGTGGAAGTGACCTGAAATGGACCCTCCTTCTGAAAATTAGCTTTCATGATACCATGAGGCAACATGCAAGCTTCCAAAGGAGGTAGGCAATCAATCATCTTACCCATCTATAATGCCTGTGAATTACATCAAAATCCAGCATTGCATGATAGCTTTATGGACACAGTAGTGACACATATATCACAGCAGTGAGTTTATAGCTCTCTAATTGGACTTGAGACATTCTCAAAAAGAGGAGTACCGTGCCTGTTACTGGAAGCTTTGCTAATTACTCAGTGCTAGTGAATTCGTGGTTACTGGTGAACAATCTACAACCACTAATTTACTATACCAGCAAAATCCCCAACAACAATCTATAAGCATTTGTCCTTATACCTACATGTAAGTGTACTATTCACCTTTCACTAGGGACACTTCTCTTTCCAACAGATGGAGATCACTACAGAAAACCACAATCAACCATATTAAAAAGCTGTGGAGCCAACTCCCAGTGGATACATCGAAAAACCACGCCTGCCCCTAAGGCTTAGGGAACATTATGGAAGAAGAGGTGGAAAGATTGTAAGAGCCAGAGGATCAGGGAGTTGGTTGTAGGATTATGTATTCTAGGAACATCAGAATCTATACATGTAATGTTGCATCAACATGACAGCCCAAATATGAGAACACGGATGACATCCAAGTTTATCAGGCAAAGACAGTGAGGCCTCAACCCTACATGAAGAACTGTAGGCAATGGAGTAAGGCTGAGAGAAGTGCTGGTTTCCTGACAGAAAAGCACACCATTTGTCCAGTGTCAATTGCTACATCCTGAAAACATACATATAAGTAACATTGTATGGACT
This sequence comes from Acomys percivali, assembly GCA_907169655.1. NCBI lineage: Eukaryota > Metazoa > Chordata > Mammalia > Rodentia > Muridae > Acomys > Acomys percivali. The sequence goes on along the minus strand of OU015743.1, from coordinate 77,199,568 downwards.
TAACAGAATTTTTAAGAAAAACCATATATATTTGTGTGTGTATGTGTGCGTGTGCATGTGCGTGAGTGTGTGTGTGTGTGTGTATGTGTGTGTGTGTGTGTGTGTGTGTGTGTGTGTGTGTGCACAAAAACAAGGGGAAAGAAGCCATGAATATGAAGGAAGGGATATATTGGAGGTTTTTGGAGGGAGAAACACATTGTTAATAAATTACAATTAGAAAACAAATAAAGTATATAGACAGAAGATAAATGGAAAACAAAAAATGGTGGCCAGAGCCAGGGTGTCAGGACACTTTCAGTGTTTATGAGGGAACACCAAATACTTTGCAATCAGGCCAACGATGACATTTACAGGTTCCTTGATCAAGTATGTCTGAGAATATCACCTGGGTTTTCATAATCCACCCTGGCCCTGTCCACACACATAAAGTTCTCAGTTTAAATGTCTTCTCTATTTTATTTTGACTTATTTTCTCTTACTGCTTAAATACGAGAATCCAAAGGATAGGCGATATGGAAGGAAGACATGTCTTACAGATGTCACTCAGATGAACTCATCATGGTTTAGTGATCTCTAACCAAAGTGATGTTGTTCTCTGAGTGCTGTTTCCGCTCAGTTTCAAAACACCCATAGAGTGTTGAGTGCCTACAACAAGCCAAAGAGTGTGATTGTTGGAAGCAGGACTAAAATCAAGTAATATGCAGATATTTTCCCAAAGAAAACTCAGAAAACGCTGAACACAGTTTAGTACCCAGCTTATACAGCCATTGTGCGAGCATATACAATCTGGAAAGCGCTGTAAAAAGATAGGGGAGTTCAAAAAATGAAAAAAGACATAAAAAGTGCTGATCCCTGTGCAGGAGGAACAGCAAAACTACACTAGAACTCATGGAATATGGCCCACCAGTTAGCATACCCATGATGTGCCTGTCTCGGCAGTGAGGCATAACCCCAAGAACTATGTGGCCTGGGGACTTCATGCTGTTACAAGGACTTCATGGCCCTCAGAATCCTCCTAATATATGAATTGTGAGAGTACTATAAAAGGGCTTCCAGCTCCTCATTGGGCAATATCATTGGCAAACACAAGAACAATGTCTGATCTGTTTTAGGCATTGATGCTGGAGCAAATTAACCATTCAATCACCACCCTTGAAAATTCTGCCTAAAAATGGGCAAGCGTGGATGCAAGCAGAGTTGACAGCCAAACTACCATGATAGAGTAAGCAAGTCCTCAATAGTTCCTGCCTCACAAATATGTCTCTCAGATATACTGGGCCAATATGGTGAAGTTGATGCTCCAACCTTATAGAGAGTTTTGGGTGACTGCTCAGGCAGCAAACTGTCTCTGTCATTTTTTTTCACTTTGGAAGCTGCTAACCTGCACTTCCCTTTTACTCGGGTAATTACTTTTATTCCTTCTCAAGTCTCTGATGGAGTTGAAGACCAGATAGTTTAATTTTACAACTAAGCTTAGTTGTTTATGTGTTAAGATGCTTTTAGGTCTAGATAGATGTTTTAAGTTGATAATGCCAAGATATGATAGATACTGATTTACATTCAGAATTTTAGACTCACCGAGACAGGAAAGAGGTTTTCTTCAAGGTTGCCAAATACAAATAGCCAAAACACTATAAATATAACATTTATATAATTCCTGATTATTTTGTGGTTCTTCTTGTTGTATAGTTTATTGGACATATGTGAAATAATATAAATGTATATGTAAAAAAGGAAAAATAATAATAAAGAAGAGAAAAGAACCTGCTGATGTAGACTGCTTAAAATGACCCTTAGAAAGGATTTGGAAAAAACAGATTTTTCAACAAGGTTAGGTAAAGATGTTTTTGCTAGTGGCTTTAACATAGAAAATTTTAGGGAAAAATAGATTGTTTAGCAAGGTTAGGTAAAAATGTTTTTGCTAGTGGCTAAGATGCAGAAAATCTTAAGGAGCAATTTGAAGTTAAGAAACAGTACACTCTTAATATTAAAGCTAGAAACGTTTTGAGGTTTGTGAACAAAGATAATACCTCAATTAGCACTACTTGATGTGACTCTCTCACTGAGGCTGGACTTCAAGGTGACTTATTTCTTATACTTAGTTTTGCCCTCAGCTTCCTAATGTGATTTAATAGAAAATAATAATGAGTAGATGAGCACTTTAGGATTTAAGGAAGAAATGGCTGATTATTTTAATATAGAAATTTAGATGTGTGACTCTTTTAAAATCTTTATAAGATTACCTTTTAAGATAATTGATGCTTTCTTTATAACCTTAAATTGTAGCCCATCAGTAAAGAAAAGCTGGCTGAGAAATTACCTTGCTTATTTGCTGTTAAAATGAAACAAGTTGTTTAGTTACAAATGTATGTAGGTTCTTGGAAATAATTTTTTTCCTGTATGTTTCTCACTCATAATATGTAAAACATTTGACCTTGTGAATTTACAGAGGAACATATTTTGCTTACATATACTTACTGTATCCAGTCACTTAAAGAGAAAGAGAAAGAGAAGATAAACACATTGTGATTTTTGTACTGCTTGAAAGATTATGCTGGTATATATAAGCTATGGGAGAAATAATTAGGTTGTTGGACTCTTTTTCTATCCACCAAAGTATATATGTATATGTACAGGAGCTGGTTGGGTTGGAGCACACTCTTCAGAGCTTGTTCCATCCATGAAGATGTGCATATATGTTGTATGTATGTGTCTATATGAATGCGTAAAGTAAGAAAACCCTGAAAGAAGAAGCTTGTTGAAACCTACCTGTTGGAATCTATCTTGCTTCATTGTCAAGTGTGTGTGTGTGTGTGTGTGTGTGTGTTGTGTGTGTGTTTCTGTGTGTATTTGTGTGTGGGGTGGTTCTTTTTTCTCCTTCTTTCCCTTTCTTTTTTAGATACTTACCCCCATCAGTGGAAGCTATTCCTGGTAAGAATCAGTTCCAGCCTGGGAATATGCCTTCAGAGAAAGTCTGTAGGGTCACCAGCCAGCTTTGGGAATCTATGCTCTGCCTCAGTTTCCCCAGTTGATGTTGAAGCTGGACTTAGATATAAAGTGTGTTCCAAGGAAATATGAACTATAGCTATGAAAGAATACAAGCTAATTTTCTCCTAATTAGTTGGCAGCCTTTTTTTTTTCATTTGTTAACATTATTTTAGGAATAGCAGTGAACTATTAGTGGCACTCCAGTGGTAAGATGGGCTTGGTGATAGGTGCCTGTTATTCCAACACAGTAGAGATAGAAGATCTCAGGAAAGAGGCCACTGACTGCTATATAGTGAGAATATGTGAGAATTCAAAGCACAATAGTCAGCTGGTCTCAAAAGCATAAGTATCCATTTAATTACTCACATAAGGAAATCTAAAGCATAGCTTTGACATTAAACATTGTGTCGGGTCACTAGAAAATCAGAAACGTGGTACAAAGACCTGAGTGATGCTGTAGAAGCCAGGATAAGCAAGGTTCTGTGTTTGATCTCTAGTACCACACACACACAAACACACACACACACACACACACACACACACACACACACACACACA
>OU015743.1:77173711-77189565 GCA_907169655.1 Acomys percivali | reverse complement strand
TGTGTGTGTGTGTGTGTGTGTGTGTGTGTTGTTTAATGCTTAATTTCTCTCCCCAGTTATAATTTTGTTTGCTGCTATGGTTATCCCCCCCAAATTCAGTTTTAAACGTGGTATTTGTAAAAAGAAGTACCTCTGGACAGCACCCTCATGAGTAAGTCAGTATTCCTGTAAGAGAGGCTTCAGAAAGTGTCAAGATTTTTGCCTGGATCTGCTCTCTTATGTGAGAAAATAGCAGCCTGTTGATCTCATATCTGTAAAGTCAAGTGCTACCAATATAGAAACTGCTAGAATTTCAGTTTTGCACTTTAAGCTAAAAGAAATCTAATAAATTAAAAAATAAACTTGAACCATCAAGTCTGTGGGATTTTGGTACTGTAGCATGAGTACTGAAAAATATTCTGTATGTATTTTAATGTAAATTGTAAAATGTAATAGAAATAGAGGCAATTAAAAGATTATCCATATTCAGTTAATTGAACTAGGAGATAATGCTTTCTGTATGGGACATAGATCTCAGAGTCATCAACTTTCTCTAATGTTCTTATTTTTGTCTACCATTTCAACTGTGCACATCAATAGAACATTTGCCAAGCTTTTCCAAAAGATCAGCAGACAGACATACAGGGAGAAGACAGAGAACAGGTAGTTGGATGGACATACATATAGAGAATAGCAACAGATAGGCATACAGAGAATAGCCATCAAAATAGACATACAGAGAATAACCAAAGACACAGAAAAGAGATGAGACAGACAAGATAGACATACAGAGAATACACAACAAGGTAAGTATACAATGAATAGGCAAAAGACACACATAGAGTAGCCAATAAGCATACATACAGAGAGTAGACAGCAAGATGGACACAGAGAATAGACAATACTCAGGCACACAGAGAATGACCAACATGAATAATATAGAGAATAGACAGACAACCAAAGAGTAGGCCACAGACTGACACACAGAGAATAGACAAGACAAATATACATAGGGAAAACAACAACGGGCAGAGGTAAGTTAAAGGAAGGAAAAAATAGGCAACAGGCCAAACATGTATGTCTGTGTGCAGTAGCCTCTCAACCCTGACTACACTGGAACCCCGTTGGTGTGGTAGAAAGGCTTCTGGAGTAGCTTTTCTTTAATGTTCCAATTAAATTCTCCTGATTTATTTCAACTGTATCTTGGGACTATGACCTTTATTAGTTTTATCCAACGGTGATGTTTCAACCATCGTCAGACCAGGCTTCTTCCCTCTTCACTGGAGCATGCCCAAGGCATTTCCTGGAATTGCTCATTAGTGGAGATTTGTCTCCTCTTCTTTCCAAATGATAAATGAAGCAAGAGAGGGAAGATGGGTACATGCCTGCATGGCTTTCCTGTTCTAACCAAAGATAACGCTTCTGTGTTGTGTGTCAACGTTGTCTCCAACAGGATATTGTCCTTTGTCACAGAGAAAAAAATTTAATCCAATCTGCACTGGTTACTTTGGCTCAAGAGAAGTTTTTCACAGGTTGAACTTGATAGAGTGGAGGAAAATAGAGCACATTAAGGCATGCTTCCAAGACCTTTCTCACGCATTATCAGATCAGTTTCAGACATCAACTAGACTTCAATGTAACCTATGACCATTAGTCTCCCTCTCATGACTTTAGCTTTACTTAAACAGACCTTTGAGTCTCTGAGTACACCTCCTTAGACATAACTGGATCAGTAGTATGCTTGGTATTGTAGGGTGTTGGATTACTAGCTTTTAAAATGCTTTCTGAAAACTCCAACAGCATTGATTATAGTTAGAGCCAGCTAAACAGGGGTAAAAACATGGCAGCGGCTTCTGAAAACTGATCCATATATAAAGGGAAAGAATCTAGCCACTGGAAGAATGTATGTCCATCATTACGTGCAAGCATGTTTTGCAGACTTATTATGTAATTTGAAATATGTGCATTATTAAAAAAGTTAAATTCTAGCCTGCATGGTATTATTTCTAGTAAAAGTCTCTAGACTAATTCCCTATTCCAATTGCTTTGCTTCTCATTTTAAAAATAATTTGCACTTGTTTTAATTCACTTTGAAATACGTTAGAAATTTGTTGGTTATCATTAGGTTTCCCACTTCCAAAACATGTGATTTCGGTCAGCTATATCCTCAAATTTGAAAGGTAAACATAATATGTTTTCCAAATATTTGCTAGTTTCTTGGCAGACTGCTTTAGAAATTCTATGCTTTGAAGTTTTGAGAAAAACAGCAAAGTGTGAGACATTTAGCAGCTTTATTGAATATAGAGGAAAGATTAACATTTTAATATGTGTTAAAAGAAAAGAAATTCTTATTCAAATGTTGAGGTTGTGTGCAGGATGTATTTAGTGCTCTTGGTACTCATAAAACTCAACTGGCCATCAAGATAAATATTTCTGGTCTCTCTGTGAATCAGTCACTGTCCTCTTTGGGTTTTTTCCCACCAAGACCATCTAATGTGGAAAAATACCCCTATACACACAAATAATGTTAAGAATCTTGTGTGTCATCACAGAAAAGAATAAAGTTAGATTCCATGCACATTCAATATATAAATTAATCAAATGTTTCAGGAAGTATACATGCAGATCCTGATTACCAATAGTCAGATAACACAGAGCAAATCTTCATGATATTTCATCCAACAATGATACCAAAAACCAAGGGAATATCTTCACATATTTTCTTTGACCATTTTACCTAAAAATGTAAGTGTGAACAGTGACAGCCTCCCCAGTGTACTTTGTGATTATTTGTCTCCAGCAAAATTCACTTTGGTTTAAGAAAGGCACATTTGAAGCAAGAGATTCATAAAAGACCTCCAGAAAGCTCTGTTCATCTTTATAGCACAAGCCTCAATATCTGTCATATTTTTGCACCTGATGTAAAAAAATACACAGAGTACAAGACTCAAATGAAAATACTTATATAGACACTACTTGATCATTAAAATGAAAATAGGTAAATCATAAAAATGACTTTCATTGTATAAGTGGGACTACTCTGGATTGTTGTAGTACCACATATTACATGTTTGGCAAAGAGTACAGCCGTGCCACTACTGTGACACCAATAGAATATTCTGGAAAACAATAATTAAGTTTTTGCGTTGGTACATAATCTGTGTTATTTCATCCAGTTTTTGTAGCTGACTACATAATGAAGTAAGAGACAACACAGTTGAATAAAGACAGCTATATTTAAAATGGCAAACATAATTTGGTGACACAATAGCTTAAGATTGTCTAAGACAACAGTTCTCAAACTGTGGTTCATTACATGTCTGTCTTAGGATTTCTGTTGCTGGAAAAGATGGCAACTTTTATAAAGAAAAACATTTAATTGGGGTCAGACTTACAGTTCAGATGCTTAGTCTGTTGTCATTATGGTAGCAAGCTTGAGGCAGGCAGACAGATATAGTGCTTAAGAAGGAGCTGGGAATTCCATATCTGGATTAGCAGGTAGCAGCATGAGAGTTTGAGGAACTAGGACACTGGACATGGCTTGACCACTTTGCCTTGCCAATGAAGCACTGACCAGCCAATACTAAGCAATAGATGAAATGAGGGGGGTCTGATTCCAGTGAGGTGGGAGAAAAAGTAAGAAAGTGGGAGAACTAAGCCATAAAAGAGGTCCAGGGAGTATCAGAAGAGGAGAACTGAAGCCAGGCAAGGATTTTTTTTAATGCAAGTATTATGGGTATTTGAGCTTGGATTAAGTTAGATTAGCTATGGAGGAATAGAATAGATTTATAATTACCAGCTACTGTGATCTTAAACTATAAATAAATCAAAGTCTGTGTTGCATTTTGAGTAAGTAGCCAGATAAAGACAAACTACTGCCATAACAATTTTAGGTATTTATATCCATATTAATAGTCATTTAACAGAAAGTTATGCCCTTTATGTCAGTGGAAAGTAAATGATTCTATAGATAGACAACTGAGGTTTTCTTCACATGATGGTCCAGAAAGTATTTGTGCTGAACCTAAGGGAGGCTTGGAACCTGGTAAAACCAAACCTGATCCCACCCATGCACATGATGAATGAATCAACTACACAAGAAATATATCATAGGCGGCTTATCTTTAAAGAGTGACAAGAAACTGGGACAGAGGGGAGGACATCCTATTGGGACTCTAGATGAGAGAACCATGTGAGAATAGCAATGTAGAAGGATCCAGTGGGTCTTAGAAACCTACAAGTAGAACATTATGATAGGCAGATTTGGGTCAAGGGGTCCCACTCAAACTAAGGCACTAGCCAAGGACAACACAGGTGGTAAAATTTAAACCCCTACCCTAATCTAGCCCATGGACAGGACAGTCTCCACACTTGAGTGGAGAGAGGGATTTGACTTTCTCATGTAGTCTGGTGCCTCACATTTGACTATGTCCCCTGGAGGGGGAGACCTAGTGGCACTCAGAGGAAGGACAGCAGGTCACCGAGAAGAGAGTTGATACCCTATGAGCATATACAGGGGGAGGTAATCCCTCTGAGGAACAGTCATAGGGGAGAGGAATAAGGGGAAAATGGGAGGGAGGGGAGAATGGGAGGATACAAGGGATGGGATAACCATAGAGATGTAACAAGAATAAATTAATAAAAATAAATAAATAAATAAATAAATAAATAAAATAAAGAGTGACAAGATGACCATATGAGAATGAGTCAATATGTCTAATTCACTTATAAACTACTTTTTGGGTTAGAGGTTCTTGTGGAAAGCATTAATTTAGTAATAATAACATGAAGTGCTTTTTGTTTTTGTTTGTTTGTTTGTTTGTTTTGTAGTTTCTATGCATCTGTGGTTTGGGTTTTTCTTTAAACAATTCTGATAAGAGAGGAGAAATGAAATGCTATACCACATCCAGCATGGCTTGGTCCTGAAATTGGGTGAGGAGGGCCTGGAAAAAGGACAAACACCTGCAAAAAAAAAGTTGGCATTAGATAATTTGTGTGAACTGATGGTGATGTGCTACCTTTTCAACAACTCAGAATCTCTGTGTATTTACTATTTACCGCACAGGAGATGGGCTTAGGGAGTCTTAATAGGAGCTTTCTAAAAAGGGATCAGTCTCAGGCTGTAAACATCAGAGAAAAAGAAACTTCAGTTGATGCTTCCTGTACCATAGATTTGGGGTTACAAAACTGTGTGCTAAATTTATCTTCTATTTATATATTTATCATCCTTAGGTATTCTGTTATGGCAAGTGAAAACTAAAATAAGCATTTTGTCTATACCTGCAAAACTATAGGTTTTGTGAAAGAAGATAGAAGAATTAACCAATGGATGTATTCATTAAACCTGTGAATAAACTTTAGATACTGATCTAGATTATAAATAAAGTCCTTTTGAGAGTTTAAAAGACAACATATTACTTCTGCCAGGGAATATTATAGACTGACTGCACATCCACATCTTGTCCTCTTTTCATCTAGATCCAGTGCCTCGGTTTCAACCACGGTGCTGCAACAGAACACCTGCTACAGCGTTCTTTGCCCACAGGCTGCAATATCCTTTAGACACTGCAGGTCTTATCCTCCTAAACTTCTTTTCCCCATGTCTTGCTTTTGCCCAGCCTCTAGCTCCATCAGGTACCTTCTGCTAAGCCAAAAGGCAAGCCTGCCAGGAAAACAGCTACTCTGACTGCAGAACTGTCTCCCCAGGACAAATCGTCCAGCCTCATCCCCAGCTCTGTAGCAGAAGGACTGCTGGGGTCTCTTTTTATCCTCTGACCCCATTCTCAACGAATCACAAAGATCTCCATCTTTCCTTCCCCCAGCTCACCCAATTGTTCAGCCTCAAACACCAGGAGCCATTTGCTACAAAGACAATAGTTAAGCAGGCCAGGGGGAACATAGCCAATCTCCCATTCTCATACCTAATGAATGCTATTGCTGACCTCCTTTCACTGTCTCCTCCTGGTCCAAGAAGGCTAAATGAGATCGTTGTTGAGCACTCTGCTCTCCATCCTTCTGTAAACCCTTTTAGTGACCTATCCTATCTCCATTCCTAAGTGGCAGTTACCAAGACCCAGAAATATATTTTACCTGGAACCCCCAGAACATGCTACCAGATCCACAGGAAAAAAAATGTAGCAGATAACACACAACCATAACAATCTCTTAAAACCAAGAGAAGAAACAGAAACCAAGAAACAAAACACTCACTCAATAAAGACAAAACCAGGATTCATCATCTAGACATGTTATCATTCCAATCCCAGATGCCTAGATGCCAGTGTAGAAATACAATGAAGATTATCCAGGGCAATATGTCCCCATGAGAGCTGGCAACCCTACTACAGCAGGCCTGGAATATTCTAATGTGGCTGAAGCCCAAGAAAAAAATCTTAAAATACCCTGTATGAATATAATAGCTGTTTTTTCAACCAGAAATGATAAGGGGACAGGTCATAACAATAGGTACTGAGGAAAAGCAGAGAGACATAAAGACATACTTTTTAAAAAATCTGCACTCTACCCTGAGATATGATAGATATTGATATACATTCAGAATTTTTAGACATACCAAGACAGGAAAGATATTTTTCAAGGCTGCCAAATACAGATAGACAAAGCACTATGAATGTAACATTTATATAATTCCCGATTGCTTTGTGGTTCTTCTTACTATAGGTAGTTTATTGTATATATGTGTAGTAATATAAACGTATATGTAAAAATGAAAACATGAATAACTTTCTCAATAGGTACCTCTTACTAAAGTTAAATTAAGATCATAAAAACAATTTAAATAGACCTATAACCCCTAGTAAAATAGAAGACACCATTACGTTTTCCAACCAAAAAAAGCCAGGAATAGATGGTCTTAGTGCAGAGTTCTACCAGACTTTCACAGAAGTGTTAATGCCAGTACTCCTTAAATTATTCCACAAAAGAGAAACAGAAGGAACAGTGCCCAGTTTGCTTTATGGTGCTATAGTTACCCTCATACTACAAATACATAAATACTCAAAAAAGAAAGAGAATTACACATCAATTCCCCTTATGAAAATGGTATAAATATACTCAATAAAATACAAGCCAAACCCCAAAACACATAAAATATATATCATCCACCATGCTCAAGTAGCATTCATCACAGAGATGGCTCAATATGCAAAAATGTAATGTAAACCACCATATAAATGTAATTCACCGTACAAAAAATAAAATAGAGTAATTATCTCATTAGATACAGAAAGGCCTTTGACAAAATCCAACATCCACTCATGATAAAATCCTGGAGAGATTAGGTATACAAGGGACACATCTACAAATACAGAAGGCAATTTATAGAAAGCTCTGCAGGCATAAGGTTATTGCGTAGTTTAAGTTTGGTTTCCTGTTTAAATGTTGTGTAAACTCTGGAGGGGTCAGGAGGGAGGGAGAAAAAAGCCTCTCTCTGGAAGCAGGAGACAAAGACAGACTGAGAAGCCTCAAGCATCTGAGCTGGTAATGTCTAAAAGGAAATCTGAGACTAAGTATGTAAAGTTTTTGTTTTATTTTATTATTATTTTATTTTTGTTTTTGTTTTTCAAGACAGGGTTTCTCTGTGTAGCCTTGGCTGTCCTGGACTTGCTTTGTAGACCAGCCTGGCCTCGAACTCACAGCGATCTACCTGCCTCTGCCTCCCGAATGTTGGTATTAAAGGTGTGTGCCATCACGCCAGCTTATAAGTAAAGTTTTTAAAGAGAGGTTTTGAGATTAAAGAAAATCAAGGAAGATGCAGTGACACGGTGCTTCTGTATTTCATTTGTTTGTATACCTTTGCATACAAATAATTCTTTCAGTGATGATTTTAGTTTTATATATTCTTTTTGGAAAAGACCAAAATGAGACAGACTTAGAGAAAGAAGGGATTGAGAAATAAGATGCTAAATTAAAGGACATGGAACAGAGGTTGGAGGAATCCTTAAATCAAAATATGGAACCTTTGGGGAAGTTCAACTTGTAAAGTGCAATAAACCGAAATATGTAATTCCAGAGAAGGAAAATCTACAAAGAAAATGATAGCTCATAAAAGCAAGGATGTAGAATAAGGGTAACATTTATCCATTGCTGATAGGAGTACAAATTTTGTACAGCCACTATTGAAAGCAATATGGTGTTTCCTCATTAAGTTAGGAATAAATTTACTTCAAGATCCAGCTATATCACTCTTGTGAATACACACAAAGGACACTTTATCCTACCACAAGGACAACAGTGTTCAACCATATTCAACCATGTTCACTGCTGCTCTATTCATAATATGCAGAAACTAGGGTGGAAACTAGATTTTTTTCAACACAAAAATAGACACAGAAAACTTGGTACTTTTATACAACAGAGTATTATGCAGCTGTTAATGAAATGAAACCATGAAATTTTTCAGGCGAATGGGTTGAACTAGAAAAAGATCATCCTGGGTGAGGTCATCCAAACCCAGAAAGATAAATGTGGTATGTATTTGCTAGCATGTGGATATTTGCCATTAAGTAAATGATAACCAGGCTACAATTTAATGACAAACAGTGGTCAGGATCTACCTTATGAACTAGGGGAAATACACGGATATTCCTTGGAGGAGTAAATAGAGTAGAATTTATAGGTAGACTGGATAATGGAGAGAGAACAGGAATAGTAGGGTCAGTTGGGGAAGGAGAAGGGAGTTAGGAGTGAAGCAGGGTATGCAGGGAGAAACAGCTACAGTTGATGGGCATTTGAGGGGTGGTGAGACACTTCCAATTGAGTTGTTGGTCAAAGGGAAACCATGCAAATACCCCAAAATCCCATGCTGTTGCCAAAATATAAGGTTGATCCACAAATTGACAACAAGTTTCCATTTCTGAAGATAACTCCCACAAAACTCATTGAACACAAAAAGAAAATGTCTTGCCTTCATATAGTCGTACCCCTATGTACTAGTGTCTTTGGTAGGAGAAGGTACTCTGTAGGCTACCAAAAGTGGAATGTAAACACTAATCTAGCTTCCAAACATCTATACTCTCTTGCTTGAAATACAGGCTAGGACACAAAGATAGACATTAACTGAGAGTAAGGGATTAGAAAAAGATTTTCCAAGAAAAAGGACCAAGGAAGAAAGCTGGAGTAGCTATTCAAATATCTAATAAAATAGACTTTCAAATAAAATTAATCAAAAGAGATGAGGAAGGACACTTTATACTCATCAAAGAAAAAAATCCACCAAGATGACATATCAATTCTGAACACTCATGCCACAAATACAAGGGCACCCACATTTGTAAAAAGAACATTACTAAAGTATAAATCACACATTTATAGTGGAAGATTTCAACACCCCACTGTCAGCTATTTTTACTTTTTAAAAATAAAAGTCCAATAGTATTTGGTTTTGCTCTAGGAATCTATCTGGCCTATTTAGTCTCTGGCTCTGGTGTTGGGTATGGGTTCTATCTGGAGGAGAGGCACTTATGACAAATCAGACATTGATTGGGTACTACCAAAATTTTAGAATCTAGATGTCCCATAATGGAAAATGGATAACGAAAATGTGGTACATTTTTAACAACAGAATATTATTCATCTATTAAAAACAAAGATATCTTGAAATTTGCAGGCAAATGGGTGGAATTAGAAAATATCATGCTGAGTAAAATAACCCAGACCCAGAAAGATATGCATGGTATATAATCACTTATAAGCAGATATTAGCCATGTAATACAAGATAACCACACTACAATCCACAGACATAAAGAAGCTAAATAAAAAGGGGGACCCTAGGGAGGATACTTAACTTTCATTCAGAAGGCCAAATAGAACAGACACTGCAAGTGCTTGAAGAGAGGGAACAGGACTGGAGCCTACCATAGAGGTCCTCTGAAAGACTCCACCCAGCAGGGAACTGAAGCAGATTCTGAGACTCAGAGCCAAACTTTGGGGATAGAGTTCATGGAGACTTATGGCACAGTTGTAGGATAGAAGGACCTGAAGGGAACTGGAGCTCCACAAAGAGAACAGCAGAACCAACAAATCTAGGCCCAGGGGTACCTGAAGAACAACCAAGGACCATGCATTGAAAACCCAGAACCCATGCTCGATGTAGTCAATAGGGTTCACAATCTCCACGTGAGTCCCGTAATATGGGGAGTAGGGACTGGCTCTGACAGGGGCCTGTTGTCCATTCATTGATCACTTCCCCTTGGCAGGGTGGCCCTGCTGGACCACAGAGAAAGAGGATGCAGAGAGTCCAGATGATTCTGATAGGCTGGGGCCAGATGGTCAGATGGTAGGGGAGGAGTGCTCCCCATTTCTGAGGACTAGGGAAGGCAGGTAGGCGGAAAGACTTGGGGGAGGCTTCAATTGCATTGTAAAGTGAATAAATTATAAATAAACAAATTTAAAATTTAAAAGTAACAATAAAATTACTTCTAGTGAAATTGTTATACCCATGGAGCAATGCCTTACTCAGGCAAAATCAAAGAAACTTCCTTTTGCATCAGATGGGAGCAAAAACTGAGACTCACAGCCAGACAATACAGGCAAAGTTCCACCTTGGAACACACACTGTAAATAAGATGTCTCCTTCAAATCCCTCCCACTCAGAGGACAAGGAACTCTACAGACCAGCAGGCAGAAAGAGCATAAGAGACAGAGAGGAAGGAAGACACCAGGAGAACAATACCACAAAATTAACATCTGCAAAAGCCCATATGAACTTACAGAGACTGAAGCAGCAAGCACAAAACCAACATGGGACTGCATCAGGTCCTCTGCTTTGTGTGGCATACCTTTCTATTTAATATTTCGTGGAACTCCTGACTCCGTGAACAAGTGGGTCTCCCATTCTTATGACTTCACTTGGGTGTTTTCTCCTTCTATTAGTTCTCCTTGCCCAACTTTGATGTCACGATTTTTATTTTATATTATTATATTTTACTTTGATATATTTGGTTGTTACCTGTTAGAATCTTGCTCTGTTCTAATAAGAGACGGGAAGGGAGTATGCTCAGATATAAGGGAGTGTGGGGAGAAAAAGGACAAGCAGAGTGAGGGGAAACTGTAATTAGAATATATTGTATGAGAAAATAATCTATTTTAATAAAAAGGAAATAATCTCTTTTGATAAAAGGTGAAATAATAATAATAATTATGATAAATGTAGAACTATTTCAAAAAGGAGAAAATATGTTATTGAGGTAAAAGTTATGAAAAACTTGAGCACATTGAAGGTATTTTTGCTATTTGTGATCTTAAAAAAATTGTAAAAGATGAATGCCATCTATTAAAAAGAAAATAAAAATTCAAACAACATGTCCTTTAGAAAAAAGAATATAAAAATGTGCATTTTACCCATTTTATTATGAATATATGTTGTAAAGATCATAATAATAAAATATTCAATTTACTGACCTTTTGAGTTTATTTCCCACCACTTTATGTTTGGCATGTGGAGTTCCTAAGAGCTTGAAGAGTGACTCTGATACATACACTCTTGACCAAGCATAAGGCCACATACCCTGGCACACAGTCTTTCCATTATTTTCAATTTTTTGATCCATTCACTTAGACTAAGGCTTAAATAGTGAATCAAAGTAAAGGCTAAGGTAGTGACATAACCCTCGTGCTTCAGAAGAGTCACCTTCCAATGATTAACTCAAATCATTACCTATTTACTATTCCCCTGAAAATACACTTATTTGAAAAAAATAAACTGCAAAAACTCTCATGGCAATGCTTTTATTTTTAACTTTTATACAGTAAAACAGCTTCTTTAAACATCTAACATAAAGTGCATTGCTTCTAGTACAGTTGAAGCTAAATGTCTCCACTCTTCCTGAAAATAAACGTAATTTCTTCACTATTATGATGACCTGGAATATAGTTTAATTTTCCTCCATGTTCCTCCACTCTACCTCTATTGTTTTGTTAAACCTATTCTATTGTGGCTGTCTCTGTCTTTTTGTTACCCTATAATATAAATCCTTTAAATTGTGGGTAGTAAAGATGTCACAAGTCCTTATCAGAAACCAGAAAAAGCATAACATCAATTTTATATATATACTAAATACATCTTGCATTTTAGAAGTTAGCACTATATTATTTTTTGCTTTCACATTGAGTCTGTGCATCATTCCCCAAATATCAGATTATAATACATTCTATGCAGCTCTCACTGCAAATCACAAGCAAGATTCACCTCAAGAGAAGGATGTAGGAAAGAACACAGGCTGTGTGCCAGGGGCTGAAGACAAATTTAGTACAAAGATGAACACTGCATCAAGAAGCTTAGCAAAATATACCAAGCACACCTGAAAACAATCTAACAGTACTCTTCATCTATTTGGTCATAAATAATCTTAAGAAAGAACAGCACCTGCCATGGATAAGATAATACGTTAGCTTGAATTTTGTTTTATTGTGCATATATAACCATAAATCATGTCCCTGTCAGGTCAAACTGAAGATGTGTAATCCAAGGTAGCCATTCACTGACTATATCTACTGAGCACTTGTATTGTGTCTGATCTAAATAGTGAGAGGCTGAAACAAAAGACACCGTGGGTTTCCAATATTCAAAGCAAAACAAGGAATATAAAATAATATTACCAAAGTTTTGTAGTTTTGTTAATTGTAAGATAACAAAATTATATATCTTGGGCAAATAAATATAACACCATACTGATCTTAATTTTGCTTTTAAAAGCTTTCAGTTAACAAGTGGATTTAAAATTACATGTGTAACAATTTCCCTTCTAGACACCACAGAATAACAATGAAAAGCCTTTGCCAACAATGGGTTACTTCTTTAGGTGTTACCAGCCAGTAAAATCACATAAAATTGCAAACATTTATCGACTATTGTTCACATTGTTACCCTCCAGAGCTTCATGTTTAGATCCTATTATTGAAGACACTGCATACTTGAGTCAGAGAACATGAGTAATTAAGCTGGAAGTTCATTCTTAATGTCTAGCTTTCATAATGCTAGAAGGTGTGATTCACAGCACACACAAAAAATAAAAAAGAAAGAAAGAAAGAAAGAAGGAAAGAAAGAAAGAAAGAAAGAAAAGGAAAGGAAAATAATCACCAGTCTTAGATAGCCATGAACTCTGAGACCTACAATAATACAATAATAACTGGCCTCGCAAGACATGCCTACTGAAAGAATAGTATCAAAAATTTCATAGGAGAGTAACCAACTCTATTATGATTGGACTTAAGACCCATTCTGCAAGATGAAACTCATACCTGGAAACTTTATTGAGCCAACAATGTATATCTAGACAGGTTATAGACTGTCGTAGATAACCTTCTGCTGTTTTTCTGCTAAACAGATAATGCATTAAACTAATTCATAGAGGCTCCTTCTCTACCCTTAACATTTTTCTCTTCTTCACTGAGTTGAGAACTTAGAAATCCCATCTCTGTAATTCTTTCCTTCCATTCTCTGCCCATGCTGGTGGAGTCTCCATGGACACTGGCCTTCATCTACCTTTGTAAAAGCTTCCTGTAGATCCAAGATGGCGACGAGCAGTGTGGACCGTGTTTAGAAACTCCAGTAAACAATTCAGGGAATTGCACAGATTTCTGAACCAGGAACACTGAGGTCACCACACCACGGCAACAGGAGTGCTCAAAGGGACCAGGGTGCAGAGGACCTGCGTGCCCCTGCACACGGGAGGAACACAGATTTTCTCGGATTGGAGCAGCAGCAGCCGCAGTGGCAGCAGCGGCAGCAGCAGCAGCAGCAGCAGCAGCAACAGCAGCTACTGAGGTTTGCAGCTCAGAGCCTTCTGGCGGAGGCAATTAGTGTGGTGGCCGGTGGGAGTTGCTGCGGGAGAGGGGACTTTGGGCAGGATATGAGTAGCGCAGTGCCTTGAGACCCAAACTAGACTCGGCGGACAGTTCAGCCCCTGAGATCCAAGTTCAGCTCAGTGTGCAGTGCCCTGGAGACCTTAGCTCAGCTCAGCAAGCAGTTCTGCCTGAGGCACTAGCTCAGCTCAGTGGCAGCTCCCCTACTGTGATGCAGGCTGGGCTGAGAGCTCAGTTTCACCTAAGGTGCTAGCTCAGCTCAGCTTGCAGTTCTACTGCTCTGACTCAGGCTGAGGTCAGCCTGCAGATTCGGCCCAGAGTCCCTAGGTGGACTTGCAGGGCAGTTTGGGCCCAGAGACTCTAGCTGAGCTTTACGCACAGGATTGGCGGCCCTGAAACTCTGGCTGGACTCTCCACACAGTTTAGGCATGGAGTCCTGGGCTGAATTCAGCGTGCAGTGTAGGTCCAGAGTTCCTGGCTAAGCTCGGTGCACAATTCTGCTCCAGAGACTCGGGTGGAGCTCGATGTGCAGTTTGGGGCCAGAGTCCCTAACTGTGCTTGGCAGACATGGGGCCCAGAGACTCTAGCTGAGCTTTTGGCACAGTCCTGGCTCTAAGACTCTGGTTGGACACGTTGCACAGTTTGAATTCAGAATTCCTGGCTGAGCTTGGCAGACGGTTCGTGCCCTGAGTCTCTAGCTGACAACAGTACACGCTTTGGGCCAAAAGCCCCTAGCTGAGCTTGGTGTGCAGTCCCAGCCCAAAAATTCTGGCTGGACTCTGCAAGCATTTTGGGGCCAGAGTCCCTAGGGGATCTCAGTTTTCAGACTGGGCTCAGAGTGCCTAGCTGAGCTCAGTAAACGGTTCGGGCCCTGAGATTCTAGCTGAGCTCGGTACGTGGTTCAGGCCCAGTGTCCCTGGCTGGACTTGGCAGGGAACCCAGAAGGCTATGGATGCTTTGGCCTGACCCAACGCTCATTCAGAGACCCAGAACAATTGCAGGACCCACAGTACAGGGGAGCTGAGGATCACTGGCTGTGAGAGTCCAAAACGACAGGGCTAGCTTCCTGCCATCCACACCAGTGAAGCAACAGAGCTTCCAGCCTAGGGAAATCATGAGAAAACAAGTGAATCTCTCATCAGACTCCCTCCACCCAACTCTGGAAGCTACGCGACAAAAACAGAGACAGCAAGATGTCTAAAGGACAGCGTAGAAGTATATGCAAAAAACTCCAAAACAACATGGCGCCTCCAGTTTCCAGATATCCCAAAGAAAACAACCCAGAGAACTCAAACACAATGGAAATACAAGAAAATGACCTCAAATCCTTAGTAATGAGGATGATAAAGGAGGAAACAAATAAATTCATAATCAAATGAAAGGAAGATGCAGCCAAACAGGTGAGAGACATAAAAAAAGCACATAGAGTGGAACTGGAAAAATTTCAGGAAAATGTAAACAACCAGATGAAATAAATAAATAAAATGGTTCAAGCTCTGAAGACCTATAAAGAGGCAATAGAAGAAACTCAGGAATATACAAACATTCAGATGAAAGAAATAAAAAAAAAAATCAGTTCATGATCTGAAGATGAAAATGGATTCAATAATAAACACACAGACAGAAGAAAAACGAGAATGTGAGACCTCAGAGAAGAAGGTGAGCAACACAGAGGTGAGCTTTTCTAACAGAATCCAAGAGATGGAAGAACAAATCTCAGGTCTAGAAGATACAAACACAAATTTTGAAGCAACCATTAAAGAAAATGCCAAATCTGGAAAACTCCTGACACAAAACATCAAAGAAATCAAGGACATCATGAAAAGAAGAAATCTGAGGATAATAGGCATTGGAGAAAGAGAAGATATCAGACTCCAAGGCCCAGAAACAATTCTCAATAAAATCATAGAAGAAAATTTCCCCAATCTAAAGAAAGAGATGCCTATAAACATACAAGAGGCCTACAGAACACCAAATAGAATTCATCAGAAAAGGAAAACTGCCCGTCACATAATAATCAAAACACAAAACATACAGAAAAGAAAAAAGAAAA
>OU015743.1:77111659-77159259 GCA_907169655.1 Acomys percivali | reverse complement strand
TCTCTCTCTCTCTCTCTCTCTCTCTCTCTCTCTCTCTCTCTCTCTCTGTGTGTGTGTGTGTGTGTGTATGAGACAGAGACACACAGACAGAGACAGAGATAGAGAGTGTGTGTTGTATGTATGCCTAGTCTCATCTCTATGTGGCTGTCTGTGGCCCATACCTGCAGAGACCAGGGGAGGATGCCAGATGTTCATTATCAGACTCCACTTTACCTTTACTTAGTGAGACAGAATTTCTCACTGAACCTGGAGGTTTCTGCTTCTTTTTTTTTTTTTTTTTTTTTTTTTTTGCCACACTGGTAGACAGTAACAGAAAATATTCATTGTTTTAAATAAAAATAAAAATGACAAATACTGCCTTTTTAATACCTCAAATAGTTAGGAATTAAATTATTTTATCTTAGCACTATGTTTTGTGAAAAAATTTTAAATTTCTTTTCAAATTGTGTCCTCTCCATGATTCTTTTTCTAATTTCAGCACATAATATTCTCTAGAAGACATAACAAATAACTCAAAGATGAACCATGATGTGAAGCTTTGAAATGTTTGATGGGAAATTACATGGTTTTATATTAAAGTATTTGCAATTGTCAGTCTCCTGTGCAAAATTAATTTTACATAGCCATGAGGAAAAGATTGTCCTCACTCAACAAACTTCAAAAAAAACCAGAGTGAATTTTGTGGCTTCTCTTACCTTTTCTATCCAAAGAGGTATATTAATAAAAGAATATTCAAGATATTTAAGATGCAACAGCCTTTTAAATTATTATTTAAAGTCTTCCTAAAGTTATGCAGTTAGATTGTCTGTGTGCAACACTCTGAAATGCATGTAGATGCAGTTAGCCCAGTGCTGTTGACCCTCCAAACCACAGTGAGTGAAGGAAATGAGGACACGGAGGTTATGGGCTATGATGCTATCACCATGAAAGCTGGAGCTGGTCAGAGCTAGAACTCTGCAGCTGGAGATATATACATGAAAGAAGGATCTTCACATCTGTGTTAGCCTTGCTTATTACAGCAACTGGTGTGTGTGTGTGTGTGTGTGTGTGTGTCTGTGTGTGTGTGTCTGTGTGTGTGTTGGGGAGAAATGGTTATCATCGCTGATGAGCTACTGTATTGCTATTCTGTCTGAAATAAGGATTTTGCTTCCTTTTCTACCTGCTTTACAGTAAAAAAGCAGAAATGAGGTCACTGAGTGTCAGTTCTGTGTATGCACAGCTGCTTTCCAAAAACACACACAAACATTTCTGCAATGATTGCTAAGGACATGATGACTCATATTCAAAATTGTCACTCGATAATACCTTGAACATGGCATTATATTTTTTTTCTTTAAGAACAAGGTACGGTGCTGAGAGAGTGAAGACTTGCTGAGCATTCAGGTTTGTTTACATGAGTGGAAGGTCATAGTCATGATAATAGGTTATGTCTAATAAAACCTATTATCAAGTGTGTTGCTTTGTTAGCCAGGTGAGGAGTTCAATAACTGCAGATAACTAAAAGTTTTATCTCTTTCCAACAGAGGCGTGCTGCCAGCATTTGCAGTCTGAGAACAATAAATGACAAGAGTATGATTGACTAGGATGGCCCTTTAGCTCATATTTACAACAGTTCATAAACAAAGCTAATAACAGCCATCATTTAAGGATTTAACCAGAAGCAAGTAATAGTGTGGACATTTTATGATATTAATTTAACAATTTACATGGAAAATGTTCAAGACCTAGCATATGCCTCACAATGTTCCCATTAGTGCTGTTGGAAATGGTTATTAATATTTACTATTAATACCTATAATTATTACAGTGGCTATTATTGAACCTGCTATCAATCAGTCTGCCAACTGTTAGACAATCAATCAGACAACTATTAGATTTTTAATGTCTTAAATTTTAGGGCTGGGCAGAACCTACAAACCTAAGCTATTTTTAACTTCCCAGACCAACTTCCAATGGCAATTCCCACCTGAATTGCTTCACACGAAATATCCCATAAATACTTGCACATGCACATGTTTGTCATTTGGACTGTTTCTCTCCATCACTGATCCTCTGATTAGGCTCCTCACAGTCACTAGTCCACCGGTAGCTCTGTCTCTTCTCCTTCCTCCTCCCCCGTCTCTCCTGATCCCCTCCCGTGATGGTTCTATCCTTCCAGCCCATGAACCTTAGCCCATCTACCTCTCTTCTGCCCTGCCCAGGCAAGACTTTTTATCTAACGAATCAGGGATAATATACGAGGCAAGGTTCACTATGTCATTTCTGACATGTTACAGTCTGCTTATAAAAGACGGCCAGCAAACCTCAGGGAGCAAAATAATTAACAATCAAATTCAAAGCACCAAACCATGCTGTAGCACAGTGGAAGTAATTTTTTTCCTTCTCTTCATAATGCCCACCCCATGTGCACAGTGAAGTGTCTGACAAGCAGAAGAAGACATTGCACACAAAGGGATGAAAATCTTCAGGTCAAAACCTTCAGGGGATAGGACACTCTGAACCAAGCCTGTCTAGAATGTCAAAGGGCCCTAAGGTCATTTTTAAAGTCATGTTTAATTTCTGAATGGGTCTGATGTCTACTACATGGTAGGAAATCCATTTCTCTTTAAGTCAATGGGTATTAGATGGCATCAATCTTTCCAATCCTCCTGGGAGCTACTTAATATGTTGCTTGGGGTGGTGCTCCCATGTTATGGTTTGCATGGTTAAGATGCCTACTTAAAAGGCTGAAATTCTACCATGGGACTATGTGAACTGAGCTAAAGTTGCAAACTCAGTGCAAATAAAGTTTGTGCCTTGGTGATTTTTTTCTGGTTTGCTGAACAGACTGTCTCATCAATGGAAAAGTTATAAAATGGATGTTGGGCTGCCCCGTTTTTGTTTTTTTTTTTTTTTTTTTTTGTAGAGAACAGGAATTAATTTTTATTTCCAAGCAATTAATGTCAAGTTCTATCTTAGAAATATTTCACATTTATATATATGGCTGCCCTGTTTTGATCAAAAGATCTTACAATTCACTAGACTCTGAATCATTCCTAGAACTTGAATGCTATAATATTTACTTACCAGACAAGATGTGCCCACTGGGCCTTAGAGAAATGAATGTTAAGGGGATTAACCAACTGCTTTCTGATTGGGTCTGATGTCTACTCCATGGTAGGAAATCCATGCCTACTATTGCAAAACTGGTTAAAAGCTCAGGGCTTGGGAGGCTCTTGGGGGAAACTAATATTATTACTATTTTTCTAAATGGACATGTCACCAAACTGCCTTCTATGTATTTATGTGTATTCCATAGGTTATGGTCTTGACAATAGAAGCCTCTTTTGCAGTGGAAAGCAGTCAGTGCAGAGACTGATAACTGATCAATGGGCTGTGAGTGTCTGCTCATGCGTCAGCTCTAAATTACTGGTCACCATTCCCCAAGACATGGGGAAAGAGTCAGTAAATGTGAAATGTTATGTTTTGGATATAACATGATCTTTGCACTCACAAACTCACGGCAGCTATGGCTAATGTAAGCAAGAGTTACAGTGAGTCAACAAGATCAGTCAACATTCCAGTAGGCAGCACTAACTATAATGGGGAGGAATTTTTTAAAAAGGAAACAAGACCATGGGAGACTGTGGGGCAGTGTCTAGGAGTAGTCAGAGGGTCATTGGGAATAGGGTGGACACAATCATGATACAACCTATATGAAATTGTCAGAGAATAAATAAAAGATATTCTAAAACAAACAAACAAACAAGCAGAAAAAAAACCTTTGGTGACTTGGAAGTTGTATATCCCTTTTGGCTCAGAAAGTACAATGAACTCATCATTTTTCTCCATAATTGGCACCTTCCATCTGTTCACTTCTTCTTAGGTCATGTCTGTGCTAGTCGTTATCATTTCAAGTTCTCGCTTGTAACTCTGCCCCAAGACTTACACTAGTTCCATCGTCTGTTTTCTAAGATGTTAAGCTGTATCTAGATAGTCACCACTAGACAGACAATATCTATTTATTTAGTTTTTTTAATTAATAACTTATTTGTAATTTTTAAAATATTCACAACTTCCATAATCATCTTTTTTTTTACAAATGTTCAGCATTATATTCTGATTGGTGTTTTAATTTTCTTAGATATGCTCTTGGATTTTGTATCTCAGAAGCCAACTTTAATATACACAGTCCTGTACCTGTATGCTATGGGGCGTTAACTCTCAGTTATTTCTGATTCAGTCCATTTGATAACCAAGAGTAATTATCAGGGAAATGTTTTTAACAATTTTGACCTCTATATTCATATTGATGTGTAGCTATTTAGTTAATTTTTCATTCCCCCCCCCTGTTTTTTAGACAAGATAATTCACAAACTTTGTAATGAGTTTGGAAGTGCTACCTTCTTTTTAACTTAAAGAAGCATTGAAAGAACTCTTTAAAAAGTTCATCAGATACTAAAGTTTCATAAGATGATGAGTTGAATTTCCTTTCAGGTTACAAAGCTGCTCAAATGATCCATTGCATGCCAGGTAAGTTATAGCAGCTACTGCTTTTCAGAATGATCTATTTTGTATTACTTGTGAATTCGTGTGTGTGTGTGTGTGTGTGTGTGTGTGTGTGTGGTGTTGTACTTACAGTGTGTGATTATTTGTCACATGTGGTTTCTGTCTTTGTCATTGTCAGATTTACTAGGGTTTCTCAATTGTAATGATATTTCTAGGGGGGCATTTGTTTAGGAATTAATTTTATTTATTGTATACAGTTCTCAATTTTATAAACTTCTTCTCATACTGGTCTGCAATAATTTTGTATTGCCCTCATTTAAATTTGGTGTTGTGGTAATGCTGGCCTTATGGAAAGAACTTAAGGTATTTGTCTTCTTTACTGTTTTGAAAGAAATTGCAAAGTATTGAAGCTAATTTTGGTTCAGTGTTAGAAATTTCTGCTGAGGCAAACAACTATTTGATTCTTGGCAGGATTTTTGAGTACTTGTTTTATCTTTTTACTAAATGTAATTCTTATCAGGTTTTTTCTTTATGATTGTACCCATAGGTGATGTACTTTACTAGAACCTTAACTCTTTCTTTTAGGTTATTAAATGTCTTGGTATGGTAGTGTTGATAGTATTCTCCTTCTAAAATTTATTTTGTATTTTTAAAAATTATGTGTATGAGTGTTTTCCTGAATGCATTGCATGTGCATTATGTAAAAGTAAGATTATTCTCCCAGCTCAATTGCTGTCTGGGAGGCTTACTACCTCCTTCTGCTGTCCTAGGCCTAATCCTGGAAGCTTTTAGATTCTGTATAATCTAACCTAGGCCTAGAATGTTTTCAGCCTCTGAGACTTCCAGTTTAGTGAGAAGACCCTTACTTGTTCTCTCTAAGCTCTGGGCTGACTGGTTCAACTCAGCTGTTCTGGCTCAAACTCTTCTGCCAGCTGACTTATTTACTCTAGCATCTCTCAGCCCAGAATTGTGCTGCTTGGCCTAAAACTAACCCAGTTGGGCATATCCTATTCTGTCAAATCTTCTCTGATTTGTCACCTTTTCTGTCACTCAATTAGAACATCATTTTACAACATGGGTACTTCCTTCCACAAACTAACCTTACTTTCATTTGGGATTAAAGGCATGTTTCACCAGACCTGGAACTAAGCTTTTCTTTACCTGATACTTGCTGTACACCAGGCTGGTCTTGAGCTCAGATCTGTTTGTCTCCTGGATTAAAGTCATGCTTCTATTCCAGCTGGGTTACACAGACCTAGAAGATCTTTGGAAGTGATCTCTTGCCAGCCCGATCACATAGAACAGGAAGGTCTTTGGATGTGATCTCCTGACAGAACAGCCATATTCTGAATTAACATTCCTCTACAGCACAATGTCCTCAAAGAATTCAGAAGGTGATATTGTATTCCCTGTCACTGGAATTCCAGATGTTTTTGAACCACCATTGTGAGTGCTGGGAACCAAACCTGGGTCCTCTGCAAGAGTAACAAGTACTCTTAACCATTGAACCATCTTTCCAGGTCGATAGTATTCTTTTACGACTGTATTCCCATTGGAATTAGTTAAAATGTTATTATATCCAATTATAATTTTGCTTTAGTCATTTTTTTCAGGAACTAGTATTTATTACCAAAATTATATTCAATTTCAACAAGATTCCACAGCTACAAAAACAAATGTGCACATTGAAATCTCAGTGCAAACAGTCAAATGGAGCCCCAATCATTAAAAAATTAATTGAAATTACCCATGAAACAATTGTATTTTTAAAACATCTTTATACATCCATCAGAAGAATTAAAATAGTTAATAGGAAAAAATACAAATTCAGAAGTCTAATATTGATGTTTTAAAAAGGCAAGTATTTTAAAAAGTATTTTTAAAAGGTTTAATTATTTCTATTTGAACATCAATTTCTCAATCACTCAACTTTATGCCATTCACCATCTGTCAGGATCTCTCAGCCACCTCTGGATCTACCTCAAGGTGTATTTTTCAGAATTTCATAAAAACTGTTTTAATTTTATTAATGTTTGGCATTTTTTATTTCATTTATGTTTTCTCCCTATTTTTTAATCATTCATACAAATTATGATTTGTGTAATGTCTCTTTCTCTCTATGTATGTATGTGTGTATATATGTATATATGTATGTATAAATGTGGTGTGTGTATACATGCTCAAGTAGATAGAGAAATGTACTTGCCTGTGTCTGCTTATGTGGAAGCCAGAAACCAACATAGGTGTAAAGGAGAGAAACCTATTCTTTAGGATCCCAAGTGTGGGATCGAATGGTCTGATAAGAGAACAGGTGATGTTAATTCACTAGAAGAGCAATCACCTCGTTCAGGAGCTTAATTGCTACCAGATGAAAAAGATCCTGTGAACAGAGTCTGGGAGGAGATATATAAATGAGCCCAGAACTGGCAGCTAGGCGGATTGGAGACTTGGGATAGATTTGGCTGTTCATCGCTGCCCTTCAAGACACTCCTAGAAAAATTTGCTTGAGGGAAGGCTTCAGAGCTCCGGCTCCTGCTGAGGCTCTGAGGTCTTGTTACCTCAGGTTCCAGTGGAAGAAATCCTGCGGCTCCGGATCAGAGAATCGTTCCTCGGGACTGATATCCTTAAGGTTTTGTTGTTGTGTCACTTAATCGTCATTTCCTACTGTTTTGGTTAATCAGGTTATAATTGATGTAGGCTCAGTCAATAAGTTGTTTATAAAATATTTTGGTTAAGAAAATTGAGCCTACATAGGTGTTTGCTATCACTTTCTACATATTTATTTGAGAGTGAGTCTCTTGCTGAATCTAGGGCTCACTGTTTTAATGAGATGTGTAACTAAAGAACCCTAGGATCCCTCTCCCTCTGCCTACCCCCAACACTGGCATTAGAGGTGTGTATCACCATGCCTGAATTTTATATGGGTTCTGGGGATCCAAATTCAGGCTTTGATGCTTGTCCAGCAGCATTTGATTTGCAGAACCATTACTCTGCACCTCTTCATCTAGTTACTTGAAGCAGAACTTTAGGATGAAGATAGTTCACCTTTTTAACGTGTTTTCACTGATCAACTTCCTTCTACTCACTGATTTTGTTGCTAGTCATGTGTTGTGACAAATTAAGTTTTGATTTTCAGGTATTCAGTGTTTTCTGTTTCTTAATTATCTCTTGATATGCATGTCTGTTTAAGAAGAAAGATTCTAAGTATTTGAAGATTTTCTATTTTCCCCCTGCTATTTTTATTGGTTTCTATTTTCATTCCAAGCTAATTAGAGAAGGTACTTAGAGCCATTGTAACCTTTTCAAGTTGCTAAAACTTATTTTGTGACCAGAAATACCCAACCATAAAGATGTGTTGTATACTTTAGACCAGTGTGCTCCCTGCTGTTGTATGAATTGCTTCCCACATTGTCCATTTTGTTTTTTCATTTTGTATACTCATGACTTATCCTTATTTATTTAGCTTCTATCTAATAATATGTCCTTTATAAAAAGTATGATTATAACAAGAATTGTAAGTTTACTATAGTAACTATATTTTGGCACCTTAGATGAACTGATTTTGTCTTGATGAATAAAGTGCCAGGAACTGTAAGAGAGGATTTAAGAAAAACAATTCAAGGACAAAAAAACAAAAACAAAAACAAAAGCCAATTCAAGCACATGGCTCTTTGCAAAGGTCTGTCTGACCTTGCTATTTTTACTAATTTCATATTAAAGACTTCTATAACTATCTGCTTAGCTCCCAGTTTCAAGAAAGGAAATGTGGGGCCTTACCTTCTGGCTTTGGAAACTATCTGCTTGTAGTTGTGGGGAAAGAACTTTGGGGATTCTTTAGACAGGATGTCATTTTCTTGCTTAAATATGGACCCTAAGAAAAGTTCAAGCATGCATTCAGTTTCCAAATACCCAGAGGTGGTCATCATGTAGCTGGAATAAAGATTCTCAATTAGTTATTAGAGTGTGTCTGAGTGGCCTTTTCTTGTGGGAGCCTCACAACTGTACAGAGACCTACTACTAGGATAGTGTTAGCATGTTTTCATCCAATGCCATTAACATCTGCTTTCTGTATTTAGGAACACTGATGTGTGGTACATATGTATTTATGATTTTTATTTCTCCCTGATGTGGTACTTTGAATAAGAATGGCCCCATAGACTCATATGTTTGAGTGCTTGGTTCCCAGTGAGTGAAACTGTTTAGAAAATATTTGAGCATGACCTTGTAAAAGCATGTGTCGCCTTGTCGGAGGAATTGTGTCACTGGCCACTGGCAGTGACACAGGCCAGGCTCAGCCTCTCTCTCTCTCTCTCTCTCTCTCTCTCTCTCTCTCTCTCTCTCTCTTTCTTTCTCTCCCCTCTGCCTACTGCTTGCAGATCAGGATATAGCTCTCATCTATTTTTTTAGCACCATGACTAACTGGCTGCTGTCATGCACTCCTTCATGATAATTATTGACTAGTCCTCTGAAGGTATAAGCAAACTCCCAATTAAATGCTTCCTTTCATAAGTTACCTTGGTCTTGACTGTATCTCTTCAAAACAATAGAACAGTGACCATGATATAAGTTGTTTTTTGAGACTGTCATATTGCTATGACAGGCCTGACCATACTGTTGTTTAGAAGAATATGGAAGGCTTTTGGACTTGGACTAGAAAAGCATCTGAACATTTAAATCAGGGCTCAGTGAGTCATCTTAGTAAGAACATGGCAGAAAGTAATGCCAAGGTCAATGTGGATTATGTAGGCTCATCTCAAGAAGTTTGAGAAGAATATTGTTAGCTGGCCTAGAAACCATTCTTGTGACATTTTGTGAAAGAATATGTCTTCTTTCTGTACTTTCCCAATAAACATGCTTTAGGCTAAATTCAAGAATTTTGGATTAATGCTTTTGACAGAGAACATTTCAAGACAGCCTAGTATTGACTGTCTCATGTGGTTATTGGTGATAACTCTTACCCAGATCTATAATGAAAAGGTGCAAGTGAGATGCAAATAGAAATAAAAGAATGTACAGTTTGAAGAGCAAAAAAGCATTAGGAAATGTAATGTTGGAGCCATGTCTTGTGTTCAAGAAGATAAGAAGTTTAAGGAAAGGCCTGATTCAAAATGATATAATGCTCTCAAGCCAATAATCTAACAAGCTAATCCTGCAAACCAGTGAAAGGGAAAGGCCTGAGAGATATCCTAAGCCCAAACAGCAGAAAGCTTATGCAAAGGTTATTCAAGAAGAGGCTAGCTTCCAACCACAGCAAGCAGTAGAACATGGCGAGTTCATAGTTCTGGTTTTATCAAGGATGAAACAGGAAAAGGCTTAAGGAATCTTCCTTTATGTTTAAGAAAAGCCAATGATCCTAAGAGCGTGACAGGATAACGTCAGCATGGTGGCCCAGAGATACCATGAGTGATCTGTGAAGATAAAGTAAGAACTGAATTGGAGATAAGATTCTAGAAATTTCAGAGCCCTGGTATACCTTCCAAGGAAAACTGAAGACAAGTTATAAAACCAATACGAGAGAGAGAAGTGTGTTGCAGTCAGCAAAGCTGGAAAAAAGGCGCTTTCTCAGACCCAGGCCTTTGTGACATAAAGACACATGATTTGAAATTTGTTATATTGGTTCTTGGTCTTGCTTCTGTCTAGTGTTTCCTCATTCTACCCCCTTTCTTCCCTTTGGAATGTTAATGTATATTTTGTGCCATTATATGTTTAAAGTATTTGATCTGATTTTGATTTTGATTTTCCAGGGTATTATAGTTAGGAGATTGTTTTATGCCTCAAAAGAGATTGAGAATTTTGTACTTTTAAATACTGTTAAGATTGTGATATACTACAGGAACTTTTGAAATTGAATGGATTTTTTTTTGTTATTATGGCATGGCTGTAAGACTATGGAATCCAGGGAAAAGAATATAGAGGCTTGAATACAACTGTGACATATGTGTAGAGGACCCAGGTCGGTCCTATGTATATTCCCTGATTGTTCAGTCTCTGTGGATCCTTAGTGGCCCAGGTTAGTTAATTATGTTTCTTTGACCTCTGTGGCTCCTTCAATAATTCATGCCCCTATACCATAGAATTCCCCAAGATCTGCCTAGCATTTGGCTCTGTGTCTCTGCATCTGCTCTGTCTCTTGCTGGATAAAGCCTATCAGAAGACATTTATACCAGGTATCTTTATGGAAGTGTAGGAGAATATCAGTAGTGTCAGGGGTGGGCTCTCTCTCATGGAATGAGTGTCAAGCTGGGCCAGTCGTTGGTTGGCCATTACCTCAATTTCTGTACCATCTTTACTCCTGCACATGCTGTTGGCAGGAACAATTATGCATCTAAGGTTTTGTGGGTGGGTCAGTTATTGGAAGTCTTTTTTAGTTAAAGGAGATTGCCATTTCAGGTTCCATATCTCCTACTATAGGAGTCTTAGTTTTCCCTCACCAGAAGATTGGATAAAGAAAATATGATACTTTTACACAATGGAATATTACTCAGCTATTCAAAACAAGAATACCATGAAATTTTCAGACAAATGAAAAGAACTAGAAAAGATCATCCTGAGTGAAGTAGCCAGACCCAGAAATACAAACATGGAATGCATTCACCTAAAAAGGACACTAGCCATAAAGTACAGGATACATATTACAATTCACAGACCCAAAGAATCTAAGTAACTAAGAAAGCTCAAGGGGGGAATCTTGAATTTCACATAGAAGGGAAAATCTAATAGATATTAGGTGGATAAAAGGAGGGACCTTAGTGAGGGAGGGATTGGGGAGCAGAGCAGGTGGGATCAAGTAAGGGTGAGATGGAGGGATAGAGAATGGGGAGAGAGAACTGGAATGGGTGTGGAGTTAGCATCTCTAGGGCAGAGAGAAATCTAGGAGAATGGAAACTCCCAAGAATCTATGAGGGATCATTTCTTTCTTTTTAAGATAGAACAGAGATTGAGGGAATGTCCAAACAATGCCTGGCCCAATGCAAGACCTAACCCAAGGAAGACAGCCAACTTCTGACACTAATGACAATACTCAACTATGCTTTTGTACAGGAGCCTATCAAAGTTGTTCTCTGAGAGGCTCTACCAAGCAGTGGTTTGAAACTGATGCTGAGACTCACACCCAAACATTTGCTAAAGCATAGGGAGTCTACTGGAAACATAGGTGGGAGGGTAAAAGGACCTAGAGGAGATAAAAGCTCCATAAGAAGAAAAAAAGAGCCAATTCACAAGGGCCCAGATGAATCTGTAGAGTCTGAAGCATCAACCAAGGACCATGCATAGACTGGACCTAGGTGCTCTGCATAAATGTAGCAGATGGGAGGCTCAGGTTTCATGTGGGTCCACTATTAAGGGAAGCAGAGACTGTCTCTGACATGGACTATGTTGCCTGCTTTTTCTTTTATCACTTCCACTTGACCATTGATGGACTTTCTTGCCAGGCCACATCAGAAGAGGATGAACTCAGTCCTGATGTGACTTGATAGGCTGGGGTGGGTGGGTAGGGGGGCTACCCTTTTCTGAGGAATGGGGAAGAGGGGAAAGAGAAGCGAGGGTGGGATTGGGAGGAGAAGAGGGATTGTAAAGTGAATAAATAAATAATTTTTAAAGTAAAAAATGTCTTTCTTTATAAAATCTGTTTATAGAATGATTGGAAGGAAGATTAAAGAAAATATAAGGAGATGGAAAAATCACCCATGCTCATGGATTGATAGAATTAATACAATAAAAATTATATTACCAAAAGTAATCTACAGATCCAACACTCTTGCCATCAAAATTTCAACATACATTTTCTGGAAAACAAACAAATAGACAAACAAACAAAGTTTTCATCTTTATATGGAAACGGGATAGTTATAAAACATCCCAGATAATAAAAAAAACGGCTTGAAGTATCACCCACCTTTCCTGATTTTAGCTATACTACGGAGTGTTAATAATAAAAGCAGCATGGTGTTGTCATAAAAAAAGATAGTGGTTGATTTTTCTGATGTGTTTTGTACACAGTTTGCAAAATTTTTTATTATGAATTTTTGCATCTAGTCTCCAAAAGGAAATTTGTCTTAATTCTCTGTTACAGGATATTTGATCCCATTGTGAACCTCAAGATTGTGAACTGTAAAACCCTGTTTCTTGTTTGGTGTGGTTCAACCATAACACATACCTTAAATCCAAGAACTTTCTGTTTATTGTAAGCAGGTGATTATGGTGTGGTTCAGCCAGCCCTTGCATACCCCTTAATCTAAGAGCTTTCTGTTTACAGAATTTAATAAAGTTAACCCTAGGTCAAGATGTAGAGCAAGAAACCAGCTGACAGGGATTAAAGAGTAGGAGTGACTTTGAGTTTAAGGGTATTTAAGACAGTGTGGATAAGAAAGGGCTTTTGATCTTTGAGGTAGAAAGCTCTTTGTCTTTTAGTTTTTTGGCTTTTCCTCTTGGGCTAGCAAGCTTATGGCTTTTGGCTTTTGGCTTTAGACCTTCTGGCTTTTCCTCTTGGACATGATCTGAGTAGTAAGGTCAGTTGGGTGCTTTCTCTGACTCTCTGAGCTAACAGGTTTTCACCCCACTGAGTGGGGTGCTGAGTCTTTATTAATAAAATAGGCAGTTTGGGATTTACTTTCTTTAAAACAATTCTCTTTCTTTCTTTGGTCTTTATGTGACTTAAGTGTCAGGGTACCTATAACATTGTATTAAAAATTGAAATATTCACTCTGTTTCTACTATGTGAAGTAATTTTTCCTACTGGAAAAGTTTTTATTGAGACTCTACCAGCTGTGCAAATTGCTCCTGGCATTAAGCACCTTCCTCGTTGGCAATTCAGTTTTTCTTGAGTGGTCCCCTGAAAGCTTTCTTCTCCTCCATGGTCTGGAAGTGGCCATGGCCAAACTTGGAGGTGGTGTCAATGAACTTCAGGTCAATCTTCTCAAGAACTTGCTGTTTGGTCTGCACCAACAAGGACTTACTCCCTTCTTATAGTGTTTGGTTAAGGGCTTCTTCTTTGATTTGTGCCAGTTATTTTTTTTAAATATATTTTATTAATTTATTGTGCCAGTGCTTACAGAAGCGCCTTTTACACTCATCTCTGATGTGCTTAGCAAATACTGCCTTGAAGGTCCAGAGGCCTGATGGGGTTTCTACATATCCCACAATGCCCACTACCAACATGGGTGGGGTTTCTGCAATGGTTGAACCTCCATGACTTTTCTTTTTCACATTTGATCCTGGCCTGTGGACTTCCTGGATGACATGAGTCATGCAGGCCTTGGAACGTAGAAAGGCTGTGGGGTGAATGGGCTTGAAGGGTTATCCTTGGGGAAGCTCTTCACTTTCTCACAATGCCAATTGCCATGCTTCTGAGGCAAAAAACCCAGGGACCTATGCCTGGGAGCAGAGAATTTCCTATGAGATGTTTTAACCATCCCATGCCACCGACAGAGCTAAGTAAAATAATTTGAGAAGTACTGACATTAATTATTTTTATGAAAATTAGCTCTTAGCCATTCGGATGGATGTAAGATGGAACCACAGAGTTGTTTTGATTTGCATTTCCCTGATGACTAAGGAGATTGAGCATTTCTTTAAGTGTTTCTCAGCCATTCGATATTCCTCTGTTGAGAATTCTCTGTTTAATTCTGAGCCCCAGTTTTCAATTGGGTTATTTGGTTTTGTGGTATTTAATTTCTTGAGTTCTTTATATATTTTGGATATTAGACCTTTGTCAGATGTAGGGTTGGTGAAGATCTTTTCCCAGTCTGTAGGCTGTCGCTTTGTTCTCTTGACAGTGTCTCCTAAGCTTCTCAGCCTCATGAGATCCCATTTTTTAATTGTTGACCTTAAGGCTTGGGCTTTTGGTGTTCTGTTTAGGAAGTTGTCTCCTGTGCCAATGTGTTCCAGGCTCTTCCCCAATTTTTCTTCTAACCGATCTAGTGTCTCTATTTTTATGTTGAGGTCTTTGATCCACTTGGACTTGAGTTTTGTGCATGGTGACAAATATGGGTTCAACTGCATTTTTTTACACGTAGACATCCAGTTAGACCACCACCATTTTTGAATATGCTATCCTTTTTCCTTTGAATAGACTTGGCTTCTTTGTCAAAAATCAAGTGACCATATGTGTGTGGATTCATAGATGGGTCTTCGATTAGATTTCCCTGATCAACAAGACTATTGTTGTGCCAGTACCATGCTATTTTAATTACTGTTGCTTTATAGTGTGCTAAGTTCATGTGGTCCTAGGCTTTTTTGGTTTGGAGATTTTTAAATTACAACTTCTATTTCACTAGGTATTATGAATCTTTTAATTGTTTAACTCATCTTGAATTTTATATATTTCTTTAAGATTTTCAAATTTGGTGGAGGTTTGTAAAATATGTCATTATTCTCTAGATTTCCTTGATGTCTACTGTTATGCCTCCCTCTTCTTTCTAAATTTGCTAATTTGGATATGTTCCATCCACCTTTTATTTAACTTGAATAAAGGTTTGTGAAGGTTTATTGATTTTTTTTTGTCCCAGAACCAATTCTTTGTTTCATGTATCATTTGTATGTTTTGTTTTGTTACTATTTTACTGTTATTCCTTGGCATGATTCTTGGCATCTACTCATTTTAGTTCTGATTTTTTTTTCATGAAAAGCATTCAGATATGGTGTCAGGTTACTAGTGTGGTATATTTGCACATTTTAAAAAATATGGGCACTTAGTTTTTGAACATTCCAT
Organism: Acomys percivali; assembly: GCA_907169655.1. Taxonomy (NCBI): domain Eukaryota; kingdom Metazoa; phylum Chordata; class Mammalia; order Rodentia; family Muridae; genus Acomys; species Acomys percivali. The sequence continues at coordinate 77,144,063 of OU015743.1, read as the reverse complement.
TTAGAACAGTTTTCATTGTGTCCTATAAGTTTGAGTATGTTGCATATTCATTTTCATTCATTTTATACACTCTTCAATTAAATTTTTCTTCATTGACTTATTTTTCATTCATTAATGATTTGTTCAGTTTCCATAAGTTTGTAAGCTTTCTGATGTTGTGCTTTAATCTGTAGTGCTCAGATAAGAAGCAGGGTGTTATTTCAATTTTCATGTATCTGTTGAGACTTGCTTTGTGCCCAAGTAAGTGGTCAGTTCTGGAGAAAGCTCAATGAGGTGCTAAAAAGAAAGCATATTCTTTTGTTCTTAGGTAATGGGTAATTCTGTAAATATCATATGTTTGTATCCATATTATAATGCAAAATGCTTTTTGTCCAACTTCAAAATGTCTTATAGTCTATCAAAGTCTCAATGCTGTTTAAAAGTCTGAAGTTTAAAGTCTCTTCTGAAACTCATGGCAATCTCTTAAGTGCAATCCCTCATAGAATCAAATAAAAATTAAAATGCTGGTAACATATTTCCAACATGCAATGGCAGAGAATATGCATTACCATTCTGAATAGGAAGAAAAGGGGCATAGTGAGAAAATAGTGGAACAAAGCAAGTTCCCAAAATAAGAAGGCTAAACACGTTTGCACTTCCATGTTTGATGTCAAGTCCTATCAGCTTTGTTGACTGCAACACACTTTTCTCTCTTGGGGTGGTTTCATACTTAGCAGCACCTTTTGAAAGATATTCCAATATTCTAGAATTTCCAACATGTACTAGATTCTAATGCAATCTAGGCTTTACCTCAACAAATTTACAAAATGGCTTCTTGAGGGCTCCATGGAGGGACAAACCTGGAAAACACCCAACCTCAGCAGCTTTCCCTAAACAAGGGAAGAAATTCTACAACCTGTCTTTTGTATTTTTTATATTAAACCAGAACCACATAGCTGATACTGCCAAGTTTTTCTTCTTCCTAGTCTGGAATTGTCCAGCTTGTTCAAATACATTTTTATCAGCTTTCTGGTTTTGATGCTTTCCTTCACTACATAAGCTTCTTTTTATTCCTTTTCATAAGTTGTAAGCTTAGCTGGATGAGCTCTTGTCTTGAGATCACCATTCTCTTTATTTCATTTAGCACCAGGCTTTTCTTTAAGTATTTAATCACTTTGACCACAGGTCTTAGCTCCATTTTACTTCCCGATGCTGTCTTTCTCCTCAAACTGTGTTTTGTATTTTTCATATAGCTTAAATATTTTTATGATTAACATATTATATATTTTATATACTTGATTTTATAGTTTTTGCTGCTTTTTATTATTGATCTCAATAAGAGTAGTCATAATAACCAAAAACTTAATCGATACTAAGCTATCTTGAAATCTCAACTTCTAATACCATTAATCCAAAATTTTCAATTTAACCTCAGGCACATTCTTTTTTTTTGGTAAGTACAAAACCCATACAGATTATTTGCCAAAATATCACAAGAATTGTCTATAGACCACTTAATAGTATTCTTACTCATCTTCATAACTTCTTAAGCTGGGACTCCCACAGTTCAAATTATCCTCAGCACTATCTTCTGTGTTCCTACTACTAGGGTCCATTAAGCTCTGCTTAAAGATTTCAACTGCTTTCCTAATCCAAAATCCCAAAATCCACATTTAGCCAAAAAAGCAGCATAGTCAGGCCTGTCACAGCTGTACCATGCTTCCTGCTATCAACTTCTGTGTTAGTCAAAAGTCTATTGTAGTGAACTCACCATGACCTTGTAAATTCTTATTTTAAAAAGTATTTAATTGGGGTTTGCTTTCAGTTTCAGAGGTTTAGTCCATTGTCACCAGACATGGTGCTGGAGAAGTAACTGAGAGTTGTTCATCTGTATCTATGTGGAGAAGGAAGAGAGAGCCTCAAAGCCCTCCTCTAGTGACTTACTTCCTTTAATAAGGCAACATCTCCTAATCCTTTCACAATGTACCACTCCCTGGTCACCAAGCACTCAAATCTATGAGTATATAGGGACCAGTCTCATTCAATCTACCACATAGAAACAGCTACTATACAATTATGTAGCTGTTGGGGTTTGGTCTGGTTTTATGTATTCTGATGCTAATTGCTGGATACCAAGATCTAGTTGCTGCCCAGAGGAGGAAACAAGTAAGTAATCCAAGACTAGCAAAATCAAAAGAGGGGAAACAAATTTGTGTGCATGCAACACACACACACACACACACACACACACACACACACACACACACACACTCCATCTGCAAAAACAAAATAACAGGAATCAGCAATGAATGTTTAATGATATCTCTCAACATACGTGATTTCAATTCCTCGATAAAAGGAAGCAGAAACAAGAGGAAATCAGGGTCCATCCTTATGATGCATGCAAGAATCACACCCTAACATCAAAGATAGACATGACCATAGGGCAAAAGGACCGGAAAAAATTCCAAGCAAATGGACCTAAGAAATAAGCTGGTGGAGTCATTTTAATATCTAACAAAATAGACCTCAAACCTAAGCTAATCAGAAGAGATAAAGAAGGACACTAATACTCATTAAAGGAAAATCCAAATAGAGAACATTGCAATTCTTATATATTTATTCATTCATTCATTTTATATCCCCATCATAGCACCCTCACTTCCTTTCCTCCCGTCCTACCCTCACTTCCTCTTCCCCCTCCTCCCTCCCCTACTCCTTAGAAACAAGGAGCCTACAATCCCCTACACACTTGGGCAGGGTGCATCAAGTCGAATCAGGACTGAGTGCATCCTCTTCCTCTGTGGCTTGGCTTGGCAAGGCAAACCCTCAAGGGAAAAGTGATCAAAAAGCAGAAACAGAGTCCATGTCAGAGACAACCCTACTCCCCTTACTAGAGGACCTACATGAAAACTGAACTGACTATTGACTACATCTGTATCCAGACTAGGCATAGTCCTTGGTTGGTGTTTCAGCCTACATAAACCCCTCTAGATGCTGGTTAGTTGGCACTGTTTGTCTTGTAGGCCTCCTGTCCCCTCCCTCCTATCCCTCCTTCCACTGTTCCACAAGGCTCCCTGTACTCTATTTAATATGTGGCTGTGAGTTTCATCATCTGTTTTAATCCATTGTCTCTCAGGAGACAGCTATGCTAGGTTTCTGTCTACATGCATAAAAGAGTATCATTAATAATGTCAGGGGTTGGCTCTCTCCTATGGGTTGGGTTTCAGATTGGGCCAGACATTGAGTGGGCATCCTCTCAATTTATACTCTATTTTTATCCCTGCACATCTTGTAGGTAGGGTAAATTTTGGGTCAAAGTTTTTGCAGATGGGTTTGTGTTTCTCCCCACCTCTACTAGGAGTTCTGTCTGGTTATAGGCTGATCTCTTCAGTCCTCATGACTCCTGTTATTAGGATTCTCTGAATCACCACCATATCCTGCCAGGAGCCTACCCTATCATACATACTCAGGCTATCACAGAAATGTCCCTTCCCATGGTTTCTCTTTGCAAGCCCTCTATCATCCCCGTCCTATTCTTCCAGGTCTGATCTCCACCCACATTTCTCTATGCTTTCCATATCCTACCCAATTTCCTATCTCCAGCAAAATGAAAAACCGAACCAAACAACAACAATATATATGATATTGGCACAAAAACAGGATCATTAATCAAAGGAATTAAAGTCCAAGGCATAAATCAACACACCTATGGAAATCTGGTTTTTTGTTTTGTTTTGTTTTTGATAAAGAAGCCCAAAGTGAACACTGGAAAAAGAAAATATCTCAACAAATTGTGCTGTTCAAACAAGATTGCTGCATTAAAAACAATTTATATAGAGCCATGCTTAATCAACTAGTGTCACTAAGTAGAAAACACCACTGTAAATAGATCAAAGACCTCAACATAAGAACAAATACACTGAACCTGATAGATGAGAAAGTGGAATATAGTTTGAACTCATTGGCACAGGAAAAACCTTTCAAATGGAACATTTTTAACATAGGCACTAACTATGTTATCTGATAAAGGGTTAGCAGTCAGTATATATAAAGAATTCAAAAAACTAAATAACAAGAAAATAAATAACTCATTTAAAATTGGTTATAGATCTAAACTGAATTCTCAATACAGGAAACTCAAATGGCTGAGAAACACTAAACATATTTAATATGTTTAGCAATCAGAAAATTCAAATCAAAACTACTTTGAAATTTAATGCTATACCTGTAAGATTTAAAAGATCAGTAACACATGTGCTAGCAAATCCTGGGGAGGATGTGGAGCAAAGGAAACCTTCATCGGTTTTTCATTGGATTGCAAACTTGTGCAGCCACAGTAGAAATCAATATAGAGTTTCCTCAGAAAGTTGGGATCCAGCTAACTGTCCTTGGGCATATACCCAAAGCACTCTACATCCAACTCCAGAGGCACTTATTCAATCCTGTTCATTTCTGCTTTCTTCATAATAGAAACAACCTGAATGTCCTTCAACACAAGAACTAATTTACAAAATGTAGTATATATTTACAATAGAGTATTACTCATAAGTTTGAAAATATGACATCATGAAACTTGCAGTTAAACAGAGGGAACTAAAAAAATCATCTCAAGTGAGGTATCCCAGACCTCAAATACAAATATGGTATATACTCACTTATAGGTAGATATTAGTCATTAAATAAACAATAACCAATCTACAATCTGTTGAATTACTGAGGTTAGGTATAGGGTAAGGGACTAGATGCTACAGTTATATCTTGTTAGGACAGGAAAATAAAGTGATAGTTATGGATGGATGGAACTACTGAAATAGGAGGTTGAAGGGGGGTTGGGAAGATGAGAGAGATGTGGAAGAAAATATGAGGAAAGGTGGTTAAAATTAACTGTCATTTGTGGAGTATGAAAACAATAGAGTAGAAGCTTCATATTGTTGAAGATAATACCTACACAACTCAATAAACACAGAGAAGTTGAGTTGGTACCTACCTGGAGCATTTATTCCTACAGTCTAGAGCTTTGGTAAAGGAAAGTATTCTGCATGCCACCAAAAGAAGAACAGAAACATCAAGACAGCCACAAACACTTTTATATACAATTCTCTCTTGCCTGGAAGATACACAAGAGCAATTGTGGCACAAAGCTTATGAGAGTAACCAACTTATATCTGATTTCATATTAGGCCCTCTCCATGAGCTAGAACCCAAACACAACACAGCTTGCAACACAGCTTGGTTGGCCAAGAATTAGGATTAGATTACCTAAGGCTCTCAGGTAAACTAAATATTACTTACTGTTCTAAAAAAATAAAAACACAAACTAAAACAACAAAAACCATAGCAATAAAAGGAATCCAAATGACAGTATGCTTTATGTATAGATCTGTGCCTTGCTCACCCCTCATTGGAGCTTACTCCTGCAGAAGACAATAACAAATACAGAGACCCAAGCCAGACAGAATAAGAATCATAGAATACTCAGCCCTAGGTGGGATGGATGTCTTCACCAAATCTCTGAGGGCTCATGGACCTGTAAAAAAGGCGAAAAGAGTGTAAGAGCCAGGGGGAGTGGGAACAACAATTAAATAAGGCCCTGTAAATAAGCAAGCCTCATATAAATTCAATGAAACTAAGGCAGAATGCATAGGCCTGACATGGGTCTCTACCAAGTCCCCTGCATATATGTTATAGCTTTCAGTTTATATTTTTATGGGAACCCTGGCTGTGTGAATAATTGCATCTCTGATGATTGTGTCTTTTCTTGGATGGTTTTCCTTCTGTTTGTCTTTTTCATCTCCAATTTGATAGCTCTGTTTTATCTTACTATATTTTATTATCCTATAGAAGCCTCTTTTTTCTAGAAAGAGACAGAAAGGAAAATGATCTGGAGAGGAAGGAAGGTGGGGAAGACCTGGCAGGAGGAGACAACAGGCAAACCATAATTAGGATATATTCTCTGAGAAATAAAAGTCTATTTTCAATAAAAGGGGTGAGAATGAACCAAGTGCTAATGGGATGGCAGTGCTTACGGACACTTTTCTTACTTATTTGGAAAGTGGGAAATAGCAAAAGCTTCTATACTGGAGTGATAGGAAAAACAAAACAGTGGGCCAAGTGTGAGCAATCTCTTCTTGTGTATTTTCCCTATCTCCTAGGGAAAAATGTCTCTCAATAGCACAGGAAGAAAATTGCTTCTTTAACCCCCTAATGATAGAAACAAAGTGTTTTGTGGCTCTGGGAACAAATGTCACAAATATGCCAACCAGACCTAGTATCCTGGAAACTGAGCAGATCGGCAACATATATATTTAGGGAATTTGAAAGTGATCCTCAGAAGGAACATTTTTAATTTATGCAAAGCCCCATTTTGAGAGCTTAACATGCTTAACATGCTGTGTTTGTAGGGGGGAAGGGAAAAGAAAGTTTTAGTGTTGTTATTCATTTGCTGTAATTCTCATATCATTCAAGGAGAGTTTACTTTTATATATACCAACATAGTTTGTCTTTTTGTTTGGGTTTCTTCAAGACAGGATTTCTCTGTACAGTCAGGGCTGTCCTGGAATCACTTTGTAGGCCAGACAAAGATCCACCTGCCTCTGTCTCCCTGAGTGCTGGGGTTAAAGGTGTGCAGCCCCATGTACAGTTTCAACATAGTTTGTGAAATAGCTTCTTCAGATACTGTTAAATGGATCCATTTAATATCAAACATACTTAAAATTACATAGCTCTTCATGACACATGAGGGGATAAGGCTTAGTGACTTTGTCAAAAAACAAAAAATAAATATATAAATATTCAGATAGTTCAGATAGATTCCAGGCAGGCTATTTGGATGTCATATCAAAATACAAGTATCTCTTTTAGTTAATGTCTTCCTAAGAAAATTATTACATTTTCTAAGCCTTAGAATTTTCATATATAAGGGAACCATTCCATATTTAAAAAGAAGCATAGTTTGCTCATTTGCACTTGTTTTACATGCATTACTAAGCAAATTTCTGCAACTTTACACTACTGCTTCTGTAGCATATGCATCTTTCAATGTTTGTTTCATGATTGTGATTGATGAATGTCTTGAGTTTACTAATATCAAATATTCAGCTCAGCATTTATTTCACACATTTCTAACTGCCAGTCATAGGGAAAAATTTAAATTATGTGTTAAATATTACCATTATATCTCAGTGTGTTTAAGAAAAGAATTCAGATATTGTCTTAATTACTTACATCTGGGTAAACTGAACACCAAGATAATTCAGCCTTTTAACACCAACTATACTCTAACCTATTAAGATATTTTTAAAAATCATCTTTTAAAGTGCAGTTAGTGTTTATATCAAACAATTTTCCTTTGTGTTTTTCTATGGCAATCATTAATTTCAAATGAGTAAATCTTACAAGTCCTCTCAAAGTTCTAGAAAATCTCATTATAGTCATCTGTAAGCAGTCACAGGCCCCACCTCTGTTGACATTCATGTTGAGGGGACCTATAATCCACACACTTTATTCTTGTACAGCCTGTGCCTGTCTTCCTAGCATTGGCTTTTCTCTGCTCTGAATGTTAGGATCCATTATCCCCCATCATGTCACTGAAGTGTTCCTGCTTTGCTTACATAAAACTACATTAAAATTTCCTCTCATAAAAAACAGTCTACTCATATTACTGTTTCATTTTCAGTGAGAAACAAACAGCTGTGCATTTTCTTCCTAAGCTGCAGTGATAGGAATATTCAAGAGCTGTCTGAACTGCTTCCTCATATACGTAAATGGCCTTGTCAATAAGACAATAGTTTACAAAACTCAAACTATCATAAATAAGTCTGACCTGACCACTCACAACTTCTCATGGATGGGGTGAAAACTAAGACTGTTTGACATTATCTACCTATAATAAAACTCTCCCATAGTCTCATGGTCTGAGGATGTTTGGCTTGTACTTTCATGTGTTAATAATAGTGTGGGGTCATAAGGTCAGTGGAAGTGATGAAGAAGGAAGATACCACTTCTGACACTGTAACTGACATGTGAAAGGGTTTCTCCATGTAGCCCTGCCTGTCCAGGAACTCTTTCTGTAGACCAGGATGACCTCAAACTCAGAGATTCACCTGCTTTTGTCTCTGCCTACTGAACAATGGGAAGAAAGTCATGCAGTACCAACACCTAGCATTTTGCCACACTCAATGTTAACATTTCATAAAGGTGGCTGTTTGTGTCCTGTGCTTAAGAAGCAATACTACCCCCCACCTCAAGCTGGTACCTCCTGCTGATCCAAAGCCCAATCCTACAAGAGAACTAGGCTGACTGCAGACCTTCCCATCTCTTCTAGTCCTTCAGTCCTGTACCTAGCTCTGAAGGAGAACAACTGCTGTGGTCTCCATTTTCCATCTGACGCCATACCTAGTGGATCTTAAAGATCTTTTCCTCTAATCTTTCTTCTGGTAACTCATTCCATTACCACAGCCTCCAACACCTGCAAACATATTATACAATTGAGCAGGCCAGAAAAAAAGATCCACTCCCCCAGTCCCATCTCCAGAGGTAAATAAGACCTTGTAGGAGTAACCTCCCTTCACAATCTACTCCCATTCCATGGAGAGCAACTAGGCAGATTCTTATTGAGCAATATTCTCTCCATCCCACTGTGAGCCCTTCCATACTTCCAGAGTATCTTCATTCCTAATTGTCAACTTCCAGAAATACATTTTACCGGGAACATCCAGATGTCACATAAAATTTCTTAACAGGCAATGCATAGCCATACTATTCTCCTAAAATTCAGAGAGGAAATAGAAGCCAAGTAACAAATCATACAACCAATGAAGACAAAACCAGAAATCAGTACCTTGATCTTTAATTATTCTAAACACAGATGCCTAGAAGCCAGCATAAAAACACAAATAGTATCATCAAAGGTAAAATGTTTGTACTTACAGACCAGTACAACAGACTTTGAACAGTCCAACATAGCCAGAACCCTAGAACCTTAAAATGGCCTGCATAAAGATGATAGAGTTTTTAAAGGGGAAACAAATAAATCTCTTAAAGTAGTCTAGAAAAACAAAAGCAAATATTGGAGTAAATTAATATAACCTTGAAAGAAACCCAGAAAAACAGTGGTAGGATTGGATTGCACTCAATTGAGTTGTTGGCCAAGGATGTCCCATGGAAATCACCAAAGAACCGAGGGTGTTGCTAAGACAATAGGTATCTCTCTGCCAACTGGCAGTGGAGCTCTCTTGCAGAGGACAATACCTCTACAACTTATTGGACATGGCAAAGTCAAACTGTTGCCTACATGGATCATTCACCCTATTTCTAGTGTCTTTGGCACAGTAAGCTACCAAAAGGGGAACATGGACACCAACACAATGACAAAATTCTTTAACCTAAAATCTGCCCTGCCTCCAAAATATGCTAGGGCAGTGGTGACAGATAACTTGCTGAAACAACCAATCACTGTCTGATTTGACCAAAGGCTGACTCCAGGCGAAGGAACTCATACACAGTACTGCGATGGTAATCAAGAACCAGAGACTAGATAGCCCAGAGACCTAGGGTAAAACTAAACAGCACTGGTCAAGAAAAACAATTACAAAAAATGCAACAATGAAATTATTTCTGTGAATGATATCAGTGAAATGAATATCTAATGATATTATGCTGTACTCACAGACCTTAGCCAGTCATCATCAGAAAGACTTCCTCTAACAGCAGATGGGGACAGATGCAGAGACTCACAGTCAGACATTATAGGAAGAGAGGGTCTAAATGGGAGGTTTTTCTTCAATCTCTACCCCTCAAAGTTCAGTTAATCTTGTGGAAATTTTATGGGCCATTGGATTTGGAGTACACCGAGAGAACAAGGTCCTCTGAAACAGCTAAGGAAATCTCATTTGAGCTCACAGAGATTGAAGCAGCAAGCACAAGACATGGGTCTGCACCAGGTCCTCTGTGCATATTTTATGGTTATCAGTTTAGTATTTTTATAGGACTCTTGATTGTAAGAATGATCTTATCTCTGAGTCTTGAACGTTTATTATGTTTAGGTATATATCCCTGATCTCTCCAAGACTTTAAACATGAATGGGTGTTGGATTTTGTCAAATGATTTTTCTGCATCTAAGGAGGTGATCAGGTGTTTTTTCTTTCGGGTTGTTTATATGATGGATTAAATTGATGGATTTCCATGTATTGCACAACCCCTGCATGCCTGGAATGAATCCTACTTTATCATGGTGAATGATAGCTTTGCTGTGCTCTTGGATTAGGTTGAGATTATTTTATTGAGTATTTTTGCATCAAGGCTCATAAGAGAAATTGGTCTGAAATTATCTTTCTTTATTGAGTATCAAGGTGACTGTGTCCTCAGAATGACTTTGATAATGTTTCTTCTGTTTCTATTTTGTGGAATAATTGAAGAGAATTGGTATTAGCTCTTCTTTAAAGTCTTGTGTAATTCTGTGTGAATCCATCATCCTGGGGTTTTTTTGTTTGTTTGTTTGTTTTTATTTTTTTGTTTTTGTTTTTGGTATTGCTGTTGGAAGACTTTTGATGACTGCCTGTATTTCCTTAGGAGATATAGGACTATTTAATTTGTTTACTTGATCTTCATTCAATTTTGGTAATTAGTGTCTATCAAGAAATTTCTCCATTTCATTTAGATTTTCAAATTTTATGGTATATAGGTTTTTGAAGAAGGACTAATGGTTCTTTGGATGTCCTCGGTGTCTATCCTTATGTCTCCTTTTTATTTCTGATTTTGTTTATTTAAATACTCTTCCTTTGGCTTTTAGTTAGGTTGGCTAAGGGTTTGTCTATCTTGTTGATTTCCTCAAAGAATCAGCTCTTGGTTTTGTTGATTCTTTGAATTGTTTTCTTTGTTTCTAATTTATTGAATTAAGCCTAGGATTTGATGATTTCCAGCTGTCTACTCCTCTTTGGTAAGTCTTCTTCCTTTTGTTCTAGAGCTTTACGGGGTATTGTTAAGTTGCTAGTTTGGGATCTCTCTATTTTCTTTATAAAGGCACTTAGTAATATGAACTTTCCTCTTAGCCATTGTGTCCCATAAGTTTGGGCAAGTTATAGCTTCATTTTCATTGAATTCTTGGAAGATTTTAATTTCTCTTTTTCTCAGTTCATCCATTACCCAGAGGTCATTGAGTAGGGAGTTTTTCAGTTTCCATGAGTTTATAGTCTTTCTGTTGTTTCTGTTGTTGTTGAGTTTAATCCATGGTGGTTTGATAAAATGCAAGAAATTTTCTTGATTTTTTTTATATCTGTTGATACAAAACCTATAGTATAGGACCCTAGGTTGCTTTGTGGTCAATTTTGGAGAAGGTTCTGTGAGGTGTTGAGAAGAAAATGTATTCTTCTGTGTTTGAGTGAAAAGTTCTGTATATATCAGTTGAGTCCATTTGATTCATGTCATCTATTAGCTTAATTATTTCTCCAGTTAGTTTCTGCCTTGATGATCTATCTATTGATGAGAGTGGACTGTTGTTGTTGCCTACTATTAATCTGTGAAATTAGATATGTGATTTAAGCTTAATGGTGTTTTTTATATGAATGAGGGTTCTCATGCATTTGAAATTAAATGTTCAGTACTGAGACATCATCTTGATGTAGTTTCCCTGTGGTGAGTATAAAGTGTCCTTCCTCATCTCTTTTGATTAGTTTTGATTGAAAGTCTATTTTATTAGATACTAAAATGGCTACTCCAGCTTGTTTCTTGGGTCTATTTGTTTGGAATACCTTTTTCCAGAACTTTAAGGTAATGTTTATTTTTATTGCTGTGGTATGTTTCTTGTATGTAGCAGAATGATAGATCTTATTTTCACATCCATTCTGTTAGGCTATGTCCCTTTATTGGGGATATGAGGCCATTGATGTTGAGAGATATTAACAATTAGTGGTTATTGGGTTTTTTTTTTATGTTAGTAGTGGTAGAGTGTGTGTGTGTGAACTTCCTTTCTTTTGGTTTTGTGGATGTGGTGTTATTTATTTATGTTGTTTTTTTGGGTAAACTTGGGTTGGAGGTTTCCTTCTAGTATCTTCTGCAGGGCTGGATTTGTGGTTAGGTACTGTTTAAACTTGTGTGTGTGTGTGTGTGTGTGTGTGTGTGTGTGTGTGTGTGTGTGTGTGTGTGTGTAATATTTTGTTTTCTCCATCTATGGTTATTGAAACTTTTGCTGGCTATTGTACCCTACTTTGACATCTGTGGTCTCTTAATATCTACATGACATCTGTCCAGGCCCTTCTGGCTTTCATAGTCTATGTTGAGAAATAGGTGTAATTCTAATAAGTTTGCCTTTATATGTGCCTTGGCCTATTATTTTGCAGCTTTTAATATTTTTTCTTCGTTCTGTACATTTACTGTTTTGATTATTATGTAGTGGGAGGATTTTCTTTTCTGGTCCAATCTATTCAGAGTTATGTAGGCTTCTTGTATATTTATGAGCACTTCTTTCTTTAGGTTAGAGAAGTTTCTTCTATGATTGTATTGAAAATATTTTCTAAGCCTTGAAGGTGGTAGTCTTCTTTTTCTTCTATCCCAATTTTTCTTAGGTTTGGTCTGTTCATAGTATCCCAGATATCTTGGATGTTCTGTGTCAAGAGTTTTTTAGATTTAAGATTTTCTTTGTCCTATTTATTCATTCACTCATATATTCTACCCTGAAGATTCTGTCTTCCATCTCTTGTATTCTGTTGATGATGTTTGTATCTGTAGATCCTGACCTCTTCCCTAGGTTCTCCATTTCCAGGATTGTATCAGATTGTGTTTTCTTCATTACTTCTATCTCCATATTTAGGTCTTGAATCCTTTTATTCATTTCCTTCTCATGTTTGATTGTAGTTTTCTGTCCTTCACTAGTTTATTTAAGTGATTTGTTTAATTCTATTATGTCTTTCTTTGGGTATTCCTCTTTTAGTTTGAGGGATTCATTTTCCTTCTTTAAGTCATCTATCATTTTCATAATCTCAGATTTGAAATCCTTCTCCTGTGCATTGAGTGCGATTTTGTCTCCAGGGCTTGTTGTAGTAGTGTGACTCCTGGTTTTAGGTGGTATCAAATAGGCTGGGAATTATTGATTGTATTCATAGTTTGACCTCTTTCCATTGTGATATCTCTGATGTTAGAAGTTTGGCAGTGTCTGATGATCAGAGGGTTTTGTGGTAAGTATAGATGGTGGGACATTGGTCCCACACCCTCTCCACTTCTGGTGCATTCACTATCTCTGTTGGCTCCCTGTTAATGATCCAGATAGGCCAGGAAGCTGGGGAGTGGGCAAGAAGTTACAAAACAGTGAACTGCTCTGATGGGCTCACCTGGAACTTTGGTCCGGTGGCTAGCTCAAATCTCCTCTGCTGAGTTCAGTGTTTCTGTTGGCTTCCTGTTTGAGAACCAGGTATACCAGGCAGAAGGGGAGCAGGGAATAAGATACAGAGCATAAAGTTGCTCCTGTGGGTCTGTTTGCCTTCTAGAGGTGGAGGAAAATGAGGGATGCTGGTGGTTTTGCAGCCCAGAGCTCTCTCTGAGATCCAGAGTTCAGAAACTGCCTATGAGCCAGGGGTGTGGCTAGTCTTTGGAGCATGAACCCTGTGCCTGCTTAGTGATTTTCTGTGGATTTTCCAGGTGAACTGGCATCAGATCCACTTGTGTTCTATGCTGTGGTGTGTTTTCTGTGCTAGAAGCCACAGATGCGGCTGTTTTGCAGGCCACAACTCCCTCTGAGCTCCAGAGGTTCTGGAGCTGTCTGCCAGGCAAGCATGTGGCACTATTCTTCAGAGTGTTGTGTCCATGCCTTCAGGGACCCAGGACGTTTCTGTGGATTAGTCCGGTGGCTGGACCCAACTGTGCTCCACACAATTTGGAACTTTTCACCCGTGGATCAACAGTATTGGTGTTTTGTGGTCCTCAGATTGTTCCATAGGTTGCTGTACAGTCACTGCTGTCTTGCTTTCAAATAAGATGTGTGTTCAGAGGTGCCATATTGGATCACCTAGCATTTATTCTTAATAAAACAATCACATAGTAAATTAAAAAGTAAACTCTAATCAAAGTAGCAAAAATAAAACCTCCAAGAATCCAGTAACATTATTCATAATAGAAAATCCTTCATAAAAACCATCTTCAATTACACAAAGGCAGTTTGAAATAAAAATCAAATAAGGTACACCTATCTCCAAAAGTAATACTATGCTATTGGATCCTGTAGTAGGTGTTTACAAGCCATGGTTTCTTTTTTTTTTATCACATATGCCATAATGATCCAAGGAGAGGATGCAAAGGAAAGACCCATGCCATTACAGAGAGGCTGATGTGTGGGAGGATGAATGAAAGAAGTAGAGGAAGGAAATGTTTCTCACAGTAGGGATTTACAGCAAAGAGTGGAAGGTTTAAGTTTCAGGTTATAGCCTTTCTCTCACCTGGATAGTTTGAGAAGATGTAAAGGAATATGTTTAAAAATAAAAATAAAAAGAAGCTGAAGGAGTGCCCAAACAAACAAACAAACAGAAAACCACAAACAACAGAAATAATAAAAAACAATCCTCCTTATTTACTTCCTATTTGTATTTCCAAGGAGAAATGACTTTACTTTTTGTTATTTTTATCCAGTATTACTTGGCTCTTAATAGAACTTCAGTTCTTTAGAGGAGAAAGAAATCAAAGCACAAAACATCAGAAAGTATTTTCCATTAGCCTCTCTGAAGTGTCTCATTGCTGGAAAAGAGGTCACTCTCACAAAAGAGAATACAGCCAATCCTGTTCCAGAAGCATCCATGACCAGCAGCTTGAAAGACCAGAGGGAAGTTGTTGTATGCATTGTGTACTCTACCCACACTTTCCCCTCAACTCTTTGTGTCTCAACTACACTCTTACAGAATGTAAATATTGTTTCATGCCATACATCTCAGCTTCCCAGTTATCAGTAACACTGTCAAGGATGGAAGAAGTATACATCATCAATCTACAAACCTGAGTAGTAGAATCTTTCTCATCCTTTTTCCTACTAAGCAAACCCTGTTTTTCCCAAAGACATCTCATAATGCTTATGTGAAAACGAAAAGCTCCTAAGTCTGAAGAGATTAAGAAACAAAATAAGAAAGAAACAAGATAAACTATAGTACAGCAGTTAGAGTGCACTAACTCAGCAAGTAGACCACCCTACTTACTGGAAATTTAGGCAGACTCCAGGATTATATGAGTCTTTGAAATATCTTTGTCTCCTATCATAGCAGAATGTGTGTGCTTTCCAGGAGCAGCTTACAACTCACATCAGTTTCCAATGTGAATGGTACTTAGTGTAGTAATTACTGTGCTCATCCCCATAATGTAGTTGAGACAGAAGCAGCCTGAGGAAGGAAGGGGTGTTTTCCCTCACACTTCTAGGGTATAATCCAATGTGGCACCAAGTAACTGCAGTGGGGATGTGAGGCAGTTGGTCACATTTAATCCAGACATGAGGCAAAGAGAGAAAAGTGCTGGTGGTCTGTTCACTTTCTCCTTTTTATTCATTCTGGAGCCCAAGGTCAGTTCTGGGAGGGGTAATGTCTATATTTAGGGTGGGTCTTTCACATTTACTTAGCTGAATTTAGATAATCTCTCATAAATGTGACCAGATTGGTTGCCATGGTCATTCTAAGTTTCATCAACTGGACAAGATTAACCACCACCTTCAGTCAGTGAGACTACTGAATTCAAAGGAGGAGATCCATCATGTGTGTAAAATAACACCAAAGTCATGAGGTCGGGTACACCGTTACTGTATGATGTATGCTGGGAGTATCATAAGCATATTCACACTGTTTTAAAATATATAACAGAAGAAAAAATTACTAAAGTTTTCTCTTAAATATTATCCAAGAGTAAAGTTAATAGAAATTGAGATAATAAATAAATTCCATATAATAACAACTTGTAAAACATATGGACTTAGAATTTTTAATTAAAAGTAAATAAGAATAAAATAACAAAATTTTCTACATAATAATAGAAGAGAAACATACCTCATGTTCATGTACCTAACCTAATACAAAAAAAAAAATTCATTAATTCTCCACACAATTGCCTTAGAGTGAAACTAATCAAAAGTGGAAAAAAAATAACTAAACAGGAAGAAAAGCCTTAATAATTACCAACATTAGAAAGTCAATTGTAGCAAGGCTTGGTTGCACATGCCTATAATCCCAGCACTCAAGGAGCCAGAGGCAGGCATATCTGTGTGATTTTGAGGCCAGCCTGGTCTACAAAGCCAGTCCAGGACATGCAAAGCTACATGGAGAAACTCCGTCTTGAAAAAAAAAAGTCAATTGTAACAGTTTCCCAGACCTTAAGAAACCGCCAGACTTTAGCACAATTGACACCATCATAGAAATTCCATTCAGGTTATAAAACTCATTACATAGACAGCACCATCTGCCAAAATGAAAACAAAGACCTAATCCATCACGCCTATAGTTCTGAGAAGGTCTCTAAATGTACTAACCCTACGTTTTGGCTTCTGTAGCTCTGCTTCTGCCGAAATGTCCTTGTTAACTGAAGTATGCGAACCTAGGCTATGCTTTTATGATTAAAAGCTCACCCTGAAAAAGGCTTTGGGATATAATGGAAACCTGAACACACAGTGCAGTTGCTGACCAGCTAATAAGGAATTTCTTTTAGGTTACCCTCATGTCTTCCATTCTAATAGATATTCCACAACAAAAACTATTTATCTCAACACTATTCACCAAAATAAGATTCTGAAATCAGCTTAGGTCCCCAGCAATAATAAGTGATTAACAGCAATGTTTATACACACAGTAGGGTTTAGGCCCCATTTACACACACACACACACACACCACACCACACCACACCCCTGAGATTATCTCTGAAAAAGGCATGAACTGGAAGGGAAACTATGTGGAAAGAGGAAGAGTTCCAAAGGGAGAAGTCAGAAAAGAAAAAGAGATGATAACACAAGGTGTGAATCTTGTGAAGTTTGTTTACAATATATGTAAAAATATCCCGACAAAACTTGCTACTATTATAATCAACACAATGTAATTATAATATACTTGCTATCTTACTAAATAAAGATCTAGATTCATATGTCCAACTAAATATGCAAAATAAAAATACATAAAATTAGAATTTGAGGAGATAATCGTTTAAAATATAATTTGGAACTTGAAGCATACTCACATAGACATATAGAGAGGGATGTTTAAGTAAATACTATTGTTTAATGTATTAGTTACTGTTGTGTACCTGTGACAAAAAAAAGTCTGAAAGAAAGTTAAAGGGAGAAAGCTTTCACTTTAGCTGCCATCTCAAGAAGGAGTATGAGACACCCCAGAATCTTTAGGTTTGGATATGTCTCTATCCAACTGGGTCAAAGACTGGGAACATTCAGAGGTGAGCCCGGCACTGGATAGAGCCCTCATTGTCCACAATACCAAAGATGACTGAGGAGCACCCAAGCAACTTTCAGAAGGAACATTACCAAACTCATTATATGAGGCCATAGTCACCTTGATACCTAAGCCACACAAAACCCCAACAAAAAGAATTTCAGATGAATTTCCCTTATAAACATTGATAGAAAACCACACAGTAAAGAACTCTCAAACTGAATCCAAGAACCCAGAAAAAAAAAATTTTCACCATGACCAAGTAGGCTTTGTCCCAGGCATGCAGATGTGGTTCCAATACAGAAATACATCATATAAACAAACTGAAGGAAAAATAAAACAGATAATCATCTCCTTAGATGGTGAAAAAAAGAACACATTTGACAAAATCCAAAACTCATTCATGTTAAAAGTCTTAAAGGGATCAGCGATACAAGGTATGTACCTATACATATTAAAGGCCATATACAGAAAGTCTATAGGCAGCATCAACCTAAATGGAGAGAAACTTTCATCAATTCTACTGAAATCAAGGTCACAACAAGGCTGTCCACACTCTCCATATCTCTTTAATATGGTACTTAGTATCCTAGCTAGAGTAATAAGCCAACTAAAGGAGATCAAAGAGATACAAATTGGAAAGGAAAAAGTCTAAGTATCACAGATGATATAATGGTATACAAAAGTGACCCCAAAAATTCTACCAAGGAACTCCTACAGCTGTGAAACACATTCAGTGAGTTGTTGGATACAAAATCAACTCAAAAAAAAAAATCAGTAGCCCTCCTTTATACAAAAGAAAAACTCACTGAGAAAGAAATTAGGGAAACTGCATCCTTCACAATAGCCACAAAAATCATAAAATTTCTTGGTGTATCTCTATCTGAGCAAGTCAAAGACTTGTATGAAAAAAATAAATGAAGAAAGAAATTGAAGAAGATATCAGAAGACAGAAGACAGAATGATCTCTGATGCAAATGGATTTTTAGGATTAAAATTGTAAAAATGGCCATCTTACCAAAAACAACCTACAGATTCAAGGCAAGTCCTATCAAAATGCCAAAACAATTCTTGAAAGAACAATTCTCATCTTCATATGGAAAAACAACAATAACAGTAACAACAAACCCAAAAACTAAGACAGTCCCATATAAATAAGAGGTATTCTATTTCCTCCATCTGAGAACTCAAGCTGTACTATAGAGCAACAGTAATAAAAAAATTCACCATTTTTGCATAGAAACACACATGTATAGTGATAGAATCAAACTGAAGACCAAGAAATAAACCCAAACACCTATGGACACTTGATTTTTTCAAAGAAGCCAAATTCATACAATGGAAAAAAAATAGCATCTTCAACAAATGGTTCTGGTCTAACTGCATGTCTATGTGTAGAAAAATGCAAATAGACCCTTGTTTATCACCTCACACAAAACTAATGTCCAAGTGGATTAAAGACTTCAACATAAAACCAGACACATTAAATCTCTTAGAAGAAAAAGTGGAGAAGAGTCTTGAGCTCATTGGCACAGGAGACAACTTCCTGAACAGAATGCCAACAGCTCAGCTCCAAGACCAGCAATTAATAAATGGGACCCTATGAAACTGAAAAGCTTCTGTAAGGCAAAGGACACTGTCAATAGAACAAAATGGCAGACTACGGACTCAGAAAAGATCTTCACCAACCCTACATCTGACAGAGAGCTAATATCCAAAATTTATAAATAATTCAAGAAATGAAAAACCACCAAACCCAATAATCTAATTAAAAAATGGGGTACAGTATTAAATAGAGAACTATCAACAACAGAATATCAAATGGCCAAGAAACACTTAAAAATGTTCAGTGCCCCTAGTTATCAGGGAAATGCAAATCAAAACAACTCTGAGATTTCACCATACACTAGTCAGAATAGCTATGATGAAAAACTCAAGTAACAGTATATGCTGGTGAGGATGAGGACAAAAGGCACACTCGCTCATGGCTGGTGGGAGTGCAAAGTGTACAAGCACTTTGCAAATCAATCTAACACTTACTCAGACAATTGGGACTAGTTCTACATCTAGACTTAGCTATACTACTCCTTCACATAATCCTGAAAGATGCTCCACTATATAACAAGGACATTTCCTCAATTATGTTTATAGCACCTTTGTAATAGAATCTTGAAATAACCTAGATGCTGCTCAACTGAAGAATGGATAAATGAACTGGGGTACATTTACACAATGAAATATGATTTGCTATTAAAAACAAAGAAATCTTGAAATTTTCTGGAAAATGGTTGGGTCTAGAAAGATCCCAAGTGAGTAACCCAGGCCCAGAAAGTCAGGCATGGTAATATATTCACTTACAAACAGATATTAGCCACATAATACAGGATAACCACACTGCAAAACACAGACGTAAAGAAGCCAAATACTAAGGATGGTCCTAGGGAAAATGTTTGACCTCATTCAGAAGGGCAATTAGAAGAGACACTGGAAGCCGTTGATGAGAAGGAATAGGATGAGAGCCTACCATAGACATCCTGTGAAAGGCTTCACCTAGAGGTGGATCAAAGAAGATGCTGAGACTCAGAGCCAAACTTTGTGGTGAAGCACATGGAGTCTTGTGGAAGATTTGGGGCATAGAAGAGACTGGAGGGGACAGGAGCACCACAAACAGACCAATGGAGACAACAGATTCAGTCCAACTTTGGGGGGTACTGCAGAGACTGATGCACCTACCAAGGACCATGCACGGAGAGGACCTAGACTCTCTACTCAGATGTAATAGATAGGCAGCACAATCTCCTTGTGGGTTCCATAGTATGGGGAGTAGGGATCACATCTGATATGGATCTGGTGCCCATTTGTTGATTACTTCTCCCTGGTGGGGCAGCCTTTCCAAGCCACAGAGGAAGAGGATACCGGCAGTCCAGATGAGAGTTCATAGGCTGAGGTCAGATGATGGTGGGGGAGCTTCTCCCTTTCTCAGCACTGGGGGAGGCAGGGAGGGGGGATGATGGAAGGGGAATAGGATTGGGAGGTAACAAAGGAGGGGGCTACAATCAGGATATAAATTGAATAAATTAAATATAAAAATTTAAAAGAAAAGAAAAAGAGGAGAAAGGTTTTATGTTGGCTTACTCTCAGACATTATCACTGATTGACCTTGGCTTCTTTGAATATAGAATCACAGTGAAGCAGGAAATCATGGGTAGAGTATGATGCTCAGGCTATTCATGTCATGGGGAACAGGAAGAGAGGGAGAAAGGGCTGAGGATATGGTGTAGACTTCAAGACACACACACACCCATTCTGTACCTTCTCCAGTTCTGTCCGTATCTTCACTTGTTTTCTGTTGTAATAAAACCCAAGCATCCAAATCAAGTCAGAGAGGAAAGTCTCTGTTGCCCAACCAGTCTGTCCTGAGGGAAAGTTAGGTCAGGAACTCAAGCAAAAACCCAGAGTCCGGCAGTCTAACAGCTGCGTACTGGATTGCTTCTCAGGATCACTTTCCTTCCCTTTGTATAACCTAGAACTACCTACCAATATAGTGATGGCAGTATCCTCAGGGGGCTAGGCACTCCCCATTAATCATTAATGAAGAAAATGCTCCACATAATTAAAATACAATCTTATGGAGCTTTTTTTCCAGCTGATGTTTCATTTCCCAGATAACTCCTGGTATGTCAAGTTAGCAAACAAACAAAATAAAACAAAAAAACTAACTAACCATATTCTAAAGGTTCCAGAACTTCCCAAAATTACATCAGCACCTAGGGAGCAAATCCAACATGTAGAGAACATGGGAGAAAATTCATATTCGAGCTACAAAAGTATTAAAAAGAATTTTAGGTAAATGTTTTTAAAAGTTGATTTGTTGAAGCCATGGAAGAGCCCTGATCAAGTTAAGAGTTTTGGTCCAATTTTAGGCCTGTGTTGTTGGTGCCAGGTGAATAGTTGTGTGGAGACTCACATACTTTGTCTATTCACAGAATAGAGAGCATCAAGATTAAAGGAGTTTAACCACTCAGTGACCCTTTAGCATGTTATTTGTATTATGGGATTTTAATACTCAGGCTTGTGGTTTTGTGTTCACTGCCATCTATTCACTTCTATATAAATAGAATTTGCATTTGAATATCATCTGTATAACACTTATTTACCTCTTTTTAAATTAAAATTTTTCTTATGCTGTAAAGTTAATCTACTTTAGTGTATTGTTCTGTGTCTGGATAAATCCCAATAGTCATTGAACTTTCACCATAAGGCAGAAAACAATCAAAATAGCTAAATTCAATTTCCAAACTATCTATGCAGTCAAGCCCTCCCCAACAGCTAGCCCCAAATATGCTTCCTGTACCTATAGTTTTTCCATGAAAAAACATTTTGTATGTGGGTAAAAGAAACTAGAGGTATCTAGAGCCTAATATTTATAGAATCATGCTGAACAAAGGCATAAGTAAATAATAACAACAACTACAATAATAATAACATTAATAATAGTAATAATAACAATACAATATATGGTAAGTAATCCAAAATAACAAGTAAGTGTATCTCAAATATATAAAACAGTAACAGATAATTTGTAATTATCTAGTATGATGTAATGTACAAAATTGTATCTGTCGAACATTCCCAGGACTGGTCAGGCAGTGTTACTATCAATACAAGCAAGTTATCCATGCACAGACATGGATTTCAGACAAGGGAACTTACAGGTCTGTTATATTACAAGAGGAAATCATTGCATATGCTATATGCTGTGGGCCAAAACATCATTGTGTGGCCCAAAAGAATGCTCTACAATACCACTAACATTCTCTTTATAATATGTTTCACTTCCTATTTTGTGTTGAATTTGTATTTAAGAAAAAATCATTGAAAATATACCTCAAATTATATACAAAGAAAATAGTTCCTCATCTCTGAGATACTGAATGTTACCATACCTGCCTCCAGGCTGCCTAGCAACATATGATGTCATCACCTGCCAGCCACTAGATGTGCTAAGTTCCCAGGATATAAAAGGGAAACCCCATCTTTCTCTTTTTCTTGTTTTCTTATGCTCTTATTCTCTTGTTCTCCTTTGTTGTCACTGTCTGTCTCTCTTTCTCTCTGGGGCACCCCTCACTCTTTTCTGTTCTCCCATGCTTCTATAATAAACTTTATTTCATATCAGTTGCTTGGCATCTTATTTTAATCCTAACATAATTGAGTAGCCAGAGAGGTATTCTTCTGAGAAGACAGTTTTGAGCTGCAGTTTTCTATTGGGAAGCAAGGAAGATTATTGGCTGGGAGGTTCTTTAAAGAAAGTGGGTTTGGATGTGAATTTCGTATAGACATATGTTCCCAGTCAAAGTCAGGTATGCCTTGGTGGTAGTTCTGTCTTGATTCCCCAATAGCTCTGTGTGCATATGAGGAAGGATGTGCATGCATTTTGGATTCCACAAGCACATACAAATCAGTCGTTTTGAAGAAAATCCTTTGCCTGTTATAGCGGTCAAGCCTCACATCCATGCATCCCCTGCTGGCTCATCCTCTTTTCCCTCACCTGATGGATGCCTTGATTCTCTAACATTGACAACTTGGAAATATAGGATTACTGGTGAGTCCAAGGATTCTGGGGGCAGATACAGAACATGACTGGGGTCAGGTTAAGATACATTTACAAGGTATTTGGAATTATTCTGCCTTATCTATGGATATGGCTTCTCTTCATCAAAAGATTTCTGATATAGCTTCCCCATTAGAAGAAATTACTGATTCTTTTCTGCGAGCTGTATACTTTTATGTAGGACACAACACCTCTTGGTCCTTTTTAATTAATTTGGATATCAGCATATTTATAATTCTGTTTTTAGTCTTTTTTATTCCCAGTTGTCTTTGGACAACTAACCAAAAGTTTGTGAGCCTTGTCAGTCAAATTTTGTGCTTCACAACTTAAAAGAAAAGGAGAAAATGGTGAGGTCAAGAATTATGGGGACACTGCTCGACAAAATTCCAGTGCCCCAACAACTAGGTGTCCTTAAGCCCTTCTTGACAAAGTTTGAGTGCCTGGATGCCCTGGATTGGTCCTTTACTGCAAAATTCCTGTTAGAGCCTTCTCTCCAAAGGCTAGAATTGAAAATTAGTAAAAGCTGATACTAATAAAAACTAATAAAGTCTTTGGTGATTCCTTGAGAAAATACAGCGATGCAGAAAATTGAGACTTTTATAAAACTTATCAGATTCATTGTTAGATTATTAATAAATGAGTTTGGTAAATGATTTAGTGGATTTTAGGTGAATTAATAAGGAAGAAAAATTTAGGGAAATTTTGAAAACTGACAAATTATAATTAATATCACTAGGTCTTTATGTTCAGTTTCACAAAGAAGGAACTAGTTTAGCAAAAGAAAACAGTTTTAAAATTCTAATGTTCCTTTACAGGATTATAATAAAGATAGAAATTGCATTGAAGTAAAATCTCATGATGAGGTTACAGGAAGACATTGGAAACAGTCCTAACGTCCTAATAGTCGTCTATTCTTTACGCAGCTACAGTTGAGATAGAAATTGTATATGTTGTCTCAGTGAACTGCCTGCCCTTCTGAGTAAACGTGACAGGCCAGGACTTTCCTGATGTTATGGAAAGACAAAAAGTCAAGCTGCTTCCAAGTAAACCAGCTACTTAGTATTTTTAAATGATCACTTTATTTTAAATATAAAATAGGGAAAGAAAGGATTAATTAAGGGTCAGGAAGACAAATTAGGGTATCAGGTGGAGGGATTGATCTTTGATCTATTAACTATATGCCAACTTAAAATCAAATCAAATAGAGTCATTCTGTTTAATACCTTTTGTAAGCATAAGGCTTTAAGATACCAATCATAAGGAAGAAAGTTTTAAGTTAAAAGAAAGCTGATTTTATCCTAAAGTAAATTTTAGTTCTCAGGAAATTTGCTGGTTGCTTGCTTTGCTCCCCTCGTTCCTATATATTTATGTAATCAAAAAGATTTCAATCTGTGTAATCAATCATTAAAGATTTTAAGGAAATGATTTTGTGTATAAATAAAATGTAAAGGACACTCAGGTTGTCAGAATAGGTAAAGCCATTAAGGCTTCCTCTCTGTCCTGTCTCTCATCAAAAGAATTAAATGGGGTCCCATGTCTGATTCTTTCTTCCCTCCTCACTCTTACATATACCCTTCTTTGGGGGCCTAACCCTCATCCAGAGCTGGACTCTGGAAGATTACCCAAAGGTGAGGAAGAGACAGAACTCAAAGGTGAAACTTACCTCTCCAGTTGAGAGAAAGAACTCAAAGATGAAACTCACCTCTCCAGTTGAGGGATCAGCCCCCTTTCAGGAGCATGGTGCTCACAGCTTTGACTATTTTCCAGGCTCTGCTGGCCTGATCTCTCTGGCATTCTCAGATTCCTTCTTTAGACATGTAGTTAAACTTTGGCAGACTCTTTTCAGGCATTCTTCCTAAAATAAGCTTCCATTTTTTGAATCACTCCATTCCCAAAAAATATTTTCCTGCAGATTTCAGCTATTATATGTGAACTTCTGAAAACAGAGTCCAGCGTTCCACCCCACTCAGTAAGCACATTTCCTTCATACAAAAAGCATGCACATTTTTGTTGAGACTATAAAAGTCTTCTATAAAGACAGAAATTATTTTCTTTAATAACGTGTTTTACTCTTCAGTTTCACTTGTCAAAATGTCTTCAAGTTAACCTCTCATTCAATTTTGACTCTATTCTATTCATTCCATGAAATCTGTGTCATCTCTATTGCAAATTATAGTATTCTCAGGCATAGCACTCTTTCAATAGAAAGGCAATATTTTCTTCACTCACTGCCAGACTCAGAAGCACAATCGACCATCACATCTGCAATATACTTCTCATCTATCCTTCGGTGTTATCTGACATCAGCCATATATTTCTCCACTGTACTCAGTTGTGCATAATCCATATGTAACTCAAGACCATGGGTTTGCATCATACTGAGTTCAAAACCCAGACAAGCATAGCCAATACATGAAAGAAGAAGGAAAGACAGCAATAGCAGCAAACATGGAGACTTTGGGAGTCATGGCTCCCTTGAACAAAAAGTCATGGAAATTTATTGGGGTAGGAGAGGATGATGGAAATGGACATATTTCTGAGAACATGTTCTGTGTAAATACATTCTGTAGTATGCTCAGTTTAAGTTCATAATTTAAAAAGAAAACATAGACCCAGTTTAAACATTCCTATCTTAAAGCAACTGTTTTGTTTTTAACAAAACTAAAATGGTAAAGAAGGAAACCTCTAGCTATGCTCATCTTGAATAATTGCATTCCAGATGAAGGAAAGGGAACTATTAAAAATATATATTGCAGAAAGTTGACCATATATGTACTGTATCCTCCACTCCCAGAACATGCTATGTAGTTTCTGTCTGCTGAGTTCAGAGATGATTATATAGATCTTAAATTTTCTAGATAAAACATAATATCTGTGGGTTTCCTTCTAAGTATGTAAACAAATATCACAATGTATATTCTCCTTGGAAAAATTAAAAAATGGTTCTGTTGTTTGACGTTCAGTGGAATTGGAAAGGTAACATAAATCCAGAATCCTGAGTCACTCTGTGTCTCTCAAGGCAAGCAGGAAGATCATGACCCCCTCAGTAGTGAACTGGGAAAAGACATCCAGGAATTATGTTAATAACATCACAGCCCATATATCCTCACACTTGATTTCTGCAGCCATTTTTCTCTTCATTTGGTGTCTGAGTATGAAGCCATCTCCTTACTAAGGGGCAGTCATCTCATTAAACAGCTGTGGTATTTTCCCTTCTTCCAGAACTTCTTGTCTACAGTGTTGAGGTAAATTATCCCTCCTCATAAGAACAGCTAGTGTACAAGCTCATTGTGTGTTGAACTCATTTCTGTCAGGTTGGAACAATGTTTGTTGTTTGATCCACTTAGTTTTCCAGTACCTATGTTAGTTTACACGTATCTCCCCACCTGCCCTTTATATTTCACATCAACTCATTCTGTTTCTTTCTATGTTTTTTTCTCAATAAAGAGGTGACTGACTACAGCCTCCATTTCTCTCAGTGAGATGCTCTCAGCTCACGGATGAAGAACAGGAACTATCACTTTATACTGATCTTACAGTCCAGTGACAAATGAAGCCAGTAAAGCCCATGTTTTTGTCTGAAATATAAGACTGTCAAGATTTGTTTACTATATTGAAGTACTGAAAATTTATTATCTTAAATATATTCTTTAAAGATTTCACAGAAATGCATTTTATTGTCTAATATACAATCCAAGTGTCAGTTATTCTAATTTAATGAATAAATGTAATATTTTATGGCAGTTTTGTTAATTTTGTCTTCCTCTTCTTATTGTCATTAAAATGTCTTTGAACTCTATAAGCCTTCATTCATAAAGCTTCAGATTTTGTAAAGACAGATAATTCTGTTATAGTGCTGGTACAGAATTTTTAAATGTGAGTTTAGTAATTCACAAAGAAATAAATATTCAGAAATTAGTCAGGAGATGTCATGACCATTTTCTAGGTGGATTAAATTTATTCTTGATGAATTGTCTTGTCTTTGAAATGTCATATTTTATTTTTCTATTTTTAGGTGAAATGTTTGCCAGTGAACTTGCTTGGGATATCCCTTATCCTATAAGTAAAGCAACAGCTGTCACTACATTGTGACACTGGTTGTAAGGTGAAGTGTAATTGTGTAATGCTTGTCTGAATCTTTAAGACATTAAAATAAGAAAGAAAAATTCCCTTCTAAGAGACTAAGAATGATGATGTACAAAGGATGAAGGCATCCTCTAGAGAGATAAAATACCATTATAATAGATGACTCAGATACTCCCAAAGATAAAGAGAGCAATTTTCTGATGTCATATTTTTGTCCTTAGACAATCCTTAACTCTGCTTCTCTTTAGATAAATTAATAAGTAAAGGCTATTGAATTAGTTGTGCTTTATCAGGTCAGTGTGTAGTGTCCCACTGTATTGAAGTAGACCCTATATTTGGGGATATTTGGGGATATTTGAGGTCAGCAGAAAAATAAGATGCTATGCAAAGTAGAAATTTCATATTTCATAACTTAGGAAAAGTTTTAATTATTACAGACCTATTTGTTAGGTCACTTTAGCATGATTCCAAGCAGAGTCAGCTGTTTTGGAGAGAGATGCTAAGAGTATGCAGAGGCATCTCTCACTCCTCTCAGAGTGAGGCTTAAACTTCTCTGTGTAACAGTAAAACAAAAGACAGGAGAAATCATACTTCAATCACTCCAATTCCCTATATACAAGGAATAAAACATCTTCAGTGAAAATACTATCAACCCTCAGATGATCCTTCAAACACTCAGTGAGTCAGAGTGCTGAAAAAGGGGTTAGGAACAAATATGTTCTTGCTTTGGAATGCTTCCAGAGGGTCAAGGGAGAGGAGAGGAGACACTATAAATTAGCGAATATTTCATGAATAAATGCAAAGGATGATTCTAGGAGAAAGTGGACTGTACCAGGAAGGTCATGTTTTCAGGCCAAGGTGACGATAGTACAACAGAGACTAGAGGGGATAGTTACAACTTTCAGGACACAGTGAAATTTGAGTGTTTCTATGCCACCATACAATGATCCAAACTTTGCTATGGCTTTTACAGCTGCATAGTTCCAATTGTCATATGAGTTGACATCAGCTGTAGCTGCCAAAGAAGGGTCTGCCTTTGGAAACAGGATGATTTGTGGATTGTTTACCTACCTTCTCTTAGGAACCATAATCAGATTAAAGAGCTACCACTATTATGTGTTCTCTCTTTGATAAATATAACAGAAGGGCAATGACTCCTTTATGTGCTCAGCTATAATTCAAAATTATGTAATTACAACATAATTACATGAAAAAAAGTTTTAATCACAACCTAAAATGTTAAGTCTCCTTCTTGGCTGTGTAGTAGAACACCTGCTGCAGTCTTCTTTCCCTCTAACCCCATCTCCAACAAAACACAAAGATCTGCTCCCTTATCTTTTCTTCCCCCAATTCATGCCATTGTCCCAACCTCCAGTACCAGCAGGAATTCACTGCGAACACACCAGTTAAGCAAGCCAGGTAAACTGAAGAACCTCCCCAACTCCTACTCCCTTCTAAATCCAATCACCCCATCTCTTCCCTAGAACTACAAGAGAACACCAGCTGCAACCCTATTCACCCTTATGAACATCTCTTGTGCATCCCACAGACCATCATCTCTTCACTTCCTTCCCCCAACTCAGTCACTATGTTTTATTCCCCAGCTCCAGAAGGGAGCCCATGAAAAAGCACAGGCCGTGTCTTCAAGAAAAATAGTAGGCTACCTGAACACCTTCTCTTCTCTCTTTGTTCTCCCAGATCAAACATTGCTCCCAGTTTTATCCCCAGCTCTGCAGCAGACATATTTGTCAACCTTCCCTGCTGCTCCTATTCCCACCTCCTGTGGATCCTATAGATCTTCCTTCTTCTAACCTTCCTCCTCTGACTTACTGCTTTGTTCCAGACTCCAACCACAGTGGTCACCCCATGTTAACCCAAGGAGCACTCCTCCAAGGGCAATAAGTAAGGTGAAGGCTGACCTATATCTCTCCTACTGTGCCTGTGATTTAACCTACCATCAATCTCCTTCCAGTTCTGTACCAGAAAACAGGATCCAGTCTTCCTCTCCTTTCTGGCCCCATCCACAAAGTAGCACAAAGATATTCTCTACTAAACATCTTTCCCTCAGCTCATCCCATTACTCAGCCTCCAATTCCATCAGAGATGCACTGGGAGTACACCAGCTAAACAGAACATTGTAACAGGTGCACTAATGAAGACCCTCACTGCTCTCTCTAACCATACAAATACAATTCCCCAGCTGGCGCCTTCCTTTGCCACTGCCCATATCTTCTGTTCATTGCTCAGACCATCATCTACTAACCTCTCTTACCCTACTAGCTGTGTCTCATCTGCCAAACCAAGCAGGCAGCCCTTGCTAAAGCACAGGCCATACCTGCCAGAAAACCAGGAAGGATGCCTCCATACCCTTTCTTTACTCTGTTTACCAAGATTCAATTCCTCCAGTGTGGTCTCCACTTTTGTAACAGCAAATCTCATCTTTATTCTCATCCTTAAGAGATCACAAATAACTTCTCCTCCAACCTATCCCCCAACTCAACCCAGTGTCCAGTCTTTCAACACCAGCAGGCATTCCCTGTGAACACATAAGCTGAGCAGGCCAGGAAAAAAGGCAACACAGAGCAAACACACTCTAAAAATCCATAAAGGAAACAGAAGCCAAATAACAAAAGAGCTACCCAATAAAGACTAATCCAGAAACACATACCTAGACCTATCATCACCCTAAACTCAGATGCTAAGAAGCCACACAATCAACAGCCAGAGCATTATATCTCCATGAGAGACCAGTTATCTTACCACAGCAGCCCTGAGTATTCCAATATAAATGAAGCAGGAGGTAAAAAACTTTAGAATCAGGAAAAATAAAACCTACCCTGAGTGATGTATTCCAGACTCAGAAAAACAAAAAACAAAAAAATAATAAAATAAAATAAAATATATCTGAAGATGATAGAAGTACTTAAAAAGGAAATAAATAAACCCATTATAAAATCCAGGAAAAAATGAACCAAAAAAAAAATGGGAAAAGTGAAGAAAGCCTGGTGTGGACCATATGATTTCCACTGATACTTGACAAAGTTCCAGCATTTCAACATTGCAGATGACATTTCACCAGCATCCTTTTACTTTCATCTGTGATGATTTTCAATATGTGTTACGGGAGTTTCCTTATGCTTCTTTCCTTTGGAAAATTTTGTATGGGCTTTGGTAGAGGATGTGAATGTATACAATGGCAAACATTCTAAACAAAGTAATTCTTGGAAAAAACTCTCCATGATCATGGAACCAATAGCGTGATAACTTTGCCTACTCCTACACAAGAATCCCCACTGTGCCTCCCTGTTTATATCAAGAATAGAGAGATTAAAGATTTATTAACTGGCAGATGGTTCTAGGAACTCCTAGGCACTTATACCTGGTCCGTGGATTAGATTAACACATATTATTGAGAGAAAGGAACAGCAAGAGTTCACTTAGTAAGTGTAGGATAGTGCCAATGATTGATAACGGGGGTACATGACATGCAGGAGGAATAACAAGATCTGGTATGTCCCACAAGGAGCAGAGTCTCTTAAGTTAGACTGGATTGATTCCCCCTCTGCCATATACAGGACATACATTGACAGAATTCGGATGGTATGACATATTGGGAAAAGAGTAAGATATCAGGACTTTCTTTTCCTCTGGGAAGAAGAACAGACTCATATTGTAAGACTAAACTACATAGAAACACAATTAAGGAACAGAACAATTTTTGTTACATTGCATGGTACAAACACTGCATTATGCCCCTTGAGGAATATAAGTTACTTTTATGGGTTTGTTTCTCAGTATTCAATGTCTGGAATTTCCTGATCATAGATGCTGACCACAAGGCAAAGAGAGGGCAAAAAGCAATGTAAAAGGGCACCTGGTGGAGTTGATGGACCTTAGAGAACAATAGAAACTTAAGTGCTTGCTGAACCTAATGCTTTTGCTTCAAAGAAAAATACTATAACAGAATTGATTACATCTTTCATTCTGTATGCTGAAAAATAGATTAACAACAACCTGGGAAAAGATCATATATCTTTTGGAATCATTAAGTCAGCATTCAATATTGTCTTTAAGTAAGATACTATGCAAATACAAAGTATAAATGGTGTAGCTTTTTTAAAATAAACACCAGATATCTCTACTCACCCTCAGATCTTGTCAGTATCCTTCCTTTGATGACTCTGCACCTCCTTTTTAGGATCTGAATCCCAGACAGGCTGTACTCTACCAAAAACCCTTAAAGGAAAAACAAAAACCACAACTAAAGTGGTGAAAGAAACTAATAAAGTTGTTCAAAAAACTGAAAACGGAAATAAAAGCAATAAAAAATACAAACTGAGCAGATTCTGGAAACAAAAATAGGAATTCAGACAGAAACTAGAGAGGAAAGCTTTTTCATCAACAGAATACAAAAGATGAAAGTCAGAATTCCACACATTGAAGACACATTAGAAGAAATGGACACATAGTCAAAATATAAAGCCTCCTGGCATAAATCATGGAATATGGATACTATCAAATGAACAAACTTAAGAATAATAGAAGTGGATGAAAAAGAAGAATCTAAGCCCAGAGAATATTTTCAATAAAATTATAGAAGAAAAATTTCCTAACCTAAAGACAGAGATGGCTATAAATGTATAAGACGCACACAGAATATCAAATAGACTGGGTTAGAAAAAAGTTCCTTCACCACATAATAATCAAAACATTAAACATTTAGAACAAAGAAATAATATTAAAAGTTGTGAGAAAAAATACAAATAACATATAATGGCAGACCTATTAGAATTACACCTGCCTTTTCAATGGAGACTTTAATAGACAAAATAGCCTAGACAGATGTCTTGATGATCTTTCCATTGGTGAGAGTGGGGTGCTGAAGTCTCCCACTATTAATGTGCGGGGCTTAATGTGCTACTTAAGCTTTAGTAAGTTTCTTTTATGAATGTGATTGCCCTTGCATTTGAAGCATTCAGAACAGAGATTTCCTTGGTTTGGTGTATTTTTCCTTTGATGAGTATGAAGTGTCCTTCCCCCTCTCTTTTTATTATTTTGGTAGATACTATAACAGAAACACCAGCTTGCTTTTTGAGTCCATTTGCTTGAAAAACTTTCCAGCCCTTTATTCTGAAGTAAAGTCTACCTTTGGTGCCTAGTGTCTTTCTTGTCTGCAGCAGAAAGATAGGTCCAGTTTTCACAAGCTTTCTGTTAGCCTGTGTCTTTTTTTTTTTAGATTATTATGAGGTTTATTAAATGAGCATGGGGACAGAAGGAAAGGGGGAGGGGTGAGAGAGAGAGAGAGAGAGAGAGAGAGAGAGAGAGAGAGAGAG
>OU015743.1:77097877-77110662 GCA_907169655.1 Acomys percivali | reverse complement strand
CTCTGGGTTAGAAGCTTAGAAGAGTACCTAACTTAAGATTGCAGCTATTCATTAACTTATGCTGTGAAAGTTGAGCACATGGGAAATATAAGGAAAATAAAATTGGCTGCTCTATTGTTCTCTTAAAGGCTGGTTCAGAGAACAGGAAGAACACAAAGTAGAATAGCAGTCTTAAGTCTAAAGTGAGTTCAAAGATAAACCCTTGCTGTGAGGTCCAGAAAAAACACTAAGAAAGAGGAAACAGAAAGAGGTAAGAGCCCAAGAAGATGGATGACTCCAAGGAAAGAGTGACTTCTAGATACAACAGAACCTGCTCCACATATAATTTCAAAGAGACTGTAGCAGTGAATACACAAACTACATAGGTTCTAGGTGGATGGGATCACAGCCATGAAAGGGGGATGTGAGCAAAGGCCCCCACCTATAACCAAGAAGGTAGCTGCAAATGATACCTCCTGACAAAAGAAAAATAAAAAATTTCCCATGGATTCTCATTATATATATATATATATATATATATATATATATATATATATATTAACCATAGTTTGGGCAAGCCCCATGCCAACATTGGTCTTTTGTACATAGGTACAAAGGTAATATGGCCTGAGATAAGGTTGTCAGATATGCATAGCAATCACTCTACTTGATAAACTTTTGTGCTTCCCCAAAGTTCTTCCAATAGTAAAACATAAGAGCATCCAAGGCATAACAAAATTTTCTGTGTACTTCTTTGTCAGATGTTTTAAAAAATATATGTGGTTACCTTCCCATTTAGTCAGCTTTAATATTGTTTTCTCCTTTCTATCTTCTTGTCTTCCTCTGAAATTTCATCTCCTAATAACCTACTTACCATATTAAGCCTAGGAATTATTGAATGCAATTAGATTAAAATTAGATATATCATGGGATAGGACCCATCCAATGGAACAAAGCTTACATAGCCTCAGGTTTTCAAACAAACTGATTGAATACTAGCACCTCACCCTTTTCAACCAACTCACCCTCTAGAATGCAGAAAAGGAACCACTGACAATCTATTTTTACCTTAGAACTTCAAATGTTTCTGGAGACTTCACCCACATTGCAGACTGCATTCGATGCCTTACTCTGTTTTAATAATCCCATAATTTCTCTACTACGATTCTATGTCTTGTTCAACTCTCTGTTTGAAACAGATACAAATATTTGAATTGCCTTGCTGGGAACCCTAAGATCCTCTCCACTATAACAACATGATTGGCAATAGTTAAAAAACAGAAATTATTGAGTGCCCATAATCAGTGAATCACTAGTTAAGAAATCATAGTCTGCTGATGTACATATACAAGGCTATAATAGAAGAACTTCCAAAAGTTTGCTAAGTGAAAGAAGAAAAATACAGGATATCAGTGATTGCTGATACTGTTTAGCTAAATCTACGTAGTGAAAATTCATATAGGGAGAGAGTGGTGAGAAGAGAGACACAGTAGAGCCATTGTTTGGTCATTGGGTAATGAGGTAAACAATTTTATATTAGACAGATGTGGAAGTTGTAGAACATTGTGTTGGCAACTTGTTTAATTATTTCTTTGTAAATGAGCATTGTAATATTATATGAATTTTATAATAATAAAACTCTAATGTGAAAAAATAGATATGAATGGACTGGTGAATCAATGGGAAAAAAGGAAGTAGAACACAGGAAGAAAAGCAGCCCCAACATTCATTACCTGAGTAGAACCCTGTTTTCCTAGACACAAGATAAATAATGGAAGTAAGCCTAATGAAGGAACTAATAAAACTACAAGAAGAATCGTTGCCATGACATGATACTGAGAAAATAAGAATGCTGAATGCCAAATAGGCACAAGATGTTAGGATATTAAAATGTTTCATATTAAGCATTGCAAAAAAGTATTCTGAATTGTATTCTAGAATTCTAGAATTCTAGAAATACTGATTGATTTTCCGTGTTCCATATGCAACTTCACCTCAGTATTGACTAAAACAGAGACACAAACTATGACTTCTCACAGTATAGACAAAGATGTAGGTTTGTGCCTATTATATTCCATTCATTTTTATTTTTAAACTTGTCAGAATATAAGAAAAATTTCAAAGATGGAAATAAAATCACCAAATCCACATCAGAATGCTCTTCCTGAGTTTTAGTTAAGTAATTAATAGAATCAATAGTGATTACATTTTCTAATGAATACTTAATTGACTCTCTGGGAAATTACTTATGATTACAACTCATTACCAAATAATTGCATGCTGTGTAGTGAGTTGTGTCATGCTGTTAATTCAGATAGCTGAAAAGAACAAATATTTCAAACTCTGCTTTCATCTTCTGTAGAAATACAGTGTTTTCTGTAAGGAGCTCAACATCAGTATCCGTCATTGTACTTTCACAATTGTCCAAAAAATTAATGATGAGGTAGCATATACAGGGGGAGAAGGTCCCCCCTCAGTCACAGTCATCGAGAAAGGGAGGGAGGGAGGAATGGAAGGATACAAAGGATGGGATAACAACTGATATGTAATATGAATAAATTAATAAAATATATTCAAATTTTTTAAAGAATTATTTTTTCCAAGACAGATCAATATTTTGAAAGCAAACAAGTTACATTTTCCTTTGCTTAGGTTGTAGGCAGCCCTCAGTGGAATACCCAACTATAGTTGAAGGCTCGATTTTGATGACATAACTTAATGTGTTTATATACCATTTTCCTCTATGGTGATTCAGGAAAATATCTATTTTGATACACACAGATATGCAGACATATATACAAATTCACAGACACATAGAGATACACATACTTCACAAAATCTTAAACAGAATACTTGAGGGCAAGAATTGGTAGAAGGGCCAAGACAAGATGGCAGACAAATATGACCTAAGTAGTGGTGTGTGTGTGTGTGTGTGTGTGTGTATGTGTGTGTGTGTGTGTGTGTGTGTGTGTGTATCAAGTACAAAGGACCTTTGTTCTCTCCTTGGCTGGGAAGAAAATTAGGCAACAGCCACCAATGCCCTGAGATTAAGGCAGAGATGCTACCAAAATTGTTGGAGGGCCATGGAATAGTGGAGCGGGAGCATAGTTCTTACTCTGCTACAGTAACCAAAGACCAATATTTGTGTTCAAATTCTGAGATTCCCTAGTAATATGTCCTATGGCCCTTGAGCAAGCTTTTTATCAAGCCTTGGCACCATGATCATCATGGATAAAACAGACAACAATAGTGCTTGACTAGTTTTGAAAAGTATGATGAACACTATGGAAGACAAAATTCAATTCCAGCATAATGGAAATCATAGAAGACAGCCATCAGAATTAGGGTAAGCCTGTTCCCTGTGCACAGCCTCCACAGTTTTGATGCATATACCATGACCAACTCTGCAAACACAATGTGTGTGTGTGTGTGTGTGTGTGTGTGTGTGCGCGCGCGTGTGTGTGTGTGTGTGTGTGTGTTGAGATTCTGGTGAGAGGGGTCCATGTAACCAAGAGGGTCATATTGAAGACATTTGGAAAAAATGCTGATTGAGACAAAACAAATGAATATGTCTTGAGAGCTCTGTAACATCATTTTGAAGTTTAAATACCAAAGCTGACACAAAACTACTTCCTCTATGGACATTCAAAAACAAATAAACAAACAAACAAACCATTTTAGGTGTCTGAATAGAAGAGTATTTCAAAAAGTAAATATAAATGAAAGACAAAATAATTATAAAAATGAATGTTTTTATCACTATCACTAAAGACATCAAATATTTTGAATATCTTATTTTTATTGAAAATAGATTTTTTTCTAACACAATATATCCTGATTACAATTTGCTCTATCTCTGCTCTTCACAGCTTCTTTCCACCTTCCCTCTCATCTGGGTCCAACCCCTTTCATTCCCTCATTTAAAAAAATAAACAGACTTCTATGACCATATGATATATAATATAATATAAGATAAAAACCAACATATTTGAACTAGACAAAATAAAAAAAGAAGGAAAGGATCCCAATATTAGCACAAAAATCAGAGACCTGCAATTCACAAGTTCAGGAACCCTATAAAAACACTAAACTGAAAGCCTTTATATATATGCAAAGGACATGTGATTTTTTATTTTTTAAAGATGCTTTTTTTTACATGTGTGAGTATTTTACTTGAATGTGTGTATGTGCACCACATGCATATCTTATAGCCATGGAGGCCAGAAAAAGGTGACTGGTCCCTTGGAATTGGAGCTATTGCTGAATATGGACCACCATATGTGTCTACTAGGAAACAAACCCATGTTCTCTTCAGGAGTAACAAAGCTCTTAACAGCTGAATCATTTCTCAATCATCAATTTCTGTGAATGTGTGTATGTGTGTTTTACTGAAAAATAAAATAAAATTCTTAAAAATATTCCACAGTGTTAGAAACAAATCCTCCTCATAAATACACATGTGAACATCCCAGTCAAACACACAGATCTTGTTGTATTATTATAACTTCCTCTAAAAGTGTGTCAAACATAATAAAGTTATGAATATAGTAAATATAAACTGGGCTTAACTTACTAACATAGCACTTGCCTAGCATGTGAAAAGCCCTGAGCACCATTTCCAAAGCCCTAAAATGAATGAGTTTTTAAAAAATTATATCATATAATATATGTGTATATGTATATGTGTATGTATATATATGCATAAACTGCTTTGAAAATTCTATACATAATAAATACTTTATGAGTATTATATATATTAATGAAAATGATTAGAAAAAATAACAAATAATAAAGAGGTTAAAAAAAAGAAAATGATTAGAATAAATCATCTTAAACTAACACGATATATCTATTTTTTCAAAGTAGCAATAAAAAAATTTAGATCTGAAAATCTCATCTGTATGCTGTCTCCAAAATTCACTGGGTAGGTCCACAATAACATGACAGATTCACTGATGCTACTTTCATTATTTGGCTTTCTACAAGCAGGTTTGATAAATCTCTTGTCACACCAAGTAAAGAAAAATCAACTTTGCAAGGAGTAGATAGATGTTCAAAGTGACAGAAAGTGCATTAATAAAAATGAACGGTGATGCAAAAGTCTGTGAACCATATATGCTTGCTGTTCCAACAGTGTTTGTCCTTCCTCCAGCCTTGTATTTTGTCACACATCTTACTCTTAGGAGGTACATAAATGAACCTGTACTTGCCTAAGTCACTTAAAGTTTCAATTCTAAATATTTGACTTCAATAACAAAGATATGAACTAAAATATAATTTAAGAAAGAAATCCAAGTTAATCAGTGGAGTGTACCTAACTGATATCTGCCTCTTATACAATGTATCAGAGAATAGAAATGTTGCAGAAAGTGAAAAAGATCATTAAGCTCCACTCCAGAATACAAACAGCAGCCTAGTGCATAAGGATTTGCAGGCCAACAAAGCCATAAAAGTGACCCCAACCATTTGTAGGAGCACAGAATATCATGAGTGAATCCCAGAAATTGAGTTATGTACACTTTTCGAGTTGGCCTTTGCTTTGCTCAGATTGTGACAGTGCCCTAGTTCTTCCCTCCTCAACGAAAGTCATTTTGACAGGAATCCACTATTGAGTGACTGAATTTTTAAAGAGATTTTAGAATTTTACAAAGACTTTGGATTTTAGGATGCAAACAATCTTGTGAGGCATGATAGGCTAGAGTCACTTGTTAGGGGGGAAGGTCTCCCACTCTCTGAGGACTAGGGGAGGGTCATAGGAGACAAGAGGGAGGGAAGGTGGGACAGAAGGTGACAAGGGAGGGGGCTACGATTGGGATGTAAAGTGAATAATTTTTTTTAAATTTTAAATAAAATAGCATAAGAGAGACTGAATATTTTAAGAGGCTGTTTTGAAATGTGTGAAGTTTTAGATTGTGGGACTTCTAAAATTTGAAATGTTTATATTGTAATGTTGATGTTCATGTGTGATCTCGGGGATGACGAAGAAAAGAAATAGTATGGCTTAGTAATGTTTGGCTCAAGGTGACAAGAGATTATTACATATAGATTATTGTAAACAATTTTTTAATGTAAGGAAAATTAAATGTTTGGAAGGTGACTTATACATTGTCCACAGCATGGAATGTTTTTATTGTACTTGTCTCTACTGGAATTTATTATTATTCCACAAGGGCTTCTATAACTTTCATTGAATATTAGAGAATATAAGATATTAAATCAACAACAACAGCAACAATAATAATAAAACAAAAGAACAAACAACAACCATGAAAGAATCATGGAACCCTGGCTGTAGTGGGTGAGAACAGCTCTTCTTGCTGACAGGATAAAGTACAGCATATCAACCTTCAGTTTTTTTTCTGGGGACAATCACATGTGTGTAGGGCAGGTTGTCTGTGACACAGAGGAGAAGACCACACCCATTCATAGACTCTACATTATGAAAATGCAAACTTATTAAAAGGAGAGCTCCTGAACGAGAATGGCACTGAAGGCATGTCTTCTCCTTCAAAAAATCTTGCTAGGAAAGTGGTTCTCAAAGGTCAGCACACAGAAGCTGATAAAACTGTAGTCACTGGGGAAGCAGCATTTGTATTTCAGCTGGTTCTAGGATTTGACAGTGCAATCCACACAGTGCTTGTTTTGCAAGCAGGAAAGTTGCAATAATGGAATACTGATGTGTATCAGGGTTGGAGTCTCTACAAAGAGGTCCTAAGTGCTTAGCCCATTTTGACTTGTGAAAAAGAAGTCGAAGATGCAGTGGGTCACCAGCATAATGGACTTGCCAGGACAGTGAGATGTTCACCAAGGAAAGCTGCAAATGTGCAGTAGAGCCGACTGAAGAGAGAGGTGATATGTGCTACAGGTAGCAGAGAAGAAGATATGAGAGCATTCAGATATTTTGAAGTACTGAAGATTTTATCACAAGCCCAGATCCAGACATGGAAATGTGGGACTTGATGTTTTCTTTGCTGTATTTTCATCTTATATTGGTCAGTCATACTTTGCTATGCCCCATTTCTTCACATTTTGAGTGTGGATGCTTTTATCTTGCCATTGTGTATGAGAAGGGTATAATAGGTTTTCTAATTATACAAGGTTAAGGTCTTGTAAGAGATTGAATTGAGTCTCAGGAGACACTGAACTTTTAAACAGTATTGTAACTCTTAACGTCTATGGTGACTTTCACCACTGGACTGAAAGCATCTTTCATTATAAGATAGCTATGAACCTACATATTTCATTGAAGTGCTATGCTTTTAAAATGATGTATTTGGGAGCCAAATTGACAAAAAAGACTTTGTGATACTTAGCACTGATTATCATTTTGATAAGATCAAGAGTCACTTAAGAGAAAAGCCTCTGGGCATGCCTGTGAAGTTTAGTTTCTGTTCAGAGCCTTGAGGGATTATCTTGACTAAGTCAACTAAGGTGGGAGGACTCAGGCTAAATGTTTGGAACACTGCTCTGTTGACTCAGGTCCAAAACTAAAAAAGAAAAAGTATAACAAGAGCTGAGCACAAATCTTCATGCCCCCCCCCGCTTCTTTGCTGTTGGTACAGTATGAACAGCCACCTCAAGTTTCTGTCACCATGATTGACTTGATGTACTGTTAAACATTGGTCACAGCAATGAGAAAAAGTAACTAATACCACATCCTTGTTTCATTAAGTGTTTGTTTTAAGATGTTTTTAGGTCTAGATAGTTGATAGAGATGAGATATGATAGATATTGACTTACATTCAGAATTTTAGACTCACCCATATAGGGTAGAAGTTTTTTTCAAGGTTGCCAAATACAAATAGCCGAAACAATATGAATGTAACATTTATATAATTCTTGATTGTTTTTTAGTTCTTCTTCTGTACACAGTTTATTGTATATGTGTGTAATAATATAAATGTATATGTAAAAACATTTTAAAAATAGTTTGGATTTAATGTAATACTCCTTGATGAGACTAGAAAATGCTCATAGTTTTAAAGAGGGAAACTAATGGATTTCAATCAATACTTCATATTTCTACTCCCATTTGAGAAAAGATGAGCTCAATGGCTTTATAGCATTATTGATTGTGGCACAAACTCACAAAAGTGACAAGTGGCTTTCTGTAAAATGAGCATCATGATGTCTGTTTCAAAATGTCCCACACAGTTGACTAGGGTAATACTCTTGCACACTGTCTTAACCCTCACAATATCAAACAATAGATGTTTTAAGCTTTTTTTCTGCTTTCAAGAGCTTTTTTGCACCTT
The DNA here is from genome assembly GCA_907169655.1 of Acomys percivali. Taxonomy (NCBI): domain Eukaryota; kingdom Metazoa; phylum Chordata; class Mammalia; order Rodentia; family Muridae; genus Acomys; species Acomys percivali. The sequence continues at coordinate 77,102,428 of OU015743.1, read as the reverse complement.
AATAAGATATCATATATTATTATGTCATCCTCTTTAAAAGTAAAAATTTTTATAAGAAATGCAAAGGCAGATATGGTATTAGGGTGAAAACAAAAGCAAAGTAACATAGACCAACTCTTGTATTTTGTTCTAACAATTTTCATTGAACCCATCATGTATTTAGTATTTTAGACCTTGAAGGTGATTGCTAATTTGCTCAGATATGGATTTAAAAATTCAACTAGCATCCATGTGTTAATCTATACATTTTAAAGCACAATTTCATGTTTATTACTAACTGGAAATTTGACCATGTAAATGATTCATGAGTGATAACACAGAAGGCAAGTTACTGGCAATATAAAGAAAAATACACTGACCATGGTGGTATCTTCCTAAAAATACAGCACTAGACAGGTGGATACATCAAGATGGAGGATTTGATTCCAGTTCCAATTACAACAATAAATAAATAAAATCGAAACCAAAAAGAATGAAAAGGAAATGCTCATAGTAATAACAATTAGCACTCAAATATTTTTGTGTATAGAAATGTTCACGTCAGTTTATAATGTATAATCTATTATAGAGGGAAGTCACGGCAGGAATAAAAGGCAGGAACATAAGCAGGCCAAAAAAGAAGATAGCAAACACCCACAGATTGGAAAAAAAAAGTTCTCATGTTGCTACCAAAATATACTGGGTTGCTAAAGAAGTGCCCAAAGACATCGAATAGCTTTTTAGGGCAAGTAGCATTGTCAGAATCTTGTCACCATGTCCATCCTTTGTGACGTTTTCATGCTTGCATCAGAAAAGCTTTTCTCTGGAGTTAAGCAATTTTTACAGAAGTTGAAGGTACGTGTTTCTAGAAAGAACCATTTCATCTTTAGCAAACAAAACTTTCTATCCAAGCAGACAGCAGCCATGGTCCTATCTCAAGGGAAAAGAAAAGGCATCTTCTGGAAGTGGAGAGAACATGTAAGATCACTGCTGGTCTTGTTTCCCTCGTTAAAGCTTGTTTAGCCTGATTTGTTAAAAAAATGCAGGACCAGCTGCCCATGCTTGCTCCTCCAATACTTGCCTGGGTGCTTTCTCATCAATAATTAATCAAGAAAATATCCCCCCGATTTGACTAGAGGCTAGACTGTTGGAGTGATTGTCACAATTAACATTCCATTTTCCAGGATGACTCTGTATTATGTGAAGTTTATGAAACAAAAACAAAAACAAAAACAGCACACATGATTTATTTATGTATTTATTTTTTAGTGAATGAACAATAACTAATGTCTACCATGCCATCCCTAAACCCAACAGCAAGTCTATTGAGTAGGTTGGAAGACACTATTTCTCGTCTCTCTTTCCACCTTTTTATTAAGAATAGATTCTTTTTCATACATTATATGCTGGTTAGAGTTCCCCTCCCACATGAAGTTGAGAATTGATCTTTCAAAGTCTGTAAGAAATTGAGTAGGAATTTTTTGATAGGGACTGCATTGAATTTGTAGATTCCTTTTGGTAGAATGGCCATTTTCACTCTGTTGATCCTTCTGATCCATGAGCTTGGAAGGTTATTCTGTCTTCTCATATCTTCTTCAGTTTCTTTCTTCAGAGACTTGAGGGTTCTTTTTCATACAAATTTTTCATTGCTTTGTTAGAATTATACCAAGATATGGAAAAAACAGAATAGCTAAACCAATCCTATAGAATAAAGATCTTCCAGAGGAATATCCAGCCCTGATTTCAATCTGCACTGTACAGTAACAATAATAAAAACAGCATGGTACTGTCATAGAAGCAGGGTGCTAGATCAATGGACTCGAATCTAAGAACTAGAAATAAACCCACACACCTTATGGACCCTTAACATTTGACAAAGAAGCTAAAACCATACAATGGAAAACAGATAGCATCTTCAACAAATGGTGCTGGTCGAACTGTATGTCTACATGTAGAGAGATGCAAATAGAGCTGTATTTATCACCCTGCACAAAATGGGAAGGCTAAGTAGATTAAAGACTGCAACATAAAAGCAGACTCACTAAATCTGTTAGAAGAAACAGTGGGGAAGAGCTTTGAACTCATTGGCACATGAGACAACTTCCTGAATAGAATACAAACAGCTCAAGTTCTAAGATCAACAATTAATAAATGGGACCTCATGAAACTCAAAACTTCTATAAAGCAAAGGACACTGTCAATAGAACAAAACAACAGCCTACATACTGGGAAAAGATCTTTACCAACTCTACATCTCATAAAGGGCCAATATCGAAAATACAAAAGAACTTAAGAAACTAAACACCAACAAGCCAAGAAATCCAATTAAAAAATGGGGTACAAGCCAAACAGAATTCTCAACAGTGGAATATCAATAGGCCAAAAAGCATTTAAAGAAATGTTCAATGTCCTTAGCCATCAAGAAAATGGACATCAAAACAACTCTGGGATTCTATTTTACTCCCATCAGGATGACTAAGATTAAAAACTCAAGTGACAGCACATGCTGCCAAGGATATAGAGAAAGGGGAACACTCCTCCATTGCTGGTGGGGGTGAAAACTTCTACAAACACTTTGGAAATCAATCTGATGCTTTCTTAGAAAACTGAGAATAATGATACAAGATCCATCTATACTACTTCTGAGCATATACCGAAAAAGATGCTCTATAATACAACAAGAAAGTTGGCTGAGCTATGTTCACTGCAGCTTTATTCATAATAGCCAGAATCTAGAAACAACCTAGATGTCTCTCAACTGAAGAATGGATAAAGAAACTGTAGTGCATTTACACAATGGACTATTACTCAGTTATCAGAAACATGGAAATCATGAAATTTTCAGTCAAATGGATAGAACTAGAAAAGATCATCCTGAGTGAGGTAACCCAGACCCAGACAGAGATCCATGGTATATATTCACTTTTAAGTGGATATTAGGCCAATATAGGTGTCCCCTGTGAGTCTCCACCCAAGTGGGGATCCAGACAGATGCTGGTACTTGCAAAAAGATTCTGGGCAGAGCACTGAGAGTCCAATGGATGAATTTGGATATAGAAAGGTCTGAAGGGTCATGTGTTCCACAAGGAAACTGTTAAGTCTGCCGGATATGGCCAGGGAGTTTGGGGGAGCTGCACAAAGTGATGCACCAACCAAGCATAATGCGTGCAGAGAATCTAGAACCTTCTTCAGCGGTAGCCTATGGACAGCTCATTGTCCATGTGGGTGGAGAGGATCAGGAACTAGTGCTACCGATTTTATCACTTTCCCTTCTTGAGGTGGCCTTGTGGGCACACAGAGGAAGGAAACACAGAGGAAGAGCAGAGCAAGCTACCCTGATGGGACCTGATAGCCTGTAGTCAGATAGTGGGGAGCAAGGCTGTGACACCCATTAGAGGAAGAGGGGTGGGGAATAAGGCAGAAGATGGAGAAAGGGTAGGAACTAGGATATAGAAGCATGTGGGTAACCATTGGGATGTAAAGTGAATAAACTATAAAAAATTTAAATAAAAAGTAAATGAAGGTGTTAAGTGATTATGAACTACCAAAAAATGTTTTCCTTCCCTCTACTCCTCCCAATTCCTCCCCACCTCCACTCTCATCCAGATCCACTCTTTCTATCTCTAATTATTTAAAAAATGCTTATAAGATATAAAAATAAAACATAACAAATTAAAATATAATCAGATAAAACAAAACCATCATATCAAAGTTGGTAAAGAGAAGAGAAGATAAAGAGACCCAAGAATAGGCACAAGAATCAGAGACTCACTCTTTCACATATGCATGATTTTCATTACCTGTGTTGGCCTTGTGCTTGTTACTTCAGACTCTCTGAGTCAAATGACCTTTGATCAGTTGACTTAGAAGACCTTGTTCTCCTGGTGTGCACTATCCATCCTCCACACTCTTAAATTCTTTCCTCCTGCTCTTCTGTAGGGTTCCCTAGGCTATGAGGGGAGAATTTGTTAGAGGCATACAATTTAGACCTGAATGTTGCAAAATATCTTTTTTTTCCTTAAATCTATTTGTTTTTAATTTATTTACTTTACATCTGGATTGTAGCCCTGTCCTGCATCTCCTGCCAGTCCTTCCCTCCCTCTCTCCCTTTCTCTCTCCCTCCTTCTTTTCCCTATCCCACTCCCCTAGTCCTCAGCAAGGGAGAGCCCTCCTCCCTGACCAACGGACTCCGTCCAGTCAAACTTCATCCTGACTGCCTATATCTTCTTCCTCTGTGGCCTAGTAAGGCCTTCCTGCCTGGGAGGAAGTGATTCAAGAACAGGAAACAGTGTCCAAGCTGAGATAGTCTCTGTTCCCCTTACTGGGGGACACACATGGAGACTGAGCTGCCTATCAGCTACATCTGGTCTGGAGGCCTAGGTCCTCTCCATACATTGTCCTTAGTTGGTGCATCAGTTTCCATAGTCCTCCCTGGATCCAGATTTGTTGACTCCATTAGTCTTCTTGTGGAGCTCTTCTCTTGATCCTTCTATCTCCCCAGTCTTCCTTCTTCCTTAAGACTTAATCTCTCTCTCTCTCTCTCTCTCTCTCTCTCTCTCTCTCTCTCTCTCT
>OU015743.1:77068027-77097867 GCA_907169655.1 Acomys percivali | reverse complement strand
TGATTTCCATAGTGAGTGCATAAGTTTGTACTCCAAACATCTGTTTTTCCACATCCTCACCAGCATGAGCTATCACTTTGTTACTGTTCTTAGCCATAATGAGAGGTATAGGATGGAATTTCAAAGTAGTTTTGATTTGCATTTCCCTCGATGGCTAAGGATGTCAAATATTTCTTTAAGTGTTTCTTAGCCATATGAGTTTTCCTGTTAAAAATATGTTTATATCTACATCTCACTTTTTAATCATATTATTTGGATTTTTAGATCTAATTTCTTGAGTTATTTATATATTTTGAATATTAGCACTCTGCTGGATGTTGATTTATAAAAAACTTTTTCTTCATTCTGTAGCCTGCTTCCTATCTGAATGACTGTGTCTTTTGCCTTACAAAGACTTTTTGCTTTCCCGAGGTACTATTTACTAGTACTGATCTTTTTAAAAGTCACTTTGATATTAATTTATTTATTCATTCATTTATTTATTTTGTATGGATAATGTTTTTTAATTTATTTAATTAATTTATTCAGATTACATCCCAATTGTTATCCTATCCCTTCTATCCTCCCATTCTTCCCTCCCTCCTGCTTTTACCCTATTCCCCTCCCCTATGTCTGTGACCAAGGGGGACTTCCACTCCACCATATGATCATAGGCTATCAAGTCTCATCTTGGTAGCCTGCTTATCCTTTCTCTGAAAGCCACCAGGCCTCCCCACCAAGAGAAAGTGATCAAATATGGGGCACCAGGGTTCATGTCAGAGTCAATTCCCACTCTCTACTCAACTGTGGAGAATGTCCTGTTTATTGGCTAGATCCGAGTAGGGGTTCAATGTTTACTGCATGTATTGTCCTTGGTTGGTGCAGTAGTTTGAGCAGAACCCCTAGGCCCAGATTTGCCCATCCTGATGTTCTTTTTGTAGGTTTCTAGGATCCTCTGGATCCTTCTATTTCCCCATCCTCCCATACTTCTCTCACATAGAGTTCCATTAGGATGTTCTCACATCTATCCCATTCTCCTGGTAAGTGATGACTTTTATGAGACATGCCTTTTGGCCTAGTGTCCAATTATAAGTAAGTATATACCATGTGAGTCTTTCTGCTTCTGGGTTAACTCACTCAGTATCATTGTTTCTAGTTCTATCCATTTGTCAACAAATTTCAGGATTTCCTTGTTTTTAATAGCTGAGTACTATTCCATAGTGTAACTGTACCACAGTTTCTTTATCCTTTCTTCGACTGAGGGGCATTTAGCTTGTTTCCAGGTTCTGGCTGTTATGAATAAGACCACTACGAACATGGTTGAGCATATGTCCTTGATGTACAGTGGAGCATCTCCTGGGTATATTCCAGGGAGTGGAACAGCTGGGTCTTGAGGAAGCCATATTTCCAGTTTTGTGAGATAGCACCAGAAATATTTCCAAACTGGTTGTACAAGTTTGCATTCCCACCAGCAATGAAGTAGTGTTCTTTTTCCACATCCTCAACAGCATGTGCTGTCACTTGAGTTTTTTATCTTAGCCATTCTGGTGGGTATAAGATGGAATCTCAGAGTTGTTTTGATTTGCATTTATCTGATAAGTAATGGTGTTGAGCATTTCTTTAAGTGCTTCTTGGTCATTTGATATTCTTCTGTTTAAGAATTCTCTGTTTAGCTCTGTACCCAATTTTTTATTTGGATTATTTGGTTTTGTTGGTGATTAGGTTCTTGAGTTCTTTATATATTTTGGAAATTAGAACTTTGTCAGAGGTAGGGTGGGTGAAGATCTTTTCCCAGTCTGTGGGGTGTCTCTTCGTTCTGTTGACAATGTCTCCTGCCTTACAGAAACTTCTCATCCTCATGGGGTCCCATTTTTTAATTGCTGACCTTAAGGCCTGGCCTGCTGGTACTGTGTTCAGGAAGTTGTTTCCTGTGCCAGTGTGTTCCAGGCTCTTCCCCACTTTTTCTTCTAACTTATTTAGTGTCTGTGGTTTTATGTTGAAGTTTTTAATCCATTTAGACTTGAGTTTTGTGCATGGTGATAAATATGGATCTAATTGCATTTTTCTATATATAGACATCCAGTTAGAACAGCACTATTTGTTGAAGATACTATTCTATTTCCATTGAACAGATGGAATAGATTGGCCATATGTATGTGGATTCATTTCTGCATCTTTGATTCAATTCCATTGATAACCTGCCTATTGCTGTGTCAGTACCATGCTATTTTAATTACTGTTGCTCTATAGTACTGCTTGAGAGCTGGTATAGCGATTCCTCTGGAGGATCTTTTATTGTATAGGATTGTTGTTATCTATTCTGTGTTTTTTGTTTTCCTATATAAAGTTGAGAATTGATCTTTCAATGTCTTTAAAAATTGTGTAGGTATTTTGATAGGGATTGCCTTGAATCTGTAAATTGCTCTTGGTAAGATGGCCATTTTTATTGTTGTTTCTCCTGATCTATGAACAAGGGAGATTTTTCCATTTTCTGATCTCATCTTCAATCTCTTTCTTCAGAGATTTGAAGTTTTTTTCAAACAAGTCATTTACTTGCTTGGTTAGAGTTACTCCTAGACATGTTACATTGCTTGTGGCTATCATGAATGGTGTAGTTTCCCTAATTTCTTCCTCTGTATGATTGTCATTTGTATATAGGAAGGCTACTGACTTTTGAGTTAATTTTGTATCCAACTTTTTGCTGAAGGTATTTATCAGTTGTAGAAGTTCTCTGGTGGAATTTTGAGGGTCACTTATGTACACTATCATATGATCTGAAATAGGGATAATTTGACTTCCTCGTTTCCTATTTGGATCCCCTTACTCTCCTTTTGTTATCTTTTAGCTCTGGATAGAACTTCAAGTACTATATTGAAGAGATATGGAGAGAATGTACAGCCTTGCCTGGTCCCCATTTTTAGAGAAATTATCTTAGTGCCCATGTTGGTGGTGTTCTGTTCAGAAATATTTATATTTATTTGTTTTATTCTACACTCAAATATCCAGTTTGACCAGTATCATTTGTTGAAGATGCAGTTATTTTCCCAGTGTCTATTTCTGGCTCTTTTAAAGTAAAAAATCAGTTGTCCATAAGTGTGGATTTATGTCTGTTTCCTTAATTAGATTTCTTTGATCAATGTGTTTGCTTTTATGCCAATACAGTGCTGTTTTTATTATCATAACTTTGTAGTATACCTTGAATTGTGAGGCCTCCCTAAGTTCTTTCTATTGAGGATTGTTTTAGCCTCCCTAGTTTCTCTCTCTGTCTCTCTCTGTCTCTCTCTGTCTCTCTCTGTCTCTGTCTCTCTCTCTCTGTCTCTCTCTCTCTCTTTCTCTCTCTCTCTCTCTCTGTGTGTGTGTGTGTCTGTGTGTGTATGTGTGTGTGTCTGTGTGAGTTTCCATTTTAGTTGAAAATTTTCTGCTCAATATATGTAAAGAATCATGTTGAATTTTGATGAGAATTTCATTGAATCTGTAGATTTCTTTTGGTAAAGAAAATGATAAAAGGCCATTTTGACTGTGTTATCCCTACTGATTTGTGAACATGGAAGATCTTTCCATCTTGTCATACTTTTTTTCTTAAAAGACTTGAAGTTTTTAATCATACAAATCTTTTACTTACGGAGTTAGAGTTACTGTAATATATTTTACATTATTTCATTTTTAAAATATTCAACCTTTTTATTAGCCTTTTCAGTATTATTTCCAATGGCAACAAATCATAGAAATAATGAAAATTCCCTTACATATTGGTTTGAGAGAGTAAATGATACTACATGAAAACTATAAGATATTATACAGATATCAAAGTTATGATCATGAACATGTGTGGAAATGTTTTTTTTCTTTTTTAAATATATATTTATTTATTACATATACATTTATAATTTTCAAAATATATACAATAAACTACCTATAGCAAGAAGAACCATGACACAATCAGGAATTATATAAATGTTATATACTTAGTATTTTGGCTATTTGTATTTGACAGCTTTGAAGAAAGCATCTTCCATATCTTGGTGCATCTAAAATTCTGAATGTAAACTAGTCTCCATCACATATTATCCACCTAAAACATCTATCTTGACCTAAAAGCATCTTAACCCCTAAGCAACTAAGCTTCATTCACACAAATATTTTAAACCTGAATATCTAAGAAGCGTTAAGTCAATTCTAACAAGAAGTAAAAGGTATTTTCAGTCCATTATACTTTCTATTTATATGATACCTCATGGTTGTAAGAGGTGAATGGAAAATAGAGACTACAGAAATTGATAATTCCAAAAGAGTTACTGTTACTTAATTATGAAAGCTAATGTGTACTAACTCACAAATAACCACTAGGTCTAGGGGCCTGAGAGGGAAGTAGGAATTTAAAATCTGATGATAAAAGATAGGAAGAAAAGTGAGATGGGAAGAATGGCTTCTATACCTCTGTAAGGACTGTCAGTGGGCTGAACAATACAAGCAAGGAATACTGTCTCCAGTCCCCTACACAACCAAGAACTTCCCTACACCCACTCTCATCATCAGGAAAGCACTCCAGTTAAGTAGGAAAATCAGGGTATCAATCAGAGCAAAGGATGTGTAGGTGATAATTTCATGGGCACATTCTTCTTTTCAGAGAAGGTTTTCCTTTCCACTCCTTTGCACAGTCAACTACATTAAGGTGTAACAAATGCCATAGAATCTCACTTGGCTTGTGTTATCTATTTGATCCTTGCTAACACATTTACTGAGGAATAGTTCCAATATATATTTTTCTTAGACATCATCATGGAGAAGTCTACTATATTTACATTCTAAATGTTTCTGGAAATACTGCCGAAGGAGTTTTGTATCTATTTCCTTAAAGAGAAAAATTGAATCTCACTGGACAAAGAAATAAATTCATATTTATATGGGAATTATACCATCTAGTATAAAAATAGCAGGATTAAATGCATATTGATGATCATCAAATGAAATAATCTACTAACTGATATATAAAACATGATTTTTCTATATCATATATATATGTACTTGATTATTTGTATTAAATAGGTACTAGTTATAATAAAAACATATATTTAACTATATCATTAAAGTAAGTAGATGGTATTTTGTAGTCAGTCACAAAAATATATTTTACTTTAAAATGGCTGGGTTTCTTAGCCATCTTCTCCTTTAGAAACAAGTCAAGAAGATATTTAAAGAGATCAATTTATCCCAGGAGGAGATATCAGATTTATAACAGCACCAAATATGTACTAGTGGTACAAATATATGATAAAGAAAAAAGAAAACAGAAACTAGCTTGAAGATAAACTATAAGAATTTGGACAACCTGAGATGACTCAGTGGGTATGAACTCTTGCCCCGAAGCCTAATGAGGGGAGTTCCCTTCCAGATTCCACAAAGTAGGACATAATCAATTCCCTCAAGTTGTCTTTTGACCATATGTATGCCATGGCACATGTACACATGTTCACAATACATATATAAACACACACAAACATAATACATATATACATACAAAACCCACATATACAGACACACACACACACAAATACACACATTTTAACAAAAATAAATAAATTTAAGGACTTACTCTGGAGAAAATGGCTCTTTAATACAGTTCTTGATTTCTGTTATAGGAAAAAAGTTATAACAGAAAGAAAAATGAAAGCCCTCCTAGAAAATTTTCTGAAATGACTGAAGAGAATATTGAGCAAGAGAAAGACAGTACATGTGGGAACAAGGGTTGGGAAGATGGCTCAGACGCTGTTGCCATGCCTAGGACCTACTTAAAAAGCACTTCACAGTAGAATGCATTTGTAATCTAAATGCCAAGAAACTAGAGACAGGAATAAGCCTGTGGCTTCCTGGCTATCCAGTGTACATAATTAGGGGCCCTAGTGAGAGACTCTGTTTCAGTGATTGAGGTGGAGAGTGAATGAGAAAAACACCCAATGTGGACTTCTGGCCTCCCACCCACTACATTTGAATGCTCACACCCACACAGAAGTTGATGACAGTGTCTTTTTGCTGATGTATTCCTAAAAAGTTATAGGTGGGTCAATGTGTGACCTCTTCTTACAAAGAGCCCTTCCTACTCCCATGTGCTACAAGATTTTTGGATCTTTGGTAGATGAGTTGGGATTGAGGACTGGATCACATAGAGAACCCAGGAAAGGTCACTTTGGGACTGACCATGTCATGCTACAACAACCAGAAAAGACTTCCCATGAGTCATATTCTAGACCTTAGTTTTATTCCATCTGCAGTCATATGAAAGGGAAGAGCCTGAAGGTGGCAGGTCATAGGTTTTGGGTGGCTTTGAGCACTGCATTTTCAAATGTGTGCTTCTCACAACAGGAGCTACTGACCTGAGATTCTGTGGCATGGAAGAACGGAAAAGAAGAAACTGAGGTCCTGAGGCCCTGAAGTCAACTGCTTCCAAAAAACAATTTCTGTTGCTCATAGACTGACTGAGGGTTGTCTGATTCAGTGGCTGATCCTCTTTCTCTGTGACCCAAGTTTCTATAAGGTGGATAATCTGATTTCAGAAAAGGAATAAAAAATTACACCGACAAAACTGGGCACAAACAACACATATGAAAAATGACCAAATGAACCAAGACCCAAGCTTCCATTTCCCCTGGTGTCTCCAAGAGGTTTATAATAAATGTTCAGTAGTATTCCTTTATGTTTCAGGCCTTCAGTTCTAACCACACGGGCACAGTGCCTTGCTGGTTCCCAGAGTGCCAAAGAGGAGTTCCAATTCCCACTGCAGCCTTGAGTAATGGCCTGTCTCTTTTGCTCCTGTTGTTCTTAGTCTTGTTGTTTGAGAAGAAGACATCATTAATATTATCTCAAGACACACGGTAGCTTAAATCACTTATTCCAAGAGGGAAAGAGTAGGTCAGGCCTTAGTAAACTAAGGAGGCTTTAGGATAGTCTGCCTTTAAACGTCACCTTGTCCTTGGAGGAAAAGATCTATTCAAATTCTTTACCATAATCCTACATGACTTGCTCCCTTGTTAATGGGAGCAGACACACACACACACACACACACACACACACACACACACACGGAGAGAGAGAGAGAGAGAGACAGACAGACAGACAGACAGACAGACAGACAGACAGACAGACAGTGATAGACAGAGACAAACAGAGACAGAGAAAGAGACAGAGACAGACCTGTGCTGCCACAAGCCAACAACTGTCAGGGCTGCCAGAAGCTGTGAGGGGGTTGGTAAGTCCCTTCCCTCAGGCTTATGTCTCTAAACTGGCCTTCAGAACTTTGGAAATAATACTATAATTTTCAACCTTCCAAGTTGTTGATATGTTGTACAGGTTCTTCAACTTTTATAAAACTAATAAGTCTCTCACTGCTGTCCATCATGAAGAGATGCCGTTCACCCTGCATGTCTGTGCCTCGAGCAGGGACACTGCAGTAAAGGGCAGCATACTATTCTCCTCCATCCTTCTTCCCTGGTGTGTCCCTTCCCCCATATGCAGACAAACTGTCTCTAATGGGCAACTGAGTGCATTCTTTAGATTAGAATGGGATTTTATGAACCCTATCTATATGCATAAGATATATCATACTTGAACCTAGCAGCTTCCAATACTTGAACACAAACAGCAGGCCTTCATTCACTGCTGTGTAGGGAGTAGTGGCAAGGAAATAAGAAAGAGAGATAAAATAGAAGATAAAAAATAGAGGAGAGATGGGAGTCAGAAGATCTTACACAAGCTATATGTTATGACAAGGGTGTTTATTAAGAAGTACAGTATCTTACATATAGTTCTTCATGAAAGGAATAAATGAGGCATGATCAGCAAAATATTATCATACAATGAGATAAAGTCAGCAGGAAGATAATTAAGCAATGCTGCACAAAGGAAACACTGGGTATTTCAGGAATATCACAAATCCAGTACATAAATGCTGAGGTGCTGAAAACTATATCGCCTTAGGGTGATAAGAGTTTGATCTGAAACCACAACCCTGCATGCAAGCCATGACTGGCTCTGCCAAATGTGCTCCTGGTTTTGAGAAGAAACTGTTCCTTCTCTATAGTTCAGCTCATCAGAGAAAAGCCTTGGAACAAGTGGTTCTCAGAAGTTAAACATTCTTCTTGTAGGTTTCCAGGACCCTCTGAATCCATCTATTTACCCATTCTCTTATGCTTCTCTCACCAAAAGGTCCAATAGGATGTCCTCCCCTTTGACCCACTTTCCTGGTAAGTAAACTCTTTCATGGGACATACCCCTTGGGCTAGTGTCTCTATATAAGTAAGTATATACCATTTGTCTTCTTTTGCTTCTTGGTGAACTCACTCATTATGATCATTTCTAGTTCAATCCATTTGTCCACAAATTTTGGGAATTCCTTGTTTTTAATAGCTGAATAGTATTCCATAGTGTAAATGTACCACAGTTTCTTTATCCATTCTTCTACTGAGGGACACTTAGGCTGTTTGCATGTTCTGGCTATTATGAGTAAGTCTATGAACATGGTTGAACATATATTCCTGTTGTGTGGTAGAATATTTTCTAGGTATATTCCAAAGAGTGCAATAGCTGGGTCTTGAGGAAGCCCTATTCCCATTTTTTCTGAGAAAGCACCAGATAGATTTCCAAAGTGGTTGTACTAGTTTGCATTCTCTGCTCAAACTATGGCACCAGCCAAGGAAAATTCAGGCAGTAAACTTTGAACCCCTACCCAAACCTAGCCGATGAACAGGACATTCTCCACCGTTGAGTGGTGAGTAAGGTCTGACTTTCATACAAACTCTGGGGCCCCATTTCTGACCATGTCCCCTTGATGGGGAAGCCTGCTGGCACTCAGAGGAAGGAGAACAGGTCACTAAGAAGAGACTCGATACCCTATGAGCATATACAGGGGGAGGAGGTCCCTCTCAGTCACAGACATAGGGGAGGGGAGTAGGGGGAAGTGGGAGGGAGGGTGGAATGGGAGGATACAAGGGATGGGCTAACAATTGAGATATAATATGAATAAATTAATTAAATAAAAGTATACATTATTAAAAAAGAAGTTAAACGTGAAACAAAGTTAAAGGTGGCATTGTTTATGGATTATAAATATGACACATACTTTTTCTCCTCATTCTGGAACTTACTTTCATACCAAAAAGGGTAGTTGATGGTTCATTCCTAGATTTTAGACATTCCCCTTTTACAAATGAGCACTGCAAAGTATTTACAAAAACCCAAACACATAGTCCTCCACATTTCATCGCTCTTGCCTATCTAGATCATTTGGCAAGTGAGTTGAAGAACACTTTTATGCCAGTGGCAATTGCAATTCCACTTCAGAAGTTCCATCTAAGAGGCAAGAATGTTCCACACCCTTTCCTCTCTCATAAGATGTCTTTCTAGCATACATACCAGTGGAAAGGATGGTCTGAGAGCATAGTTACCATTCTTTCTCTTATGTATATGTTTAGCACTCCAGTTGGCAGCATCAACCTAGGACAGTAGGGCTTAAAAGTGAGGCAGACTAAAGTCTCATTTAATAGCCAACTTTATTCCAAGCATCTGACAGTTCATACTCTGAAAGATAAGAAGAATTATCTGAGTAAAGTGTACAGTCACAAGGACAAAATGTCTCTGGCTAAAACATGTTTTTCCATAAAGACATGTGAATAATAACAGGTAAAAGTAAGATTATTCTTATCTGCTACACCTGGGAGATCCACAAAAGCACATTTTGAGAGAAGTTCTGTAATATTGAGAAACTGAGGTCACAAGACCCTTGTCATTTTTTTTCTTGGAGTCTTCTCACAAGTACTCATAATTCTCACAGTGTTCTGTGAGACTGTGTTCGGACAGGTATGGTGTACACATGTCAATGCTCTATGCCCAGTACTGTGTCACAAGAATCAAATTCACAGCTTTGTCAATTAATCTGCTATTGTAAGAGTTATCTAGTAGGGAGGAATACACCATGCTGCAAGTTAATGAAGCTTGAATGTGGACAGTATAACATGAGTAATGGTACCTGGTACCCTACCCAAGATAGGTTTTTGAAACCTCACACTATGAGTATCTTTTCCATGACTCTAGAGACATGATAATATAAATATCACTTCACTGTCAGCAGAACAATATTTATTATTTTATTCACTGGACTCCTCAGTTTTCTGGACCCAGATATTGTATAGGTTGTCTCCTGACAATGCCTCTAATTCTCAGTTGACAGAAAGAGTTAACACTTCAGAATTCAGAGGGCACAGTACAATTGGGATAATTGACCTGTGTAATTATGGTTCTACCTCTTGTACAAAAATGGGGTGGAGCTAAAATGGCCACACTGCCACAAAAAAAGAACTTCTTTTTCTTAATTCACCAACATGCCATTGTGAAAAGAGAAACATACTTTTAAAATCAGGCATAAAATAAAATGCCTTACTTTAGTACTATATAACTTTGAAATATGTAGTAAGTATGCATCCCTCACTTTCCATCACAGTGAGCAGGAAAATATTTGAGATACTCAGCTTAGAAGGAGTAAGGTTTGTCTGTGATCATGTTGCAGACAATTCAGCCCACAGTTACTCACCCTGGCCCTATGGCTTTACATATGTGGCACTACACTCTATTGTGGCATAAACTGGTGATCTAGAGGATGCGCCTCTGCCTTATGGCCAGACAGCAGAGACTGGCAGGAAAAAGCTGAGGTCCCAACACCTTTCAAGGCTATGTCCCACTTACACAGTTCTTTCCTCTGGGACATACCTGTTGGAAAAGTTCACCATTTGCCAACATCTGGAAGGCACTTTTTATACACCTGTTTAATGTATGTCTATCTGAGTTCAGGTTCTACACCAAAGGACTAATAGTAACTCCCATCATGGTTCATTATCATCAGTCAGCAAGACAAATTCTCAGAAAGTGGAGCACACATGTTGCCACTAAATCCTAATTTCACTCTCTTTTATTCTTGTCTCTAATATTTATTATTCTGGAACAAAATAGCCCAAAGCCTTTGATATTGGCTTAATTGGGTTAATTTCATCTAGATTTGCCGAAGGAGAATGTGCATGAAGGAATCTAATTTCCTACACACTACCTATTTTCATCAAAGTAATTAGGTCTAAAAATTTATTTCTTCATAGAAGAGTACTGAGTTACAGGTGGAAATTAAATAAGCTAACAAAAAATGCACATTGTGTATTTTATAACCAAAAGAGCACTTTAGCACAAAGAGAACCTTTTAATGTAATGGAAAAGAAATGACCATTTTTTCTTTTTTAACAAATTTAAACATATTAGAGCATCAATTCAAATATGAAACACAATAATATGAAAGATCTCAAATATGATTAGTCACATAAAAGAGAAGAAAACCCATTAGTAGACTAGAAGGAGTCAATAGTAGTTGAATTTAGTGCCAGCTATCTTATTCTAGATCCCTCCATGGTTAAAGAGGACAGGAGCCACCTATGGCTATATTCTTATCTAGATGAGCAGGGAACTATTATCTCTGTCATGAAGGTTTCAGGCTTTTGTTTCAGCCTTACTCCTGTCTCCTTACCATGTGATCACCTAAGAACATCACAGTCAATAGATCTTCTGTCATGTCCTTCACCCTGGGCATATGTGATTTTTTTTATTAAACATTTTTTCTTTTTTACATATACATTTATATTATTAGACATACATACAATAAACTACCTAGAGCAAGAAAAACCATGACACAATCAGGAATTATATAAATGTTAACATTCTTAGTGTTTTGGTCATTTGTATTTGACAGCTTTGAAGAAAACATCTTTACTCTCTTGGTGAGTCTAAAATTCTGAATGTAATCAATATCTATTGTATCTCATCATTATCAACCTAAAACATGTATCTAGTGCTAAAACATCTTAAACCCTAAACAACAAAGCATAATTGTGAAACTAAACCCTCTGGTCTTCAACTCCATCAGAAATTTGAGGAGGAATAAAATTGATTACCTGAGTATACCAGAAGTATAGGTAAGTAGCTTTCCAAATGAGAAGATGACAGAGACAGTTTGCTACATGAATAGTCATTCAGAACTCTCTATAACATTGGAGCACCATCTTCAACCTTCTGGCCAAATATATCTGACAGACATATTTGTGAGGCAAGAACTATTGAGACTTACCCTGTCTTGGCAAAGTTTGACCGTCGACTCTGTCTGCATCAAAGCTTTTCTTTCTTTAGGCAGAGTTCTGTCAGTGATAGAAATGAGGACATTTTGCCCATTGGCTTGATTGCACATTTGAAGCCATCTCCATAAGGAGGTTCTTTGGTGCTCATCATCCTCTTTAAGGTAGGCTGGGTGTTGCCAGAAGTTTCTTTAAGTGTTTCTCAGCCATTGGATATTCCTCTGTTGAGAATTCTTCAGTTCTGTACTCCATTTTTAATTGGATTATTTGGTTAGGTGAAGTTTAATTTCTTTGGTTCTTTATATATTTTTGGATATTAGCCCTTTGTCAGATGTAGGGTTTGTGAAGATATTTTCTCAGTCTGTAGGCTGTCATTTTGTTCTTTTGACAATGTCCTTTGCCTTATAGAAGCTTTTCAGTTTCATAAGGTCCCATTTATTAATGGTTGATCTTAAGGACTGAGCTGTTGGTGTTCTCTTCAGGAAGATGTCTCCTATGCCAATGAGCTCCTCTTCTGTATTTTTTCTTCTAACAGATTTAGTGTGTCTGATTTTATGTTGAGGCCTTTAATTCGCTTGGACTTTGGTTTTGTTCAGACTGAGAGATACGGGTCTATTTTCATTTCTCTACATGTAGCCTTCCAGTTAGACAAGCATCATTTGTTGAAGATGCTATCTTTTTTCCATTGTATGGTTTTGGCTTCTTTGTTAAAAATCAAGTGTACATAGTCATGTGGGTTCATTTCTGAATCTTTGATTTGATTACACTGATAAACCAGCCTATTTCTGTCAGTACCATGCTGATTTTATTACTCTTGCTTCTCTTAGTTTCTGACTGATTGCTCTACTTGGCCTCATACTAACTTTGTCAATATGTTCTAATATTCTGTGTCTTCTTTCTCTGGCTTGCTCTGTCTTCACTTGTGACTAGTTTGTTCTCTCGTCAACCTGTCTCTGTAAAACTCTCCCAGTAAAAACTGCCTCACAGTCCATGAACTGAACTACCATGAACTCAACTCCACTACATTGCCTCTCAACTCACTGACTCAACTGAACTGGATGAGCAGAACTGACTAGAGCTTAGCGATATGAGATCTGCAAACCTCTGTCTCCTGAATGCTGGTATTAAAGACATGTATCACTACACCAGGACCTAAGGTTTTCTTTGTGGGAGACTTGCTCTATACCAGGCTGGCCTAAAACTCAGAGATCTGCTTGTCTTTGTCTCCTGGCATTAAAAGTGTGTCTGAATTTCAGACAAAACACACAGGTCCACAAAATCTTAGGATGTGATCTTTTGCCAGAGCAGCCATGTTCTGAATTAAAATTCCTCTACACTGCCTGCTTTTGTTTAGTTAGTGAGGATTAATCTGCAATCCATGTTTACTGGCAGGTGAGCTAAGCATGAAATGTGAAACCCTCCTACTCCTTTGTCTTATGAAACAGTTGAGTGTTTCTTATGACATAGTTATGAGCTATGTGACTGCAGTGTGTGCAGGAGAGAAGGGGCATTCCTCTACATCTTCAGATCTCAGGAAAATGAAGAGCCTGAATTAAAACACAGATCCCAGTTTTCCACAGGCTTCCCTCACTGCCTGCTTCTACCAAAGCCAATCTTTCAGCAGCATTACTTAATTCATAACAGCAGAACCTTCCTCATACACCACTGGCTTTGCTTTATAATTATGATGAGCAAATAACTAAAAAATGTGATGAATTCCATGCCTTTTTGTTTGTGTTGTATTGTTTTTAGAGACAGGGTTTCTCTGGTTAGTCCAGACTGACTCCCTTTGTGACCAGCCTGGCCTTGAACTCACAGAGATGAAATCCATGGTTTTAATGTCAGTTATTGGGAAAGATGCCAATTAAGTGAATTCAAATTGGTGCTTAGCTGTAACCTAAGTTACAGGCATATTATTTTAACAGCCTCATGAATGGAGTTTCAAAATCAGAGTAACTAGATGCTCCATATGCAGAACATAGGAAAACGTATTAGCCACGAGAAGCAGCAGATTGGGGAGTAAATTGCACTAGTAATAGGTATTCTAGGAAAAATGAACTTGGGATGTGAAGGAAATCTCCTGTGAAGGCTCATGAGGAGGATTGCTTTTGCAATCTGCAGAAGTGAACGGTGCTGCTATAACTGCAGAAAGTATGTAAAGAAATAAGCCTATTTTTCACATCACTACAAAGACTGCAAATTAACTGCTAAAAAATAAGCCTGTCTTTCATATCACATTAAGCAGCATGCCTAGGTGAACAGAAGACTCTCATTCACACAGTCTTTGCCAAGGGAAAATGTGCAGCTCAAGAGGAATAAAGCCTACAGTGAAGTGAGTTATAGGTAAAGAAAAATCAAAGAAAAAATTTTACACAATTATGTCAATAGTTGTTCTGTATTTATCCTTTGAAAGATCCTGGAAGTGACATAGGGACTGAAAAAAATGATGAGCCTTAGAGCTGTAGCTCAGCTGAGATCAGATGACTGGTAGGTGGTGGGGGGAGCACATTTTGTTTCCAACAGACACTGTCTGGGAGCATGTTGCCTCAGCATTTCTGGACTGTTCTGTCTCATAAAGAACAAAGATGGTTATTATGGAAACTATTCAATTTTCATTGAGAATAATTCAAGTGAAATTGAAGGTTCTACATGTAGAGATAGCTTTGTAGTTTGGTTTATCTTCTTCCTGATTTATGTCTTGTTGGTAGTGGTATTTGTTTGTTTGTTTTTCCCAGGTATCACAGCATCTGGCTAGAAAATGGAAAGCCATTCTAAACTCCATTCTTGGAACCCTAGAAAGGTTTCTGTTTAAACTCATTTCAAGGAACTTCTAAGTCCTATGGGCTGAGCAGAATGATTAGGACAAAGTGTTCTGGAATGGGAGAATGCTCAGTAAAGCTGTTATGACAGTTCAGTGCTTACCCAGGACTCACCACAGTACTGAGAAAAGTAAGTACATCAGGAAATATCAATATGTAGTGCTGAGATTCAGGAAATGCTGCTAAGTTCCTTCTTGGGTGACCTGCTATGGAAGGAGACAGTTTTCTTGGGACCATCCAGCACAGCACTTACTTCAGACTTTTGTCTCTGTGGGCTTTCTCAAAGCTTTACCAAGAGGTAGAAAAAGGAGACAGGAAAGATGGTTAGCCTCAGCCAGAGGAAGCTGCTGTTCTTGAAGTGTCCATTTGGAAGAGATGGGAGAATGTCATGAGCCCCTAGAAAGAATGCTATGAATACAAATTCTAAAAAATACTTGAGTCCCTTGTTATACAGGGCCATAGACTTAAAGAATTGATGAAGTGTGATTTTTGCTACTGTATGAGGAAATATCAAGCTGGTGAGTATAAAAGCACACTATTCATATTCAGTGCTTTGGCAGCACTGGATCTGAGGTACCTGCCCACCACACTCTAGTTGTCTAAAGCCTCAGACCATTTTCAAGTAATCTTAGCAATTTCTGCCCTGATAATATGACTTTATTAGTTAATTTCTGCATTCTTAACAGCACACTGTATTTTTTATTTTTAACTAAAATAAATGGTTGTTGACTGATATAATGTGGATAGATTTCAGGGAGAGGGTGTTCTTAGAGAAGGAAGGATAGATAGCCTTTCTTTCTTACTTTTTTATGTGTGCCTGGACCCTGTCCTCTTTGTGTGTTTTCTTTCTTTGTGGTGTCTGGTGCCACCACACTTGACTGTGGTATCCAATCAGACAAAATGGCAACCAGTCCACTTCTGCTACAAAGCACTCCAGCTAGAGGGTCCAGTGATTTCAAGGACATGTGGCATTGGTGAGAGATGTTCCAGTGATTTTCATTGTTCATAAAGCAGTGATACTCAGCAACCTTAAGAACAAATTTATTAATATATTATTTTAAACACTGAGGTGGAGTAGCTTACCACCATAACCTCAGATACTCAAGATAGTGAGACAGGAGAATCTCAGGTTTAAGACTAATGGAGGCTACATAATAAGACACTGTCTGAAAGAGGATAAAAATAAGATTCAGGTAGATATGAAAAGCAAAGTACTTAGACAAACAATGAGCCTATACTTGGTACAAGATGTTTTCACTACACCACAGAAACACAATTTTATCTGTAGCTTTAAAGGACATATGTTTACAGAGATGTTAATTGTTATTAAAAGTTTATTTATATAAAATATTTGGCCTGCTAGTTTTTTTCCAAATAAATAATTTCCCTCATTTTTCTTTTATCTTTTCTTCCAACTATGCTGACTATGTCATAATGTTAGATAATGAAGCTTTGATTGTGTTTATCTTCTTCAAAGAGCTTATTCATTCTGGTATCATCCATGACTCTATCTAATTGGAGCTTTTTCAGGGCTGACCCTGCACTTGATATGTTACCAGTAGTTTTTAATCTAGTGCCACTGAAACTCAGTAAAGCTTTCAATTCCATTATATCCTACAAGATTATAAATTTCATGGTCTTTTAATATGTACTTTGTTCACATTTATCTTCTCTTTTTCATCTTCATCCCTCCTGTTCTGTCTTGTTGGTTTATTCATCTCTCATAATAGGATGCTTTGGCTCTTGTATCACACATATTCCATTGCCTTTTTGTTGTCCTCCACTTTAAGATCTCCTTCCCTTGTAGAATAATCTTTCTTTCTACTTCATGACCTGTAGCTTACCTCAGTAGCCAGAAAGTCTGGTCAGAAAATCCTAGAAATTGTCTTGTTACTATTTCTACAGCCCTGGATTTCAACCACAGGAATGTCCCACTGAATTTTACAGGGGCTCTGGGGATTGAATTCAGGTCTTCACACATTTTTGTCAAGCAATTTACTTCATTAACTGACTTATCTCCTCAGCCAGAGCACCATATTTTTGGTTTGTTTATTTATTTACTTATTTACTTATTGATTTATTTAATCCACTCAACTATTACTGGACACTTAGGTTGGTTCCATGTCATAATGTAAAATGTGCCACAATAAATATGTACATCTATTGACCTTTGAATAAGATCTAGAATCTTTGGATGTATAACCAGAACATATTTTTAACTTCTATTTGGATGTGACTTTAATTGAGAAAAAAATAAGTGTGTATTTACAGGTAAGGCTATTATTATTTCATGCATTTTAATAACTATAGGATATAGAACAAAGTTTAAAATATATTTCATAACTCAATGAATATTTTAAATATCTGTGCTTCCTTCTCGGTGAATGCCACTGCATGGTGTTCAGGAGTTTCTTGTAGGCTGGCCAGGTGGCCTATATGTCCTTTGGGGCTCATGCTAGAAAACTGGTCATGATTGTTGATGTTATTGATCAGAGCAGGGCTCTAGTGGATGGACCCTGCACTCGAGTGAGGAGACAGGCCATGCCTTTCAAATGCATGCAGGTCACTGACTTCATCCTCAAGTTCCCACACGGTGCCCATCAGAAGTATATACGAAAAGCTCGGAAGAAGGCAGATATCAATACAAAATGGGCAGCCACAAGATGGGCCAAGAATATGATGTCATAGAAAAGAAAGCCAAGATGACAGATTTTCATCGTTTCAAAATTATGAAGGAAAAAATGAAAAACAGAATAATCAAGATGGAAGTCAAGAAACTTCAAAGAGCCACTATCCTGAAAACTTCTCCCAAATAGCACCTGTTTCTAAGGTTGCCATTGCAGTGGCTGCTTCAGTAGCAGCTGCTTCTAAAGCTAAAGTCCCAGCCAGGAAGGCAATGGAACCAGGCAAGAAGGCTGCAGCCCAGAAGATCCCTGCCCAGAAGGCAGTGCCTCCTGACAAAGATCAGAAGGGTCAGAAGACTTCATCCCAGAAGGCACCTGCTCCAAAGTCAGGGTGAAGCTATATAGGGAATAAAGCTCCTTTTTGACACATTGAGAAATCTCATGAATGGACTCTATGCTTGTCACCAAGCAGGGAGTAGAAGACTGGTGGGATTTTAAACAAGATCTGTTATATAGATTTACTCTACCCAGGCTTTAACAATCAAATTGACACTGTGCCTTATACAAATATTTATTTCCCACAAAAATATGTCAAGCAAAATTTTAATTCTTCTACCAAGATTATCAAAGTTGATAGTAAGATTAACCTTTTCTACTACAAAGACATAGCATATATTCACTGAGGCACAGGGAATAAAACATAATCTGGTTGACAGGGCAGTGAATGGATCAATAGGGATGTGTAGGCACCAATATCCATTATTCTGAATGTAATATATGAACCAGCAGAGTTCATCATCATAGATCTCTAACAAGCCTGACCTCATTTAAAAAATGATATTCTTAGACCAAGAACCTTAACCAAAAACACTGCAGCTATTTGTGTGTATGTGTATATGTGTGTGGGGGGTGCTTACTATAATTAGCAGCACTTGGCACATCTGCAAGATCAGAAGTAGCAACATCAGATAACAACAAATGATTATCAAGTAGTCAAGGCCAACAATGAACAAGCAGAGTCAAAAGTGAGCAAAGTGGACATCGATCATTGTTAACTTGATGTACAGCCCATAAACTGCACATGACTGTCTTCTTGGTTGGACTAGAGGGACAAGCATAGAGCATGTGAGTTATCCATGGGCTTGGGTTATGAAAACCCTGAGAAGCAAACTATCTCAAAAGAGTTTATCTAAGTCTTTGTACAATTTCTGCCATGACTTATAAAACTGCTAGACAAAGAACATCCAATGACATTGACTTCTCTTGAAACTCCCTTCCATCTGTCAATGACTACCCTCTGTATTTATTTTTTAAATATGTTATTAATTTATTCATATTACATCTCAATTGTTATCCCATCCCTTGTATCCTCTCATTCCTCCCTCCCTTCCATTTTCCCTTTACTCCCCTCCCCTATGAAACCCTAATTTTTCTGAACTACTTCTTTTTTGGTTGATTGATTTTGTTTGCTTTTGAGGAAGGGTTTCTTTGTGTCCTGGAAGACCAGACTGACCACAAACTCACAGGGATTAATCGAGTGTGCCACCACTGTCTGGGTGTGTAATGTTTTCATTTAATAAATCACTTCCTTTTCACATATTCCCTTGATGATATGCTTTACTTTTGAGTGGCAAAGTCACTGTCCCATTTAGATATATGATGATGGTGAGTATCCAGTATGTTAGGCCATGCATAATTGGGTTATGAAGAATTCCATTGTCTTCAGAAGCAACATCAATAACAGAAGCCTGACATTAGATATTGCAACTGTAATTTCTAGACATTTTCATCTCCATGATAGTGGATTTTACATGTAAGCTATGTTATGTCTTTATTCTATTTTATTTTTGAAATGATACTATGATTACTTTTCTCTAAACTCCCACATACGCATCTTCATTCCCCTTCAAATTTGTGACCTCATTTTACAGTAATTGCTATTGCATGCATGCATGTATATACATATATATTGCCATGTATAACTTATTCAGTAATTATGCCATTTCCCTGCTGTTTCTAGTACACAAAAGCACACAGTAGTTGTCTGATTATCTGACTCTTACAGATTTTTTGCTCCCTCTTCAGAGATGATTACTGAACCTTAGATGTCACAGCTTTGTTTTAAGTAAATCCACTGGGGCTCTATAGCACATGTCCTATTGTTCTCTGCATTTTGGCCACTTACAGTTTTCTATAATGGTCTCCATCTGTAAGAGAATCTTCTTTGATATGGGATGAAAACTACACTTATCTGTGGATATTAGCTTAAGTAGTTTGAATGCAGTTAGGAACTATACATATTTAATTAAATGGAGGTAGTATGTTCTCCTGAGATCCATGCCCTCATTGTGTCTGTGTAGTTGGCTAGGATTAATACCAGGCATGATTTCATTCCTACTGAGGGGACCTTAAATTTCAACTAGATACCTCTTGCTTACCCTCAAGGTATGAGTGCTATTTTTGCACTCTTAAGAATTGCTTGTGATGCTGATCATATTGTATCCCATGGATGTCACAGATGTGTAGGACTACTGGTTGCTTCTCTACCTTAGAATCTCATAGAAGAACTTTTGGTACTATGAAAGCTGGACTTCAGGAAGGAAGCATTCAATTTATTTCCAGCTCAAATCCTGTATCAGAAGTACATGGTGTCTAGAGCAATAGGGACTTTCTTTAAACTTCTAGGAGCAGATGGAGTCTACAGTAATATTCTATATTTTCGGAATGGCATGCCTCTTTGGCTCTTCTGACCAACAACTTGAAAGACTTTGTCTGGTATTGGTGGTTTTGTTAGATAGCCTATGATATATTGCAGAAACATTATCAGCACAAATGAGATAACATCATTTAATCTATATATGCATATGTAAAAGCATACACTTATATGTAATTTGGAGAAACAAAGAATTATATGATTCTTTGTTTTAAAAATATCTTTAGTATTATTTTTCCTCCTCCCTTTCTCCCTTTAATTTTTCACCTCTCTCCTTCCTAATTATTCTTCACCCATTTTCCCCATTTACCTTATTATATAATCCAAATCCTGCTACTTACCTGTCTAGTCCCCCAGAAAACTATATTTTTACATTTGTAGATTCTATGGGTACTCCAGGTTACATACTCACATTTAAATATTGGGAGCTAAGAACCACAGGTGAACCAGAACATGTATTGTTTTTCCTTTTGGATATATGTCTCCTTATTCAATATAATATTTCCTAATTGTTTCAGTCAATTATGGGAAATCCATGATTATTGTCTTAATTAAGGTCTATATTCTTGTGATAAAACAATGTGATCTATTGTGGTGAATGTCCTGTCCATTGGCTAGATCTGGGTAGGGGTTCTAAATTTACTGCATGTATTGTCTTTGGCTTGTGCCATAGTTTGAGCAGGGCCCCTGGGCCCAGATCCACCCATCACAATGTTCTTCTTGTAGGTTTCTAGGGCCCTCTGGATCCCACGAACTCTGGTGCCCCATATTTGACCACATCCCCTAGATAGGGAGGCTTGGTGGCACTCAGGGGAAGGATAGCAGGCTACCAAGAAGAGACTTGATACCCTATGAGCATATACAGGGGAGGAGGTCCCCCTCAGTCACAGTCATAGGGGCGGGGAGTAGGAGGAAAGCAGGAGAGAGGGAGGAATGGGAGGATACAAGGAATGGGATAACAATTGAGATGTAATATGACTATATATATACATAAATACACAAACAAATAATACAATGTGATCAAATCCAAGTTGGGAAGAAAGGGTTTATCTCATCTTATGGCTTACATTCTATCATTCAGAAAAGAAGCTCAAGGCCTGAATCTTAGAACTAATGTAGAAGCCACAGAAGACTGCTTCTTATTAGCTTGTTCCTCATGGATTTTTCAGTGTGCTTTTTTAAAAAAACACATCAAAAACCACCAATAAAATGATGGCATTTCCCTAAGTTAGCTCAGCATATTTGATCAATCATCAACTAAAAAAAAATTCCCCACAGGCTAATCCATTGGCTTCATATTTTCAACAACATGCTTTTTTAGACAATCCAGACCACCAGCCAGTGGGCAACATTGCCCACAGTGAGCTAGGTCCTTTTGATCAATAATCAATTTTTTAAAAATCCCCATGTGGCAATCCATTGGCTGCATTTTCTCAATTGAAGTTCCTTCCAAAATTGTTCTAGCTTGTGTAACATTGACATAAAACTAGCTGTGACAGTTTCTGTGGCCCTGCTATAGTGCCATAGTAATATAAATCTCAATTGGTAATATTACATTCTCTAAAATTCTAATTTGTTATCAATATAATTATAACTTCTCCACAGGGAACCAGTTTTTTGTTAAAATACTTGTAGCCTATGTCATTGACTAAGATATTTGTGTCCTGGCTGGATGATAGTGTGCTAGAGTCATTATCTTCTTATTGCCAGGTGTAATAATTCATTGAACTCCTGCAACATTTCTGTGAGGCCATGTTCAAGAATCAAAGACAGGAGATCTTTGGTTTTTTGTTTTTTGTTTTTTATCAACATGAAAGAATGTTGCACACTCACATTCCCATTTGAGCCTCTCAGAGTGACAGACCAGAGTGTAGTCTTGAGCTTTTGCCGATGTTAGTCACTTTCCCCTCCCTGAATCTACTCATCTTACCATGTTTCTTGAATTATTCAGCCAGAAAGAGAGGAGTGCTGTCAATTCTTTCTTTTTTGACAAGGCCTCATTCTTTACAAACCAAGCTTTTATTTAGTTATTTAGTGATGCATCTGCAGTTTACACGCTCTCACCAGAGCCCTGTCTGCTACACTGGTATTTCTCCTTTAAGTGTTTTAAGGTGTGACTATTGTTCTTCACAATGTTGGAGGATTAAAAAGATAAGAGAGAATTTTAAATTTTATTTTATTTCATTAAATAGCATTTATTCAGTTCTTAGATTCTTCCTTCTTATAGGATCAGTTATAGAATTTTAAATTTTAAATTTAAGTTTTAAATTATCCTAATAATTTAGAGGGGGATACCAGCTAGCATCGGTTTTTAGCATCTTATGTGAATGGATGAAAATCTCCATGTACTTATCAAAATCACTTTCTTCACAGATTTTCTGTTCCTCTGTGTCTACTGGGTCTATATATGTAACAATAAGAGGATCATAATGTACTGACTTGGTTTGTTAGAACATAAAACAATGAAAATTTGCTGATTTTCAAGACTGAAGTTTTGCTCAGCAGCAGAAATTAGCATCTATTTTAGTGTTTTATCCAAGGAAAGGTGACTTTGAGTAAATATTCTTCAGATATGTCATTGTTTTGTTTACTGCTGGGATTTGTCAGTCATTTCTTAGTGTGAGCACGGTAAAAGAAAGTATTCTTTAAGAATATGGAGATATTATTCAGTGTTTAAGAGCCTAGTATTCATATATTTGTACAGAAAAAAGTGTTCATATACATAAAATAAAATAGATAAATCTTTAACAAATGAAAAATGGATCATTTAAGAATTCAAATAGATGATGAAGTATGGAAAGCACTTGCAGTATAATCACAAGGACAGGAGTTCAGGTGCCCTGAGCCAGTATAAGTTCCAGGTCCATGTAGGAACCGCCTGAAATTCCAGTGCACAAAAAGCAGAGCCAGAAGATCTCAAAGCAAGCTGGCAACCAGACTGGCCAGTGATATTCCCCTTCAATATGCAAGGTTTACCAGAATCAACTAAACATTGTTGGTCCTCCACATTAATATGCACATACATGAACAAGAAACTACTCAGACACACGTGAGCACCCACCTGCACACACACTCACACACACGCATATATGTCACCCATACACACATGAGAACATACCACATACACATAAAAAAAGATTTTAAAAGCAAAGAAGATATCCTTTGATCAACTGCTAAAATGCTTGGTATTCACCCAAACCACTAGGAATAGACGATTTATAATGTAGTAGAAAGAAGAGGGTTTTTAGAAAAAATAAACCTAAATTTAATTCAATGAAAAGCAATGTTCTATAGTTTTCTGTTTATTGTCAGGTACACGTATAGCTTCTGACAGAGGCACTTGTATCTAGGCTTTCTTTTATGGTGTTATTGGTCAATTAAGTGTGGACTTCCTGGCTTACGTGACTCCTTATACCTGCATGTGAAATCTCTTCAATATCTACCATTTCCTTTACTTCATTATTATATTTAGAATTCTTAAAATAGCATATTGTTTTACTTATTAGTCTCTCAAATGTTACATCCAGACAGCAGTTTTCTCTCCCTCTTCTCTACCTGTCTCTCCCTGCAGCTCCCCTTTCCTTCCCCCAGATCCACCTTCTTCACCTCCCCTCAGAAAAGAGCAGGTATCCCTGGGACCTCAATTAACAAGCTACAATAAGGCCAGGTACATATTTCCACATCATGATTGAATAAAGCAGCCCTTTAGGAGGAAAAGGGTCACGATGGCAGGTAAAGGAGTCAGAGACAAATTCTACTCACCCCCATAGATTCCATGGAGTTTTTTGCACTAGATTTCTACCTCATGAACAGAGTGCTCCCCAATTCCAAATGCTCCTCAAGTTGTCTCTCTGAGTTTTATCTTCCTCCATCTCCCTCAGACATGAGGCCTTTTGTATTTGTCCTCACCGAACATCAGTTAACATATGAAATCTACTTCCTTTTCCCAGGGAGATACACATGGTTCTCATTTTTACCTAGCTCTCTGGGTATGTGGATTATAGCATCGTTATCTTTTACTTTATTTCCAGTATTCTTATAGTGAGTACATACCATATTTGTCAATCTGGATATGGGTTATCTCACTCAAGATGACTTTTGCTAGTTCCATCCATTTGCCAGCAAATTTCATGATGTCATTTTTTCAGCAGCTGAGTAATACTCCATTGTGTAAATGTACTAGCTTTAATAAAATCAGTTCTTGATTTGAAGAACAGCTGTGTTGTTTCCTTTGGACTGATCACTGGAGCTAATCAACGTTATTAAACAAATGTAATTGACAGATATCTACAGTACATTTCACCCAAACTCAAAAGAATATACCTTCTTCTCAGCAACATATGGAACCTTCTCCAAATTGACCATAGAGTTGGTCACAAAAAAAAACCTCTGCTGATACAAGAAAATTAAAATAAGTTCCAGTATCCATTAGACTACCATAGATTAAAGTTGGATCTAAACAAATACAGAAATATTACACTATCATCAAAACTGAACAACCCTATATTGAATAACTATCATGTCAAGGCAGAAATAAAGAAAAACATTAATGACTCCCTAGGATTCAACAAAACTGAATGCACAGCATACCCAAACATATGAGACACAATGAAAGCATTACTAAGAGAAAAGTTTGTAGCACTGAATGTCATCATAAAAACATTGGACAGATATCATGCTAGCAATTCAAGACCTCAGCTGAAAGCTCTAGAACAAAAAGAAACGAGCACACCCAAGATAATCAGATGGTAGGAAATAATCAAATGGAGGTCTGAAATCAATAAAATAGAAACAAAAAGAACAATACAAAGAATCAATGATATAAAGAGTTCTTTGAGAAAATCAACCACATATATCATAACGTATTGAAAATAACTAAAAAATGCAGACAGATTACCCAAATTAACAAAATCAGAAAAGGCAATCCAAATAATCATTAGATTCATACTTCAAAAACTTGCACTCCACAAAATTGGAAAATATAAAAGAAATGATCACATTATTTAATATTTTCAATTACACTTTACCGGGAAATAAGGAATTTGTGTTCTATAGAAATGAAGCTGGCAAATAACTTGTTGCATTTTTGTAGTGCTTAGTCAAAATATTGTGTGCAGAGACACTTCAGAGTTTTCTGTTGTCCTTTTGTTGGGAGGATGGAGAATATTTGCATTTAAAATGAGACACTTTGTAGATTAAACATAATATAAGCACTATGTACAGTATAACTGTATAAACATAGGTAGGTAGGAAGGCAGATAGGTACATATGTATGCATCTTAAATCTCTAACCTCAAGGTAATTTTATTCAACTTTTCATAAGGTTATATTGTTGACTGCTATTTATTATATGGAATCTGATGTGGAATTTTCTAGTTGCAGCAATATTCCAGCTCCTAAAGCTTAGGAATCTGAATAATTTTAGATTTTTGACAGTTTGTCTAGTGATAGTCAGCTCATGTGTAGTCCAGGAAAGATAAGCAGAAAATTATGGGGCATGTTCTTAGAAGTGAAGTGAGCAGACTAGCTGTTGCCTTGAGTGAAGTACCAGGGTTTTGGATGGGTTGGGTGTCTCCTATGGTGACAAGATGGTCTGTGGAAAGGCCAGAATGTGGAAGTCACTACTACGATTTTTCTGAATTATAGAACATGTTATTGTAGGAAGTAAAAGGCTAATCTTCATTTGTACATCTGAATTATAGAAAAATAGTGCCTTTTAAAAAATTCCGTTTAAAAATTTTGGTATGATCTGAGTTTTTAGTACAATCCAGAGTTCTGAATTGGATGTTCTCTAATGCTTTGTGTAGGAGATCCAAGATGTTGTTAAAATGACAGAGAATTAACATATCTTAGTTCCTTCATTAACCCAGTAGGTATGTCACCAGTGTTGTAGTTGAGAGAACAGAAACTACCTCAGTCAGAAATGATATTGTCACTCACAAACTATTTTTCAGGTGCAGTCTGCAGTTATCCGATGCACCTCCAAACAAGAGATGAGATTTTTAGCATGTCTGAGAGGTCCAAGATTTATACTGAAAGTATTCTCATACAATATTTAAATGATTTGCCACAGATAATGTAACCACTACCTGGATTGGCTTAGATGATCTATGGACTCACCAAAGCCCACTTACTTTTAAGTTAGCTAGATTCTCAATACAAAAAAGTGTTTTAGAAAGCATAAAATTATTTGCTTCTTCCTACAACCTAATTTAAAATGAGAAATTTATTTCACCATGATAGTCATCAATGATTCACCAATGTTGACAAACATCATTTGTGTTTTCATAATTAATTTGTAAGCACATGACAATTTCCTCAAAGATCAGAACTAATCAGTGATTTACTACTTTATTTAAAATGAGTCTATAATAAGCTACATAATTTAGGTTCTTATCTTGTTTAAGAATGATGAAAATGATGAGTACGTTTATAAGATGTTAGAAACTTACATGGGAACATAAAATAATGAGAATGTTAGGAAAGTACATTTAATGTATAATAAGCTGCTTCTCAATAGATTTGTCTACTCAAAAGCATTTACTCTCTGACATCTGAGTTTAACTGAGACTTTTTCTTCCTTATGCATTAAAAATATTTATAATCAGAGAATATTTTCTGTGAATTTTTGCCTCTAGAAATAATTGAAAACATATTTAATTTACAATACCTGTCAAACGATTTTTATGAAAGTCTATTGCCGAGGGCCATAGATTGGACTATGATAGACACACCAGCATTATGCCACTCTGAGAACTAGTCTGAGGTGTAAATTTGAAAACCTAACAATACTATAAAGTTCATGATAATGACCCCTAACCCTGACAGTATAATGCACAGTAATGGAAGATTCTAAGATCTGGAATGAGACCAGAATGCTCACTTTTAGCCTTCTTGTCACAGAGCTTTGAGTGACCTATCCAGAGCAATGAGGATAGAGAAAGACAAAATATGTACTAATTGCAGAAGATCAAGTAAATTCCAGCATTTCCAAATGCTGTGCATAAAATCTCAAGAGATCCACCAAAAAGTCATTGGAATTAATATATATTGTAAGCTGTGTACACTGTGTACAAAAAATCAACATATAAAGAAGAATGACTATTATTTAACTATAATAGAGTATTTAAAAATAAATGAAAACATAACCTAATTTTAAGAGTTACAGAAAAATAAAATAACCAGAAACATGTCAGACATCTACAGTGAAGCATATAAAACATGGAAGAAAAAATTTCAGCAGAAATTATGAAGAAATGGGAAAAATCTGTGTTAATAAACTGGGAAAACCAATATTGTTCAAAGACACACACTACTGCAAACATTCTCCAGAGTCTGTACCATCACTTTTTACCAAAATTTGTGTATTAAAATTGCAATCACATTTCAACAAAATGTTGAAAATTCTATCATAAAGTTTGTCTATTCTTGTAAAAATGAAAATGATAGAAACTAAAAGTTAATCATCCTAGACAATCTTAAACAAGAAAAAAGAAAACAAAAAACAAACTAAAAGAATAAATAAGACTTCAGAGTGCATGTTACAATAATACATGTTGCTGCATGAAGAAAACAATAAAAACAGTGGAACAAAATTGGGAGTGCAGACCTCATCACCTATCATTTAGCTTCTCCATAGCAAATACAGTAAGAAACAGTAGGAGACAGCCTACAATATAGGAAAAATATTTTCTTGTTTTTTAAAGATTTATTTATTTACTATATAAACAGTGCTCTGCCTGCTTGTATCCCTGCAGGCCAGAAGAGGGCACCATATATCATTATAGATGGTTGTGAGACACCATGTGGTTGCTGGGAATTGAACTCAGGACCGCTGAAAGAGCAGTCAGTGCTGTCAACCACTGAGCCATCTCTCTAGCCCGAAAGAATATTTTTAAATCATACCTCCATTCATGGGTTAATGACTGGAATACATATAAAGAGCATAAAGAACTCAACATAGAAGACAAACTCATAACAATGATCATTGCAGCACTAAGCTTTTCTACGTGGATACTGAGGATTCAAACTCTGGTCCTCATGCTTGCTTAGCAAACTCTTTATCAACTGAACCATGTTTCTAGTCCATTAGAAACATATGTCTTAATAATACCTTTTCTGGTCAATTAAATCTACTTCCATGTAATGGAAGTTACTTCCATCTAATTGAATTTCAAGTGGCTATGCTACTACTGATGCTATTAGAAATCCATGGTAGTAAAGGCTCCCAGGGTGCCTCTGTCATCTTCATTGTTTACTTCGGCTTCGCTCAGATAAATCTGAATTTATAGCATCACAATAATAAGCATGATAGTCCTACCTTTTTCTACAATATCAAATCATGTGTGTGTGTGTGTGTGTGTGTGTGTGTGTGTGTGTGTATGTGTTTAAAAGAAATAAAAACTAGGTTTAGGAAAAATGTAGGGAGTTCTTTATGAGAGATTTAAAGTGTTCTCTGTCCAATTACAAAAAACAAAAGGCTTCTCCTAAGTACCTAATAAGTTCAATAAGTTATACTGAACATGAAATGATGAATTGTTTTGGATCAAATAAATTCTAAAATATCTTATTCTTTAATTTTCATAGAGAATATTTTCTTGTTTATTGGGAAT
Source organism: Acomys percivali (assembly GCA_907169655.1). NCBI lineage: Eukaryota > Metazoa > Chordata > Mammalia > Rodentia > Muridae > Acomys > Acomys percivali. The sequence continues at coordinate 77,068,965 of OU015743.1, read as the reverse complement.
TTCATACATATACATAATGTGTTTTGATAAGATCCCATTCTGTGCCCTCCAAGTCCTTCTCTGTGCAGCAACATTACTTTCCCTATCAACATCAAGTACTGTGTTGTTTTAAACTCATTAGTTGAATTTAGGGTTGACATATGTGAAGGATATGTGAACATTTAATGAAATAAAGGTACCCTTCATATAACATATTCTTGAAGAAAACTTATTAAGCCTCTCACAGCAATTATCAATTGCCAATAGTTCCTTAGTTGAGGTAGGACCATCTTCCTCCCTCTCCTCTCCATGCTTATATTTTTTTCTGGCTTAATATCATGCACCTCTAAAGTATGATATAATAACCACTACCAGTTTATATGTAGAAATGCCCCCATTTAATCTGGAAGACACTATTTTTTGTAGTCATCCATTGTCTCTGGCTCTTACAATTATTCCATCTTTTCCACAATAGTTTCTGATCCTTTGGAGGAAGGGGTATGATATAGATCTTTGACCTCTTGTCCTCTGCATATTGACCAGTTATGAGTCTCACAGGGAATGTATAATCCTTGAAGTTATTAAATTGACCAAGTATGAAGAATATTATTTAAGATAATAACAGAAGTAATAAAAATTAGTAACATACATTTCCATAAGTCTATGAGTATATAAACATTTATAATCTAAGCATTTGTATTACTCCAATAAAGATGATAGTAAAAGTCAATAAAATCATGTATCCATTTCTTAACTAAATTATTAGAAGTAATTTTCAATCAGAAGCCATAAAAGCACAATTCTTTTTTGTAACATTATTCCTAATCATTTGTAGAGGAAAATGAAGCTTAATAGATATCATGAAACAACAGCCTTCCCTCACTGTCTCTTCCTTTGTTTTAGTTGATCTATGAAAATACACACACACACACACACACACACACACACACACACACACA
>OU015743.1:77036326-77064713 GCA_907169655.1 Acomys percivali | reverse complement strand
GTTGAATTTTCCATTATATATTTTTTCATGGTAGCCATTTCATACATAATATATTAAACAATTTCATTTGCTTATAAGTAATAAACATCTTATAAGTTAGTATAAAAGATTTTGACATTAGTATAAGAAAGTCAGAACATACATTTAAAACTTGGGATTTGTTGCTTCATGTTATGTGTATGTGTCTATGTGTCTGGGTGATGACAGGGGGGGGGGAATCTGTGCATGTTCACATGTATGTCCAGCTACCCTTACCCATGCTGGAGCATATGATGCCAGAGTTAAAGTCAGGATGCTTTCCTCATTTGTTTCTTTAACTTGTTTTGAGTCTCTCCCTGAACCTGCTATTCACAGGCCTTTATGGCTGAGCTGATTGCACAATCAAGCTCCAAGGATCTCTACCTGTCTCTACTTCCATCCTGATATCTTGCAGCACTGTGGTTATAAGCAGATGTTACCTAGTTTACATCTATATGGGTTCTAGAGATCCAAATTCAGATCCCCCTTGCTTGCATAGCAAGTACTTTATGCATTAATCCACATCCCTATTTTGTTTTAAACAAAATCATATTCTAAACAAGGGTATTTAACATACTGTTTCAAATTTAATGGACTAGGCCATTAACCTTTAAAATCACATTTTGTCTTAAGTTTATCTAAATGAAAGAGATTCTGAACACACCTCAGCCTTTGCTTCTGTTCATATTGTTGTATAGGTTTGGGCCATAATGGCATTTGAATATGGGACTTTTAATGGAAGAAAATAGATTGTTTACTGACATAACAATGCAATTAAATAAACCTGACAAACAATAGAATCATAAATGCACAAAGCACATCTTTTTAATCAGAGTAAATCCAGGTGCATTAAGTCAATTTTTCTTAAAGACTTTTCTAATTAAATAATTTCTACAGTTCTGTCTGTTTATCAAATAATTTACAATTTCTCTGACATTTTCATAAGAAAAGACAGAGGCAAATTGATTTATAAGCACTGCGGAAGATGTGATGTAAACTCATATATACTGCTTTAGTGACATTAGGCAGGTGGTGATGGCGCACAGCTTTAAACCCAGCGCTGAAGCAGACACATTTATAAGTTCAACACCAGACTGGTCTACAGAGTAAACTCCAGGACATTCAGGGTTACACAGAGAAATTTTGTCTCAAACAAACAAACAAAAGTGGATTTATTGACATATGTCAGTACCTCACAATCTCATGCCAATGTTTTAAGCAAAGCAGAATTGATTAAGAGATTCCTAACCATAGATATTAGTATTTTGGTCACTGACTTTGCTTTTTAATTTATTCCATAATTATTTATCTTTTTTGTTGGTATTGGTGCACATTTAATTTTGTATCTAAGAGTAGGAATAAACATGTCTCTTAAGTTAATCCATGTCAAATTTATTATTAATTTCAGTGCCATTCCTTGTGGATAATCTATGCTTACAGTTACACCTAATTGAATAACATTCAAGTACTATTCATTGTCAGTCTAATTGTCTAACATGAGTCTCTATTTAACGAGGATTTCTTAGAACTAACACAGTTAATAAAAACAAAAACTTGGTGTAGAATATACCTTAAATGGGGACTGTATGATCCATGCCTAAATTTCTGTTCTGAAAATATGTACTTCTCCTTCCATTGTCTTTTCTAAATCCTTCAGCAGATGTTTTAAACCCGGAAAGCAGAATTTTCTAAAAGTTCTGATTTTCTTTTTTTAATTGTGATTTTCTTGATCTTGAGTATATATGTTTCACAAATAAATGTATTAAGTGTCCATTAAGATAAAAGGCCTAAATTAGAAAATGTTAACAAAATTTGATTAATAACCAAAACAGAACTAAATAACATTATTACATAGAAGCTTAATAATAAGTATCAAAGTTACTAGAAACATTTACTATTGAGGCAAAAAAAAAGGGGAGGGGGGAATGCATGGAAACCAACTATTCATTACACACTGCAAAACCACACAAAGGCAGAAGAACTGTTGCTCCCTTGTAGTTTAAGGAGAGAACATGAAAACATTAATCAGTATTAGACGGATTTATTTTATTATTTATTTATTTATTCACCTCACCTCCTTATCACAGTACCCTCCCTCCTCTCCTCTCAGTCCTACACTCTCACCCTCTTTCCACATTTCCTATTCTCCTTCTTAGAGATGTGGAGGCCCCCAAAGGGTAGCTACCCAACCTGGCACTTCTAGTTGCATCAGACTAAGCACATCCTCTTCCACAGAAGCTAACAAGGCAGCCCGACTAGGAGAAATTAATCCAAACACAGGCAACAGGATCCATGTCAGAGACAGCCCCTTCTCTATTTGCTAGGGGACCCTCATGAAGCTTCTCATCAGCTATATATGTGTAGGAGACCTAGGTCCAGTCCATGCATACTCTTGTGTTTGTGGTTCAGTCTCTGCAAGACCCCATGGTCCTCTGTTTTTTAAAAATATATTTTATTAATTTATTCATATTACATCTCAATTGTTATCCCATCCCTTGAATCCTCCCATTCCTCCTTCCCTCTCATTTCCCCCTTACTCCCCTCCCTTATGCCTGTGACTGAGGGGGACCTCCTCTTCCTGTTTATGCTCATAGGGTATCAAGTCTCTTCTTCGTAGTCTGCTATCCTTCCTCTGAGTGCTGCCAGGCCTCCCCACCCAGGGGTCAAATATGGGGCATCAGAGTTCATGTGAAACTCAGTCCTCACTCTCCACTCAACTGTGGAGAATGTCCTCTCCATTGGCTAGATCTGGGTAGAGGTTTGAAGTTTACTGCACATATTGCGTGGTCCTCTCTTTATTGACAATGTTGTTCTTCTTATGGAGTTCTTGTCTTCTCCAGGTCCCTGATCCTTCCCCCACCTCTTCCACAAGAGTCTCTGAGCTCCACCTAATGTTTAGATATGAATCTTTGCATCTTTTATAATCGGCAACCAGATGGAACCTCTAGAGGACAGTTATGCTAAGCTTCTGTTTGCAAGCATAGCAGAGTCTTGTTAATAGTGTGAGGGGTTGGATCTCCCCAATGGGGTGGGTCTGAATTTGGGCCAGGCATCGATTTACCCTTCCTTCTATCTCTCTTCCAGCTTCATCCCTGCACACCTTGTAGTCAGAGTAAATTTTGGGTGGAAGATTTTGTATGTGGGATGGTGTCCTCCCTCCACTGGAAGTCTTCCCTAGCTATAGAAAGTGGCCACTTCAGTCTCTTTATCCCCCACTGAGGGGATGGGAAGAGGAAACAGGGTAGGGATAGGTGAGTGGAAAGTTGGGTAGAAGGAAGTAAGAGGGCTGTGTCAGAGAAGAGATAGTGATGGCTGCGAGCATCTCTGCAACAACGTGGAGACCTACATCAAGGTGGGCTCCTAACCATGGGGTGACCATAATCATAGTCTCTTAAGGCAAAGGACTCACTCAGAGTTTTTCAGTAAGTGAGAATAGTTTTCATGTTTCTTGAACGATATTGTGACAAGCCATGCAGGAGACTGAAATTATATTTTAGATAAGACTACATTTCTAGGCACGATAATAACTGGCCTTATTGGCAATCAGTTAGGCTCTGGAATGAGCAAGCAATGCATGGGAGCAGATTTCAGACTAGATGGATAAAGGACAGGATTGTGATCTGATGTGGCCCCTGGGGTTCACAGTTCGTGCTCTTCTGAGAGGTCAGGTCCATCTGATAGTGGCTTGTCTGACCAGTTGACATCATTAACTCATCAACACAAGAGATTCAATTTTCAACATTCTGAGGGAAGATATTTCTTAATGAATTTGATACATTGAAAAATGACCCTCTGACTGAGATCACAATTATTTTCTACTACTGATAAATGTTATTATTTCTTCAGGAAAACTGTGGTGAGATGTTAGAATAGAGAAATTGGCTGTATCCAAACATCACAGTCTTTCAGAATCATGTCTAAGAGTAGAGGAAGGAGTAGCATAGAGGAAGAAAACAAGCCTAATCTTGGAAATATAATAAAGTCATGAGTCATTTCAAGATAATATCATGATAAATCAGTTTTAACCAAGAACTCATCCAGAGATATGACATCCTAGTCTTCCTCAAAGGAAATGGTAAAGCTGTAGTTTTCAACATTTCCTGACTGGTCCTCCTTGAAAGACACCTGCAACATTTCTTCAGTTATAAAAGTCTGAGTTTCCAAGACTAATCAGCAAAGTTCAGAGAATGCTCTTCATTACTTCAAGTAAGCATATGAGTTAGAAATGCCTGTTTTGAACAAAGATTAACTGAGAACAAGACTAAAGAACTCTTATTGCTACACTTTCTTGCTGGGGCTTTGTACATTAAGCTTCTAAGAAATAAGAACAGTTTCCTAACATATATGCACGCACACACACACACACACACACACACACACACACACAGGAATACACACACAAACACACACACAGACACACACTCAAACACACACAGACACACAGACACACACGCACACACCAACAGAGGGAGAGGAGGAGAGAAAGAGAGAGACAGAGACAGAGACAGAGACAGAGAGAGTACTGTTTTCATTAATTTTTTTCCTATATGGAATTAACCTGACTAAATGAATTAGAAAAATCAAATATTTAAAAAATATGACTCCAATTTCAATATAATTTAATTTTTCTTTTGCTATATGCTTTCTAATGCAATTAATAATAAATGAATTCTCATTATTTAATTAAATATAAATTAGGAAGGTATAATTAGCTTTGGACATAACAGCTCAAACAAATTAATAACACTTGTTTTATTTTAGGATTACTTTCTTATTACTTAAAAGACAAAAGAACCAGTGTCTCACGCGGGACTGCATGCTGAGCTGAGCTAGTGTCTCCACGGCGGAACTGCTCACTGAGCTGAGCTTGGGACTCAGGACTGGGAAAAGATCTTTACCAACACTACATCTGACGAAGGTGTAATATCCAAAATATATAACGAACTCAAGAAATTAAACACCATCAAACCAAATAACCCAATTGAGAAATGGGGCTTGGAACTAAACAGAGAATTCTCAACAGAGGAATATCCAATGGCTGAGAAACACTTAAAGAAATGCTCAAGGGACATGCCCCTTGGGTTAGTATGCAGATATATAAGTGAGTATATACCATTTGCCTCTTTCTGCTTCTGAGTTAACTCACTCAAGAGGGGAGAACATCCTATTGGGACTCTAAATGAGAGAAGCATGGGAGAATAGCAAAGTACAAGGATCCAGAGGGTCCTAGAAACCTACTAGAAGAACATTATACTATGTCCCCTGGAGGGGGAGACCTAGTGGCACTCAGAGGAAGGACAGCAGGTCACCGAGAAGAGACTTGATACCCTATGAGCATATACAGGGGGGAGGTAAACCCTCTCAGGAACAGTCATAGGGGAGGGGAATAAGGGGAAAATGGGAGGGAGGGGAGAATGGGAGGATACAAGGGATGGGATAACCATAGAGATGTAACAAGAATAAATTAATTTAAAAAAAGAACATTATGATAGGCAGATTTGGGCCCAGGGGTTCGCTCAAACTATGGCATCAGCCAAGGACAATACAGGCCATAAACTTCAAACCCTTACCCAGATCTAGCCAATGGACAGGAAATTCTCCACAGTTGAGTGGAGAGTGGGGTCTGACTTTCACACGTACTCTGGTGCCTCATATTTGACCATGTCCCCTGAATTGGGAGACCTGGTGGCACTCAGAGGAAGGATAGCAGGCTACCAAGAAGAGACTTGATACCCTATGAGCATATAAAGATGGAGGAAGTTCCCCTCAGCCACAGTCATAGAGGAGAGGAGTAAGGGGAAAATGGGAGGAAAGGAGGAATGGGAGGATACAAGAGAGGGGATAACCATTGAGATGTATTATGAATAAATTAATTTTAAAAAAAGAAAGAAAAAAGACAAAAGAAGTAGCTACAGAAGATAATTCTAATCTTCCATGAATTTCCCTAATTATTAAAAAAATAAAATATTTACCTGATCAAACACATCATAAAAATACAGAATGCACAGGAATTATATTGGTATTTTAACCTAAGAAGCAAAACTCATTTAATATGAGTACAAAAGAGGCACTTTCTACTTTACATGCTTGTGTAGAAAGCCAGGGGGTATGTTAAATAAATCATGGCATCCATTAAACTGGCCTAGCTTAGCCCGGATTCTCATAGCTATTTGTGTTCTTTACATAGGTAAAAATTGCATATTATATGTGTGCAATTAATATGTGTATTCAGGTCTTCTAGGTTACAATGCACAGGTGTAAAAGCAAGGCTTCATCATAGGAGAAGCCAATCTGACATTCTTGCCTTGGTTTTCAAGTGAAGAAGTGGACTTGCTTGGAGTGGATTGGGGATGGCTCTTTCTACAGTTGGGGCAGTGTCTGAACCATAAGAGAAAACATCTTCTGTAAAGTAAGGAAGTACTAAAAAAAATAGCAATTGGTAGAAAAAGGAACCAGGATCCCAGGGAAAAAGCTCTAATGGCCACAGTTGGAAATGTATGAGTTACAAAATAAATACAGTAATACTGGCTATAACCCAGAACATGAACTATGCATGAGGCCAATGGACAAAGAACAATATCAGATGCAGAACAGCAAATAATTTTTGAAGATGCTGTGCTGAAGAGCCAGAAGTGGAACATGAATTTCCAGTGCAGAAACCTACTCTAACTTCACTTCTCTCCAATCCATGATGCATCACACTGACATGAGGATACTTGAAATATGAGAGGCACACTTCCTTCTGTCAGTTTCTTCATCAAACACAAGACCCCAGAACCCCAATGAAAGAAAATTCTACTGAACACAAGGCCAATACTCCCCCATGCTGTCAATGTTACTGAAAACATCATCAAGGAATTGTGAAAACCCCAGAAAGCCTGAAGAGAGGCAGGGACTATTGAATATTCAGGAAGTGGCCTGAATCCCGGAGCAGCTAACACACTTGAATGAAAGATGGAGGTCAACTAAGAAAACAACCGCGAAGGCCAGATGCTAAAGTAAAGAGAATGATAACAGGGCCATGTAACTGCCAATACTACAGTCATTGACCTTCTGTTTTGACAGTGTACTGAGCTGATTTTTTTTCAGCCTTCCTGTGTGAGTTATGTAGATCCTCTAAAAGATCTGTTTAATTGGCTCTATTTCAACTAGCTATCATGGTCTCACTTCTTTCTACACTGAAATACTGATATGACAGAACTAGCTTTGGCACCTTTTGTAAGATACATGGAGACCAGAGGATGTACTTCTTCATTAAGAATGATGAAGCAGGCTGAGTAGTGGTGTGCAGTCTTGTAATCCAGCACTCAGGGAGGCAGAAGCAGGCAACTCTATCAGTTTGTGGCCATCCTGGTGTACAAAGCAAGTCCAGGACAGCTAAGGTCACACAGAGAAGCCCTGTCTTCAAACAAACCAACAAACAAACAAGCAAATAAACAAAAGAATGATGAAATATAGGTGAGGTGGACTATGATACTACAGAACATCACTGCAACACCAATTATACTGGATAGTTTTCTGTCAATTTGACACAAGCAGGAATCATCTGAGGAGGGAACCTTAATTAAGAAAATGCCTCTATAACATCAGGCTGTTGGCAAGCCAGAAAGCCTTTTCTTTTCTTTTTTCCTTTGTTTAATTTATTATGATTTATTCACATTACAGTCAATTGTTATCCCCTCCTTTCCTCTTATCTTCCCATTCACACCTTCCAACCGCTTCTGCCCTATCCCCCTTCCCTAAACCTACCCCCCTCTTTATGGACACAGCCTATCAGGTCTCATCAAGATAGCCAGCATCTGCTTCCTCTGTGTGCCTCCAGGGTGGTCTCCCCTTCCCAAGAGGAAGTGATCAAACCATGGGCACCAGATTTCATGTTAGAGGCAGTTCCTGCTCCCCCACCCACCCATAACCATGGAGATTAAGTTGTCTATAGTCTATATCTGAACAGGGAATCTAGGATCTCTGTATGCATTGTTACTGGTTGGTGCATCAGTTTGTGCAGGCCTTATGCCCCCCCAACCCCTCCATCAGGATCCACCTGCCTTGATTGTCTCCCTCTGGGGATCTTGCTGCCTCCTGGTCCTTCCATGGCCCTGTTCTTCCATACAACTCTCTTCACTCTTCTGAGAGTCCAACTGTGAGTCCCAGCATATGTCCTAATTCCATGCTGGGTGGAGTCTCTCAGAGGACATTTATTTTGGGCTAATATCCACTTATACGTGAGCATATCGTGTGTGTCTTTCTGAGTCTGAGTTACCTCACTCAAGATGATCTTCTGTAGTTCCATCTGTTCGAGTGCAAATTTCAAGATCTCTAGATTTTAATAGCTGATTAGTATTTCATTGTGTAAATGTGCCACAGTTTATCTATCTTAGGTGAGGGACATCTAGGTTGTTTGCAGATTCTGGCTATTATGAATAAAGCTTCTATGAACATATTTGAGCAAGTGTCCTTGTTGTGTGGTGGAGCATCTTTTGGGTATATGGCCGGGAGCAGTATAGCTGAGTCTTACTGTAATGCTATTCTCCATTTTCTGAGAGTCAGATTGATTTCCAAAGTCATTGTACAGGTTTGCACTCCAGCCAGCAATGGAAGAGTGTTACACTTTCTCCACATCCTTGCCCCCATGTGTTGTCACTTGGGCTTTGATCTTATCCAATCAGAAAGGTGTAAGATGGAATCTCAGAATCATTTTGATTTTTCATTTCCCTGATAACTAAGAATGTTAAGCATTTCTTCATGTGTTTCCCAGCCATTTGATATTCCTCTGTTGAGAATACTCTGTTTAGCTTTATACCCCCATTTTAATTGATTTATTTGGTTTTGATGTTTAATTTCTTGAATTCTTTATATAGTTTGAATATTAGTTCGTTGTTGGATTTAGGGCCAGGGAAAATTGAAAGTTCAATTCTCAACTTCACATGGAAAAACAAAAAAAAAATCAGAAAACTTAAAACAATCCTGTAAAATATAATATCTCCACCCATAATCTCAAACTATATTATAGAGCAACAGTAATAAAGACAGCATAGTACTGGCATAGAAATAGGCTGGTTAATCAATGGAATCAACTCAAAGAGCCAGAAATAAACCTACTCACCTATAGTCACTTGGTTATTGACAAAGAAGCCAAAACAATACACTGTGTAATGATTAGAAATTAGATGCCAGGCAACAGATATAATATAGAAAGGTTTATTTGTAGAAGCATGGGAATGCGGGAAAAAGAGAGAAAAAAAGGCAGTACATAACATTTGCTTGCTTGTGTTCTATATACTTTCTCACTCTGCTTTATCCTTACTATTATCCTAAAGAGTAAAAATTATTTTAAAAATCATAGTTTCCTATTAATACAGATACATCAAAAAAGAACACTTAAATATCATCATTACTAATGGAGTTCCTCTTGCAGTTTTTTGGAAAAAGATAACTCTGTAACTGGTAGTTTAAAAAAATATTTTGAAAAATGCAAATTCCAATTTTTCTTTCCTCATTGCTTTGAGAATGCCAAATAGTTGTCTTACATGCCAAAATTTCCTAGAAGATTATCAAGTCTTCTAATTTGATTTTGGAAATTTCTTATCATCCAAAAAATGTGACCAAATTTGTATATAAGGAAGAACAAAACCTGACAACCAACTTGAAATATATGTATTTGAAGGATACTGTAACAGAATAAATGAATCAGAGTGAATGGTAAAACCTGCCTTTTAGTTAATAGATTAGAAATGTGAACTTTCTGACACCTCTGTGACTCATCTAGTTTGAGGAAATCATCAAGAAGAATGTATGAGATTATTTTATTATTGTCATTCCCCTTTGTAAGCTCTATTATGTAAGGCAATTTCACCTAACAAATACCATTTCTTTTCATGAATTCTCTCCTAGATGCATCATAGTTGCTAATCTCTTCAATAATGTAGAAGCAAGTGAATTTAGTCTACACTCCTCCAATAAGTAGAGTTCATTGGAGGTTGACTGAGCCATGGTAGCTTCACTCTTATAAAGGGATTGTTTCACCTTGTAGGAGTGAATCAGACTTTGTGTGACTGGATTTGGTTTTTCTGGGTGAAGTTATTTTACAGCAGGTCTGCATCATATGTCCTCCCTTCTGCTGTGACTGGTTCTTTGTTCTGCATGTATTACCACCATTATGATACTGTGGTCAGAGGAAACTCACAAGAACTCAACTGATGCCAGCATCATAGTTATAAACCTCTAGCATTATGAGCTAATTGAACCATTTTTTTTAAAACAATGAAACAGGTATCATGCTATAGATCAGAAAGTGGATAATGGCACTCATTTATCTTGAAAAGGCAAGGGCTTCTTTCAAAGGTCACAGGAAACCTTAACTATATAAGAAAAGCTGAGTAAATGCATTAATTCAGACAAGTAACCAAGTACATAAAAAAGATTTGATTAAGAGAGTGAATAGATAAGACATATTGGAGAAAATAGTTTTTACCTATACTCAGTAGAAGACTTGTCTCTAAGATAACACAAAGTCTAATGAATACTAGAAAATAAACATGTCAGAGAACAACCATAAGTGTACAGTCTACATACAAGAAACAGATGTAATTATTGTAACAAGAAAGAACTTTGATGAATTTTATACTCAAACAAAGTATAAATGCAGAATAACTCCATGGATTTGATTGATAAATTAAGTGGTTTATGCAGTTATTCTGGAAAAGTTCTCTGGAGCTGTGTCGAGTTTTGAATAAAAAAGACTATCATCAGAGAAGTTTTCTCCTTCTGCAGAAGGGAACAAGTATGTATGCCCACAACCAACTAGATATTACACACACACACACACACACAGAGAGAGAGAGAGAGAGAGAGAGAGAGAGAGAGAGAGAGAGAGAGAGAGAGAGAGAGAGAGAGAGAGAGCAAACACTCAGATCTATATGATGTGTTTCCATTAAATCCTGCCCCTCAGACATCAAAGTACACTGTGGAAGAGAAGGCAGAAAGAGTGTAAGAGATATAGGGAAGGGAGGATACCACAGACACAAGGTCGTCTAAGTCAGCATGAGCAAATTCATGAACTCACAGAGAGTATGTGCAAGGCCTGCATGGGCCTGCACCAGGTTCTCTGGGTACATAATATGGTCCATGTCAGTATTTTTATAATACTCTTGAGCATGAGAACAAGTAAGTTTATGGTTGTTGCATCTTCTATAGGGCTTTGCTTCTTTTGATGGTTTGTTTTATACAACTTTGATGTGATAGTTTCTGTTTTATCTTACTTTTATTTTGTTATATTTTTAAAGGACTTAAAATCTAAAGAGTTTTTTTGGGGTGTTTATTAAAAAGATTTATTTATTTATTATGTATACAGTGTTCTAACTACATGTGTATTTGCATTACAGAAAGGGGCAAACGATCTTATTATAGAAGGTTATGAGCCACCATGTGGTGGCTGAGAATTGAGCTCAGGTCCCCTGGAAGAGTAGCAAGTACTCTTAACCTCCGAGCCATCTCTCCAGTGTCTAAACAGGATTTTGGTGGCTTTAAATTTGAAATATCTTATTCGACATTAAAAGAGAAAAGGCACTACCCAAGATTTGAGAATAACTACAATCAATATACTAATCTTCACCATACTTGCCTAAGAAAATGAGGACTCTTTTGTAGAAAATGCCCTTCAACTTATATATAGAAATATATCTTTATATAGTAAAATAATCATTATATTTTGGTACACTTATCATTTTGCATGGAGATAAATGTAGTAGATTTGTTAAATATATGATTTTGAATTGGTTCCTGAAATGAGAACAATGTTTACTTATCTATTAAATATTTATTCTGTATTCACTTAGTGAAAAATAGATCTTTGTTGTTTCAGAGTCAGATATATAGATATTTTTCTCTATGCAGCAGTACCAGCATAAAATCTAATATTAACTCAGAATTTGATATAAATATTTTAATTTGTATTTTGTATGTGCTTATATTTTCAATAGAACCAAATATTTACTAAGAAAATAATTATCTACAAATGTCAGAGATTTTTTTTTTCATGTCTTGTGTTAGTGGTGGTCAATAAAACCAAGTTTCTATAACTCCAATAATAAATAACTTTTAAAATAATGGCAGAAGCTACTAATATATAAAACAATTAAAACATTCTAAGGTACATAAATGACCTGTAATGGTCAGGTTGATGTGGAGCACTATGCTTTTGCGTAGAATATGGATTCATTTCCCAGCACCCATATTATAGGGCATCTCACAACTACCTATAACTCTAAAGAAAGATCTGATGTCTTCTTCCAATCTTTACAGATACAATCACTAGGCAGAGAGATATATGCATTTAATAAAATAAATAAAACATATCAATGAATAAAAATTTGCATTTTATACTGAGGAATATATATAGCAAGGATGAGAGATTTCTCAGAGATTTTGTCCCTAGTGCATTCTGCTTATTCAAACTACAACTAAGATATGGACGAGTGGATTCTGCTGATGTCATCCTTGATGTTACCCATGAGGCCTACCATCCCAAGACAGAGAGGACATTTGAAAGAAAAATGAATAGTAATTCTACTTCAAGATGTTGAGCTAATATTTTACCAGGAAGATGTAGATAATATTTAGTCAAAGATAAGGCTCTCCATGTAAGTTTCCTGGTCTGTCTTAAGTAACATAAGATTAGTTATGTACAGATCATGTTCTTAAATACATATGTATATACAATATCAATAAGATAGACTGGGCTATTGAAAATTCCTGGGCCTAATATATAACTGGTTGTGATGGTTTCAATGAAAATGGCACTCAAACCAGAGAACTCCTACAGCTGATAAACACTTTCAGCAATTTGGCTGGATACAAAATTAACTCAAAAATGTCTGTAGCCTTCCTATACACAAATGACAAGCTTGCAGAGGAAGAAATTAGGAAAGCCATACCTTTCACATTAGCCACAAGCAATATAAAATATCTAGGAGTTACTCTAACTAACCAAGTGAACGACTTGTTTGAAAAAAATTTCAAAACTCTGAAGAAGGAGATTGAAGATGACATGAGAAGATGGAAGGATCTTCTTTGCTCATGGATCAGGAGAATTAACATAGTAAAAATGGCCATCCTACCAAAAGCAATCTACAGAATCAATGCAATCCCTATCAAAATACCTACACAATTTTTTAAAGACATTGAAAGTTCAATTCTGAACTTCATATGGAAAAACAAAAACCAGGAATAGCAAAAACGATCTTGTACAATAAAAGGTACTCCGGAGGAATCTCTATACCTGATCTCAACTTGTACTATAAAGCAATAGTAATTAAAACAGCATGGTACTGGCACAGCAACAGGCTGGTTGATCAGTGGAATCGAATTGAAGACCCTGATATGAATCTACACACATATGGTCACTTGATTTTTGACAAAGAAGCCAAATCCATTCAATGGAAAAAGGATAGCATCTTCAATAAATGGTGCTAGTCTAACTGGATGTCTATGTGTAAAAAAATACGAGTGGACCCATATTTGTCACCTTGCACAAAACTCAAATCCAAGTGTATTAAAGACCTCAACATAAAACCAGACACACTAAGACACTTAGAGGAAAAAGTGGGGAAGAGCCTGGAACATATTGGCACAGGAGACAACTTCCTGAACAGAACACCAACAGCCCAGGCCTTAATGTCAACAATTAATAAATGGGACCTCATGAGGCTGAGAAGCTTCTGTAAGGCTGGAGACACTGTCAAGAGAACAAAGCAACAGCCTACAGACTGGGAAAAGATCTTCACCAACCCTACATCTGACAAAGGTCTAATATCCAAAATATATAAAGAACTCAAGAAATTAAACACCACCAAACCAAATAAACCAATTGAGAATTGGGGCTCACAACTGAACAGAGAACTCTCAACAGAGGAATATCAAATAGCTGAGAAACACTTAAAGAAATGCTCAACCTCCTTAGTCTTAGGGGAAATGCAAATCAAAACAACTCTGAGATTCCATCTTACTCCCATCAGAATGGCTAAGATAAAAAAACTCAAGCGACACCACATGCTGGAGAGGATGAGGGGAGAGAGGAACACTCCTTCATTGCTGATGGGAATGCAAACTAGTACAACCACTTTGAAAATCTATCTGGTGCTATCTCAGAAAACTGGGAATAGGGCTTCCTCAAGACCCAGCTATTCCACTCCTTGGAATATACCCAGAAGATGCACCAGCACACAGCAAGAAAATTTGCTCAACCATGTTCATAGCAGCCTTACTCATAATAGCCAGATCATGGAAACAGCCTAAATGTCCCTCAGTAGAAGAATGGATAAAGAAACTGTGGTACATAGACACTATGGAATACTACTCAGCTATAAAAAACAAGGAATTCCCGAATTTTGTGGATAAATGGATTGAGCTAGAGATGATCATAATGAGTGAGTTAACCCAGAAGCAGAAAGACTCAAATGGTATATACTCACTTATATCTGCATACTAGCCTGATTGGCATGTCTCACGAAAGCCTTCACTTACCTGGAAACTGGGACAGAGGGGAGGACATCCTACTGGGACTCTAAATGAGAGAACCATGTGAGAATAGCAATGTAGAAGGATCCAGTGGGTCCTAGAAACCTACAAGTAGAACATTATGATAGGCAGATTTGGGCCAAGGGGTCCTGCTCAAACTAAGGCACCAGCCAAGGACAGTACAGGCGGTAAACTTTAAACCCTTACCCAGATCTCGCCAATGGTCAGAACAGTCTCCACACTTGAGTGGAGAGTGGGATATGACTTTCTCACATACTCTGGTGCCTCACATTTGACTATGTTCCCTGGCAGGGGACACCTCGTGGTACTTAGAGGAAGGACAGCAGGTCACTGAGAAGAGACTTGATACCCTATGAGCATATACAGGGGGAGGTAATCCCTCTGAGGAACAGTCATAGGGGAGGGGAATAAGGGGAAAATGGGAGGGAGGGGAGAATGGGAGGATACAAGGGATGGGATAACCATAGAGATGTAACAAGAATAAATTAATAAAATTTTAAAAATTATAGAAAAAACTATATAATCTGCTTTTTAATTTTTATTCTATAGGGCATTACAGTTTAGAAATTTCCATGAGACTCAAGAGAGACTTTGGACGTTTAAACAATGTACAGACTGTTGTAGACTTTAGGAACTTTTGAAATTAGACTGAATGCATTTTTGCATTATGATATGGCCTCAAGGCTATAGGGGTCGAAGTCTAGAATGTGGTGGTTTGAATAGGAAAAGCCCCATAGTTTCATATATTTGAATGCTTTGTCATTAGGGAGTATCACCCCATGAGAGAGGTTAGAACATATGGCATTTTTGGAGCAGGTGTGGCTTTGTTAAGAGCAGTGTGTCATGAGGGGTGTGCTTTGAGATTTCAGAAGCCCAGACCAGGACCAGTGGCTCTCTCTCTTCCTGTTGCCTGAGGATCTGGATGTAGTGGTTGCAATTTCTCCAGAATCAAGTCTGTCTGCATGCCACCATGCTCCTTGACATAATGAGAGTGTACTAAACCTCCAAAAACTGTAGGCCAGCCCCAGTGATGTGTTTTCCTATATAAAAAGCTGTCATAACCAGGCATAGTTGCACATACCTTTAATTCTAGCACTCTGGGAAGCAAGGGCAGGTAGGTCAATGTGAGTTTATAGCTAGCCTGGTGTATAAAGTGAGTCTAGGACTGTCAAGGTATTGTCATAATGTTCTTGTGAACTGTGTACAGTTTACCCTTGTTCATTCAAATGCTGTTTTTCTACCTTGCTATCTTGTTTCAATCCATATTTTACATTGTGATATTTATTCTAAGTATCTCCTGTCCCAAGTTTGTGTAAACATGTTACCTTTTGTTCTCTGTATTGCCAATAAAAGCCAACTAGTTAATGCTGAGCAAGACAGAGAATAGAGTGGGGCGTCCTGTTGGAGTGAGGGAAGGAGAAAAAGCAGAAAGGAGAGGAGGGATGCATGTGGAGAGGACCAGGAAACCCAAGGAGAAATGAACCATACCCAAGAGGGGATTAAGAACCAAGTATAATGTGGGAAATCTGAATGGAAAGAATCTATACTAGCTTGGAAGTTTAGAATGGAGTAATTATTGCTCAGTATAGTGCTCTACGGTAACTGAGTATATCTTAGTCTCTTTGTGTGGTTATTTGGGTATATAGCTGTTCAAGGAGTAACAACTGGTTATACTAAAATTATAAGTCAATATTAAATATTAATCATCTTGTGAACATTAAGGCTACACACAGAAACCTTGTCTCCCTCCACCCCTCCAAAAGGAGTTGTCAAGGTATCTATTTACAGCAATAGAACACTGCCAAAGACCTGGGAGGAGGAAAATTAACAAAACACTGTAAAGATTATTAGTTTATAATGCTTTGTGACTTGTTTCTACTTTTACCAATGAATAATATTCACATAAGTATATGACACATATATTCACACACATATGTGTGTGTGTTTGTGTGTGTGTGTGTGTGTGTGTGTGTGTGTGTGAAACAATTTGGCTATCTACTCACTTCTTCAATGGGGCCCAAGTTACTTTGAATTTTAAGCAATTATTAATGTATTTCCTTAGACTACAGGTAGAAGGATTTTGTTTAGATATATCCTTATATGTGAACTGAGAAAATACCTAGGAGTGACATCTCTGAGAAGTTTACACTGAGCTTCGTAAGAAATTTATAAACATCATTTTAAAATAGTGGTGCCATTTTTCATTGTATTGCCAATGAAACTGAGGCCCTATTGCTCTGCATACCCAACAGATACTTGATATTGCTGATGTGAACAGCTTAGCCATGCTAATATTTGTATTCTGTGGCTGTGTTTTGGAAATATATAATTAGTTTTTGCTTTATTGGAGTGAACATAAGAGATTATCTCAGAAGCGAGTTTTGAATTTTGAACAATGTGGGGACTGTCAAAAACTAGCAGCACTCTTGGAGATTAAATGGATTTTGAGACATGATAAAAATCAGATTTTAGGGTCAATAATTAGAATTTTGTGAATGAAGCTTCTGTATCTGACTGTCAAGGTGACAACATGACATCGTAACAGTTTATCTAAGTTGTCAAGAAACAGGATTTAGATAACCTAGGACAAAACCCTTTGGCAGGTGCATCAGGAAGGATTTGAGATTGTTTAAGTATTTTAGAAGAACCACCTTATATGAGAGTTGCACCATTCCATGGCCTGAAGTCTTGGGCAGAATTTAGAGAAAGCACATGGGAACCTGCATCCATCTGGCTGCTCTCTGACTGTAGAAGTGTGAGCAGTTGTAAGGGCAGTGCCATCTTTCAAACCTATGATTTTAATTGCTTATTTTCATAATTATTGTGCTATTTTTAAATGTATACCTCATTTTAAAAACCACACTGACTGGTCTACAAAGCCAGTCCAGGACAGCCAAAGCAACACAAAGAAATCCTGTCTTGAAAGCCAAAAACAAACAAAAATTACCAAAACCAATCACACTGCATATTTTATTCTTTCTATGAATAAAATAGTTAATAGCTTAAGTGGTTGATGAATCTTTTTTCAAATCAGATAATGTGAATCAACTAAATATATATCAACTATAATACATGAACTTACCATAGCGAGTCCATCTGGTTCTCTGTAATTAATTGTGCTTTTTCTTTATATTTTTCATTTTTAAAACACTAAAATAAAAAGGCTTTTGGAAGATGTAGAGATGTTTAAGTGGCTCAAAGCATTGATTGCTTTTACACAGGACTGAGGTTTGATTCTTAAAATCTGCATGGAAGCTCAAACTCATCATGATTCTGGTCACAAGGAATCATCATTCTCATCTGGCCTCCATGGTCATTGTATGGGTGCCTCGTCAAAACACATGCAATAAAAATGATCTGGATAAATGTTTGTTATTTTAAATACAATAATATATTTCTCCAGCTAGGGTCCAGTTGTTTTCTCTGTGTGAAAGGTAAAAAGACCCATTGTAGAAACATATTTAGGAAGTTCCTAAGAGTGTTCACTTCAGTCACAGTCTACCATACAAGTCTCTGACAGGTAAAAGTACACATTTCTGTTTGGGCCCTTTCACCTCAGTAGAAGAATGGATAAAGAAACTGTGGTACATTTACACTATGGAATACTACTCAGCTATTAAAAACAAGGAATTCCCGAAATTTGTGGACAAATGAATTGAACTAGAAATTATCATGAGTGAGTTCACCCAGAAGCAAAAAGAGTTAAATGGTATATACTCTCTTATATTGAGACACTAATCCAAGGGGTATGTCCTCATGAAAAACTTTACCTACCAGGAAAGTGGGTCAGAGGGGAGGACATCCTATTGAGATTTTAGGTGAGAGAAGCATGGGAGAATGGGGAAATAGAAGGATCCAGAAGGTCTGGGAAACCTACAAGGGGAACTTTATCACAGGCAGATCTGGTTCCTGGGGTCCTCCTCAAACTATGGCAGCAGCCAAGGCAAATATAGGCAGTAAACTTCGAACCCCTACCCAGACTAGCCGATGGACAGGACATTCTCTACCACTGAGTGGAGAATGAGATCTGACTTTCACACAAACTCTGGTGCCCCATTTCTGACCACGTCCCCTGGATGGGGAGGCCTAGTGGCACTCAGAGGAAGGAAAGCAAGTTACCAAGAAGAGACTCGATACCCTAAGAGCATATATAGGGGAAGGATGTCCCCCTCAGTCACAGACATAGGGGAGGGGAGTAGGGGTGAAGCGGAAGGGAGGGAGGGATAGGAGGATACAAGGGATGTGCTAACAATTGAGATGTAATATGAATAAATTAATTTTAAATTTTTTTTTAAAAAGGAAAAATGCCCATTTCTAATGCTACTGACTAGTTAAGCATGTGTAAGTCAGAAGACCACCTTTCACAAAATATTTTGACTAGTTAAGAAGTCTGATTAAATTTTTGCATAGATAGTTATCCAAAAGTAGACCTTTCAAATCTTCAGATTAAAAGCCCTTATTGATTGTCACACATGGTTCTCAATGGCTGAAAAAGTTATAGAAATTTCATAAGAACCACACATGAAAAGAAATTTCATCTTTTGGGAGACTCAAATTTTCCTCTCAGGGCTTTAAAACAACATGAGTTGAATGGTAATCATTTGTGAACTGTTTGTAGTACAGCTAGGAAAATGATTTGAACCTCGATTTCTAAACCATCTGTGACACCAGAGTTCATAGTTTGATTTCAAAACATGTCATCATGTAAGAGAAGTGGCAGTTTATCTCAAGATAAAAGTCAGGAAAAGCAAGGCCATTTCTGGGGAAAAAAAACTGTCTAGACATAATATAAACTATTTCTTGTGAAAGAAAACAATACTTTTAGGAATTAAGATAGGACATTGTAAAAAAATATATGAATTGTGTCCAGCTCCTTTCATTTCTCCCTTTTTATTCTCATTTCCTATGTTGCTGTGATTTCTTGGTGACTTTTCAAGTTTTCTGTGTTCCTGAATATTTGGATAGAATGAGGTTCCATGATGAGTTTGTATCAGTCAGTTCTTCCTGTTACTCACATCTTATTGATTTAGCACTATACCCATCTCAGCATATACATCCCAAAGCTATTAATCACTATTATTTATGCACAACTTTTATAGGAACTTTTACCCAACCACACTAACTCTTAAATAAATGGAATGATCCAATCTCAATTATTTTGGTGCTATCCAGGCTAAGAGATAAACTGCAACACATTTATAAAAGAACCACTAGCACCCACTCTCAGTGACACACTTCCTCCAACAAAGACATACATACTCCCACAAAGCCACACCCATCAATACTTTCAAATAGTGCTCCTCTCTAAGCATTCAAATATATGATCTTCTGGTAGTTATCTTTTTTTAATCCCTGTATCCTAGTTGATTATAGTCATGCTTAATCAAGCCCACTTGAGTTTGATTCTTTTTTTCCATAGAAAGAATATCATTCTCAGTTCCTGCAAGGAGCTACAACCCAATGTCTACTAATTTCTCCACACTCACCTCATTGCTACACTTTATCAAATCATCCATTCAAGTTTCTCAAATCTTTTACCAAGTCTACTCTCTCCCAATTTTGCTTCTTATTGTGTCAGTGCCAACGTTTTTCATGTAGTACACATTCACTGAGTGTGAACTAGTTCATGAACAATTATCTAGGAAGGATGTATCCTCCCATGAAGAAACAAGAGGCTTCTATCATTCCTTTAAATGTTTGTAGTTCTCCCAGTTTTGTTAAGTAGACTCCCACATTGTGATATACAGTCCTTGTTGTTTTAAAATCTCTCCCTATTGTAGTCAGTATAGGAATATTGGTCATTCTCCACACTCCACAGTTGAGTGGAGAGTGGGGTATGACTTTCACACGTACTCTGGTGCCTCATATTTGACCATGTTCCCTGGAGGGGGAGACCTGGTGGCACTCAGAGGAAGGACAGCAGGTTACCAAGAAGAGACTTGATACCCTATGAGCATATAAAGGTGGAGGAAGTCCCCCTCAGCCACAGTCATTGGGGAGGGGAGTAAGGGGAAAGTGGGAGGGAGGGAAGAATGGGAGGATACAAGGGATGGGATAACCATTGAGATGTGACAAGAATAAATTAATAAAAAAATAAAATAATATATCATTTTGCCCAAGGGGGGATAAATATTGGCCAACACTGGGGTCATTAACTTCATGTAACATGGAATAATATAGGGTAGAGAAATACTATTGATTAAATGTTTAAGTGGGAATGGAGTTAAGATGTTGGAAGAGAAAAGGAGGTATAGAAGTGAGTTAACTAAAATTTTTGGCAGCTGGATGAGTATGGATGGACATATGGATAACACTAGTTAAACTCTGAGTTTTTATTTAAAAAATAAAATGTCATTGAGAAGATGATATGTGGGAAGTCATGGTGCACAGCTAGAATGCTGGTAGTTATTATCAAGATTATATATATATATACATATATATACAATTTTTAGAGAGTTAAAAAGGGAAAATATAAAAGTGTAATAACAGTAAATTATATGTATTACTATTGAAAGTTCAAATTTTAATAAAATGAAATACAGTGAATAATAGAAATCATGGATACTTAGGAACTGGAAAATATAAGACTTGATGGTGGTTATATAAGCATTTATTTGCCAAAAGCAAATGCTCAAAACATCCATGTCTATCTTAGCAGCCTGTAAATTCTAATTTTTGTGTTAAAAGAATTTTCAGATGTGAGCAAATGACTTTGTTCTGCACAATTCAACATAAATTACTCACAATGGGTAATTTCATAAAAAAAAACATTATTAGAAGGAGAAAATTAAAAGTAAATAATGATGCATATGGTTGTCAAAATGTGACTGAAGCAAGAAGAGGCATGAATCATTAGTTTAGGAAGTCAGGGAGACTCTAGAGTTTGAAAGAAACAAGAATATAACCCTCCTAGACCTGTATAAGGAAAGCAGCCTGGCTAATTTGATCTGGTGAATTATAAGAAAAAAAACTGTATAATAGTTTAAACCATGGATCTGGAAGTAAATGTTACCAGTATTAAAATTCTATAAGGAAAATGATGGATAAAAAGAAGAAAACAAAGGGACTTCAGAAGACAATAATAAGGTGTCTTCTCACCAAGGAGTACAGGTGTAGACTGGGTTAATTGGACTTCTCCTTCACATAGAAGAACTGTGGACTTCCTTCTTCTCCCTGTTGGGGTGGTAGCAGAGGACTCATGCAACACTGGCCTTTATTCAGCAGTAATGAACCCACCACATTTTTTAATGTCAGTAGGGGCTATGTGGAGAAGAGTAATGATGCATTCCTAAATCTCTCATCAGGGAGACTTCAGTGAAAAAAACACAAGTAGTGGGAACACCCATCCTTTTCAAGCTAAATTAGAATGTTTCCCTGACTCCTGTGTTTAGAAAAGCTACTAGACAATGACTGAGAAATGTAGATGATGGAGGCTTGGCTTGTCAACATTCAAAGGGAAACTTCAGAATCTTCAAGAGACTCTATAGAAATTACTAATGTGATATTTCAAGAACCTATGGTTTTGTTTTTTTTGTTGTTGTTGTTTTGTTTTTTGTTTTGTCATCTGGGGTTGAAGAATCAGCTATGGTTAAGAAACTAGAGCCACAGAAATGAAACTTTTGCTTTACTGGGACAATCAGTGTTGGCTATCCTGGACCAAAAATTAACCTGTGATTTTTTTTCATTGAGATAAAATTGTTTAGGTAATATTTTCTGAGGGTCAACAGAAGCCATGGTACAGAAAGCCCAAGGCTGTATCTCAAGATAGGAGCCAAAGTAAGAGTATCCTACATGGTACTGGTTTTGATGACATTAAACAGTCATGTGGATCAGCTGAAACTTGTCAGTGTGAGAGGATAGGAGAGGCTATTAATGAAGTTACAGCCTCAGTTGCAATGGATACTCCAGCATACTTGAGATGCCAGGAATGTGGGTCAGCCACAAAAGGTAGTAGCAGGCATGGAATGGAGTATGCCTGAACCTACATTAAAGGTGTGTGTGCTGCAGATAGCACAACTACAGCAGTGGGAGTGCCCGCTTTGGGCTTCACAGATCATGAGAACAAGATGTCGGTCAATGAGCTATCCTGATGGATGTTACTTTTGCTTTGACGCAATTGTAGCTGTGTCTTGGTACTTCCTTTTTAAAGTTAAGACTATATTGGATTGTTGTGGGGTTTGTTTGTTTGTTTGTTTTTGTTTTGATTTAACAAGAACCCACAATTAGAGACTTAGGATATTTGAAAACTACTTCAGACTTTTAAATGTATTTTAATATTTAACTACTGCGTACAGTATATAAATACTTATAGAGTAATACTGTGTTTTATATTGTGATATTAGTATTAGTCCTTAAAATTTCACAAGAAAGAAAACATGGTTTAATAGTGATGTGTTTGTGTCTCAAATTGATAAAGAGGCCATTTTTTCTGGTTAGTTCTTGTTATTCAACTTTACAAGAACAAGAGCCACCTTGCAAAAGGAGACCTCAACAGAAGAATTTTCTCCATCAGCCCCACAAATGAACATGTCTTGGGTATATTTTATTGATTGATGATTCTGTGGGAAGGCCCAGGTCATTATGGGCAAGTTCACCCTTGGTGATGTGGTCTTGCGTTTTATAAGAAAACAATGTGAGAAGGCCATGAAGGTAAATTCCTAAGAAGCTTTCATCTTCTCCTTGAATTCCTAAAATAACTCCATTAATGATGGGTTGTAATGTGGACATGTAAATTCAAAAACCCCTTTTCTCCCTAAGTTGATTTTGGTCACTGTTTTGGTACAGCAGCAAAAAAGCAAACAAAGACAATGATCAAGCCATGAGACCACAACTCACAGACCTGCTAATGTTTCTAAGACATTGATAATTTCCCTCAGTTTTTAGGTATCTGAGTGCATACAAACAATTTCTTTAAAACAATCGAAATCACAAAAGTCAGAATGCTGAAGTGGGGTCACATTGGGTTTGATGCCATCCTGGACTACATAGTAAGACCCTGTCATAAAACAGGCAAATGAAAATAGAAAAGACATGCTTGTGAAAAAATTGAATGGATTTTTACTATTTGAAGTTGATTCTTAGTAAACTATATCCTAAAATTAAAAAGCTTACCTTACTTTTGCCTGGAATCATTGTTTTGCCTGGAAAAGAATTTAAACATTCTCAGGAAGCATTTAAGCATTCTCAGGAAGTTTTGATTTTTATAGAGAGTAGAATAGGCAAAATCATTTGAGAAATATAAAAAGTTAAAAGCTCTGAGCCTGCACTGAAGAAGACTCCACAACTCTGGCAATGTTATGAAAACCCACAAGGATAGTTTTAACTAGAATTCCATACAGTATAATAGAGTGATAGTGCAAACACAAGCATATAATGGTGAGGCTCTTAAAAGTAAAATATATGTTCATATACATAGAGGGGGGAGGAAGAGAGGAGGAGTCATAAAATCACAGTACAGAAGTCCCATAAAGAGACTTTAAGAGTCATGATTGAGAAGTTGTTGAGAGGATTAGAAGTATTGTGGGGTTTTTGTTCTTGTTTTTTTGTTTGTTTGACTTTTTAAAACTTTATTTTAGAAAGGGTCTCACTGTGTATACCCACCTGCCCCAGAACTCTCTATGCAGACCAGGCTGGCCTTAAATTTGTATTTATTCTGTTGTCTTTGCTTCCTGAATACTTGAATTAAAGGCATGTACTACCAAAAAAAGTAGTATTGAATTAATATATAATCTAAGTAAATAATTAGTGATATGTCTAAAATCATGCATATTTGTTGAAATAAACTAGTCAAAACCAAGCAGTGTTAATGATACAGGTTTTCTGTTTTGTGTACTCATTGAGGAATCCATAAGAAGAGTTACAGTGTGACTAGACCTTGTGTGTTCAAGTTGCCTTTTGCTGTTTTCTAACCAAAAGGCTCCAGATATATGGACTCAAGATTATGGTCATCAAAGTCTAGGATCCATTTTTAAGATGAAAGTCTTTCTCCATTGATTTATATTTTCAAGGAATATTAGAAAATGCACAAAAATAATGAACAACTAAATACTCTAACTCTAAATATACATAACTGAGACAAAAACAATGCAGGGTTTTAAATATTTTTCAGTTCAGGTAATTATACTTTAAAATAAGGATGGATTAATATTTCACTGTAGTCAGTTTGCAAACCTAAAATCATTGCTGGTTAATTGCTTCTTATCCAATAGATCCCAAAATTACATACAAATACAAACACGTCAGTAATGTGCTCTATAAATGAAGGAACTCATCTCAGTCTGCCCAGTTTGCCTTGCCTTCTGTTGTTGTAATCGTTGACTGGCCTCAGTGATAAAAAATAAAAAAATTTACCTCAGTTGTAGCTTTATTCTGGATGGATAAAGATATTGTTGTTGACATATCATAAATTAGACAGTGTGTATCAGTGTAAGAGAAAGGGATCTGAGAAGTGCCTTGATGCTTTTTGCAAGAATCAATTTTTTTGGACTTTCACTTATTTTTTTCAAGTGTGTGTTCTGATTTTGATGCTGGAAGTAGTAAGAAAATCTAGGCTCAAGGGGAAATGTGGGCAACTGTTCAAGACATTTATACTGTTTGTCTCTGATGACAGGCAGAAGAACAACTGATTTAATGCCCCAGGATGAGGCTTCCAAATGTGTGCCTCTACAAACTTTGAACCAAGAGGCAGAAGAATTCGAGCACAGTCAAATGCTGTAACAGGAACAGCACCAGCAGCAACAACAACCACAACAACAGCTGGAGAGCCCTAACTCACTTCAGTTTTGAGTCAGACAGCTCTTAATCGACATACCACATCAAAATGGCTATAATCTCTTCAGCAACTTCCTTTCACTTACTGAAACAAAAAGCACTGGGCTTAAACAATGCCTCATATTCTTTTTTAAAATATATTTTATTAATTTATTCATATTACATCTCAATAGTTATCCCATCCCTTGTATCCTCCCATTCCTCCCTCCCATTTTCCCCTTATTCCCCTCCCCTATGACTGTTCCTGAGGGGGATTACCTCCCCCTGTATATGCTCATAGGGTATCAAGTCTCTTCTTGGTAACCTGATACCCTTCCTCTGAGTGCCACCAGGTCTCCCCCTCCAGGGGACATGGTCAAATATGGGGCACCAGATTTTGTGTGAAAGCAGAAAAAGTCAAAAGGTATATATTCACTTATATCTGGACACTAGCCCAAGGGGTATGTCCCATGAAAGTCTTCACTCACCAGGAAAGTGGGTCAGAGGAGAGGACATCCTACTGGGACTCTAGGTGCAAGAAGCATGGTCTATTAAGAAGTGGTCTTCTTAATAAGATTACATGCTCCTGTCATACTTGGGTAGTTCAGATTTTAAAGCTTCAATTCTTAAGCAATGAGCTTCATTCCCTATTTCTTCCACTGGTCCATGTCTAGAATTCACAATGCCCATTTGAGTAAAGGAAGGACATGGTTCATACAGAGTTCCTAACAACTTTATAGTCAATATCTGAACAGTGCTATTTCAAATATATGGGTTAAAATTAAGTTTCTAAGCCTGGACAAACTGCTATATAAAGAAGATATAGCAGAATCAAAGAAATAAATTAATAACTGATGTCTGTATGAACCAGATGTCTGAGTTGGGTTTCTGTTGCTGTGATAAAGCATCTTGACAAAAATAAGCTTTGGGAGGAAAGGTTATTTCACTTATACTTCCTATTAACTAACAGTCCATCACTGAGCAAAGTCAAGGCAGGAACTCAAGATAAGTAAGAACTGAGAGTCTCTTTAAAATAGCCAGTATCCTTTTCAATGTCCAAAGTTTCTCTAAAAATCTAATCTTTAAAAGTCAAAAACCTCTCAACTATGGAGTTCTATAAAACAAAAACAAAAACAAATGAAACAAACTAATAAAAAACAAGACACACACTTTCTTACTCTAACAGATGGGAATTAGGTCAAATCTCAGCCAAAGCTCAACATTGTAAAGCTTCTGTCAGACTTCTCATCCACTATTCTAGACTCCAAAGTGCTTGTCACAGCACACATAATGTGTCTCTTAGGCTCAGGCCAGCTACACTCCATACCTGCTGCTTTGTGCTTGTTCCATGATACTGGTATCTTCAAAATGTTGGGGTTTCCACTGCAATTGGGCTGAAACTTCACCCATAGTCTCTCTTCAGCTCTCTGCAGAGACTGACCCTGTTGCCTGGTGCCAAGCATCAACCTCTCTCCACGACTCTGTCCACCCTGGAGCTTCTATAGCAACTGAGGCTGCACTTTTACCAATGTCCTCTCCTGGCCTCTCACAGTGTTAAGCTTCTTCCCATTTTCATGAACCCTTGGCTTGCAAGACAAATACCACCTGGGAAACACATGTTTCCAAGTTCAGTACAAGGTCCCCCCTGGACCACAGCTTCTGTATACTGAGTCTGAGGAAACAGTTCTCAGATTTTACCTAAGTGATGTTGGTCTCTTCCTAATTGGTAATTTCTCACCAAAGTAGAACAAATTGTCAAAGCAAAGCAAAGATTTGACTTTGATCTTTCTGATCTCTTAATTACAGCTAACTAACTATTTGGTCCTAGCTCACCAAAACCCCATATTCATCATTGAAATGGCCCCAGCAGAGTCTTTAGGGGACTCAAAACTTTCATCTGAAGCTTCATCAGCCATGCTTCCATTATCTATAGTTTTCACAGCACTCTTAAACGCCATGTTCCTGACCACTGCTCCCTGCACACTTAGCTGTTTCCAGTCTAAAGATAAAATCCCATCTCAGTCCTCCCAAAGGCACATGATTACATCTGTTACAGCAATATCCCATTACCTGGTGCCAATTTCTGTCTTAGGTAGCTATTGTTGTGATGATGTACCATGACAAAAGGCAACTTGGAGGTGAAAGGGTTAACTTCCCTTACATAACTTCTTAAGATTCATCACTGAGGGAAGTCAAGGCACAAACTGAAGGAGAACAGGAACAAGGAAACAGGAGGCAGGCCATTGAGGGGTATTGCTTTCTGGCCTTATCCTCATGGCTTGCTCAGCCCGCTTTTTATAAAGTATTCAGGATCAGAATCTAGGGGTGGCATCACCCACAATGAGCTGGTCCCTCCCACATAAATCATCAATCATGAAAATGCACCCTATACTTGTCCCAGAGCCAATGTGATCAAGGAATTGTCTTAACTGTGACTCTCTTCCCAAGTGACTCCAGTTTGTGTCAAGTCAACAGGAAGCTAGCCATCACACTGAAGGGACAGAAGTTTGAGGTTAAAAAAAAAATGCCAACTAAGCTTTACCTATTTAAAAATCACTATACGCTGTGCTAAAAAGTGAAAGCTCTAAAGTACATATAAATGTAATTAAGGTCACATTAGCTATTACAGGAATTACAGTTCTTGTCTTCTGAGGGAAAACTTTTGAAGACACCACACACAGTTAATCAGACGTTTATTAAGAGAAGGAAAGAAAGCACTCCAGACTGCAGTGAACCATCCTAATAGAGAAAAGCAGAAGTACAGGGCATTATATAATACAGATTTTAAATAAATGTTATGAATATTTATGAAGTAGATGGCCTATTCTTAACTGAGATGTTCTTTTTACCCTCCAAAATCATGGCGGACCAAGTCTCTCTCTTTAGGTACTCCTTCCTGTGTCCCCCCCTCTAGGGGACCAAAACAAAAATGTATATAACATCAAGAAAGCCAAGGACCCTTGAGAATGCAGTCATTTTGTCAGCACAGATGTGTGAAAAATTATTGTGTGCCTTTAGTTTTTAGTGCGTCTGTGTAAGTGTGTGTGTGTGTGTGTGTGTGTGTGTGTGTGTGTGTGTGTGTGTG
>OU015743.1:77020781-77036316 GCA_907169655.1 Acomys percivali | reverse complement strand
GTGTGTGTGTGTGTGTGTGTGTGTGTGTGTGTGTGTGTGTGTGTGTGTGTGTGATCATTTGGATTCTCACATTTTCACATGAAGCGTTTTATCCACTGAAATATCTCTCCAGTTCTGAGTCATGGTATTTTTATATAGCGGTAATAATTTGTTTGTGATTACATGATGTTTAAACATGAAGAGACAATCTGACCATCAAGAGTTATCAAGATTTAGCTGCAGTTCTCATAGCTGCCTGTTGGTTAAGACATTCTGTTACTCTGAGTTAAGACACAATTATCTTTGAAACTGAAACTTGATCACGAAAGTTCGACCTAGATTTTGCAATAGAAAGTCAATCTACACCAACAAGAAACAAGAAACTCAAGATCTCATTTGTCCAATTCTGATACTTATTTTATCACACTTGAATGAGTCATTTATATTTTAATTGCTTAGATTATAGTCTAACGTTTTCCTATTTGTGATTGAGAACTAAGAATGAGGGATGCGGGATAGAGGAATGGCTTTGGGTTTAAGAACGCTAGTTGCTCTTTTTGAAGACTTGGGTTAGATTCATAGTACCAACAGGTTACCTCACAATTATCTGTAACTCAAGTACCAGAGAATGTGCCTTTTCTGGCCTCTGTGGACACCAGGAATACAAGAGGGCATAGACATACATGCGAGCAAAGCACCAATGCACATAAAACTAAAAAAAATTATTTTGAAACCAAACAAAATCAGGGAGGAAGGAGAAACCGAAACAGATGATTTTGAAAAACAATATTCTAAAGAAATGTGAGAGATGTCATGGTAGGAAGCTAGTAGAACACATGACAGGTTTTGACATTTTATGTATTTCAAGGTTTGTTCTTTTCTATAATTCTATGTCTCATTCACCCAACATGTTTTACTGAAACATGTTCCATCTATTAAAAACATGAGTGTTATCAGGGCTATGTTTTTGTTTACTTGAAACAAGAAAAAGTAATTTTAGAAAAGGAAACTTTCATTGATAAAATGTCTCAACCAGATTATCCTATAGGCAAAAAAAAAAAAAAAAAAAAAAAACCAAAAAAAACCTTTCATGGCCTTCTCTTAATTGATGACTTCACCAGCTCAGTGGGGACAGTGCCACCCCTGAGGCCACAGTTCTGGATGATATGAGTGAAGTCTTGAGGCAAATATGAGGGGTTAGCCAGTAAATAACATTCCTCCATGGCCTCTATTTAGCTCTTGCCTCCAGGTTCCTGCTTTGAGTTCTTGCCCTGACTTCCTTTAGAGATAGAGTGTGATCTACAGAAGCTACAACATATTTTTCTTCTCTAAGTTGCTTTTAGTCATGGTGTTTTATCCCTTAATAGAAACTATCGCTAGGAAAAATGGTAATGCGGAAACCTGCTTCTGGATGAAACTTTTTTACTGAATCAGTGTGACAAAGATATTGCCTCTGCCTTCAACAAGCTTAATTAACTCCCCAAGTGGTTTTCCTTTGTGCTGTGTCATGAGGTTTCTACTGCTGTGAAGAGACACCATGACCAAGATAGCTTTTATAAATGCAAACACTTAATTTGGGGCTGGTTTACAGTTCAGAGGTTTAGTTCATTGTCATCAGGGCAGGAAGCATGGTTGCACGCAGGCAGACACCATGCTGGAGAAGTAGCTGAGAGGTCTACCTCTGTATCTGCAGGCAGCAGGAAGAGACAGACAGACACTGGACATGGCTTGAGCATCTAAATTCTCACAGCCCACTTCCCAGTAAATAACATACTTCCTCCAACAAGGTCACATCTACTGCAAAAGGCCACACCTCCTAATAGTGCCTCTATCTATGATAATATGCGAGCCATTTTCATTCAAGCCACTACAGGCTGCAAAGCATTGTCCTCTTAGATGAATCATTCCATACTAGGTGGAAGCTCTTGAGACTCTGGAGGTGACAAACTCGCAAGCTGCTGGGAACTGTAACTCTGAGGGTTCACAAGGCTTCTTTCTGAGGATACAGGAACAGAAAACAATAAAAGGAAGAAGGCTAATCAGCAGCGTTATTTAGAGGAGAGTCTCTCCAATCTGTCTAACTGCCTATTATTTGTGCATAGAGCTCCTGAAATGATGCTTGGATGATTTAAAGAGAATTTTTCAGTGAATGAGGTGCCTTTGAGTTGCCTCTGCTCCTTTATGTAAAAGCTCACCCACATTCCATTAAGTAGCCCAATAAAGCCATTGGTTTGGCAAATTGGACATTGTTATAATTGTTACTTTGGTTGTCTTTGAATTCTCTTCCTGAGGTAAATAGACATTTGCATTGTATATCCAGAGGAAAAATCTTACAGTACATTTTGCATCAAGAACATTATATTAGCATTATTTGACCATCTGCTCCTTTGAATACTGGCATACTGAATTATTCTGATTAATTTCTGTACTGGAATGTAACCTAAATTTATTTCGTATAGTTTACTGGTTCTCACTGTACACCAAGTAATATGTAGTATGCATGTTCTGCCTCCCCCTATTTTTTGTCTCATACCCAGGCTTTCTTCATATATGACTTAATATAGATATTCATTGGTGCTTGCTGTAATTTTCCTTTTGTTCCCATCTAGAAGCTGAAGCCATAAAACTCTACCTTTCTTGTTATCATTAAATTCTCACTACCAAGCCAGGAATGTGGGTTATCTAATCAATGATTGCTAAGGAAAAGAAAGAAGCCAAATCATTGCAAACTAGCCAACCAAACTGCTTTTTACAAACAAAACTTCTGCTATTTTCCACTATAATATCTTTATACTTTAGTGACTTCTATAACTATATGCAGATAGAGAAAGAAAGATATAAATAGATATATTGATAAGAAGTAATGAACTAAATTTTACAGCTGTAAAAGATGGCTCATTGATTAAAATATGGTACTGCTCTTGCAGAAGACCCATGTTTGATTCTAAAACCAACAAGTGAGGCTCATAACTTTCCATAACTGCAGTTTCAAGGAATCCAATATATCTGGACTCTAAGAGCTCCCATAAGCCCCCACTCTCCACTCAACTGTGAAGAACATCCTGTCCATTATCTAGATCAGGGTAGTAGTTTGAAGTTTGCTGCACATTTTGTCCTTGGCTGGTGCTATAGTTTGGGCAGAACTCCTGGGCCCAGATCCACCCATCATAATGTTCTTCTTTTCTTTTCTTTTTCTTTTTATTTTTTTATTAATTTATTCTTGCTACATCTCTATGGTTATCCCATCCCTTGTATCCTCCCATTCTCCCCTTCCTCCCATTTTCCCCTTATTCCCCTCCCCTATGACTGTTCCTCAGAGGGATTACCTCCCCCTGTGTATGCTCATAGGGTATCAAGTCTCTTCTCGGTGACCTGCTGTCCTTCCTCTGAGTGCCACTAGGTCTCTCCCTCCAGGGGACATAGTCAAATGTGAGGCACCAGAGTACATGAGAAAGTCATATCCCTCTCTCTACTCACGTGTGGAGACTGTTCTGTCCATGGGCTAGATCTGGGTAGGGGTTTAAATTTTACCACCTGTATTGTCCTTGGCTGGTGCCTTAGTTTGAGCGGGACCCCTTGGCCCAAATCTGCCTATCATAATGTTCTACTTGTAGGTTTCTAGGACCCTCTGGATCCTTCTACATTGCTATTCTCACATGGTTGTCTCATCTAGAGTCCCAATAGGATGTTCATAGCAGCCTTATTCATAATAGCCAGATCATGGAAACAGTCTTAATGTCCCTCAGTAGAAGAATGGATAAAGAAACTGTGGTACATATACACTATGGAATACTACTCAGCTATTAAAAACAAGGAATTCCCGAAATTTGTGGATAAATGGATTGAGCTAGAAATGATCATAATGAGTGAGTTAACCCAGAAGCAGAAAGACTCAAATGGTATATACTCACTTATATCTGCATACTAGCCCAATGGGCATGTCCCACGAAAACCTTCCCTTACCAGGAACCTGGGACAGAGGGGAGGACATCCTATTGGGACTCTAGATGAGAGAACCATGGGAGAATAATGTTCTTCTTGTAGGTTTCTAGGACCCTCTGCATCCTTTTATTTCCCCATTCTCCCAGGCTTCTCTCACCTAGAGTCCCAATAGGATTTCCTCCCCTCTGACCCACTTTCCTGGTGAGTGAAGACTTTCATGGGCTAGTGTCCAGATATAAGTGAGTATATACCTTTTGACTCTCTCTGCTTTCACACGAACTTTGGTGCCCCATATTTGACCACGTCCCCTGGATGAGGAGGCTTGCTGGCACTCAGAGGAAGGGTAGCAGGCTACCAAAAAGTGACTTGATACCCTATGAGCATAAACAGGAGGAGGAGGCCGCCCTCAGTCACAGTCATAGGGGAAGGGAGTAAGGGGAAAATGGGAGGGATGGCGGAATGGGAGGATACAAGGCATGGGATAACAATTGAGATGTAATATGAATAAATTAATAAAATATATTTTTTAAAAATGAGGTCCCATAAGCATTCACACACACACAGACACACACACACACTGATTAAATACAGTAAATGTGAATTTTATTTATTTCCATCAATCCTAAATAAACAACTACCTTTTTTACTTTAGCCCATGTTTTAGTCATTTGGCTTATTTCATATTTGTGCTTACCTCTTACCAAGATGTGCTTTAAATGCTCAAATAAGTGCTTTTATTCTAAGCACTGTGACCAAAGATGGTGTCAAGTTGTAAGTGCCTAGAGATAATTACTTAAATTACTTTGATGCACATGATGTTGAAATTATGTGTGAGTGTGTTACCATTACTTGATAGGCATTGGATGTGTTAATGTCTTCATCAGAGGATAGAAAGTGTAGTTGTTTCATGAACATGCTTTCAGAAAGCCAATAATAATGTCCATGTCTCTCCGTTCAGCTGCCTGTCCTTGTTTGTAATGTTTCTGCACAACACTACAGGTTAAATTTGTTTCTGCAGAACACATAATACAAGATATAATATTTGCTTTGAGCTTTTCTTCTCTCTGAATATACCACTTGAAAATCATTAACCTGATTTATAACTTCTTAAGATTGTTTCACTTCTACTTTATCATTATTAAGCTTTTATAAATTTATTATCTTTCTCTTATAAATATCTTTCTCTTTGTCGCAAAATAAATCAATTATTTTTATGTATCAGGCTGACAAAGGAAGAGCATGCAGACTCTGGAGAACCATTACAGTATCAGTGATTAGGCTATTAACTCAATAATTTGATAAAATTTGGGATAGAAACAGTGGGATTTTCCATGAACAGGCTTCAAGGTCATGGCTAGACATAGAAATCCTAGAACAGTGATGAGCAAATATAAATCCTCATAGTCCTATGATAATCCCTGCTCACATTATTCCCGTCATTACTAGCTTGGCTGGCTTCTGTTTTTGTAAGATGTAACAGGTGCATTTAGCTATGGCTGGTTTTTTCTTTATCTTAGGTTAGTCCTTGATGCAAAGACAAAAGGACTTCTCAAAAATCTCTCTACTGAAAAGCTTAATTAGTTTGCTCCCTCCCCTCTTACTTTTTTCATTCTTTCTCTCTGTCGTTCTCTGTCTCTGTCTCTGTCTCTGTCTCTGTCTCTGTCTCTCTCTCTCTCTCTCTCTCTCTCTCTCTCTCTCTCTCACACACACACACACACACACACACACACTGGTTGTCTGTTTGTGAATATTGTATTGAAAGTGTATAGGTAGAGAACCATGTGGCTCTACCCTTCTCTGATAAACTCATAGCTACTGATAGATTCTTGAAGAGATCAGACATGACCTTCGGTTCTGTATATTTTGGTGAGCGTGCCATGCTCCACTGAATAAGTCAAACACATTGCCACAGAGACCATTGGTTAAACTAAGGGGATCACAAAACAAAGCAAAAGAAATATACATAGACATATGCTCATAGGGAGGCTAAAAGGAAATTAGAGTGGAGGGAAATCAGAGAGGATGGGAATGACAGAAATCAGAATACACAGGGTAGACATATGCAAATGATCCATACATTTATATGTTTGAATACTTGATTCCCAGTTGGTAGAACTGTCTGGGAAAGATTTGAATGTATGGCCTTGTTAAAGGAGGTGTGTCCCTGGGATGGGTTTGAGGTTTCAAAAGTCTACACCATTTCCAGTATCTTTCTTTCTCTTCTGTACTTGTTAATCAACACGCTAGTTCTCAGCTCCTGCTCTGGGTTTGGGCCTGCCTGCCCACTGCCATGCTTCCCACCATGATGGTCAGCAACTCTGTAACCTGAAGTCCCCCGAAATTAAAAAACTTATTTTATAAGTTTAATTGGTCATGGTGCCTTCACAGCAATAGAAAACTAGGTAAGACAATATGCATACCCATGTCTAGTCTTATACACATAGAAAATATGTAGTTCAAATTGGGTGAAATGTTATATATTTTTCTGAACTTGCTTTCTGGATACTTCTGGCTGTTTCTATCTCTCTTGTATCAGGCACTTGTCCAAGATAAGCACAGTGGGATGTGAAAGAAGTGAACCTTTATCAGAGATATTTCTGTGTTTTCTCCAAAGCAATTGTTCTTAAGTATCTAGTTTGTTAGCCAGTTCATGATGACTGAAAAGAAAAATTGCATTTTCCACTGTGATGGCTTAGTTTAGTTGTCACCTTAGGTACCTGGGGAGAAGGAACTTCAATTAAGACATGGCGCAAATCAAATTAGTCTATAGGCATATCTGTGGGATAATTTTCAATTAATGATTGATGTAAACAGGCATAACCATTATAGATAGCAGCATCTCTAGGCAGATAGGACTGTACTTTATAAGAAAAGGGCTTCCTCAAGACCCAATTATTCCATTCCTTGGAATATACCCAGAAGATGAGCCAGCACACAACAAGAAAATTTGCTCAACCATGTTCATAACAGCCTTATTCATAATAGCCAGATCATGGAAACAGCCTAAATGTCCCTCAGTAGAAGAATGGATAAAGAAACTGTGGTACATATACACTATGGAATACTACTCAGCTATTAAAAACAAGGAATTCCCGAAATTTGTGGATAAATGGATTGAGCTAGAAATGATCATAATGAGTGAGTTAACCCAGAAGCAGAAAGACTCAAATGGTATATACTCACTTATATCTGCATACTAGCCCAAGGGGCATGTCCCATGAAAGCCTTCCCTTACCAGGAAACTGGGACCGAGGGGAGGACACCCTATTGGGACTCTAGATGAGAGAACCATGTGAGAATAGCAGTGTAGAAGGATCCAGTGGGTCCTAGAAACCTACAAGTAGAACATTATGATAGGCAGATTTTGGCCAAGGGGTCCCGCTCAAACTAAGGCACCAGCCAAGGACAATACAGGCGGTAAACTTTAAACCCCTACTCAGATCTAGCCAATGGTCAGAACAGTTTCCACACTTGAGTGGAGAGTGGGATATGACTTTCTCATGTACTCTGGTGCCTCACATTTGACCATGTCCCCTGGAGGGGGAGACCTAGTGGCACTTATAGGAATGACAGCAGGTCACCAAGAAGAGACTTGATACCCTATGAGCATATACAGGGGGAGGTAATCCTCCTCAGGAACAGTCATAGGGGAGGGGAATAAGGGGAAAATGGGAGGGAGGGAAGAATGGGAGGATACAAGGGATGGGATAACCATTGAGATGTAACAAGAATAAATTAATAAAAAAAAAAGAAAAGGATCTAAGAAGCTAAAATATGTAAATTTAGTAAGCAGTATTTCTCCACTGATTTCTGCTTTGAGTTACTCAGTTGGCCTTTCTTGATAGTGGACTGTATCTTGTAACCTGAATTAAATCCTTTATTTTCAAGTTGTTTTTACTAAGTGTTTAAATACATTCTCAAAATGAAAATTAATAGAATTGGTACCAACAACATAGGAGGTTGCAGATACGGACTAATCATGTGGCTTTTATGCATTGAATTGTTTTGTGGGAGAAAGTGCAAAAAAATTTTTTTCAATTTGGCCGAAAGCAATTGAGTGCTCAGAGATTAAAGAATTATTCTGTTGGCTGCTTGCAAGATAACAAGTCTATATAAAATGTAGATAATGGGGGCCCAGCTATGACATTTCCGAAGGAAGTAAGGACTATCAGGGCTCATCTTATTGTGTATTTGAATAAGGAACTGTGGATGTAAAACTTGTGCTTTACTGGGACAAAAGATGCTGGTGAGGCAGGTAGACCTGAGCTGTATAAGAAAGCTATCTTAGGGGCTCAGAGATGGCTCACTGGCTAAGAGCACTGACTGTTCTTCCAGACGACCAAGGTTCAATTCCCAGCACTCACATGGCATCTCACAACTGTCTGTAACTCTAAGATCTTACACTTTCACATAGACATACATCCAAACACCAATACATATGAAATAAAAGTAAATACATTATTAAAAAGAAGAAGAAGAAGAAGAAGAAGAAGAAGAAGAAGAAGAAGAAGAAGAAGAAGAAGAAGAAGAAGAAGAGAAGAAGAAAGCCATATAGCAGACCAGATGATGTAGCCAGTAA
This sequence comes from Acomys percivali, assembly GCA_907169655.1. Lineage (NCBI taxonomy): Eukaryota > Metazoa > Chordata > Mammalia > Rodentia > Muridae > Acomys > Acomys percivali. The sequence continues at coordinate 77,027,816 of OU015743.1, read as the reverse complement.
GCAGCATCTCTCCATTAGTTCTCACTTCAAACTCCAGCCTCCAATCCCTGTCTTGGCCTCTATTGATGAAATGTTTGGTCAACTGAAATAAATGCAGTCATCTCCAAGTTGGTTTTAGTCAGCGTTTTTGTTGTTTGTTTGTTTTCATCATAGCAGCAGAAAGCAAATTAATAGATCCAAGTATTATATAATGAAAAATTGTCTTCAAATGGTTACTGTCTGATTCTATTTCTCAGAGTATATGACAATAGATAGTAAGCAATTCATAAGCTAAAACTGTACATAAATTATTTTTACAAAGTTTATATCATGAAAACTCCTATTTTTGCATGAAAATAACTATACCACTTCACCTATATCATGTGAAGAACAATTCCTTTTAGTATCTATCTGTGATTTTATACATTGCAAACTTTCCCACTTTATACTAACATTCGCTAGTTTTCATGGTATTGACAATTGCACTCTTTTATGAAATATGGGTTCTGTTTTTCTTAAAAGTAATTTAAAAACATCCTAATTTCCCCTAAGGAACTTGTTTTTCCCCAACAAACCTGTATTAATTGAGCAACCTGCTGTGTGACTATAATCCCTCTCTACTTATGAACTTTCATTGTTCATTGTTAATTTAATGAAGACATGATTAATATTCACCTGGACACCACAAAATTCTCCAAGTTAATACTGTCACTAAGAAACTAGTTCAAAGTGCTAGTGTTACAGGTATGGCTTTCTATGTTCAACTCATTTCTGTAAAATTCTGAAGTATATAACTCATTTGCAAATAAGAACCAAGTATTCTCCTTTTTACAAATCAGATTTTTCTTTATTATGTAAAGTTTTTAAAATTTATATTTACCCTTTATCATTTACACTTTGGTTAGGATAATAGTGATTCAAGAGATCTTTACTTGTATGATACTATTTTTATATATGTTAAATATATTTGCCATTTTTAAATATTTTCATGTTAGTTATTTTCCAAAGTATGTACCATATCTTTTCAAAATTTATTAAATGCTGTTTCCTTGCATGCAAATAATTTAGAGTTATAACATGAGAAAATTTGTAGTTATTTTGTCACAATTCCTAATCAACCTATTTTATTATTCTAAAAACTGTTACTCATTTATGCAGGCATTGTTTAAATGCTTTAGGACTTTTAAACTGACATTATAAAATTTTAGAACTGTAATTTGCTCTATTCTTTGTGGTAGTTTGAATAGGTAAAGCCCTCATAGATTCAAGTGTTTGAATCCTTGCCCCAAAGGGGGTGACAGTATTGGGAGATATGATTTTGTTAAAGGAAGTATGTCACTGTTGGGGAGGCATTGCTGTCTCCTTTGCTCATGTTATGTCTAGTATGGAATGCAGTCTCTTTCTGCTTGTCTTTGGATCAAGATATATAACTCTTGTCTCTTTCAGCACAATGTCTGCCTACACACCACCATGTTTTCCACCATGAGAACAAGGAACTAAGCCATCTCCAATTAAATGTTTTCCTTTTTAAAGAGTTGCTTATAAAAGTCATGATGTCTCTTCACAGAAATAAAACCTTAATTAAGATCAAAGTTGATACCAGGAACTGGGGTATTGCAGTGATAGGCCTGACTATGCATGCTTTTGTTTGGAGGAATGTGGATTTGGAGCCTTTGGATTAGGAGAGCAATAGAATTCTTTAAAAGGGGTTTAATGGGCCATCCTTGCAGAAACTAGGAAGATAGTGGTGCTGAGGGTGATTTAGACTGGTAGGGGCCTCGCTCAAGAGGTTCCAGAGGATAGGAATTTAGTATGTTGCCTAGAGATGATTCTTGTGATAATTTGGTCAGGAATGTGCCTTATATTTGCCCTTGTCTGATGAGTCCCTCTGAGGATAAGTTGCTCAAAACAGCCTAGCATAGACTCTGTCTTGTGGTTCACTCTTACAAACAGCATTTTGATGAACTGGGGCAAGCTGAGGAAGGAAAAATACAAAATGTATGGTTCAAAGAATAAAAGGCACCAGGAAGTGGAATGAAACCCTAAGAAATTCACATCCGTTCTGTATGACACTTGAGTATAATTTAAAATTTAAAAGCCTGTGTTTATCTTTTAAGTATAAAAATGTATATTAGCCATTTTTGCTGAACATTAAGTTGTGACCCACTTCCTATGATTATATAATCATAAGCAATTAAAGTCAAAAGATGAACCAATCTGCCCTCTTCCTTTTACAAAGGAAGAAAGAACAATCTGAAGATTCCTCGGTTGTTCTTTATGACAATAAGCAGGATGCACTTCTGTTCTCACAATCTGTGTTATCCCCATCCCTGAGGAGGGCTAGAGCTGAGAGGAAAAGCAGTTAGAAACAAGTCAGAAAGAAACAGGCAAAAGTATAAACCCAGGTATTTGTGTTTATGAAATGCTCTTCTGAGCAATTAAAGTGATCTTTCTATGCGATTATGATGATCTACATAAACACATGTTTCAGATAAGAGCTACAGGAATTCCTTATTAGCCTAGAGAGTGTGTACATTCCCCATAAAGAGGGAAATATACACCAGCAGGATAACACCATCTACCAACATTTACTATGCTGACATTAGAAACAGAAGAAGATGGGCATATCTGACTAGGTCAGCAAGTAGAAATGTGACCAACAGATGCTACAAACCTTTTGGGATAGTTGCTGTGTTCTACTTTTTGTTATTTTTCTTCTGCTCTGGAGTATCTCAACAAAATTATGATTGGTAGACCCCATGCCTAAGAGTATATTCATTTTGAAGTACTAGTCAAAATATAAATATTAAACATGTATGACATATACCCATATCAGCAAGTCATTATTGAAAAATGTACAAATAAATATGTTAATAAGATTAGCACATTTACTTTAAAACTGCTTTATAAATAATCTCACCATGTAACATTGAAAAGTATGGCAATTTGTCAAAGAGACAAAGGTTGGTCCCTATATTAATTACAAGTTTTCTAAGTTTATTTAGTTAATATTTAATCTGATATTCTGATTCAAATTGAATTTCAGTTATTCCTAAAATTGTACAATATATTTACACACACTAGAAATATTTTCCACACATCTTAATGACATCTTACCTTTTCTAATGTGTGAGTTTATAAAAGGAGAGAAAATGGCAACATCATATATTATAAAATGTGAGTGATTACATTCCTAAACTATTTAGAATGTTTTTAAACCTCATACTGCCTTAGCTACAAGCTCACTTATCTCTTAATATTTTTCTCTGACATAGATGAATGCTCCTTGTAGGAATATATTAACAAGTAAATTTAGAAAACACTTGTAGAGCTAATGAAAAACCTGAGTGCCCATAGATTAAACATGACAAATGAGTTATTTTAAGATAGAAGATCAAAGGAAAACATTTTCTGAACAGGAGATCAATACCACAAATACTAAGGATAAAAATTAATAATAAAAAAAGACCCAATAAAACTGAAATGTATGGCTTTTCTTTGTGACAAAGAATGCCATCATTGACTGTGATGACGGGGACTTCCTCCCCTTTATATGCTCATAGGGTATCAAGTCTCTTCTTGGTAGCCTGCTGTCCTTCCTCTGAGTGCCACCAGGTCTCCCCATCCAGGGGATGTGGTCAAATATGAGGCACCAGAGTACATGAGAAAGTCAGACCCCACTCTCCACTTAACTATGGAGAATGTCCTGTCCATTGGCTAGCTCTGGGTAGGGGTTTGAAGTTTATGGCCTGTATTGTCCTTTGCTGGGAGTAAGGGGAAAATGGGAAAGAGGGAGGGATGGGAGGGTAGAAGGGATGGGATAACCATTGAGATGTAATATGAATAAATTAATAAAAAAAGAATATTCTGAAAAAAAGAATGCCTTCATTCAGGCAAAATGGTAGCCTACCAAATGGGAAAAGATTTTTGCCAATTGCATCCAATACAGGGCTAATATCTAAAATATATAAATAACTAATAATACTTAGACATCAAGAAACAAATATCCCGGTTAAAAATTGGGCCAGGCTCAGGTAGTGCATGCCTTTAATCCCAGCACTCAGGAGGCAGAGGCAGGTGGATCACTGTGAATTCAAGGCCAGCCTGGTCTACAAAGTGAGTCCAGGACAGCCGAGGCTACACAGAGAAACCCTGTCTTGAAAACAAAACAAAACAAAACAAACAACAACAACAACAAAATTGGGCCACATAACCAAACCAAGAAGTTTCAAAAGATGAAACACATAAGGATGAGAAACAAAGAAATATTTAATATCCTTAGTCATTAGGAAAATGCAAATCAAAACAACTTTGAGTTTTCATCTTACATCAGTTAGAATTCCAGTATCAGTGACAGCTTATGCTAACAAATATGGACAGATTCCTCACTGCTAGTGAGAATGCAAACTGGTACAGACACTTTGCCAAGCAACCTAATGCTTCCTCACAAAGCTGGGAATAGACACAGCACAAGATATAGCTATACTACTCTTGGTCTTATACCTAAATGACTCCACATCCTACTAGAGAGATTCTTGCTCATCCATGTTCATGGTTCATGGCTGCTCTATCCAGAATAACCAAAAATTAGCAGCACTCTAGAGGTCCGTCAACAGTTCAGGAATGGATACTAATAATGTGGCGTATTTATACAATGAAACATTATTCAGCTGTTTAAAAATTAAATTGTAAAATAGATAGGCCTAAAAATAGAAAGATCTTGAGTGAAATAACTCAGATTCAAAATGAGAAATACAGTATGTATTCTCTTAAATATGGGTGGTGCTTTTAAACCTTCAGTAGATGTGCTATAATTTGAATAATCACTGGTTAGGCAGAAGGTAAGGAACTAGGAGGAGGGGAGGATGATGAAAGGAAGAAAAAAATAGAAATATATATTTATGGAGAGATAAAGCAGAGGCTGTAGCAGCAGGATTAACCTGGAAGGAAATAGAATAGAAGGGTAAGGGTGGCAAGAAGAGAAGAGACAGTTAACACCAAAGGTTACTTGAAAGACCATATAATAACCTACTACTGTAGAAGTTTTTATTTTATACATAATATATAGGAAAGACATCTAAATGGATTCACCAAATAACTGTGAAGAAAATGCCCTACTAGATAGCATTTGACACCAAACAGAACCCCTAGTGCCAGGAATATGTTATATATAGTTAAATTATGGAGCAAAAGGGCCCTATGGACACCCCTATTCAGGCTATTGTCAAGGTTACCGGTGGCTCTCCAAAAGCTTATGTTAAGGCCCATATTACTGAAGACAAAGTCTACATAACCCACTGAACATGGGGAAGTCAAGCTGATTCCTAGGTACAGCCTTCAGCCATAGTGACTAGTGTTCATGGTACTAAAGGGTACCTTAAATTCTACCAGAGGGGAAAGACAACCATCAATTCCTATACACACCCTGTGATGTAAGTAGTGACCTTTCAGCAAGATATGCTGGTATAGTAGCCCCACAAACATTATGAGAATAAGCAACTATTCTCTGGTTGGATTTAAGACCCAGTGAACAAGATAGAACCCTTGCCTGGAAGTGTTTGGGTGCCCAAGAATCTGTGAATAGATAGGCCATGGTCCCAGGGAAATACTATTGCTGATACCGCCCTATTCTTTTCCCTCTCAATTTAATCCTGCTATTACAGTCTCTCCATAGCTATATATTCTACTTTCCTTTCCTTGGGAGATCCTCCCTCCACCTAGTCCCTTGCTCTATACTTAATTGTTTTCCTTAAGGAACATAGTGATGAAATGACTCCTTAAAATATTGTTACACTTGTAGATCACTGCCCGGCAGAAACATATAAGAGAAGCTTCTCCTTGCAGTAAATGGTCACTAACACAGAGACTGACATTGATAAAGATATTCCTTCCAGACAGTCATCAAAGGCCTCTCCTCAAGGCTCAAGGATCTATACAGAAGAGAAAACAGAAAGCTCCTAAGTGCCAGAAATGATAGATGACTCCAAGGAAACTCACCATACACAGCAGAACTACTACACATATGAACTCACAGAGTTTGAGGCAATACACAAAAGTCCTGCTCAGAGTTAAGCCAGATAGAGTCTCAACACTGAGACGGGGGAAGTGGGCATAGTCTCCCAACCCTAACCAAGAAGCTTTCTCCAATTGAAAGCCTCTTGCAAAAAAAATTAATTTTCTGCAATGTTTTCCCTCTGTATATATTAATCAGACTTAAGAGTAGGCTCCCATGTCTAGGAGTAAATGGACAACACAAAACAAGTTAAAAAATATTCTTGTAGATTATGGGAGCAGGTTTTGTCTTACTGATCTTTTGCTTGTATATTATTTCTAATTTTCTGTTTGTGTGTCCATTTGTGCATGTGCAAGTGCATGTGGGTACATTTGCCTTTGTATGTGCTTGTGTGTTTTTTCTATTTTATTATGCTTTTGGTTTTGTTTTGCTTTTTTGGCTATTTTCTAAAGAGAAAGAGAAAGAGAGGGTGGGAAGTTGCATGATTGAAAAGATAAAAAGGATTTTGGAGGAGTTGAAAGAAAATAATATATTGTATAAAATATTTTCAGTAAAAGTATATTTAAACAAAGATAAAATAACTTCTAAGACATAAAAACTGTAATTTTCCTTCAATCTAATATATTATTGAAAAGGTTAACTAATTCAGTCATTTATTTAATAAAGTAAATGTCATCTCAACTTTCCAATTTCATTTTAATTACAGATATGTGAGAACTATCTATTTGATTTATTTTTCATCATATATATTTAGCCATGTGATTTTTTTCCTGAGATATGTATCTTGAAATATTTTCCCAAATTTTCATTTATAAATACTCCCACCCAACAAAAACAATCATAGACACCAGCACCTAGCCCTATAACCACCCAAAACCCAGAAGCTTAGATACCAGCATAACAGCAAAATCAATATCAGTCATAACAATATGTCTCCACCAGACCCAAGCTTTCCTAGAACAACAGGCCCTGGATATTCCATCATAGCTGAAGCATACACACACACACACACACACACACACACACACACACACACACACACA
>OU015743.1:76969155-77015323 GCA_907169655.1 Acomys percivali | reverse complement strand
CACACACACACACACACACACACACACACACACACACACACACACACTTTTACCACTTGGGCTGATAATGCTCCCCAAAAGAGCTATACTATATGTAACAAAACACCAATTCCAGACATGAGAAAACCCTTTACAAGTTATTGTTCAAGGAAGATAACGATAACAAGATTATCAAAATTGTACAGAATATGCTATTGTCCTTGGTTGCCTTCTAGAAGTTGTAAGTAAACTCCTATTGCTAAAGACCCAATTCACCTTGCATACAAGGACACAAAAAAACTCCAGCTGGGTATGACCCGTAAATCTCCTCCCTGAGGACTAGCTTTCATAATATGGTTGCTTATGTAATACCTAAATGAGTATACTAACAGACATGCTAACATAGAAGGAGGAAATCTCATTGAGTTCTACATGTACAAATAGCTACAAGCAACTAAAGAATGCTGAGAAATGGAAAAGCAGTCTTCTTCCCCAAGGTTGAGCTTTCTAATTGGTTATCCAATACCAGATTGTCAACTCTGAAATCACATACACACAAATGGCATTAAACAAGCTGAACAGAATGTAATTATGTATTTATGTGTGGATGGGGTGGGTGGGGTGGGTATGTGTGTGTAGGTGTTAGTGTGTATTTAAAGAAGAGACTATTTAAGGTTTTGGGAAAGAATGAAGTCAGTGAGCATGGTGTGGGACTTACAGGGAGAAAAGGAAATGACAGAAGTGATATAATTATGTTTCAATAAAAAAACACTTTGAACACATACCCAGAAAATGGGTCTGTCTGTGTAGAAGTCTAAGAGAAAACCTGCTACTGGGACCAGTTAAGAGATAAGAAATCCTGATTGTAATAACAAATTGTTGGAGATTCATTATAGATATATTGTCATAGTGTTCTTGACTGTGTACAGTTTACTCTTGTTCATTCAAATGTTGATTTCTCTACCAGACTCTCTGGATCAATTAGGACACTGCATTGTGATGTTTATTCTAAGTATCTCCAGTTTCAAGTTTGTGTAAACATGTCCCCATTTGTTTTTTGTGTTGTCAATAAAAACAATCCAGTCAATGCTAAGAATAGAGTGGGGACATCCTGATCTGATCCAGTGAGGGTAGGAGAAAGGAAAGGGAGCTGAGGCTGGAGCCAGGAGTAGAAGACCTGGAAATACCAAGAGAAAAGAACCCAACCAAGGAGATGACTTAAAAGCAAGTATAAAGTGGGAAATCAGAATGGAGGGAAACTAGACTAGCACAGAGGTCATTATTGCACAGCATTGTGCAATAGGCTAATTAAATAGATCCTGGTCTCTCTGTGTGGTATATGGGTATAAAGCTTGTTAAGGAGTAACTGCTTATTTCACTAAAGTAATAATTCAATATTAAATATTAAATATTCATTCAGCATAGATAGTTAAGCTTTTATCTAGTCATAACAGATTCAAACTGTTGAAAATTTGATGAGATAACTTTTGAAATAATAAGGAAAAAAAGACTGTTTACCTACAAGGAAGCAAGAATGAAGTGTTACTTGACTTGTTTTCACAACCATGAAAGTAAGAGGCAAGTAAAAGAATTTGCTAAAGTGTAGAAACACCAAGATGGATTTTTTTTGTTCTTCAAAAATATACTTGTCAAAAGTAAAGGAGAAATGGGGATTTCTTCAGGTATATTGTGTTATTGGCTGAAGTTTAGCCTGCACTGCTATAACTTTAGAAAGTATTGTGGTACAAATGCTGCCATATTTACACTGCAATTCCTTCCACAGTTATGTGTATATGTTTAAAAAAGAAATGAAGGAAACATCCTGTAGGAAGAAAATCTGTATTTACATAATCTCACTTTTCCTAACATCTTCATTTTCATCTCCTCTACCCCAGATAGAAACTTCTTTTCTACTTCCACGTGTTATTTCTTCTCCTGGCACCTCAAGGGCACCCTTCGACTGTTCAATATAACGTCTGTGTCGATTCCTCTTCCCTATGTCCAAGCACATGGTGGTTCTGAGATTTGTGTATGGTAAGTTCATGCAATAATACGCCTTACTGATGTTTCTTGGATAGTTGGTTGATTTGTTTCTTCATGTGCTACAAAGAACAGTTTCAGGTTAAATAGAAAGCTTACTTTTTCATATTTTCAGGTTTTTTTCTGAGAATGCCTATGCTGTAAGACACAAAAGAAGAATAAATATTTATCTTTATGAACATCGATTTATCACCCCTCCCTTGCAGTTCAAAGGACAGCATTGTATTATTGTCCCTCTGGGAAATTTATCCACAGCTGTATTCAAGCTGTCTTCTCCTCTGAGGCAAGTGTCATTTCTCATCATCTCAATGGGTCTTTCTGATGTGACAGAAATATGTTGTCTCTGCCCATTGTCCCAGGTGACCTGTACAATGGCTCCATCACACTTACTGCAGGAAGCCGACTGATCAAAAATGAGCATTGCAATGTCCTTCCAAGCTAGCAAATGAAATCAGCATTTCTTAGTCTTTTAGGATATGGAGATGGGCAATAAAAATTTGATTTAGCATTAAAATTTGCATATGAGATATAATCATCCAAGGCACATAGCTCTGTTCATTCTTTAATTTTAGGACATTTGCAGTATTCAATCTCTGCTTTAACAAAGAATTTGCTAGTCTGAGGTCATCATTATAAAACATAACTGTGTCCTAAATATTTCCATTTGATTCATTTCCATTAATGACTTATTTTGGTTTTCGTTTGCTTTCTTTACAAAATATTTTGTCCCTTTTTTGTAGTACAAAACATCTGGCAACATTATGCAATTCATCTCAGAAAGATTGGCTCAGTTTAAACAAAGTATGTCCATTAAAATTTCCTGATCCAATTACCATTAACATTGGATCTCAGGAAAATATTCCAAGGAAGTTAACATAAGTAAAAAAAAAAAAAAAAAAAAAAAAAAAAAAAAAACCTATGTCCTCTTACTTAATGAAAAAAGAAAGCCAGTTTCACTGCCAAAATAGTGAACTAAGTAGCAAAGATTCAGTGCATCATGCTGTGAAGGCTTTTATCATTTCTCTAGAGGGAACATCAGCTTAAAGAATATTTCACTGAGTTCAGTCTTGCTTTCTATGTGCCAAGTTGGCAGCCACAAATCAGTCTTCAGAAGCAGGCTGTAAGCAAAGGCACTTGATGGGTGAAGCCTATATTTCATGAGAAGCCTGGAGGAAACACTTTTGTCGAAAGAGTGTCAAGCATCAATTCCAGAGAATTTAATTAAAAACATCTTTTAATGTCAACCCTGAAAAATAACAGTAAAAGAATAATGGATTTCTAAAGTCAAGTTTATTGCTCTCCATATAGCAGGTAAAAACGTCCAATTGGACATTGATGGGTTGCAAAAAGATTGTATCCTCATTTCTCCTCATAGAATTTAATGTGAATCAGCTATCAACAGTTTTATTGTCCATATAGATGTTAACTTAGACTCCACTTATATGAAAACCTACAGCAGCCATGGTTTACACAGAATAGCTACTTCTTTCTTTTCTTACCAGAAATTTAAATGTATGCTATCTTGGAACATATTTAGAAACTCCACAGCTGCATCTTGGAAGCAGGCGCCAAATTTGTCTTCTTCCCTCCTTAGTATGCAGCAACCTGTCTCATTTTCTCCTTCATAGGCCATTTTCTGTTTTCTTGTTTCCAATACCTGCTTTGATTATTAGCATTTCATTCTCCCTGTCTGCTGTGAGTTTACTTTTCTTTTTTCCTTTCTGGTATACTGACATAGATAGCTGACACCAACCCCTTTTCTTTAATGTAAGCATTCATTGCTGCAGATTGTTTTTCACCTTGCTTCAGCCAAATCTCACCTCCTCAGATGTATGTCCTAATCTCCATTCAGCTCTATGTACTGCTTTATATTCTTGGAAGCTCCCTTTAGTCTATGGTTTAGTTAGAGAAGTATAACTTATTTTCTATTGCTGGACACTCCCTTCCATCTTTCTGCAATTGGTTTGTCTGAATAACAAGTCCATTAATGCCTGAGAACAACATGCTATGTGATTTAATGACAATTTTAAGTCGGTTGGGGTGGTCTTATGAATAGGGATATGGAATAAATGTGTAAAAACGTCCCATGGTACTTGGTTGAAAGTGTGTGTTCTCTTTCCGGAAGCAGGAAATTATATGTAAATAGGGCCTGTGGGGATGCCAGATACTCTGACATGCATTTCTTCAGTCATTGAGTGGAATAATGAAGTTCCTAGTTGTAATTAACAATTTGATGATTTTCCCTTTAGTTACATAAATTTTTATATGTTTCTTTAGAAACTATGAACTACATCTTAAGAGTAATATTTCTTCATTTCTGGTCGACACTTTCATTAATTTAGAAATATTCATCTTATTTCTGGTATTTGTATGAAGTGAAGTCCACTTTCTATGGTAATAATACAGGCATCTATTTGTTTTAATCAATGTTTTTCTGGTCAGTTTTACATTTCATTTACTTTGGAACATAGCTGTATAATTATTATACGAAATAATTTCTTGAACAGTGAATTAATTAAATGCATGTTTTCTTTGCTTTGCTTCATCCACTGCCAATCTTTATCTTAATTTAGTTTGTTTACATCATATCCATCAATTATAATTATTGACATGGGAGAAATTTTTTTAAGTTTTAATGGTACTTGATCTTTGCTTATATTTCATGTCTTACTTTTCTTTTTCACAGTATCCTTTGAATTATTTGACTTTTGCTTTAGAACTGTTTTAAATTATTTTTGCTGCTTTTGAAAATTTTGTTTCTTATAGTCTTCTAAAGTGCTTCTCTGGACATTAAAACGCACATTATATATCTTATCACAGAACTAATAATACATCAAATAAGGTATATAGACTGTTTTCATTCAGGCCAATTTATAAGATCTATCTTTTTACATCTATTTAAAATGTCCCTTCTTAATATATTTTATACATAGACTCAATATCAAATCATTTATTATAATTTCACTTCAACTATAAAATTTCTCTTACCTTCACAATTCCTTAAGTTAGCAGTTACAAAATTTATTTCAAATGTTTCAAAAGCCAAATATGTTTCAAAAGCAACACTTCAGAAGATGAAACAGGATGAACAAGTGTTCTTGGACAGCCTTAACCACCTAGCGAAATTCTATCTCACAACAAAAAAGTAAGAAAAAAAACATACAAAACCCACAAAGATAGAAAAAAATGTCAGTGAATCACATTCTGTTTGAATGGGAGTGTCTCTCCTCCACTTTTCTGGGTGTTGCCTTTATTCACTGTGTTAACTTGTTCAATGCCCAGAGTATACATCAATCACCCTGCTCGGCTCCCTGTGAAAAGTCAGCAGCATGACTTCCTTGTGGCCTGCAGTTCTGGGTCTCATCGCATTTCCTGTAACTAGACTCACTCCTACACTAATTAATTCTTTAGAATAAGAAAATTAGAACATTTTCCATAGTGTCAAAAGTCATGGACAATGAGAGAGGAATCATCTGCATCATAAAAGATAAGCATTGTGCCTCTGACATAGGAGGAAGAATTGACTTCTCAAGACTCATAGTGGCAGCAGAGAAGACAGATAGACATGCTTTGTTGAAATAATAAAAATATTGACTAACTTTTTACATGTAGAACCTAGAACAAAATAGAAGGAATAAGCAGCCAATGACTGAAACCAGGAAACACACATTTTCCTTTATTATTTCATGTATTTCAAAATAACAGAAACCAAATGTAACTTCCACCAATTGCTGATAGAAGATATTTAAAAATAGCGTCTGTAGTGAATGTGAATCTGCCTTTCTTGTCACTGCCCTAAATATAAGAACCACATTTGAATGCTATACTCAATCTACACGGGACTTAAACCAGATCAGAGAATGCACATGTCACGGATACTGCACCACTTAATGAAGGAAGAGAACTGAGCTGTCATGGACTTGGGTCTCCTGGGAGTTCAGGAATCAATTTTGCCTAGATATCAATGTGTGACTTAGTAAATCATAGGATATTTGGTTTAAACCATGATCAAATGAGAAGGCAACTTTCTACTAATTAGTAAAAGCATTCTACCAATATTTGAGAGTGTTCACTAACACTGAAAAGACTAATTTCTATATAAACAGGGACAATACTAGCTAAAATCCATTATCAAAGACAGAAAAGCTTGTGATCTAATAAGTATTTAATAACCCTGTCATATTTAGCATTTTATTATCTATCTGTGTGGTGATTGGTTTTATGTCAACTTGACACAATCTAGAGTTATTTGAGAAGAAGCCTCATGAAGAAAATGCCCCCAACACATTAGCCTGAGGGCATGCCTGGGACCATTTTTTTGATTAATGAGTGACATGAAAGTGTCTAGCTCATGTGGGATGTGCCACTACATGGCAGGTCATCCTGGGGGTTATGTAAAAGCAGTCTGAGAAAGCCATGAGTGACAATCCAGTAAGCAATGTTTTTAAATGGCTTCTGCATCAGCTCCTGTCTCTAGGTTCCAGCCTTGCTTGAGATTCTGCCCTGACTTCCCTCAGTTATAGACTGTACCCAAGCAATATAAATGGAATTACACTTTTCTCCCTAAATTGTTTTTGTCATTTAAAAAAATAACATCAAAAGAAACTAAGACAATGTGTGAAAAATACTTTACTTGACAGTACTGAATCTAACAAAAAGCATCCTGTGGCTGCTTACATTTTTAACAAGCTTTCCTGCTATGAAAGTACCTATTTTAGCTGGGTGTGGTGGCACAGGCCTTTAATTCCAGCACGCAGAGAGGCAGAGACTGGTGGATTACTGAGAATTCAAGTCCAGCCTGGTCTCCAAAAAGAGTCCAGGACAGCTAAGACTACTGAGAAACCCTATTTGGAAAAAAACCAAAATAAATAAATAAGAAAGGAAGGAAAGAAAGAAAGAAAGAAAGAAAGAAAGAAAGAAAGAAAGAAAGAAAGAAAGAAAGAAAGAAAGAAAGAAAATAGAAAAAGAAAGAAAGAACCTGTTGGAATGTAGCCATTTTCTCCTGCGATAGTGGGTTTATCTTAATGGGGATGGTCCTAAAATTTGAAACAAGTCACACAAAAAGTAGGGAACAGAATGTGACAGCAACAACATCACAAGAAAATTAAGTCTAGAAGACAGCATATATCTGTTTTAGTAGAAAGGAAAAATTATGGGCACATAAAATTTGATTACAAAGGGCAAGGGCTATTTACATTGATTTCAAAATGCTTCATTTTTTTTTTCTTTTTTTGTTTTTGTTTTGTTTTGTTTTGTTTTGACACAGAGTTTCTCTGTGTAGCCTTGGCTGTCCTGGACTCACTTTGTAGACCAGGCTGGCTTTGAACTCACAGTGATCCACCTGCCTATGCCTCAAAATGGTTCATATTTAAAAGTCATACTAATACTGGGTTTTAAAAACAGTGTGTCTCTCTGGTACAAGAAGCTCCTGGGAGTCTATAGGGTGAGTCTATAGGTGATTCTAGCTGAGACTCTTAGCAGCTGGAGTTATGGAGCCTTAAATCTCTACCAGGTGGCACTTTCAGTGGAAGTAGGGGTACATCAAACCACCCATAAAATTTGTCTTGCCTACAAGAAGTGTAGGGACAAATATGGATAAGAGGCTTAGGGAATGGCAAACCAATGACTGGCCCAACTTGTGACCCATCCCATGGAAGAAAGCCAACCCCTGACACTATTAATGATACTCTGCTATGCTTGCAGCCAGGTCCCTTGCATAACTGTCTTCTAAGAGGTTTTATCAAGCAGCTGGTGGAAACATATACCGAAACCCACAGCTAAACAATAGGATGAGCTCAGGGAGTTTTGTGGAAGAGTTGGAGGAAGGATTGAAGGAGCCAGCGGTGTCAAGGACACCACAAGAAGACCTACAGAATAACATAACATGGGCCCATTGGGTCTCACAGAGACTGAGCCACCAACCAAAGAGCATGCATCTAGTCCCTCTTACACATATGTAGCAGAAGTGCAGCTTGGTCATCATGTGGGTCCCCTAACAATGAGAGTAGAGGTTCTCTGGTGCCTGCCTCTGGATCCCTTTCCCTTCGCTTGCCTGCCTTGTCTGGTCTCAGTGGGAGAGGATGAACTCATTCTGCTAAGATTTAGATGCCAGGGTGGGTTGGTACCCATTGGGCCTCCCTTCTGTGAGAAAAAAGATAGAGGGGAAAGAGAGGAAGGAGCGTGAGGGTAAAGATGGGAGGAGGGGAGGGAGGGGCTCGGATCAGACTGTACAGCCATTAAATAAACAAATGATAAGCAAAAAATGTATATCAATGTAAACATGGGAGAGGGAAGGTGTTCTAATGATGGGATTGAAGGACACAGATGGTATTAGGGGTTTGTAACTAGACTCTTTCATTGCTGTGATAAAACTCCCTGACCAGCACAAATTGTAGAAAGAAGAGTGTATTTGGGACTTAGGCTTCTAGAGTGTTAGAATCTATGAGGTGGCAGGTGAGAGGCAACTGGAAAGATCAATAGCCAAGAGTCCACATCTCAAACCATGTAAGGAGGCAGAGAGTGCTAATTCAAAGTGGCATGAGTCCTATGATACCTCAAAGCCCTTCTCCCTGTGTCATTTTCTCCATCCAGGCCATACTTCCTAATCCTCCCAAACAGCTACCCACTGGGGACCAAGTATTGGATTACCCTAGATTTATAGGGAGCATTTAATTCAAACCACCACAATGGTAATGAGAAAAACAGGAGGTGGTTAACTATGAAGGGGAGAGGGAGGTCAATGGTGTTGAAGGAGGATGGAAGGGCAAAAAATAATAAATATGTTTGAAAAATCCAGCAGCCAAAACTATAGCTGTGGCATGATAGGTTGTCCCTAATGCAATTGTTGTCACTGTTGCCCTGGAAGCAAATGGAGAAAGTGACCTTGGTGGTCTTTTTGTTCTACCTACCTGTGGTATGGACTGAGATTAGATGGGTCTGTTTACCTCCCTTCTGGCTAGAATTTTCTAACACTTTTAGAAAACAATTTGTTAAAATAATCCAATTTTAAAATCATGGCAGCCTTTTGTGTCAGGTGCAGTCAAAAAAGCAACTGTTCAGAAAGTCACATGGCCCAAGGCATTCAGACATAACCACACTAAGAAACTGTCTCTTTTCCCCTTCTCCAAGACTGATCAAAAATATTTCAGGTTTTCTCAGTATACCTCATGGGAGAGAATAAAAAGGAAGAAGCCAGTGCCCAGAGAAAGAAGATAGAGAGTTAGGTGGAGTTTACAAGCCTCTTTTATGTTCTTTAGTCACTAATTAGTCAGGGGATGGAGTCGTTAAGAGGGGATGAGGAGCTTCTGGGCTGGCCAGAGGAGTTGCCCCACCCCCTCAGCCTTGGGAAAGCTGTTCCTTTCATTTTTCTTGTTACTCGTCCATTTTTCATTGTACTTGTTAGGCTTGATTACTTCCCTTTCCAGCCCTCAGAGTCCAACTTCCCATTCCTAAAGAGGAGGGTTTTTTTTTAAATGTAAATTCAGAGCACTTTCAAGTTATTGAAAGGAACAATTTCATGTATTCACTCTCAAACAACCTTCAGAATGCCCTCACCACCAAGCTGCACTTTGCTGTTCATGGGATTTCCTACACTGGTCTGTGCACAGAGTTCATTGGATAAGAACATATTTCCTTGGGCCTTCCCTGCATTGCTGAGAAAACCTTTTCTATCCTGGGATTATAACACACTCAAAACAGTGCAGTTAATGTGAGGCGCTCGGAGACACCATAATATAGGAAAAGAATACGCTGCTCACAAAGATAGAGGACTTGAACATTCTCCCAGATTGATTTGAAATACAGGATGAACTCCTAAATTGTTGAAAAAAACTTCAGTGTTTCACAAAAGAACACATGAACAAAGGGAAAGTATCTGATCAAGGCAGCATCTTTTTTTGCAAAATAAGGTTGTGCATTCCAAAATCCAAACTGGGGTAGTGAGCACATATGGCCAAGATAGCTTTATCCCTGATATATGAGGCAACTGTTTCTCATTCCTCTAATTGGAGCTCAAATTCTCAGTCTGACAGAACTCTCTCCAATACAGAGAAGAGAAGAAATTCTGGGAATGTGGATCTGTATTTTCTTTCTTTCTTTCTTTCTTTCTTTCTTTCTTTCTTTCTTTCGTTTGTTTCCTTCTTTCTTTCTTTTATTGTGTTTCTTTTTAACATATACATTTATATTATTCCACATGAATAAAGTAAACTGCATATAGCAGGAAGAACCACAAGACAACCAAGAATTATATAAATGTTACATTTATAGTGATTTGGCTATTTGTATTTGGCAAACTTGAAGTAAACATCTTTCCTATCTTGTTGGGTCTAAATTTCTGAATGAAGATCAATATCTATCATATCTCATCTCTATTAACGTATAATATCTATCTAGATCTAAAAACATCTTAATCCATAACTAACTTACTAAGCTTAATTGAAGGACTAAGCTATCTGGTCTTCAACCCCATCAGAGATTTGAGAAGGAATAAAACTTTAATACCTGAGTGAACCAGAAGTTCAGGTTAGCAGTTTCCAAAATGAGAAAATTACTGAGACAGTTTACTGCCTGAACAGTCACCCACCACTCTCTGTACCCCTGGAGCATCATACTTAGCCTTTTGGCCGAATATATCTGACAGACATATTTGTGAAGCACTAACTATTGAGGACTTACTTACTCTGTCTTGGCAGAGTTTAGCCCTTGACTCTGCGGGCATCTAAACTTGCCTACTGCTGTGTTGTTCTAATTTACCAAAAACAGGAAAATATCTTTTACAGACTATGAGGTAAAGTTTTACTGACAATTCTCAATCCAATATTTTTCTTAGTTTTCTTTTGACAAACAGGCAATCAAGCCAACATGTACCTTCTTCTAAGGGAGTTCATGTATAATCTCAGCCTCAGTAACATGCTGGAACAGTGGAGCAAACTATTAGATACACATGAACAGTGAGCAGGAGTCTAAATAAGCTCAGCAGAGCAGAGGAGAGGCAATGCCAGCCTGAAAAGCTTTCTTGATAGGCATTGTCTTGAAAGATATTTTTAAATAGTGAGGAATTCCATGTACTGCAGTTTGAACCCTAGTCTCTATCATTTGATTAAGCTGTCGCCACTTAAGTGGAACTCATATCCCAATTCCAAAGTTCTCGCTGAACTCTCCAATGGTAATGTAAAAACCTTGCCTCCATGCCCTTCCACAGCACCAAAGGACACACGGAAAATTCTCTTGAACTCCAGCACAGAGTTCACCAGCAGGATAAAAACTAATACCCTTTAAATTCACTTACATTCATGATTCTTATTGTCTCGCTCTCTAGGTGACTCACAAACCTAAGCACTGTTATCTAGTTTCTCTTTTCCCTTTCTCTTTCACCTTCAGTTCTAGTTCTGATGTATAATCAATTACCAAGTTCTATAAATTCTCTTGCTTCCAACCCCTTCATTTTCTTCCTCACAGCTGTGGCTCTGACTTAATAGCATACATTACAGAAGTTATGAAAATAGCATCCTAAGTGGGTCACCATTTTTTCAGTTTCTCTGAATTTCAGTCTGTCCCAAAACACTTATGAGCTCTTCAGTTTGGAGCTCCTCTGCCTTGCATCCTGGGTACAGCTTGCCTAACACCTAGAACATCTAACCCCTTAGAACAGAATGGGAGAATGCTATGTGTGTGTCTCTGCAGTGTGTGTGTCATGTTACAGAAAAAGCACACTATTCTGTTTCTGAATTACAAGTTTTTCTTTCTAGAAAGCTTAGTCTGAAATGTAATTATTAACTGTATAACTCCTGGGTCCCAATGAAAACAGAATGGCAGTAAACCTGAAAACAATAGCAATTTCAGCCAATTGGCCATGAGACAATTACTCTAACAATTTGCAAATCATGGCTCATTTAATCTTAAAAACAACAATCCTTAATAATTTCAGTTTTCATTGTAAAAACAAAGCAAAGCACCTTTTAATTAAAGTTTTTGTTCATTTTTCTCATTTTGTGTCTTTTGCATAATTTTGCAACTCTATATAATATATTATGATCCCATACACAGGTTCCCTCCTCTTCCTTCCTTTCCAACACTTCATTTCTTTCTCCCAACTAGTCCTCTAGTGTTCCTCTTAATTTCATGTCAGGTGTACATGAGCAAGCACAGATCTTGTCAGGTAATCCATTATGTTTCTCATCAACTTTTTTCCTGTCATGCTATGTATAGGGCTGGTTCTCTTCTTTAACATGCAAATTAATTGACAGGCCTGTCTTCTTTCCATGACCCCCAGAGAGAGTATATGGTTCGCAAGGCTAACTAGTTATCACAAGCTTGAGGTGCACACCACGTGTCTTCTTATCATTGTAGAGCTACTGGTAGATCCTCTTTGGGTTTTTCATTTAGCCAATGTGATTACGATGATGCATCCACTGGAGTCATACTTAAAGGTTTGAATTTCTATATCCCAGCTTAATAATGTGTTTTAAACCTTCTTTCTTGGTACTGGGCTATGGCCATAGCAAATCACAACTCCATCAGCCATGAGATTCTAAGTAGAAACAAGCAGCCTTCCATACGTTAGCTATACTGTGTGCTAATGAAAATGAAAATGTCAGCCATATTTTCATTTCACAATGGGTTATCCCCTCCTGAGTTATCAGCAATACATGAGTTGAGTGACCTTGGACTCCACTCTGTAACTGACAGTGTCCTACTTGTTCTTGCAGTTCTCAATTGAAAGGAGCACATTTCTGTGAAGTTGATTTCTCTGTGTACATTTGGTCTATAGTCTTTCTTTTCTGGAACATAATCTTGTGAGATCTTAGACTTTAGATATTTGTTATTTCTTATTTTTATTCTATTATTTTCTCAAAGAGTACATCCAATGGCCTAAGAATGTTTTGAAGAATTGATTTTAATTGTTTATTTCATTTCCCATTTCTCTGCAGCACTTTATATATTGTCTTACATAATAATTGATAAAAACCCTTTTAAGTAAACTTTTCAGCTTTCCTATCCTGATATTAATCATAATGAAAAGCTTATTTCCTTTAATAAGAAAACTATCAAAGCATACAATGTGAGAACAGTAGAATGTAACTGATGGGTTTCTTTATTTCTCCATACGTATGAACTTTTTATGCGTTTCATATGTGACTGAGCCATCTTGTGTCTTGGTTTCAGGAAATTATCAAAGATACTGGATGACAATTATTTTTCCATCTGAGCGTAGATCTTTCCATATCTCTCTCATGATAGCCAGAAGGTAAGGGGACAACATAGTAGGATACACTTGTGGATTTACAAAATATAGCTCTCAGGGCAGGTGCCAATATTAGCATCACATTTGAAAACTCATGAGGCTTCATCACGCCATAAGGAGCCAAGGAGTACAATTGCCACACAGTCTATGTCCTGAGTACAAGCTACAGCTCTGCTTATTTAGAGGGAAAATACATCTTTTGTGGATGACTAGTGTTTTAAGTCAGGTAGCCTACACAATCTTATTTACTTCATAAACCACATCTATCTCTTACTACAACAAGACAAGCTGGATGTAATCTGTAAGTCTGAACTTTTCTCATTATTAGATACTTTTCAACAAAACAGCAAAATGCCTACTTACCTTCCTTCCATTTCCTTTCCTCAATTACAGAAAATACTCATGACCAACACCCCCAAAGGTGAACATGAGAGAAGGAAGGACCACCAACAAGCTGTTGCTCCATAATAGCAGCCAAAGCCTGCAGGGCTGTGTTTCCATGTGTGTGGGGCCAGCAGTGACATACTTTTAGATTAGTTTCTCCATCCTTTCCCTGTTATGATTATGGTGAGTCTTCCTGTGTGTTCCCTATATGTGCTGACTCAGCTTCTGGAGGATCCTTCACTGACATCGTATTTCCTGATGAATTTTCAGTAGATAATGGAAAGCATTCTTTTTTAAAGATGGTATGCATATTTTTCAACTTTTTTCTTACAATATAATTTGATCATATTCTTTGCCCTCCCCTAACTCTTCATAGGTGCACACCAAATCCCTTCATATTCATGTCGATGATGACCCTCTATCAAAAATAACCACAATAAAATAAAAAATTAAAAACAAAATAAACCTATATGACAAAAATTTTAAAGTGCACACAAGCGCATGTGCACACACACACACACACACACACACACACACACACGCACACGCACACGCAAACACACAAAAGCATGGAGTCTGTTTTGTGCTTTGGGGCATGAGGCCTGCCTCACAATATGTTTGATATACCCAGTGACATGCCATTGGAAAAGACTTATTTTTTCTTTTCCTGGAGGAAATCAATCAATGTCATGAAGCTTTTTGGCTAGCAGTGGTGAGACTTCCTCTTCTCAGTGCTGGGATTTTATCTGGTTTGAACCTGTGCTGTTCTTGTGTGTCCTGTTACAAACTCTTTTAGCACCCCTGTTGTATCTGAAAGATGCTGTTTACTTAGAGTCATCCACCACCACTAGCTTACAATCTTACAATATTTTCTATTTCTCTTCTGCATAGAATCCTGAACCTTGATGGGATGGGATTTGTAGAGGAATTTTAATTCAGAATATGGCTTCTCTGGCAAGAGATCACATTCAAAGAACATTTAGACTAGAATATATACATTCCTTTAATCCCAAAAGACAAAGGCAAACAGATTCTATGTTTAAGTCTATCCTGGTATAGATCAAGTTGCAGGTAAAGAAAAGGTGAAGTCCAGGTGTTGTGATACATGCCTTTAATCCTAGAACTCAGGAGACAGATGCATGCAGATCTCTGAATTCTAGTCAGTGCTGGTCAGGCAGTTTGGTTAAGACTGATTTGAGAGGAAGTGTAGTGGAGTTGAGTTCATGGCAGCCCAGTTTGTAGATTTGAGAGGCAGTTTTTACTGGGAGAACTTTGCAGAGACAGGTTGCAGAAAAAAACAAGCTACATATAGATGAAGACAGATGAGCTAGAGAAAAAGGATCCAAAAAATTAGAACAGATTGCTGGATTTAGTTTAATGCCAAGCAGAGTAATTCATTCAGAAGCTGAGAGAAGCAAGTTTGAATCCTGTCAGCTTGGAGAGGAGTTTGAGCTAGAAGAGCTGAGTTGAATCAGCGAGCCTGAATTCAGAAAGAGGTAGAAAAAGTAAATGTATTTACCAGTAAATCTCAGAGGCTGAAAGCATTCTAGTTCTCAGTTAGATTGTATGGAGTCTGGAAGCTTCCAGGCCTAGGCCTAGGTTAGCAGATGGAGACAGTAAGCCTCCAAGGAGACAACTACATCAGGAGAATAAAAGTTGCTTCTGCATCGGGCATCCAATATTGGGCTCAAACACAGGACCCTAAGTTTAGAAGTTTCATGCTCTACTGACTGACCTAGGTTAGCAGATGGAGGCAGTAAGCCTCCAGGGTGACAATTACCTCAGGCAAATGAAAGTTACTTTTACAGGGATTGATAAAGACAAGCTGGAGCTGAGTCCTCCAAAGTCTTCTACTCTCTGCACCCTGTCTAATTGTGTGCTTCTGTGTTCATTATCATCCACTGCAAGAAGAAGCTTCTCTGATAGGCAGTTGAGAAATATACTGATCTATGAGTTTAGCAATGTGTTATTAAGAGTCATTTCTTGCAATGCTACTTTAGTGGAATAATAATGGGTTTTCCCCTAGGATACATGACCTATCAAGTCTCAAATTCTTGGACACTCTGTATGTCCAGTATGAATTACATTTCATAGAGTAGGCTGTAAATCTATTTTTAAAAGTGTCTGGTTACTCTCATAACATTTGGGACATTATTATAGCAGTATATCTTGCAGGTAGTTCACTGTTGTAGGTAGCTAGGCTTGTATCCTGGTAAAATTAATAACTACTTTTCTCCACCAGCAACAATCAATGTACCTTGAATACTAGTCAGTAAGAGTGAAGCTTCTAGTTAGTCACCAGGTTAGTTTCTCCATGTTCAATGACGTAAAAAATGTTGTCTTGACTAATAGGTCCTTACCAATGTATTGTGCAGAGTAATCAGTAGGTTTGGCTGTTGCATATAATGTTAGGGGAGGGGCCTCTCTAGAATCTCTGTGGCCAATGACTCAACTTATGTGACCCATTCCTGCCATTAGAGGTTTCGTTTGTTTTTATTGTTTGTTTTGTTTTTTGATGGTATAACATGTATATTAGGAATTCCACTTAAACTCCTTTCATGTAATCATTCTTAGGAGCAGTAAATTGAATAATGCCTCCTCTGAACACATGTTCATAACCATACCTCTAGAATCTATGTCTATAATATTTTTTTATTAATTCGTTCATATTACATCTCAATTGTTATCTCATCCCTTTTATCCTCCCATTCCTCACTCCCTCCGGCTTACCCGCTACTTCCCTCCCCTATGACTGCAACTAGAGGGGACCTCCTCCCACTATATATGCTCATAAGGTGTCAAGTCTCTTCTTGGTAGCCTGCTGTCCTTCCTCTGAGTGCCACTAGGCCTCCCCATCCAGGGGACGTGGTCAAATATGGGGCACCGGAGTTCATGTGAAAGTCAGTCCCCACTCTCTACTCAACTGTGGGGACTGTCCTGTCCATTGGCTAGATGTGGGTCTGTAATATTCTTAAAGAAATTAATTTCCTAAAACAAATAAAAATTCAAATGACACTATTCAAAATTATTGATTGAACTTAAATCCAGAGAAAATGGTGCATTTGGAGAAAGGAATGTCAGCCACTCATATTGTGCTGCCATCAGAGGAGACAGATTAGGGAAGCTCAAGAGCATAAAGACTAGCTTAATACTGAACACATTGCAGGCATTTTAACTCTGGTTTATGGTAACCTGTGCATGGTCATATCACTTGAGACATGTTTGACTTTGTTATTTTTCCTGCCAAGGTGGTACAATCTACACCCAAGCTTTAGAGTTCTTCATGGGCCCTGAGCATTCTTTCTAGTCTTTGGGTGGGATAATGTACATATGTGAGTATAGGATAAGCTTCGTGTATGACATTGTCAGTGAGGCATGGCCTCCAATCAATTAATCAATCAATCAATCAATCAATCAATCAATCAATTAGATGAAAGCCCATGGGAAATAGGTCATGGAAGGATGCTAAGCAGGTCAATTTTTCTCCTTCATCCCTTTTTTTGAGCTGCTCTAAGATGTGATTACAGTCCTCTGCATCACTGGGTATATGATTGACATGGACCATGACATAGTCACCTTCATTTTTGTTTGCTTAGGTTTTCTTTGTAACCACACTTACAACCAATCATGATTTCTAGTCTTCCAAAGTGATAGTACCTTAATACTGGTTTGAAATTCCAAACTAGAAGAACTGGCTTCCCTGATAGTTTATGAATCTGCTGCTTACAACCAAGCACACACAGAAGACAGCATTGTCTTTTGGAATTAGTTCTTAAGACTTGTTTAGCTTCTTAATTTCTTTGTTTAAGATGAACATTTCTGCCAATTTGCTGATAAATACTGTTGTTTATCTGAACCCATTGGTATAGGGAGCTCAGCAAGGGTTTTTTATCTACTTTGTACAATTAAAAAGTGTTTGGCTTTTCCAACTATCTACCTAATTTCTGAATTTTATTTTCCTATTTCTGATTGAAATTTGGTTAAATATTACTTGAAACTGAATTATTAGATTCTATTTTCCTAAATTTTACATAACCTTTCTGTTCTGAACATATACTTTTAGGCATAAAAAAAGCTATACGAAGCAACATCTACTTGACAGATTCATATTTAAATTCTAAATTTCTGTTGAGTTGTATTGCTTTGACATATAATAAACATTTCAGACCCTAGTTCTGTAATTGCAATAAATTATACATTTTATGTGACTAATGCAAGAAGTGAATTAAGAATGTCATAAATACATAAAATACATAGTAAATAATTAAGAATTAGCCATATGTGACTTATGGTTGTGATGTCCCAAAAAATATAATCAGAAACCAAGTGTATAGGCACACATTCCTAAGTGTGGCAGAAATTGTCAGGAGTTCAAAGTCACCCTTGGGTACATGAGATCATGTTGAAATAAGGAAAGAAAAGGAAAGGAAAGAGGAGAAGAATCAACGTTTTAAAAAAATCAATCAGTTTTCAATAAGTAACTAGCTGCTTGGTAAAAGTGGGACTAAAAATATTGTATGTTTAATCTAGAAGTATAATTGCCAATACACAATTTTGTGACTGCCATTCACATGTTCATATATTCAAATTATGTAATTAACTTTTTTTTTTAAGATTTGGCGTTGGGTTTATTTATGAAAACAGCATAAGACACTGGTCTTCTGTAAATAGTATGTAGGTAGGTGGGTCACACCAGTTTATCTGTTTTCAAATTGACAGAAGCCTTTTGTATGCAGCCTTCACAGTGGCCTGGACACTTTTGGGAGCCTAAACTAGGGCTGAAGCCTAGGCCTTGGCTAGAGCTGTGGCCTCTTCCTTGGTTTGAACCTTGGGTTTTGGTTGGCAGAGCCTAAGACCCTTGGCCATGTAGCTTCAAATCCACTTCTCAAGCTTGGGATGAGCAATGAAAGCAAGACAAGGCAGTTGAATTTGAGGCTAGGGTCCTTTGGCATCTTGGGCTTAATGGCCTTAGGCTTCACAAGGGCCTTAAGGGCCTCTGCATGTGCACTCATTGCTTTTGCATTGTTTGCCTACATTTTCTTTGGGTCTTTCTTGTGTTTCTTGGCAAAGCTCATGTTTCTCAGGAACTTGAGGCCAACTCCTTTACGAGATTTGCATCTTTGTGACAGGATTTCTTCATGCTATTTCTGTACTCTTTGTGGGACTGGTTGTATGTGGTATGATTCTTTTTTTTTTTAGATTTTATTAATTTATTCAGATTGCAACTCAATTGTTATCCCATCACTTGTATCCTCCTATTCCTCCCTCCCCCCTGCTTTCACCCTATTCCCCTCCCCTAGGTCTAAGACCAAGGGAGACCTCCTCCCCCACTATATGGTCATAGGCTATCAAGTCTCATCTTGGCAGCCTGCTTGTTCTTTCTTTGAATGCCACCAGGCATCCCCACAAGGATAGGTGGTCAAATATGGGTCACTAGAGTTCATGTCAGAGTCTTTCCCCACTCTCCACATAACTGTGGAGAATGTCCTGTCCATTGGGTAGATCAGAGTAGGGGTTTGATGTTTACTAGTTGTATTGTCCATGACTAGTACAATAGTTTGAGCAGACCCCTCCCCCGGGCCCCGATCCACCCATCATGATGTTCATAGCAGCTTTATTCATAA
The DNA here is from genome assembly GCA_907169655.1 of Acomys percivali. Classification (NCBI taxonomy): domain Eukaryota; kingdom Metazoa; phylum Chordata; class Mammalia; order Rodentia; family Muridae; genus Acomys; species Acomys percivali. Next base: position 76,996,054 of record OU015743.1, on the reverse strand, counting down.
TAGCCAGAACCTGTGGTGTGATTCTTGAACTTGGCCCTATACCCTGCAGCTTTCACAGTGGCTGGAATCAGAAGAGAAACAACAACAAAAAAAAATATTACTTTTTTTTTCCTTTTCTTTTGGGAATGGCTTGAATGTATCTTCCACAGGTCAATGCCCTAAAATGTAATCACCATTATGAGGTACTTAAAAGAGGGAAATGAATCCAACTACAGTCCTTAAAGGTGGAGCTTTAAACGGCTGTATAAGATTAGACAAGGACATCAGAGTGAAGTGCCCTGATTAAATGTGGGGACAGAATCTTCACAGGAACTCTATGCATCACTTGCCCTGTGATGCGCCATTCTGAGTACTTGTACACGTAAAACTGACATTATCATATCTGGGCCCTTAAGACTCCGGAAATTTGAAGAAATAAGGTCCTTTCCTTTATGGAGGGGTCCAATGTTGTGTGCATGTTGCTTTGAATGAGAAATGGACCCTTTAGATACAGATATTTGAATATTTATTTCCCACCTGTTTGGTGTTGTTTCAGGAAATGACACATCCTTGCTGGAGAATGTATGTCATTTTGGGCAGGCTTTGAGAGCTTATAGTTCACCCCCACTTCTGGTTATTTCTTTGCTTCCTGTTTGTGGCTGAAGATGTTAGCTCTCAGGTTCCTGATCCAGTAGATTGTGGTCATGTCTCCCCAGTCAGCAAGGACTCTAGGCTTCTGGAAGCATGAGTTGCTTTTGGTCATGATATTTTATCACAGAAACAAAAAGCGTGAAATACAATGTATTTCGTTGCAATAGTGTCAAACAAACTATAGCAAGAATATTTAGATAATGTAAAAATAGAGAAAGAAAAAAGGTCAATGACAAAAGACATATAACTGGGAGCCAGGGAATGAAGCAAAAACTACTATGGAAAGGCTCCAATAATGAAATATAATTCATAATTATAAGTATTTTATTTAGAATTCAATAACAGACATTTATATGAGAGAAATATAGTCATTGTTTATTCAGATCTTTCAAGAGACTTTTCTTGTGACTATAAAATTACTCAAATATTGAATTTTAAAATCTACTATAATGAGAGCACTGAAATATCTAACAGGTAGAAATTTAACCCTAAAGAACCCATAAATCTATACTCTGGAGAAGCTTTGGGTCATTTTTAGTTTATGTCAGCTGCTTAGTTGTGTTAGTGTCATTTGTACTCTGGCCAGTCTTGACATTTTCCTCTCTATTCTCCATTTGGGGACTGCCTTTGCTTTTTCATCTCCATTGATTCCCATTACCCAGCATAGTGCTCTGCCACAATTTATGTTTATTTGGCTCCAAATATAAAGTGTGCCATATGAATTCAAGTAATATAATGACTTTATTTTATTAATTGCAATAACATTTTATCCTTTGCCATTATAACTACTGAAATAAAAATTGGAAGGGAAAGGAAAAGGGACATGTGAATGCTTAGCAACAGATAGGCCTCTAGTTTTACCTTTTATGGTAAAAATCGTTATCGTCATTAATTACACTTGATAATATCTAAATATCAGAGTAAATCTACACTGGACACCCAGGCACTTTTGTTAATTCATCTATGTTCGGATATTCAATGGAAATGCCCATTTCACTTTATAACAAATATGATAAACTTATTCTCTATAATTATTTTTCTCTTCATCTATCTTCTATAAATTACTGGATAAATGATAATAAGTAAGCCTTTCATCTTTATAGATACTTCACATACATATGTGGTCTGAGATATAAATTGACTAAATTAAATTAAAATGGTGTTAGAATGATGCCTCATGCCTATAATCTCACTACTTGGGCAACTGTGGCAGGAAGGCTGCAAGTTTATGGCTAATCTAGAGTATGGCAAGACACTATCTAAAAAAAAAAGGTTAATATGTTTTGTATGTAAAGTATAAAATGTTCAGTTTTCAATGTACCAAAGAACTTTTTTAAAAGTAGAGTTTATAATGAGCCAAGAACTATCCTTAATTGTTCTGTGCATCCCACCCACCTCATAGAATTAGAATGTTAGAACTTTATAATGCTTGTGAGAAATTATGTTTGCAGTCCAAAACAACCAGACACTGATGCTGGATCAGACCTGGCAGGATCCATTCCTCTCAGCATGTTGGATCCTGACATCCTGCATCCTCCTTGCTCCAGCACCAGAGGCCTCTGTTGCTATTACCCATCAGATTTGGACAGCTTCCCAGAAAGCATTGTAGACCATTTTGGACCAGCACTTCGATCTCCTGTTAAACCTGGAATCTCCCAACATTTGTAAGCTGGACCACAAATGCAATCACATGATTGATTAACCAGTTTCAACACTTTGAAGGGAAGGAGGCTTCTAAGGTACTATTTGACCCAATTCAGCATGAAGAAACCTCAAGAGAACGACATCTCATTCCCTCTAAGGGGGATAAGGTAGGTTTCTGTTTGTTCTCTTGGTCTACAAATGCTTATTTTCATCGGGAAGTGGTTGTAAGTTATTATTGGTCTTATACCGAGAAAAAAGTAGGTGAAACACAGGGACATCTCTCTTTTCCCTTATCTTGCATATGTAGATGCAAGAGATAGGAGCTGCCAAAAAGTAAATGACTCACTTTTTGTTAAACAGAAATGATGTTGTTGGATATAGTAAATTTTAATTCATATAACATTTATTTATTTATGTTCTTCAAAAGAAGTTGAAAATTATGCATCTGTTATAAACACGATTGAAAATTTGAAAAAAATATAAGAAGTGAGGTTCAAATTCATTAAGAAAAAATATATCACTAGGGAAATAACTGCCTCCTCAGCAGGTAATAAGATAAGACATCAGAGCTGAAGAGCAAAGGAGCAACCATATTCAGAGACTGGGCTGGCTGATGATAGAGTAAAATTGCAAGTTGGCCCATCACAGGTACCAAAATTTTATAATAACTAAAGAGAGACCTGAGCTGTGTTTTAGCAAGCTCTTACATAGTGAGAAGCCACTGTGTGACATATGCTGGGATACTATATTCTTAATTAAGCTCCATCTTTGTAGGAACTAGTTCACCAGAGTTTATCCTGAGAGCCTTTTGGTAGATCATCATTAACCAAGGGGAATGGAGACACCCTACTCTAGCAATGCTTGTTTCCTCAGTATGAAAAACAAACAAACAAAAGCAAGAAGAGAAGAATGAATTAAGATCTCCTGCATAGGAGCATAGGTCAGAAACTATAAAATTTGGCAGCTCCCTGGATAACTTGGCATCCAATTACCAAAGCCTATTTACATATATTCCTTCTATTCAGACAACACATCTGACTACCAAGAAAGAAAAGTTAAAGACACTAAAGACTAAAAGGCAAAGATTGCAAAATCAAATCAGGTATTAAAATTGACATGACAGGTATGTTATGGTCAGACAAAAGACTGATAGTTATTTATCTTAAGATAAAGTTCTTACAATGTTGGTGTAGCATAGAAGACTAGGCCTGGGAACAGAGAAATCACAATCTATAAACTACAGGAGTGATATAGGTCAAAATATTGTAACAAATGATAGTGGGAGTTTTCTTTTTTGCTTTCTTTGGTTTTATTTGTTTCATTTTGTTTTTTCTTTTTCCTTACCTGGCATAGCTTGGGAAAGGATCCCCGACTATAAACATAGAACACTAATCCCTAAAACTAAAAAGCAAAGGAAAAATTGAATCAAAACCAAATGAAGTAAAACAGTAAAAACTGTAAGCCATGTAAGATACAGAGAGTAGGAATATCAAAAAGGAAAACATTTGAAGCATTGACTACTGAGAGGTTATTGAAACTAATGTCATACATTCAAGAATTTACAAAACTCTGAAACTACTAAGAAGAATACAAAATAACCGACCAATAAATAAAATACAATCAGCCCTACATATAGCTCCTAGCCTTAGATGTAAAACTACAGAAAATCAGAAATACTGAATAAATAGTTGCTGTTATTATTGTGACTGTTTTTCTTGTTGTTGTTTACTTACTTTATTGTTACAAGGTTTCACTATGTAATCCAGGATGATCTTGAAGTCTCCATTGTCCTGTTCCACTCTCCTAAATTCTGGGACTACCAATATGCATTACTGAGTCTGACATTAAGATTTTTAAAGTTATCAGAGAAAAACACACCTTTCTTACAGAAAAAAAGAAAGAAAGAAATCATTTAAAATTACATCTACTCAAAATCATACAAGCAATAAAACTGGGTGAAATATTTGAGTTACTGAAGGAAAAAACAAACAAACAAACAAACTAGAATACTGTGTGACCAATCAATCACATTAATTTCCACCTTAGAAAATTATAAAAAAATTATCAAATTTTATCTGAAGTAACCAGAGTTAAAAAAACAACAGAGTAATAGAAATCAATAAATTAGTAGATAGAGATAAAATATATACAGTATAATAGAAATAAAAAATGTATAATACAATTATATAGCCGATAAAGATAAAATAATTAAAGTAATTCCTTGTACAAATTAATAAATTTCTTCTTACAAAGCTACTTTTTAAGAAAAATAAGAAGAAAACCAGAAAAAGAATACTAATTATTTACTAATATCAGTTATGGGAAAGGCATCAGTGCACTGAATGGACATTTGTGGGCACTAATCCCCAGATTCAGATGTTACAGGGGCATCACTATGTTGAATTGACATTAGAGGACACTGAATGTGTCATTAATGAATTCTGTGACTAACTCTATCATCACAAATATGGAAACATAGTGAATTTTACTAATTCTGTGATGAATATAATCTGTTAAAATCTAAATAAGCCTATAGTGATTAGGAATTAGACAGTAACTAATAATTATGTGTAAAAACTACAGATAGATTCTTGGGTGAATTCTACTAAGCAATTTAAATAATAAGAAAAATTTTCATTCCAAATATTAACTAAGCCCAATCCTGCTTAAATTCCAAGATCAGATGAGATGTGGTGCATTTCAGGTAGTACGGAAAGATAGAAGGCCATTAACTGAGTAAGAGAAAAAAAGTTCAATGCAGAGGGTCAGGGAAGGAAGAGGGTAAATAGCACTAAAGGTTTCTGAAAAGCCATAAAAATATTATTATTTATTTATGTAAAATATATAATGCATATAAACGTATGTGTTTGCTCATAAATATGTAGTTTAAATGAAGTTCTTCCCCATGGACTGACAAAGTTTCCCCCAACACCCACAGGCTACCTAACTAAAACCCTAATACCAGGCATGAGAACATCTTTTTTGAGTTGTTTGTCAGGGAAGCCCAATATTATATAGTGTATTGCTATTGCCCTTGCTTGCCTTCTAGAAAACAAAGATAAATCTGTACTACTGAAAACATCATGTATATTAGACACAAAACCTAGAGGATCTGAGTTGGACGTGAATTAAAACTTCTCCTCCACAAGGAATAGATTTCATAATGATGGAAGATTATAAGCTCCCACAGATGAGAAAAAACCAATATTCCTACCTAGCTGTGATACCTATGAACTTTGACAATGACTAGCATGGCATGATATCCCATAAGTGTCCAATAGTCATATTCATATCCTGATGGCATGAAACATCTATCTAATTAGAATTAAGGCCTGGATAACAGATGAGATCATGCCTACTACTAGAGCCTAGACGTCTACCCAAGATTAGTGAGGTCATGTAACTTAGAAGACAATCTACTGCTGCCACTTTACCAAACCAATATACTTCCTAACTACATTCTACTAAAAAGTGGTTTGTATTCCCTCAGATAAGTGTATCTTTAACCCCTCATTAAATACATTTATTTTGCAACAGATATAAATCTTTACAGAAAATCCACAATTAGTCAAAACAAAGATTAAAAACATATTTGGATACTCAGCCACAATGGATGCATCTGCAACACAATTTCTGCACTGAAGAATCAAATGACATCCAAGAAGATGTGGCAGAAAAACTGTAAGAACCAGAGGGTGGTCAGGAAGTCGACTATGAAATTATTTTTCCTAGTGATGACAGTTTTAGCCATGATATTCAACAATATGGCTGTCTAAACAAGATTTGATCAAGGACAACATCAATAAATATGCTATTGTAAAACGAGGAACTCTCCTGGGTCTGTAACCCCAGCCAAAGAACTGTAAGAAACTAATAATGTTAAACACAGGAGAAATAGTCTTCCCTAGGGATCATTTCCTTAATTGATTATGTAATTCCAAATACCAGCCCTAAAAATTATTCATATAATGATATACACACAAGTAACACTAAATGGGATGAGCAGCATATATATATATGCATAAACATATATATATATATACATAGCAAAGAAAAAATGCTATAAATTTTAAATGGAGCAAGAGAGGAGGACATGCAAAAGGATAAAGACAAGAAAGAGGGAGAAAATTATGTATTTTTTCAAATCTAAAGATGTATTTTAAAAAATCCAGTTCAAGTCAATTAAACACCTTTGCTTTAATTTTTAAATAAAAATTCTCATTTTTCAGAGTCGGCTTTTTCTTATAAAATAAAATAAAGAGAACACTTTTTAAAACTCATTTTGGGTCCAATATTACATTAAAGGTAGATGAAAGAAACACAAAAAGAGAAGGAGACCAGTATCTCATGGACATAAATATCATAAGGTTGAATTCAGACACATACAGTACAATCATAAACCATGACTAAATAGGGATCCCATTTGTGCAAGGATGGTGCAACACTAGAGTACCATAGATAGACATTATATAGAAAAAGAAAGTCTACATTGGAAGTCTCAAATGGGTCCCTCCTCTCAGAGATTAAGGAATCCACGAATGAGGGGGAGTAAAGACTGTAGGAGTCAGAGGGGATGGAAGACACTGGGAGAACATGGCTCACCAAATTGACTAAACATGGCTCACATGGGCTCACAGAGACTTAAATATCAAGCATGGAGTCTGCACGGGTCTGCACCAGGTCCTCTATGTACATGCCATGGCTGTTATCTTGGTGGTTTTGTGGAACTCTTAACAGTGGGAGCAGATGTAGCTCAGACTCTTTTATCTTCTCTTGAGACTCTTTTTCTCCTATTATGTTGCCTTGCCCAACCTTGTTTTTTTTTCCTTTTTTTTAAATTTATTTTTAATTAATTTACTCTTGTTACATCTCAATGGTTATCCCATCCCTTGTATCCTCCCATTCTCCCCTCCCTCCCATTTTCCCCTTATTCCCCTCCTTTATGACTGCTCCTGAGGGGGATTACCTCCCCCTGTATATGCTCATAGGGTATCAAGTCTCTTCTCGGTAACCTGCTGTCCTTGCTCTGAGTGCCACCAGGTCTCCCCATCTAGGGGACATGGTCAAATGTAAGGCACCAGAGTACATGAGAAAGTCATATCCCACTCTCCACTCAACTGTGGAGAATGTTCTGACCATTGGCTAGATCTGGGTAGGGGTTTAAAGTTTACCGCCTGTATTGTCCTTGGCTAGTGCCTTAGTTTGAGCGGGACCCCATGACCCAAATCTGCCTATCATAATGTTCTACTTGTAGGTTTCTAGGACCCTCTGGATCAGAGAGCTTTTGCCTTGTGTAGCGTTTGCCTTGTCTAATTGTGTCTTGTTCTTTCCTATTTGTCTGTTGTGCCTTGGAGGCCTGCTCTTTTCTGAAAAGGAAATAAATAAGGAGTGGATCTGGGGAAGATGGAAGATGGGGAGGACCTAGGTGTGAAGGGAGAGGAAACTGTGGTTAGGGTAAATTATATGAGAGACAAGTCTATTCTCAATAAAAAGCAAATGGCAAATAAAGCAATTGATTATACAAACAGACCAAAGAAAGTCACATGGTTTTTATCATAGGCATACAAGTAAAACGTTTCACAGTTCTCACACACAGTGTGGTTTGCATGAAGCGTCTGACCCAGGCTCCTGTGTCTGAATGCTTCCCCCCAGGCTCATAGAGCTATATGGAGAGTGGTGGAAGTTTTGGAAGGTAGAGCCTTACTAGAGGAAGTGAGTCACTGGGGCAGGCCTTTGGGCTCTATAACCATTTACTGTTTGTTTGTGCTTTCTGCTTCCTGAATGCAGGTGCAATGTGGCCTCTGCTTGCTGTGCATTCCCTGTCACCATAGACTGTGTAACTGAGAGAGAAAGTGGAAACAAACCTGTTCTTAAGCTGCTTTTGTCAAGTATTTTGTCTGAACGATGAGGAAAGTAACTAATATGCTCATGATACAACATAACATGAATGCAGAAAAGAGGGCCACTTCCTCTACCTGATAAATGAGATCCAACAAAACCCTATGGCTTATGTTATGCTCAATGTTGAGAACATGAATTAGAATTAAGGAAGAAAAGAAACCAAATAGCAGAGAGATTAACAAGAAAGAAGTAAAACTCAAACTGTTTGCAAATGACATGATCATCTGAAAAAATCTGAAAAAAAAAATGACAAAACCTCCTAGATGCTAAGGAACTATATAACATGGGTGCAGACATAAAGTTAATAAGCAAGATAATAGCTTTCCTATACTCAAACAATAAACAAATGGAATTTGAAACATAAGAACACTATACTATACATATTGAGGCAGTCCTTACGTAAAATGCCGAGGCATAAAGCTAATAAGGTGTATTTGAAATCCATAAAAGGGAGATGAGAATTTTGGTGAAGTAAATAAAAGAACTAAATAAGTAGAGGCATTGCATGTTCATAGATAGAAAGTCTCAATGTGCTGAGAAAAACTGTCCTTCCCAGTTTTATCTGTAGACTCAGTGTAATCTCAAGCAAAATATCAAATGGTTATTATATAGATAGTGACAAAATGAGGGTGAAGTTAGTGTGTAGAAGTGGAATGCCCCTGTAGATACCACAAGATTGAAGAATAGATAGAAAGTATCATTCTACCCACCTTCACGACTTACTGTAAAGCTACAGTAATCAGAACAGCATTGGAATAGATAGCAACACATAATATCAAGCCCAGGAATACAGTCCACTGATCTTCAGCAATGGACCAAAAGCAAGCAGTAGTATTCTTAACTTAGCCTCCTAACAAGTGATGCAGGAAGCTGGATAGTCATGTGCAAGCATGACAAAACAAAACAAAACAGTATATTTAACGTACTTTCTAAAATCAATTCTAAATGGATGTAGATATAAATGTAAAATACAACACTAGAAGATGGCTTAGGAGCAAATGCTTATTGCAGTTTCAGAAATTATACCAAAGACATGATCAGCAAAGGAAAGAATTGATTAACCAGATTCAATTCAGTTCAATTTTTCTTCTCTGCAAAATTGTCTAAGAATAAAAAGACCTGCCATGGATCCAGGAAATATACACAAAAATATGCCTTGTGAAAGGCAATAGAATTTTTAACAACTAGCAAAATCACATGGAAAAATGGAAGAGATTTTGCATACACTTAACTACTGAAGATGTATAGATGACAAAAATAGGAGAGATGAGAGAGAGAGAGAGAGAGAGAGAGAGAGAGAGAGAGAGAGAGAGAGAGAGAGAGAGAGTTGTTCTGCAACTCTGCAACACTGGCCCCACAGAACGCAGATTAAAACAAAATGACATCATGCTGCTCATTAATAAACATACAATATGTTTATTAATTAGTGTACAACATATAGGATGCTGGCAAAACCAAGTCTTCGTGAAGACAGGAAGTAAAGCCTGCCTTTTGCCTCCTGGGAGTGTAAAGTGGTTCAGACAATATAGAGCCCAGTTATAGAGCTCATTTCAGCACTGTTGCTAGAAGTAACAGTAGTTGGAATTTTTGCAGATTTGGCAACGTAAATGTTCACAAAATGCCCTGCATGTAGATGTACTTCCTAATTGCCTGATGTTACTTCAAAGCCAAGAGAGAACAGAAGAACTGAATTTTATGTAGGCAATAGAGAACTGTTCAATGTTAAAGGAAACAATGAGTTACACAGACAGGAGATAGATATGTGTTACATATTATATTATATATTATAATATATATTATAAAGTGAGATAAGCAAGCCTAAAAATCTTCAACACAGCATGCCTACTATTACAAGAGAGTATAGATGAGAAAACTACGTAAAAGCAAAAAAAAAAAAAAAAAGATTTGTACTGACACGTGATTTGGGGAGAGGAAGAATGGGTGGATTGAGGATTTTATTCTACATTTTTCATAAATATATTTTAATCATATTATTTCCTTCCAAACTCCTCTCATGTTTCATTAAATGCCTCTCACATCAAACTCCCTGTCCCTCTGGCTCTTATAGTATTTCCCACATTCTCTATTATAGATGTACCCATAGGGACTGGCCTCCACAGCTCTGCAGTTTGATTGGTTACGGTTTTCTGTAATGGTCTCTGTCTGTTGCGAAGAAAATATTCCTTGATGAGAATCAATGACTAAACCTATCTATGGGTTAAAGAACAAATATTTTTAAAGTAAGTAGGTTTTATGTCAGGGTAGTAAAGTGGTAGTTTTAGGTTTGACTCTGAGATAAATGACCTTCATTAGCCTCTGGTAGTTGGCAAACTTTCCAATACTAGGCACAGTTTATCTCTTTTAAAGCAGGTTTTTAGTCTAAATAGAGAGCTGTTGGTTACCATCAAGATATGTGGGCCACTATTGCACTCTTTGATGGTCACTGTGGCTCATGCACATTATAGGTAGGTAGATCTATTGTTTTCCTCTTGAATCACACTACTAAGTATTTACATAAAAAGGCCTAGATATGCATAAGTGTGTGTATAAATATACATATATAGTTTAAATGAAGTTTAATACTTCCTCTAGGAGCCAAAGAACAGCTTACAGAAATCCCAAGTCCAGGCATAAGAAGTCCTCCTTTGAGCATTGAATTTCTTTGTGCATATGTATACTTACATAATCAGATTTTTACATTAATTACAGCAGTCATTGAATTCTTTCAGAGAAATTTTGTTTAAATTTTCTACTTTTGTCTTAGATTCTGTTTATATTTTTCCCATTCCCATTAATACTTTATTTCCTCTGTGGTTGATTTTACAACAGTCTTATATACATCTTCCAGCATTTTCTAAATCTGTAAGTATTTATAAAACTAGTTTAAAGCTAATGTTTAGTTTTAGTTTTAAATAATAATAAAATGAAAACACTGTTCTACATTCTATTTTCCTTCTTAATTTTAAGATGAAAACTTTGTAGCAATTGTACAACTCATTGATTCCAATTAATTCAACTGAATGTCCTGACACCAGTATATTATGAAACCATGATAGAATCCCCATATTGTGAAAATTCAGTTTGTTTGGAGCCTATGCTATAATAACCATTATTACTTTTATGTTCTTAATATGCTTGCCTTAATATAAGAATTATCTAAGGACTTAGTCAAAGATTTATTCTAGGGTGTGTGAATTTTATTTTCATAATGGTTCTAATTTTCGTGGCTAATGAAGATTTCTTTATTAGGATTTCTACTGTTGTGATAAAACACAGCTGAGCATGGTGTCACATGTCTTTAATCCCAGTACTCAGGAGACAGAGGCAGGTGGATCTTGTGAGTTCAACACCAGCCTGTTTTATGTAGTGAACCTGGCTCTAGGACATCCAGGACTTTGTAAAGAAATCCTGTCTCAAATAAATAGATAGATGATAGATAGATAGATAGATAGATAGATAGATAGATAGATAGATAGATAGATAGATAAGCACAAGGATAAAAATCAATATTGGGGCAGAAAGGTTGTATTTCAGATTACATCAGAGTCAGAAAAGTCAGGGCAATAGCTATAATAGGGCAGGAACCTAAAGGAAGGATCTAATTCAGAGGTCATGGAAGGATGTTGCTTACTGACTTACTCAGCCTGCTTTCTTATAAAAGCCAGGACCATCTTCCCAGGAGTGTTTGAACCCACAGTGGGCTGAGCCCTCTCATATTATCCAGTAATCAAAATACTGTTCTACAGATTTGCCTACAGACAAATCTTACGGAGGTATTTTCTCAGTTAGTAGTTCCTCTTCCCAAATGACTTTAGCTTGTGTCAGGTTGCCATAAACTTGACAGGACATAAGACGGCAAGGCATGTTTCTCCCCTGACTTATCACATCTAATGCTACTTCTGATATCTCCATGTTTGTTTTTTTGTTTGTTTGTTTTTCCAGAAATTGTTCGGATACGTTTCCATTCTGCCTACCATGAATGAAAAACAGAGTATGTTCTAAGTTTCCACAGCATATCTGAAGTAGTGCCCATTTTTTCCTTTCAGAATCTATCAGTTAAGATGACATAGCTGCATCTTCTTCAGAGAGAAACTTGGGCTGACACTTCTTAAGAATATTGAGACATTCCTTTGCTCCTCAAACTAGTCCAGAACTTCTTGGGTCTATTTGGTATTGAGATTGTAACATTTTAGCTACATTGTTTTAATTATATTGTTTCAACCAAACAAAATTAGTATTTCTCACTATTCATGTAATGTCTTCTATTTCTTTAACCTGTGCTTGTGTCCTTATAGCTCTGAGCTATCATGTAGTCTTTTTTATCTGTCCATCAGCAACCCATTTACCTTTCTTCAGTGACATACATTTTTCCCAAATTTTACCTCTGATTTCATGTACTTCTTCCATATTCTATGCTTAAGTAGTGAGCTGTTTACCTTAATTCATTTATGTTTTTGGTTTTAATTTGGGGAGATGATCTATCTTTCCACATGGGTTGGCTCCAATTCGTGTTCTTTACTCCTCACAGGCTTCTGACGGCTGGTATGACAGGTGGCAAAATTATGCTATGACCACATCTGGCCTGGTTCATTTTCTTTGGATAGTTCAGTTTGTATGGAAGACAGACCAGACCCTACAGTGATATCCAACGATTACTCACATCAGGTCTTAATGTTCTTCCCTCTCTTCCATTTAATTTGGAAATCAATATATGTAAATAGTGATGATAGAAATAGCTTTTCTGGTCCTGACGAGAAAAAGGATGCTGTATTGTAACACTCTGCAGCAGAAACCTAAACATACACTCTAGCATGCAGCTGAAAAATGCCATGGCCCTCAGATCTGCATCGGTTAGGAAATCATTTATCCTGAACACTTGGAAACACCTTCAGAAGGATTGAGACCTCAGAGAACAGCTAAGGACAAATAGAATCTTCCTTGCAGCTTAGACACCCAGAGGATGGGTCTAGGGTCCACAGAGAGCAAGCAGATGGATGTTCTTTGAATGCCCGTGTTCACTGTGACTAAGTAAAAGGAAAAAATCAGTATAGGTCCAAAATCTCCTAAAAAATTTTTTCAGTGGCTTTGTCTTTCTTTTATTTCTTTTAAGTAGACTCATAAAATGCACGTATTTATGGAGTAAGGTATAATACTTCTATGCACATACACATTGTTTAATGCTCAAATTCTGTGAAGCTCTTCCCTCAGCATCTGTTTAATGAAACTTAAATTAGAAGTATCTTTTGTTCTTTTAAGTTAGTATGTTCAAGTGTTAACAAAAGCAAATAACTAAGTTAGGATAATTCTATTGATTTAAGTAGATACTTGATATTGATACATGGAACACTGACCTTAGATATTTTATCATACATACTCAATCTCAAAATCCCATTTGTAAAGTATTATATAACATTCAGACCTCCAAAATTAAGATTTCTAGCTCTTTCCCATCCTGAAAAGAACATCCATTATCTTAATCTTCACAAATAAATCTTTCTTTACTAAAAGTATTTCATTTGTTACATCCCTCTAACACTTACTTTTCATATTTGCAAAGATTTTTTAAATTTTCTTTCTTAGTATCGTGAGACATAATAACATTGGAAGTAAATTTACTCTCTAATTGAAGGAAAGTTTAATACAAACCAAATTCTCCAATGCATAAGATACTAAATTAATATTGCATACATATATACTCTCAGGCAAATATTATAAAATACAAGATAGTAATAAATGATATTGTATGTTTTATACAGTGTAGAAAATGATCTACAATAATTATGTTTTTGATTTTGAATGAATTTAAGTAGCAGACAGAGAGAAACAGCAGAAATATAGCAAAATATCAACAACTCTATGTTTAGAGCCACCCCAGGATTTAACCAAGGAAGGCCTATTATAACTTTTATATTGAAAAAAGAACTTTTATATTGGAGTAATTGGTTGAGGGACTTTCAGGCACTAATTCCACTCTGTCCTTTCAATGGACTTTCCATTAACAGTCTTTCCTTTCTATCTACCAGATTGGTTTACTTAATAAGTAGTCAATTAATTCTTGATACTTACTATGCATTTATATTAGTCTGATTGTGTTGCTAGGGAATAATTTTCTGTTTAGACTAGTTTGTGGTGTTCCTGGAGTCTGGGTTGAAACCTTGGCGAGGTTTAACACAAAATGGAATTTCTTTTTCGAAATGGAGTTTGTCTGGTCCTTACAGTATAGTAATGAAAGGACACTGAGTGAGAAAATTAGATCTTGGAGTAAACGGTGAGAGAGCCAATTCTCAAAACAACATATCTCTGGGCTAGCATTGGATATACTTTCAGTTTTTCCTCAAGAAGAAAAGAGAGAAGATGGAGGAAAGGACAGAGGGCAGTTGGTACAGAGAGACAGAGAGGACAGAGACACAGACAGAAACAGAGACAGAAATGAAGTTTGGAAACAGGTTGTGTTGGAGATACTGCTACCTGACATTCCAGGCTTTACATATGGTAGTTATAACCTTTCAACATTTGAAATCTCTTGTGGCAACAGAGAGATTTAACCACTGATAGATAACTTGGCTTCATGGTTCTCTCTAGGAAGAACAATTGATGTCCAAAAATTAGTGGTTTTGCATGTAAAACTAGAGGACCTGGGCAATAAAAGGTATGGGCAGCCTGTTTTTACTAGAATTTAGAAACATTTCTAAAAGAAGAAATGATAAAATTGCTAACTCACAGGAAATTAATATGAGAATTCTGAGAATTCTGAAAGTAGTCATAAGAATTAAAGTAAGACATCAAAGGACAGGAGATTAACAACAAAATATTAGACAGTATGTGAAACCTCAAGACAAACTCTACAAAGCTCCACTTTCCTCAGGCCTCCATTATCATCTAACCTTCTCTACCCCTGCGTTGTACAAGAAGAAATTCATATTCTTCTCCTTCACTGCCCCATCCTGTTCTCCCTGCAATTCCTATGGGGACTGTAGGAATTCAAAAGGGAAACAAGATTCCACACTAAAATAAGATATTGCTATATCTCCTTTTAATATTAAAACCCAGACAGAGGAGACCCAGATAATGTTTATGTACCATTGACAAATGTGAACTAAATTAATTGGATATGGGCCCAATGATCCATAACAGAACATGCTAGAATGTATTAAAGGATTTCTTATCATTCTGTTGATATATAAACCAAGATTTATGAGTCATGACAATTAATTAATTGGCTGCCAGAAGTAACACAGAAGAATGATTTTACTTGGCAGATTGGAGAAACTTCCTTAAGGACTTAAAGAATTATGATATTTCACATTTCTGCCATGAATTAGTGAACTACCTCTGCGCTGTAATAGTGACATTTGTGAACGAATTATTGACTGATACAAAAGGAGTGTAAAATAAGGCCAAGAGAAACTAACTTCTATGTCAAAGTGTTGTCAAAGTGATCTTTTTGTGAATTGTGTAAAGGTTGTCTTTGTATTATTTGATGTTGATTTCTGTACCAGCAGAGAGCTGAATACAGACAGGATTTTGTTATTTCTGCTTTATGGCTGCATCATATTTTTAAAAATACTTTCTCTAACACCTTCTGATTCACTTAATGAAGAGCTGAATGGCTTATAGCAAAGGCAGGAGAGCATAGGTGGGACTTCCAGAGATATGGGAACTATGGGAAAGCATTAGGCCAGGGGGATTTGCCAGCCAAACCTGAAGGAGGAAACAGGTGCCAGGACTGAGAACGGGTAACGAACCATGTGGCGTAACATAGGCAAGTACAAAGATGCTAAGTTAAGTGATAAGAGTGGGTTGGGAACAAGCCTAAGCGAATGGCAAGGTTTTGTATAAATGATAGGTCTCTGTGTCACTACTTGAGTGGATGGTGGGTTGAGACAGCCCAGCTATAATTGGCACTCAACATATATAAATTATGGTAAAAAAATTTTTTTAAACAATTGAGAATTCTCCTTGAGAACTTTGAGGGTCACAGAAATGGCCCCTTGCTAAATTGCATTTTAGGAAGTGCTAGAAGATTTGGCCACTTCGATGTAGCAGGCCAAATCTAAGAAGTGCTTTCAAGAACTAAAAAGAAAAGATAAAAGACATGGCTAGCAAATTTTTGAGCTTACAGACAAAGAGAGCTACTAATGTCTATTATTGCCACTATTTTAAATGTCTTGGCCATTTCAGAATGAATTATAGGAAACTGAAATGGGTACCCTCCCATAGAGAACTGCAGGCCTTTGAGAAGGATTTTGAAAAAAAATGGACTTGAATGCCCTGAAGAATCCAGAGCATTTCCTTTGTACACATTAATGTGTAAAAAATATAAAATAATTGTGAACAAAGAAGAAACAAAGGCATTGATTGGTATTTGGGCCACTCTATGTGTTTAAATCCCAGCAGGTTTAAAACACTGTCCTTCCGAGGAAAAACACAATTCAATGGGAGTGAATTTTTTAAATTTATTAATTAATTTATTTATTCATTCATATTACATCTCAATTGTTATGCCATCCCTTCTATTCTCCCAGTCCTCCCTCCCTCCCTCCCTCCCTCCCACTTTCACCCTATTCCCCTACCCTATGACTGGGACATGAGGACGACCTCCTCCCCCGTATATGATCATAGGGTATAAAGTCTCTTCTTGGTAGCCTGCTATCCTTCCTCTGAGTGCCACCAGGCCTCCTCATCAAGGGAATGTGGTCAAATATGGGGCAATAGAGTTCATGTGAAAATCGGTCCCCACTCTTCCCTCATCTGTGGAGAATGTCCTGTCCATTGGCTAAATCTGGGTAGGGGTTCAGTGTTTATTGCCCGTATTGTCCTTGGTTGTGCCATAGTTTGAGCAGAACCCCTGGGACCAGATCCACCTGTCATAATGTTATACTTGTAGGTTTCTAGGACCTTCTGGATGCTTCTATTTCCCCATTCTACCATAGTTATCTCACTTAGAGTCCCAATAGGATGTCCTCACATCTATCCCACTTTCTAACCTACCTAGAACTGCCTTTAAGAAAAACCCTATATAGTTTCAAATGGGAGAAGCTAAATGCCATCACACATTTCTACTGGTGGATTGCTCCACTATCACATTAGGAAAGTTAAATGTTCAGATCTTTTTCTCCAAAAAAGGAGAAACTTGGTAGACACTAAGAATCCCTAGTCCTCTATTTCCTTCGTGAAACTTGTAAATGAATAAGAAATAGTCCCTGCTTAAGGAAACAGACAACCTTCTTTCATGAGTACCAGATGAATTATGGGTCAAAACAAGATCACAAGAGATAAAAGCAATCTCTAGCCAAATATTACAATACCCTTTGTACCAAGAGGCCCTAATGGGAATCAAACCTATTGCAAAGGGCTACCAAGAATATGGGCTTATAATTCCTTGTGCTAACCCGTTAAAGACTTCAATAATACTTAGAAAAGAGCCAAATGAAAAAAGGATGGAGATTTGTGCAAGGCCCAAGTGCCACAAATAATAAAAAAATGATAAACTCCTTGATACTTTGTGGTGCCTGGTCACCATACCTTATTATCTAACATTGCTCAAAAGACAGCCTATTTTTCAGTAATAGATCTTTGTAGTGCATTAAAAAGTACCTCCGTTGCATCAAACAGCCAGTTTTTGTTTGCTTTCATATGGGGTGAAATATCAGTATACTTGGACTGTGATGCTACAGGGATACAGAGAAAGCCCTGTTGGGAGCAAATAAAAGCAATTTGCCATTTTGACTTCAGATTTCATTGTACCTATGCTGACTAACTCCCTTTCTAAAAACAGACAATAAAAAAGAATTACATTCAATTTCAGTTGACAATGAAGGAACACTGGGGAAAAGTTTCCAATTCCTGAATTCTGATTGGTAAAAATTGTAATTGTAACTTGGGTCATATGCTTGTGGTTTTTATATTCTTATAAACCCTGTTTTAGCCCCTACTCAGGGATGCCAGAAGAAACGAGGCTCCTGAGTCTTTTCAGGGGGCCCTGATGGATCTGTGACTCTGCTTATGTGGTGGGAATAATAAAACATTTTGCTGCTTCACAATCTCACTGGTGGTTTTTTTGGTTGTTGTTGATTTTTTTTCCACCTTCCTCATGATACACAATGGACACAGTGTGACAGCCCCACAGATTTTTCTCAATTTCCTAAATAAGACTTATAAGATGTGTAATGTTTTCCTGAGTCTACTTTAAGTCAGCAGTGTTACTGTACTGTACTCTCCCTCAGATGATGCCTCTCTCAAGGATACAATCTCTTTATTAAATTGACTGGCTAAGAAAGGCCAGAAAGAATCAAAAGACAAAATCCAACTCTGCCAGCAGGAAGCTAAGTAGCTAGGTGCTAGTAAGCTGAGTTACAAGGAATGATCAAAGAAAGAGAGACACCCAAGGATGCAATGAAGCCTTGAAGAAGCAGGGCATGTGTGTATGGGGGGCAGGTGGAGGATAGGGAACACTCTCAATGAACTAAATAAATGACAAGTGAATTTTCAGAAGCATATTTACTGACTTTTACACAAAAGCTATTTCTAGAGTGAACCACGTTCTTCATAGCAGAGCCTCTGATCTAATCTAAGTGTTTCTTCAAGAGACACATCACCTCTGCATCTCAGCTTTTATTGTACAGTGTTTGCAATACTCAATAATGCAAGACTTCTTGGTTTTCCAAGAGTATCTTATGACTAAGATCATGCAAAGGCTATAAAGTGCCTCACAGAAAGCAATCACTTTTTTTTTTACAACTTTTCCAAAGCATAAATACATCCTAAAACAAATATCTCACTCAGATGTATATACAAGGTACAATGACTCTAGAATGTTTTTCACTACGCCTGGGTCATATGGCAACTCCCTCAGGACTGCACATAAGTACTTACCCTAGCTCTGCTGTTAGGAATTTCCTACCCCAAAAACAACAAAACAAATGAGCAAACATAAATAATTAAGGGAAATCTAAGTGCTAAATGGTATTGTTAAAACTGGATTCTAAAATACTCAATATTTGCCTAGCCATTGTATATGAAAATACTAAAATTAAACATGACCAACCAGATACCATAAAACCAGGCCTGAAGGAAAGAACAGGAATTAAGTCTCTACAGACATTTTAAAAAATTTACTCTTCTCAGACTTGATACCCTATGAGCATATACAGGGGGAGGTAATCCCTCTGAGGAACAGTCATAGGGGAGGGGAATAAGGGGAAAATGGGAGGGAGGGGAGAATGGGAGGATACAAGGGATGGGAACACCATAGAGATGTAACAAGAATAAATTTATAAAAATAAATAAAATAAAATAAATTTACTCGTCTCTCATATATCACTTACAGACTGTAGTATTGCAGAATATTTAATCACATTGTGAATCCCCAAATTGTGTTGCCTCCTGGAAAAACCTGTTTCTAGTTGTGATGTGGCTCAGACCTAGAACACCCCTTTAAGGCTAGACAGAATTAAATGAAGTTAACCATATATGAAAAGTCAGAGCAAGCAACGACATGACGGGGAGTGAACATAGGGGAAAACTTGTAGAGTATAAGAGGAAATCAGGAGGACAGACATAAAGAAGCGCAGGAAGTAGAAGGGAGGGACATTCAATTTGAGAGTTTTTGAGATTGTGTAGGGAAAGAGCATTTCTTTTTTCCTTTTAGGATACCACCTGAGGAGGAAGCTCAGCTGGGTGCTTCTGCCTTTCTGAGCTAGCAGGATTTGACCCCAGCACCTGGCTCTCAAGTCTTTATGGGCCATATTGAATGATTGAGATTTTGTTTTAAAAAAAATAACACTGTGATTTTCCTCCCCCACTACCCTAGTCCCTCCCTCTCACCTCCACTCTCCCCCAGATCCACTCCTCCTACTTTCTTTTCAGACAAATACTCCATATCAAGGCTGGATGTAACAAAACAGTAGGAGGGAAAGCATACCAAATGTAGCCAAAAGAGTCACAGAAAGTCCCTATTCCGTTAGGAATCTTACAAGAACGCTAGGCTAAATAACAATACTGTATTCACAGAAGGCCTAGGTCAGAGGTATACAGGCTCCCTGGTTATCAGTTCAGTCTCCATGAGCTACCATGAGCCTTGGTTAGTTGATTCTCTGGGATTTTCTCTTGTGGTGTCCTTTACCTACAATACTTCCTCATCTTCTTCTGTAGGATGCTTGGATGTGGATATTTGCATCTTCCCCAATCTGTTGCTGGATGAGGCCTCTCTGATAGTGACTGTGCTAGATACCTGTCTGTAAGTATAGCAGAGTATCATTAGGAATTATTTTGTTGAATTTATTTATTTACTTATTTATTTATATATTTTTGCTAGTCATATTTGGTTCTATGCTAGGACTTTCTCCTTTCTTTTCTTCCTTTTCTTTCTTTCTTTCTTTCTTTCTTTCTTTCTTTCTTTCTTCACAGTCATGTTTGGCTCTATCCTAGGTCTCTGAGCTATCCATCCTCTTGTTCCTCACCCTCCAGACAATGTCAGGCATAGGCTTCCTTTCATAGCATGGGTCTCAAGATGGACTAGTCATTGGTCGGTCACCCCCACAAGTTCTGTGTCCTTTTTACAGGCAAGACACATTGTAGGTAGTTATGTGACTGGGTTGGTGTCCTTATCCCTTCACTGGAAGCATGCCTGGTTATAAAAGATGGCCATTATAGACTCTGTATGCCCCATTACTAGAGTTTCCTCTACAGTCACCCTTATAGATTCCTGGAAGTTTCTGTTGCACTAGGTTTCTACTTTGCCTGCCAAATCCAGCTGTCTCTCCCAGTGTTTTCTCCCTCCACCAGCCCACGATGTCACTCTTGTTTTAATCCTCACCTATTCCCAGCCCACGTATGGAAATCTATTCTATTTTCCATTCTCAGGGAGATCCATGTGTTCCCACTTGAGCCCTCCTCATTACTTAGCCTTTCTGGGTCTGTGAATTGTAGTATAGTTATCCTTTACTTTAAAGCTAGTATTCACTTCTGTATGAGTGCATATCATGTTGTCTTTGTGGGTCTGGGTTGCCTCAGTTGCATCCATTTGCCTGCAAATTTCATGGTGTTATTTTTTAACAGCTGAGTAACATTCTATTGTGTAAATGTAGTACCTTTTCAAAGAAAATTAATTAAGTGATTTGTTTTACTATAAGTGCAGTAACTTGTGAGATTCCCAGAAAATTGTTTTACAGATGGAAGTAGAGAAAGAATCTCTTTAAGTACTGATGCACTGGCAGTGTTTAGCATTTATAAGTGAAATGCTTCTGTAGAAGAGAATCGTCTGTAAGTAGATAATGCTCACAGAAAAGCTGTTAATTGTACTAGAATTTTTGGCTCAGCTAGTTAAAAAAATCTTGATTGTGGAGTTAAGATTCCTTTCTATTCCTGTGACCCAATAACTTTTTCTGTTTCTATCCTAACTCAAAAATAGCTTTCCCTTCTTCACTAATTGCCTACCAAATTCCACAAAGAATTATTCTGTATTACTAAAGAAAAATTATAAATGCCATTTTATCAATTACATAATATGAACTGTAATTTAAAATATATGAGAACATTTATCAGAATGTATTTTTAAAAGAGACTATTGAAGTAGTATCACTTTTCTTACCTCCACAATTTCAAGCTTTCTTTGGAACAAATGATTGTTTCTAATTCATGTAAGTAACAATTAATTTGATTGTATTTAATTGTTTTTATATTTAACTATTATAAGATTATGAGTTATTACAAATTCTATTTCTGACATGAAATGTATATAATAGTATAAACAACAAATCATCTAGGTCAGTTATGTCGTCTAAAAGTATCAATAAGAGCGGAGCGCATGTAACCCAGCTGCCTGGTTAGAATGCATACATTCGAAAGACACATTCATGTCTGATTCTTTAACCATCTGATTTTTAAAAGCGGATTCAAGAATTTAGAATCCCCCAAGAAGCCTCCAACTTGGAGAAGAAACTGTTGAAGAACTATTGGCCCCTGAGAGGAAGAATTTGCCTCCTGTTGAATGATTCACAACTTGTCAGGTGACCAGCAGGAGAGACTTATAGCTGAGATAGTGGGAGACAAACCTAAGCCAGAAGTCTCAGTTATGCATATTTCTTGCCTTTTGTTTAACCCCTAACCTCCTATTAGAAGCCTGGAGAGGGACTTGGGGAAGATTAAGGCCAATGACCTGTCTCTCATTCCCCTTCCCAGTATAGTCACACTGAATCCAACACTGGTTTCTGATTTTTACTAATAATTTGGCTCTTTTAAGTTGGTTTATTGAAGATGAGATAATAAATGTGGCTTGCTATGGCATAAGCTGTGACTGTAAGTGTGATAACATATATGGCAAATCTGATTCCTTTTCATTGCAAATTTATGAAGATATGTTAGGACACATTGGATTTTAAGTGTGCTAAAAATTACTTGGCTCTATAGAGTGTATCTCATGTCTTTCAGGAAGTAGAGAATACCTGACTTTGCAACTAATTTGCATAGGAAGTAAAATAGAACATACTGTTAATAGTCTTAATTATGTATATGCTGCAGCTGCTAAACTCGTGGATTTTAAATTAATGACTGTATAATAAAGATTAAGATAATGGCCAAAGTAATTAAGAACAAAGCATACATATGGCATGTAAGTTATAATTAGGCTTTTAGAGATTGTAAAATTAATAAATACATCATTATTCTCAGTGAGAGGTTTTTCTTTATTGCTAATTGGAAGAACGCCTGGACAGATATTCAAAAAACTGTTAAGTACGTTAAGAGTACTTTCCTATGAAGGAATATTTTCAAAATTATATGAAATCAACAATGATGCTGCCATGATTTCTGAAATTCAGCATTTAAATAAGTTAGTACTTTAAATAAACCTAAAGTGTTTGAAATTTACTCATTCACATATTTTTGTAAACATATTTTGTAAAAAGTTCACATATTTTTATAAAAAGTTAATTAGTGCATTTCGTTAGATGAAGCAATGAATGTTATAGTGGAATCAAGTATAATAACTATTTTGACCATTATCACTCTACATTATATTCTTTGGACTCCCTTCTTTATTGGAATTGAAAACCCCGCCTGCCTCCATCTTAGACTTAAATAGGCTTAAAAGGCATCTTATAGTAAAGAAAACTAGGTTAATTCCTGTTTATGATTAAACCCGTATTTCTCAAGGGCTCAACTATAAGCTACTACAAATGACTCTGCACTGCCTATTCTGTACTGCCAGGAATGTCAGAAAATGTCTTTGTTTCAAAACGTTAGCAACCGTCTTGCCACTTACTTTTGTTTCAAAAGGGTTGTTATGGCTCCCTTGTTATGATTACCTGTTGCTATGATCACCTAGAAATCATGTCTTTGATTATAAAAACCATTATGACTAACTTTTTGTGCTTATGTTCTGGCCTGTAACTCCACCTATTTTGCCCACTAAATCTCCCATTTGGAAACCCTCTACCCCTGAACTATAACAATACTGGCTTCCTCACATCACCTCTCAACACACACCTTAGGGGAAAGCAGCTGGTGTACATGAATAAAAAGCTTGTTTTAACTAATTGTTTCCTTTAATTAACTTGGCTATGATGATTTGGGTTGATGGTCTTTCTCCTCCCATTTTTGGGATCAGCATGAGCATGTATACCTATATTTTAAAATACCTATAATGTCATATGACATATAGCTATGATATTTTTAATCTAGATGTCTGTGGCAGAAAACATGTGATATGTATTCTTCACCTGCTCACTTCACTTAGCATAATGATCTTGGAAGCCACCAGAATGTTCACAGATCCAGTTGCCTCTCCATCACCTCTCTACTCTGTTCTCCCAGGTCTTCTTGTTGATTACCAGGAAAATATCAATTCTCTCAACCAGTCTCACTCCCTTTGGGACTCATTAGATCCCACACCTCCTTATTCCTGTGGATCCTGTAGCCAAAACACGGATCTCAGAGTCTCAGACCCCTTCCAGTTGCCTGACTGTCATGCCCAGTTAAGCCATCTCGCCTTGAACCCTATGGCTAGCCACTGTGATAAGGAAAACTTATAGGCTTCTAGACCAAATGGTTCAGATGCCAGACTGTAACAGAGAAAAGGAAGAGCTGGGTCAAGTTTGTATTCCTAAACATAAGACAAACATAGGAAATTATGATCCCAGTCATGCTATGAATTATATAAATTTACTGAACATCTCTACTGAAAATGAATCGTAACTTGAATAAAACATAAGAACTAAAATCTCAACCAACAAACTACCTCCCGATGTGCAAAAAACAAAAACAAAAACACAGAAAATTAAATTAACATGTCACTACCAAAAAGTAAAGCTCTCATACTACTGGCCCTTAATGAAACTGGCATGGAAGACATAACAAAGAATTTAAATATGATTATAACTATGTCAAATCACATTAAAGAAGACAAGGACACAAGATTACTAAAATAAAAAAGTCAACCCAAGACTTGAAACCTAAAGAAAATACAAACAAATAAACAAGCAAAACAACAACAACAATAACAAAAACTCACTAATACAATTAAAACCTCAACCTCATTGGAAAGGTTCACCAACTAAATAAATTTTGAAACAGAATCAGAGAGAGTAAGACAAAAAAGAGCAACTGAGACATTCAGTAGCGGTTAATGGGAAAGTTTTTAAAATGTATGAATAGACCTTGGGAAACTTTTGTGAAACCATAAAAAAAATGACCTCTGAATTATGGTCCAAAAAAAAAAAAAAGAAAACCATAGCAAATGTATGAAATATGTCTTTTCCCAAATGAAAGTACAGGAGTCCTACAGAACACCAAATAGAGAGCCAGAAGAGAAAATTCCATGACACATTATGTTAAAACAGTAAACCCACAGAATGAATCAAGGGCATCAAAAGCTCCAAATAAACCAAGTCATATGACAGATAAAAGAAGGCCTATTATAATAATATCCAAGTATTTGAAAGAAACTTTTCAAGCAAGAATACCTGGGAAAGACATATTCTTAGATCATAAAATACCACATGTGTAAACCCAGAATATGCTACTCATCGAAGTGATCTGTTAAAATAAAAGGATAAATTAAAATTTGTCATGAAGAAAGAAATTAAAGACATGTATAACTAAGAAGCCATCTCTATAGCAGATGGCAGAGAGAATATTCAATTTAAAAGAAGGATAATACCTAAAAGGTCACAGGGAATAAAGAAACAATGCCTACTGGACATGCAATTAAAAGAAATCCCAGAAAATGCAAAATCAATCCAAAACAGGATTTAATACAACATTTTCAGTAATAACTCTGTATATTAATGGCCTCAGTTACTCAATATAAAGATACTGGCTAGTAAATTGGATTAGAAAAATAATGATCTTTTGCTCCTCCAAGAAACACATTTCACCTCAAAGATAGGTAGGTGCTCCCTTTGAGTGACAGGATAAGAAAAAAAATATTTTAAAAAATGGAACAAAGATGTCTAACTCTCCTAATATTTGACAAAACAGACTTCATAACAAATCTAGGTAGAAGATATAAAGAGAGACATTTCATAGTCACTAAAAGGCAAATCTACTAATAAACTAATATACTACCTTCTATTAATATGCTGCACACATGATTTTTATAAAGAAATCATGATTAAATCTAAAACTACAAATTGTTCCTAGCAGAGAGATACTGAGTCATCAAATTATGCAACACTCACTAGTTAAAAAGTCCCTGGTAATACAATGAAAAGGGAAACCATGGAATTAACTTTCAGTGCCATCATAAATCAAAAAGATCTAACAGATATCTGTAGAAATTTACATCCAAATACTAAAGAATACACAGTCTTCTTGGAAGCCCATGGGATTTTATCCAAAATAGACCAGATATAAGAACACAATGAGAGACTCAACATATATAGGAAAATTGAAATCACGTCATGCATTCCGTCCGACCACTTTAGAATAAAACTCTCTGCAAACAGTAATGAAAACTATGAACCACTACTGAATAATAATTAGGTCAAGGACTAAATAAAAAAGGAAAATTTTAGATTATTAGAATTAAAGGAAAATTATAGTACAACACACCGAAATCTGTGAAACACAAGAAAGGCAGGTGGAAAAGGAACATTTATAGCACTAAGTGCTTTTATCAAAAAGGCCTGGACTTCTAAAATGAATGAACTAATGACACCCTTGCAGCTCATAGGAAAGCAAAAGCAAAAAACACTCAAGAAGGAAGGTGGAAATAGATAATGGGAGTCAATGTGGAAGTCAATAAAATACAAACAACAATATAAAAAATACAACAAAATGTATTATAAAAAACAAAGAGGGGGTTTATGGAAAAGATTAAAAGGACTAAAAAGGTTTTAGATAAATTAAATAAGGAGGCAGTTAATTGAAATTAATGACGTAAAAAGGAAAAGGGAGATGTAATGACAGATATGTAGCAAAGTCAGACAGTCATAAGGACGTAATTTTAAAATCCAGTAAACTGAAATTTCTGAAAGAAATGGGTAAAGATTTTCTTTCCCTCCCCCTCCTCTCTCTCTCTCTCTCTCTCTCTGTCTCTGTGTCTCTGTCTCGGTGTCTCTGTCTCTGTCTCTGTCTCTGTCTCTGTCTCTCTCTCTCTCTCTCTCTCTCTCTCTCTCCGTCTCTGTGTCTCTGTCTCTGTCTCTGTCTCTCTCTGTCTCTGTCTCTCTCTCTCTCTCTTTCTCTCTCTCTCTCTCTCTCTCTCTCTCTCTCTCTCTCTCTCTCT
>OU015743.1:76890099-76936124 GCA_907169655.1 Acomys percivali | reverse complement strand
TGTGTGTGTGTGTGTGTGTGTGTGTGTGTGTGTTCAAACAATAAATTCTATAGATCCATGTGAGACATCTATGTCATTTGATAAACTCATGTGGAATTCAAAGGGCTTGGTCTATTAGTTATTTTTATGTTGCTGTGATAAAATACTACATCCAATGTGACTTACAAGGAGAGATTATCTGAGTTTGCAGCATTGTCATGGCAAGGAGCTATGGCACCACAAGGAGGAGGTTAAGTGATTTCACCTTAATCTCACACATGAAACAGAAAGAGTCAACACAGGGCACTCAAAGTCGGCCTCCAGTGCCATCCAACGAAGTCACACCACCAAAATCTCTCCAAACAGCACAACTAGGGTCAAGCATTCAAATGCCCAAGCCTATGGGAGACAGTTCTTATTCAAAGTACCACACTTGGGTAGCCTTTCCCAGACAGCTTTGCCACATGCAGCACACAAAGCCAGCTCCACTTTATTCTTGAAACTTTTTCCGATGGACACTGCATCATCACAGAATGGAATCTTCATTTTTAGTTAGGTGTCATTTCACAGCTTTACGTGGTTGACTCTTTCACACATTGCAAGGCCTCAGCAAAGCTCCATGACAATCTCAGTCTTGCATCTTTCATGCTTAAAACTACCAGCACCATATGGATGTCACTACCAAGTTCTGCTCCCAGCTTGGGAATAAAGACTGACTCCTTTGGATTACAATTTTATCAGCCTCTGTGTGCTGACCATAGAGAAACATTTCCCTCGGAAGTTGCTTTCCAGGAGCAGGGAGCAGTTTCATAGGCATACTGAGGTTAGGTAGTCTTTTTTTTTCTTTTTAACTAAACTGTATTTTCACAAATTGGAGCATTTGCTCTGTGGGATTTTATTCTTGGAGCACTTTTCCTAGTCTTGCAGTGCAAATCCAAAGGGTCTTCACTGTAACTTTAGACTTTTTCTATCCTTTACATCTTTCTGCCCATTTATTACTATTGTTTTACTGTAGAGCTGGATAGAAACAGTAAGTAATGACTCTACCAGAGCCTGTACGTTAGCCTCCTGTGATTGTTTTCATGAAAATGGTCCCTAAAGACTTATGTGTTTGAGGAGTTGGTCCTCAGTTGGTAGAAATATCTGAAAATGATTAAGGTATGTGGTCTTACTGAGGAGGTGTGTCATGCAGGGTCTTCTTGAGGCTTCAAAAGCCACCAGCCATGCACATTTCATTCTCTGCCTCCTGCTTGTGGTTAGAGACATGAGTTCTCAGTTGCTTCTGTTGCTGTGCCTTCACTCCACCATCCTAGACTCTAACACACTGGAATTGTAAGCACAATTAAATGTTTTCTTTTATAGGTGCCTTAGTTGTGGTGTTTTACCATAGCAATAGGCTATGATTTTGTATGTGTGTGTGTGTGTGTTAATACATATTCCAAAGAAATATTGCTCACATACAAGTGCCATTGAAATAAACTGGCCTTCATGAGTCTTTTTTTTTTTAATTTGACCCTCAAACATTCTCACAGGTTAGAGACAAATCATCTTCTCAATGACTTTTCATTATTTTTGTTAATTTAGGTAATTATTTGAACATTTTATACATGTATATAATGCATTATATATATGCTCTTCTCACATCCATAATTGATTCCATTCCATTCTTAACATGACAAACACTTTTTACTAGTCTTTCCAAGATTCATGCCTTTGGTTTGCTTTTCTAGCCAATTTGATTTAACTAGAGCCCTAGTAATGTCTGTATTGGGATTATCCATTATTCACTCTAGGTGAGAGAAGCATGGTAGAATGGGGAAATAGAAGCATCCAGAGGGTCCTAGAAACCTACAAGAAGAACATTAAGATGGGCGGATCTGGGCCCAGGGGTCCTGCTCAAACTATGGCACCAGCCATTATTCACAACTGAAGTAAATGACTCTCCCTCTCTCACAAGTGGTTTGGCAATAAGGGATGATCCCTGAGCCCCTTTGCCATCCATGCCTGGCTTACTCTTGTTTAGACTCAGTGAATGTATCTGCAATTATAGTGATTTTGCAATTGTAATGACTGTCTTTTCTCAAATAGTTCAGAGTCCCTCTCCTTATTTTCAGTGTCTAACCTTTATTCACCCCACTTCTGAAACTGCTACTGAATTGTAAAAGGTGTACTATGTATGTCCTCTTTTTAGGGATGATACTCAACGGTCACTAATTCTTAGTACACTGTGCAGTGATGATTCTGAATTCAGTGCACTCCACCAGAAAGAGGTTTATGATTAAGGCTGAGAATTACATTTGCCTTTGTGTATATCCATGAATACTTAGAAGTCAGTTTTCTGTACGTTTTGCTAAAAATCAAACCAATAATAATAAACCCACAGTATTAAGTTCTCCACAATGGATTAGAGATATTTTATAGTACTATTTATGAGTTCTTTCTTGTGGAATGGGGCTCAAATCCAATCAAAGTATGGTTCACTACTCCTTTTACTGTCATGCCACTCAAAGCACCTTCAAGGAATAGGAAAACTAGATAATAGTGAGGAGGCATGCAAATAAGTTTATTTGATTTGTCTGTATCATGCAATTAAGATATGTATCTTCAACAATCATGTCTTATCTTCTTGCTCTAATGAAAAATGAAGAGGAATAGAAAGCAACTATGCTGGCTGAGAGATGCTTGGAGCCTCCACCATTAGGGACAAACATCTTCAACTATATGGAGGTTTTGTTTATAGTCCATAGAAGCAGCTTTTCCTACCTGTGCAGGATGATCTCCTTTCAATGTTCTTTAAAAAACAAATTATGTTTTTTTAATGTTTTTAAATATATTAGGCCTTCATATGACTCTTTTATGTCTACATTCTTTAAGTTGACCCTTCCTTGTGCTCTCATCCCCTGTCTATGCCCTGGGTGACCCCGCCCAGGTCTATGTTCTCCTTCACTACTTTTATATTTCCTACATATCCTGCCTCCCCATAAGGAATCCCCTTACAATGGCTTCATTCTGGCTTCCTGGATTCAGATTGAATACACAAAGTTAGACTATGACACTTACACCTAAGGGAGGTATGTGGCATTCAGTGTTAATGAGCCTGGCCTATCGTACTCCACAATTTTTCCAATTCCATCCTTTCCTTGGAGTTTTCTTTACAGCTGAATAAAATCACATTGTATATATGTACCATATTTCATTGTTTATTCATCAATTGATGAACATCAGGCTGTTTCGATTTCCTAGTTACTGTGGATAGAATTACAGTGAACATGAATGAACAATTATCTCTGTGGTAGACTACAGGACCCTTCAGATATAGTGCAGGCGTGGAATAGCTAAGTCTTGAATGTAGTAGTCCACATTGTTTTTATTTTTAATGCTGTTGTAAATGGTATTGACTCCCGGATTCCTTTATCATTGTGTTTGTCATTGCTTCATATTGTCATTACTACATTGTCATTGCTACGTTGTGAGGACTCTTTGTATTGATTTCATAGTGACCATATCAGTTTGCATTCCGATGAATAATGATCAAGAGTTTGGCTGTCTCCATATTCTCATTTGACTTGTTTATAACCGTCATTGTGAATGAGGTGACAAATCCCAACACAGTTTTGATTTACTTTTCCCTGACTAATGATGTTGAACACATTTTGAAGTTTATTAGCCATTTTTTCATTTGATACATTTCTTTTCAGACCTAGTGTTCACTTCATGATCGGTTTGTTTGCTTCCAGAATGTTTGGCTTTTCTGTAGTCTTTGAGTATTCCAGATATACTCCTCTGTCAGAAGTAAAGCTGGTAAAATATATTTTAGTTTGCAGGCTGCCTGTTTTCTCAGTTTTTTTTTTTTACAAAATTCCATAGAAAAGCATTTTATCTTTGTGGGGTTCCATTTCCCTGAATGAGCATAGTCACACTTATAAAGTCATTCCTATACTTATATGCTATAGCACACCGCCTGTGCTCTATTCTAGCAGTTTCAGAATTTGAAGTTTTACATTGAGGCCTTTGGTCCATTTGGGGTTGTTTTTTGTGTAGAGATAAAAGTGTAGTTTCATTCATCTGCATGTAGACATCCATTTCTCCAAATACAGTTTGTTGAAAGTATTGTGCTTCTTCAATGTGTGCTTTTGCAATATTTGTTAAAAATCAGGTTGCTGTAGTTGTATAGACTTAAACCTAAAATGTGTTTCCTTTCCATAACCAACATGTATGGTTTTGTGCCACTATTATGACAATTTTAGTACTATGTCCCTTTAGTTTAGCCTGAGATCAGGTATGGCAATGTTATGCTGCTGTTCTCCAATGTTATTCTTTTTTCTTTAGAATTATTTGGCCATCTGAGTTCTTTCTGGTTTTTTAATGGATTTTAATATTTTCCTTTTTATTTCTGTGAAGAATGTTATAGGGATTTTGATTGAGGTTGCACTGAATATGTGCATTGCTTTTGATAGAATGTTTATTTTCACATTATTTATAGTAACCCATGAGCATAGGTTCCATTCCCATTTTCTAGTTTCTTCCTTATTTTCTTTCCCCAGAGTGTTAATATTTATATTATAGAGGTCCTTCACTTTATTTCTTAGGTTTATTCCTAGAGTGTTGTTTTGCTTTTATTTTTAATGCTGTTGTAAATGATATTGACTCCCAGATTCCTTTATCATTGTGTTTGTCATTCCTTCATAGAAATGTTAATGTTTTCTGTATGTAAATGTATTCTGCTACTTTGCTGAAAATATTCATCAGTTCTAGTAGTTTTTGTGGTGGAGTCTAAAGAATCTCCTAGTTAAATTGTCCTATCATTTGACACAAGTAAAAAAATCTAGATTTTTTTTTGGCATGTATCCCTTTTATTTCCTTCTCTTGTTTTGTTGTTAAGATGTCCAGAACTATATTAAATAGGGGAGGACATTTACAATTATTCTGGCTATGTATTTGTCTAGTGGAATGACGTTCTCTCTATTCTCTCTAGGATATTTATTATTATGTGATATCAGATTGTTCCAAAAGCCTTTTCTGCATCTATTATAATAATCATGTGATTTTTCTATATAATTCCATTTATATGGCTTAATGTACTTATCAGTTTACATATACTGAGTCATCTCATCTCTGGTCAGGGTGAGTGCTTGGACTGGTTGGTTATCAGTTTGACACAATCTAGCTTCATCTGGAAAGAGGGAACTTCAATTTTAAAAATGCTACCATCAGATTGGTCTGTAAACAAGATTCTGAGCAATTTTCTTGGTGATAGTGATAGTTGAATATAGGAAGTCACAGTCCATTGTGGTTGGTACTGCCCATGGCTGGATGACGCTGTATAAAAAAGTCAATGAGGTGAGCTATGGAGAGCATGCCTTTAAGCATCTTTGTTCCACGGTCTCTGCTTCAGGTCCTGCCTCCTGGTTCCTAGCTTGAGTTACTGTTCTGACTTCCCTTCATGATGGAAAGTAAATTATACAATGAAGCTAAACCTTTGATCATGCAAGCTGTGTTTGGTAATGATCTTTATTAAAGTAATAAGAAACCAAACTAAAACAGTGATAACTTTGTTTGTATTCAGTTTGCAAGAATTTCTCTTTTTAGACACATGTTATTCATATTCATTTCTGAAATACACCTATCTGATAGAACATATAAAGCACGGGACAAATTTAGGGTACAGATTATTAGTTAAGGAAGAAATTAAAACATATTTCAAGATTATAGTACTATTTTCTTTACTTAACTCAGTTTGTTTTAATTAATTTATTTATTCATTTTATATCCCAATCATAGCTCCCTCTCCATTCCCCACAACTCTCACCCTTACTCCCTCTTCCCCCTTACCCCTCCCCAACCCCTCTTAAAAGGGGAGGCCCCAAACCACCCCAGCACATCAAATTATATCAGGACTGAATGCATGCTCTTCCAGCATAGTCTGGTAAGGCACGCCTGCCAAGGGGAAGTAATCGAAAAGCAGTCAATGGAGCAGAGACAGGCCCTGTTCCCCTTATTATGGCATGCAAATGAATCCTGATCTACCCATTAGTTACATTTTTGTATGTCTTGGGCCAGTACACTCATGGTCCTTGGTTGGTACTTCAGTCTTCAATCTCCACTAGACCCCCTGGGCCCTGGTTAGTAGTTTCTGTTAATCTTCTTGTAGAGCTACTGTCCTGTCTGTGTCTTACTATGCCCTGCCCCCGACTGTTCCACAAAGCTCCCTGCTCTCCACCTAATGTTTGGCTGTGAGTCTTAGAATCTGTTTCAATCCACTCCTTCATGGAGCCTTTTAGAAGACAGCTATGCTAGGCACCAATCTGCAAGGATAGCAGAGTGTCATTAACAGTATCAGGGCCTGATTTTCTTCCATGAGGTGGGTCTCAGGTTGGGACAGGCATTGGTTGGAATCCCCTCAATATCTGCTCTATCTTTATCTTTGCATATCTTACTCAGGGCTGAAATCAATAACTTAGAAACAAAGAGAATAATCAAGAATCAATGAAACCAAGAGCTGATTCCTTGAGAGAATAAATAAGATAGACAAACACCTAGCCAAACTAACTAAAAAGCAGAGAGTATCCAAATTATCAAAATTAGAAAAGAAAAGGGAGAAATAACTACAGAAACTGAGGGAATCCAAAGAATCACTAGGTATTAGTACAAAAGCCTCTATTCCCCCCAAATTGGAAAATCTAAAGAAATGGATGACTTTCATGATAGATTTCACTTACCAAAGTTAAATAAAGATCAGGTAAACACTTTAAAGAGTTCTATCACCTCTAAGGAAATAGAAGCAGTCATTAAAAATTTCACAACCAAAACAAAGGTCAGATGGCTTTAGTGCAAAATTCTATCAGACTTTCAAAGAAGAGCTAATTCCAATACTCCTCAAACTATTTCACAAAATAGAAATAGGAGGAACACTGTCAAACTCATCCTATGAAGTCACAGCACCTTGATACCTAAACCACACAAAGACTCACAATGAAAGAGAATTTAAGATCAGTTTTACTCATGAACATTGAGGCAAAATACTCAATAAAATACTCACAAACCAAACTCAAGAACAGACCAAGAACACCATTCACCATGATCAAGTAGGCTTCATCCCAGGGATGCAGGAGTGGTTCAACATATAAAAATCCATCAATGTAATCTACCATATAAACAAACTGAAAGAAAAAAATCACATGACCATCTCATTAAATATAGGAAATATTGACAAAATTAGACACCCCTTCATGATAAAAGTCTTGGAGAGATAAGGGATACAACGCCCACATCTAAACATAATAAAATTGATATACACCAAGTCAATAGCCAACTTCAAATTAAATGAAGAGAAACTCAAAGCAATTCCACTAAAATAAGGGACAAGACAAGGCTGCCCACTGTCTCCATATCTATTCAATACAGTACTTGAAGTTCCATAAGATAACAAATGGAGATGAAGGGAATACAAATTGGAAAGGAAGAAATCAAATGATCCCTATTCGCAGATGATATGTAGTATAAATATGTGGCTCCCGAAATTATACCAGAAAGCCCCTACAGCTGATAAACACCTTCAGCAAAGTGGCTGGATACAAAATTGCAAGTATTTTACTGAGAATTTTCCATATGTATTCATCAAGAATATTTCTCTATAGTTTAAACTATGTACTTTTCTGTATTTTGGAAGAATTTCTTTTACTACTTATTTCAATATTTGCTTCTTAATGGTAAAATACAGCATATGGAATTACAAAAAATTTACTAAATTTGTTGAGATTTGCTTTT
The DNA here is from genome assembly GCA_907169655.1 of Acomys percivali. NCBI lineage: Eukaryota > Metazoa > Chordata > Mammalia > Rodentia > Muridae > Acomys > Acomys percivali. The sequence continues at coordinate 76,928,378 of OU015743.1, read as the reverse complement.
GTATTCCAATGTATATTCTATTATAGAGGAACTTTCATTAGCTGCTGAAAGTATTGTGTATTTAATAGTGTTTGAGTGAAACCATCTGGAGGTCTGTATTAGGTTTACTGGGTCTCTAAAGTAATTTAACTTGGATGTTTGTTTGTTTGTCTATCTAGATGGCCTGTGAGTATTGACATCATCTTTTCTTACAATGTTGGTGTTAATCTCTGGCTTAGTACTTAGTAGTTGGTGAAATTGTTCCACCTTGCAGACTCCACCATGATGGACTCAGTCTTCTGAGTCTGTAAGCCACAGTGTGATAGTAATTGTGAGAGATAATTATATGATAATATTTTCATAACCTTTATCATTTGTCTATTTCAATTTCTTTAAAATCTGTTAACAGAGTTAGCATGTTCTTTTAGAGATATGTTATTACTCTGTGTTTTTTTTCTTTCTTGTATTTTCTATGTTGAAATCTATGCAGTATTGAGTTCTCCTGGTGGTGGAGAAACTGCTAGATGCATTGTAATAAATACCAAATATAACACAATATTGAAGAGGAGCAAGTATTTCTGGCACTGATAGGACTACACATGTCTTCCTGGCTCATGGCCTAGGAGTCAAGTTCATTGATCTATTTTTCAAAGGCAGCTCCCTTTCTTTTTTTTGTTCTACAACACTCATCTCCTACAGAGTCGGCCTGATGCCCAAGCTGGGTATAAGGGGGCATTTTCTTTGATTCCATGCAATGGAGGTTCTATCCCTAGGATTCCAGAGGTAAGACTACAGAGGACAGCCAAAATTCACAATAACTCATGTCAAGGTGGCTCCTAGCCACAGTTTTTTAGAATCCACTAGAAAGTGAGGTGGGACCCTTCACCACACAAAGCTACTGTTCCAATTTAAGGTTATTTATTTTGACTTCAGGACTGAGTATAATTGAACATCCCATTTGCTAGTATGTGTCATCCTCACTGGTTTGCTGATGTTTTACCTTTACCCCTGCTAAGGGGAATCTCTTTATTCCCTAGCTGTGAGGCTGGTGTGACATGCAATGAGGCATTTTATTTTCCTTTCTATGAGACTGCCACTATTATCTAAATTGTGTAAGGTCTCTTGCTGGTTTCCTGTGACCTCTCATGCTTAGCAACCTCCAAAGGCATCTCCACTCTTGCTCTGTTCTCTCTGCGGAGCAGTACTGGGTGAGTACCGGGTGCCCAGCCATCTGTTTCATCTTTTTGTCTTTTCCTTCAGACATTGCATTCTCTTCAACTCTCAGAATCTACCAATCCTCACTACTTAGTAGGAGGATCTACTTCCTACTGCGGATTGTCATTTCTTCATTGGTATATGAGAAATATTTTGATTTCTCTCCTGGCTTGAGGTTTCCTCACCTCAATGTGATTGTCAGTGCTGACTCCATACTTGACTACAGTATGAAATGAAAGAATCTCTTCTGTCTATAGTTCTAGGTAGGAAGCTTGTTTACAGCATTTCTGGTCTAGGAGTTATATTGTTTTCTACAGCTCTTCATGGAAAGGATATTAAGAAAGCAGTTTGGTTTATTTCTGTCTTAATAGTCCTGAATATGTATATTAAATCTCAAGACCCGCAGGTTATAACCAGTGTTGGACTGAACTTGGCCCCAGGATGATTTTAATTCTCTCGACTTATATTCCTACTTTAACCTTCGTGCTAGTCCCTCTTGTGTTCAATTATACACTATATGTTTCATGTCCTACTTCATTCAAGCTTGGTTCTCTAGATAAGTAGAAATTTAGAATGGAGTTCTCAAGCCCCCAGGCACTTTCAGACTCTGAGCTCACTTTTAATACTGGCCGTCGGTCTCTTGTCTGTCCTTTGAATCTACTTGGTATATGGCTAGGATTCCCACATTCAACCGCCGTGATGAGGGTTTCAGGACTCTTCTTCAGCTCTTGCTCTATCTCTTCTCTGCACAATTTTCTGTAAATGCACTGTGGGTGCTTCACAGTTTCCTTCCTTTCTGAGCAGAAAGAATCATACTTACTTGCCCTTGGCCAAGATTCCCGTGTTGATCATGTTCATATTCCCTGTTAGCAAATCACTGTTTCTTTTGTATATTAAAAAAAAAAAAGTGTTGGATTTTGCCTTCTTTTAAATGATTCTCTCTCTAAAAACTGAAGTTTCCTTCTAAACAGTTATAATTCTTGGAGCTCCTGCTTCTTCCTCTTCAGCATACTTTAATAACATAGGCTATACATGAGGTTGACTTGCTTTTGCTTGCACAAAATTGTTATTATAACTTCATGTAGCTAAGCTGTATCATCTTACTTTGCCTTTACTCAATACAGTAAATCTTACATTGTAGTCTATTCAATTTCTGACTAATTGGAGCTCTGGTTAATTCAAAATTCACACACACACACACACACACACCAAAACCAAAAAAACAAAAAATGAATAAACAAAGAAACAAAAAACAGGCAATACAGCTCCTCCTGCTGTGTGGCTTGCAAGAGTGGCTCCAAGGTCTGCATTTTGCAACACAACATGGTACTGCCTCAACTGGTCACTGAAGTGTATGCTTCTTCGATAACATGGTGCTCTTAAAACAAAAAAACAAAACAAAACAAAACAAAAAACCACGTTTTATTTGTTCTTTGTGAATTTCACAATCCTACTCATTTCTTTCTCCCCTCATACCTACCCTCCACACTTGCAACCTCCCCCAAAACAGAGAAAAAGAAAAATATCATGAAGCTGTAGTGTTTCAGAGTATATCCCACAGTAAATCCTTTTGTCCATACTTCCTTTTCATGTGAATGTCTGTTGAAATGAGTCATTGGTCTGGTACAAGACCTCTGGCTTCTGCTACATTACAAAATACAGGAGTTTTACTGGGACTCCTCTCAGATATCCTGTTATTTCAATGTGTCATGGAGATCCTGTAGTTTTGGATTTATAGAACTCTAGCAGTTCATTGTTGGGGTAGATGCTGGGGTAGGCCAATTTAAAGCCTTGGATCTGGGCCTAAGAAGTACTTGAGATGGTCAGCCTGCCAACTCTCCTGCACCCACACTATCAAGATGAGCTATCCTGCTATACTTTACCTGGTCCATCCAATCCCAATCCAGTGAAGGGCAGATCCAACTTTCCTATTCCCATGCCTTTGGGCCTGGCTTATCTGAACCCATTGCATCAGGACCAGCCTCTACTGTGCTGCCCAGGAAAAGTGCAGGCCCTACTCTCTTAAGTGCTGCAGCAGAGGAGAGGCTGAGCCAGCTCTCTTACTATCACACTGTCTGTGCCAGATCACCCACAATGCATGCAGCCCAGACAACCAAGGCCAGTTCTTTCTTGCTACCCAGACAAAGTACAGGACCTGTTCTTCTGAGTGTTGCATATAGTGTGGGACAGGGCCAGTTTTCCCACTGTCATGACCCCAGGCTAGCTGAGATCCTGCCATAGGTTAAAAGGGATGAGGGAGGGATGAGGGCATCTCTCACTCATCTGTGTTGCTACACAAAAGACAAGAAGCAGGGCTTATTCTCCCATGCTCATGTCCTTGGGGCAGGCTCATTTACAATACCCCATGCACACACACCTCCACACCCAGCACTACTTTGATGCTGAGGTAAGGTACAGGGCCCAGTCACCAGAGTGCTGCAGAAAGAGAAAGGAAGGGACAGCTTTTGTTCTCTCATGACCTCTGTGGGTCCAGCTCTCTCACATGTAAGAGTGGTAAGGGGAAAAAGGAGGAAAGGAAATCTCTCCCTTGCTGATGCCACCATACAGCAGAAAAAAGGCAGGGCATGCTCTCACATACTCATGTCTTCTGTGCTGGCTCACCCACATCTCCCACATCTAGAGTTAGCTCTAGTATGCTGTCCAGATGAGATGTATGGCCTTCTCTCCCTAGTGCTGCAGTAACTGAGGCACAGGACCAGCTCTCCTGCTCTGATCATGTCAAAGCAGCTCTGTTGTCTATCATAGGGGACAAAGGGCAAGTGGAAGAGTCATCTCTTCCTCACCCACATCATCACAAGGAAGACAAGTGATAGGACCAGCTCTCCCATACTCATGTCTCACCTAGGCCAGCTGACCCACGCCCCTGCCAGCAGGGTCAAGTTTATTGTGCTGTCCAACCAAGGCACAGGGTACACTCTCCAGAGTGTTGAAGCTGGTAAGGGGCAGGGACAGCTCTCCTGATCTCATGTCCCCAGGGTCAGATCTCATACCTCCCACAGGTGGTAAGGGGAAAAGAAGAAGGAAAGAATCTCTCCCTTATCCATGCCACTTCCCGGGGGAGACAAGGGCCTGTTTCCCATGCTTATATCCTTGGGCCACTTACCAGAAACTTCCACAACCAGTACTATGCTTCCTACAAGATGTATGGAGCTGCTCTCCAGAGTACTGTAGCTGGATACAGGTGAGATGAGCTCTCTTACTCTCATGCTCCCAGACCCACCTCTCCCAAGACGCCCAGCAAGGGGTGGGGCCAGTTTGGCACAGCCCTCAGAAATCAACACATTACAGGGCAGAAGCCTAGATTAGGGATGTCTGCGTAGCCTTTGGTGGTAAGAGACACCTGATGCTGCATGCCATGGATCCAGGTGTAGCCCCTGACGGTAGCAGAGGCAAGGACCACATTATGGTGTTAGGTGGGATTACCAGCTACTCATATTGGGTTGCTTATCATTATCCTCAAGTCTCCAGTTCTGCCTCTCCTCATTTTATGCACATCCTTCTGTTTCTCTTCTTGTCCATTTCTCCACCACAGTCTTTCTCCTCTTATTGGCACCTGGGGTCTCTGAGTGTCTAGGGTCATCTCAGGTGTGGTCTCCAAAGTGCTATGCCCCACCCATGCCGTATGGCACCAGGCAGGGGTCATCTCTGGCATTGTCTGCCACCCAACCCAGGACTGTATGGTGCCAAACTGGTGGTCATCCCAGGCTCTCTTTTTTAAAGGAAGTGTTAGGCTACTAATCACCCGTGTCAGAACACTGAGCAGAATCATACCCTCTCCCTTCTCTCCCACATATTTATGTACATATGACACAATAGCCACACCTGCAACACCTCTAGGGGAAGTCAATAAGGGTAATCTTAGTTGTTCACAGGGAGCTTAAATCAATCTATTCTTGTTTTGGAATACATATTATTTTTCTATTTAAAAATTGAATTACAGTATAGGATAGCGATACTCTACTGACATATATTTTATATGTTTTCACCGAGCCATGTAATATGTAAAGACAAATATATGAGACAATTTGTTTTAAGAATTTTAATCAAAGATCCTTCATTGAGTAATCTTAATTTATTTTTAATATTTATAGTATTTTCATGAACAATGAATCTAAGAGTTTCTACAAAATCCTTTTACCAAAAATATCGATGGTGGGTAGCCAGGTAAACAATGGATGAATAATTTTTATAGTTCTTTCTAGGGTTAAAGGACAATTAATTGTGTTAAGTTGTACATTTCTCATATATAAATTCTAATGGACTGTAACATCCATGAGTAAGCTATATATGTTACAGTTAAATGCATCATAAATACAAATCTGACATTGATTTCAATCCTTTGGATAATAATTGTGTTTGAAGCAATTTTGCTCACTTGTTTTATTAAGTTTATTAATGATACAGAAAATATTTCTAATAATATTAAGCAGCTTACACTGAGCTAGGCACTATGAGACTTGCCCATAATCCCAACACTCAGAGAGGTAGAGGCAGGTGGATCTCTGTGAATTCAAAGCCAGCCTGGTCTACAAAGTGATGCCATGACACCAAGGCTACACAGAGAACCTTGTCTCAACAAACAAACAAGCAAACAAACAAAAGGAAGCTTACACTGTTTTCTCCAGTTTATATTTGTAATATTGATATAAATATTTTTGGTACTTGAAATATGAGTCAGGTATCTTTCATGACGCTGAAAGTTCAGGATACAGGCTACATTTAAACATAGCTTTCAGATCCATGTTAGGGCTCTCTCTCTCTCTCTCTCTCTCTCTCTCTCTCTCTCTCTCTCTCTCTCTCTCTCCCCTCTCTCCCTCTCCCCTCTCTCCCTCTCCCCCTCTCTCTCTCTCTCTCTCTTTCTCTCTCTCTCTTTCTCTTGCTTTCTCTCTCTCTTTCTCCCCCCCCCCTCTCTCTCTCTCTCCTTGCACTCAAGGACAACAAGTAGGCTTTGCATCATTTTTCATTAACACTGTGACGTCAATTAATGCTGAATACACACTACTTACTGTGATTTTTCATGCTTTCTAATTCTCCTAAGTCAGTCTGAACTTTTAGGTGGCCATCCACATGTTCAACTTAGTTTATTAATATACTGTTTCATTTGAAACAAAAATTCATAATGAATACAGGTAGCACTGGCGCTAGGGTACCTACAGTGATTATTTCTTAGTAAGTATACATTAGCTTTATAATTAAACTGATTTTTTAAAAGAAAACTTAACAACAATTTCCAGCAATTTTCCCTTTACTGGTTACCGCCATTCAAATTCAAGCCTCAAAACTTGGCAAATCGCCAGAGGCAAGCATTTTTCTTCTCCATTGTTCCTTGCCTGAAATTTAGCATGCTTTTTAAGGCAGTTCTTTGCTGTCAATTACTATTCCCAGTTAAACCTGCCACAGGCTGGCGAGGCTGTGGAGAAAGAGAAACACTCCTTCATTGCTAGTGGGAATGCAAACTAGTACAACCACTTTGGAAAGCTATCTGGCGCTTTCTCAGAAAACTGGGAATAGGGCTTCCTCAAGACCCAGCTATCCCACTCCTTGGAATATACCCAGAAAATGCTCCACCACACAACAGGGACATATGATCAACCATGTTCATAGCAGCCTTATTCATAATAGCCAGAACCTGGAAACTGCCTAAATGTCCCTTAGTTCAAGAATGGATAAAGAAACTATGGTACATTTATACTATGGAAACTACTCAGCTATTAAAAAACAACAACAACAACAACAAAAACAAAAAAACAAAAAAAAAAAAACAAGGAACTCCCAAAATTTGTGGACAAATGGAGAGAATTAGAAATGATCATATTAAGTGAGTAAAACCAGAAGCAGAAAGAATCACATGGTATATACGTACTTATAATTGGGCACTAGCCTAGAAAATCCTCATTTACCAGGAGATTGGGACAGATGTGAGGATATCCCACTGAGACTTTCTGTAAGACAAATATAGGACATGGAGCAATATAAGGATCCAGAGGATCTTAGAAACCTATAAGAAGAACATTGAAATGGGTAGATCAGAGCCCAGGGGTATCAGCTCAAACTATTGCACTAACCAAGGACAATAAAAGTAGTAAACATCGAACCCCTACTCGGATCTAGCCAATGGAGAGGACATTCTCCACAGCTGGGTGGAGAGCAGGGATTAACTCTGACATGAACTCTGGTGACCCATATTTGACCGCCTACCCTTGGTGGGGAGGCCTGGTGGCACTCAAAGAAAGAATAAGCAGGCTACCAAGATGAGACTTGATAGCCTATGACCATATAGTGGGGGAGGAGATCCCCCTCAGTCATAGACCTAAGGGAGGGGAATAGGATGGGGGTGGGATGGAGGAAGGAATGGGTGGATACAAGTGATTGGATAACAATTGAGCTGTAATCTGAATAAATTAATTAAACAAAAAGAAAAAAGAAAACAATGCCTATCTATTCTTTGCCTCATGTCACATTGTTCCATGTGAACCGGGGCTCTTTTATGAGGGGTGCAGGAAAGAAATTAAAGCATTTTTTAGAAACTCTTCTCCCTTCTTAGAGAGTCTTATAGCCTGGCCAAATCCCTCTGCTTTTCTTTAGTAGGGGAAACCAGTAAAACGGCAAGTCAAAAGGGGCTTTCAGTTTCCTCTGTACACCTGCCTGTCAAAGAGAATCTTTGATCTTTGCAAGCTTCCCCCGACCCAAGAGAAGCCGCATGTGCACTGCACATTTAACCCTTGTCTCACAATTTTCAGTATAATGTGATTCATCCAAATTCTGATAAGAACTGGGTTGTGAAATTTTTAATGCTTCATGGATTTTTAACGTTTTGTGATTATATAAAATAAATAAAATCACTAAGGAGAAAATTAGTGCTGTGTGGATTATACATATGCAAAAGTAAACAAACAAAAGCCATGACAAACACACAGATGTATACAGGTGCTTTGAACCTGAGCATGGTGTGCACATGTGCGTTGAGGAATTCAAGGCTGAGGGTCTACAAATCCTTGGAAACTAACAGAAGTATTTCTCACTTTGCAACATAACTTTTAAATTTGAAAACATAGTTGAGAACAGAACTTGGTGGTAGAGTACATGTTTTATGTGGGGGGGGGCTCCCTTTGATTCTTTGTTCCGAAAACATATATGTGGAGAGGGAGGTACTGAATAATATGTAAAGCAAAATAAATCCATGTGGTTGAATGATAACTTTATGTATAAAGGTGACTGCTTTTTCAAGCTGTCCTTACACATGGCATGCAGTTTTTAATCCTTGTGTAATTATGGAAGTTCCAACTTAAATTAAAATATTGTTTTGCTAGTTTACTATTTGAATATGTTTTCTGAACCAATTATTAATAATAAAGTGGCATACAAACAAACACATCACAAATACACCAAAATTCCAGAGGAGTTTTCACATACTTTATCCTTAAACTTCAGTAAAGTGACAGAACGAAAGATGAACCTGAATCTTGCAGTATTATTTTTATTGCTGTTGCTGTTGTTTTTCTTTCATTTTAATTTTTTAAAACATTTTAAATTGTTCACATACATTCTAATTGTAGCCCCCTCCTTCATTGCCTCCTAATCCCACCCTCTCTTCCTCATGCCCCCTCCCCTGAAAATATTTTAAATTTGAAAAGGCCACTATTCATGCATGTTAAGACATACTCAATACAGCCCTTCAAAATGACTTTAGTAAAAATCATTTGGGATCTTAAAAGAGAATCAATACTTCACTGAAAAATCAAGTACACAAAAAGATTACAAATCAGCAGGAAATATTTCTCCAAGCTCTAAACATTTCCACCAAACACTAAAAGCCATCAAAATACTTTTCTTTATTCACAGTGCTCAAACCACAGGCATACTTAGACTAAAACCATACTACATTTTACACAATAATTCAATACTTACAAAATGTGCTCGGTTTTAAATTTATTTTGTGAGTGAAAATCAGTAGAACTGTCTCTCTGAGAATCTTTCTTGTGGAAACATTATATAAAATGCTTAGGATAAATTATAATTTCTTTACATTTTTAAATGTACATTTTACAATTTCATTTCCATTGATTTGGAAGTGTTAATTATTTTTACTGTATGTGTGTGTGCTTTCCATGCATGACTATCTGTGCACCATCTGAAAATAGGGCATCAGATCCTCTGGACCTGTGGTTATATCTGGTTATTGCTACCATGTGGGTGCTGGGAACTGACTTTGACTTCCCTGGAAGCCAAGTGTTCTCAACCACTTATCCATCTCTCTAGACCATTTACTTTTTGGAACTTAAAATATAATTATGTTATTTTCTCCTTCACTTTCCTTCTTTCAACTCTTCCTATGTATCCATCCTCCCCTCCCCCACATGTATGAGTCATATTCATGGCCTCTATATCTTTAATTGTTGTAACACATATAAAGTGTATGTTTGTTGGGGGATGGTCTAATGTATTCTGATGCTAATTACTGCTAGCAAGCTGTCTCTGTAACCCACCTGTTGATTAATAAAAAGCCACCCCACCTGGGCAGGGCAGAGGAGCTAGAGGTATCACTAAGGTTTCCAGGCTTAAAGAGAGGGAAATCCTGGGAAGAAGAAAAAAGACTGCCATGAGAGAAGAGCAGAGACCTGAGGAGGAGAAGGAGGCCACAATGGGTTAGATTGAAGAGAAGCACATGGCCAGCATGAATGGAAATTCAGCCCCAGATGAAGAACAAGTATTTGGGATTATGGATGGGAGGTAGCTTGATAGACATTATTAGAAGTAGATGACATGGGATTGAGACAGTGACCCCATGCCTGCTCTACCATGGGAAGTAGTTTAGAGGATTGTCTGTCCTGCCCAGGTTAACTAAGGCTATTTTAAAATATAGCAAGTGTCTGTGTCTTAATTGATCACTAGCTGGTAGTACTGATAATACTAATAATACAGATAATTTTAAAACTACATATGTCTATGAAAATATATATTATAAATATATAAATATATTCTGCTCAGTCTGTATAAGGCTAGAGTTTTTTGACTAGCTGTGGATGGAGCACATAAGGATTGTAACTGGAGCTCTATGTGTAGAATTTTAACCCCTATGTACTACTGTCCTAAGAGAAAAATAGGCCAAGAGTTTACACAAACAAAAAATTCACACAGAGACCCAGTAAAGTGACCAGCAAGCCAGAAGATGCCTGAGAGGAAACCACCTCTGCAAGTATTCAGCATTTAGCCTACAGATTGACCCCCCTCCTAAAGGAACAATAGCACTGAAATTGGTACCAAAAAGTGAGATATTGATGTGATAGAGAAGACCATGATGTTTGTTTGGGGGAAGGGAAGCGGGAAAGACTGTTGGAGCTTTGTTTTGGAAATGGAATAGAAGACTCCGGGCCTAATGGGATGCTCTGTGAAAGCCTGGAAAATAAGAATGCCGAGGGAAGCAAAGACTATATTGAAGTTGCTTATGTGATATTTTTAATTAGTTATCTGCAATATGAAACTTTCTTTGCTTTACTAGTACAATGACTGTTCATTAGCTGCAGCTGAAAACTCAGTTGTGATTAATAAAAGACCAGCATCACTGATGTGAAATATTCTAGGAAATGTTTTCTCAGAGTCAACACATAGAAACAGTGATCCAGTGACACCAAGGCTATATCTGAACTGGTAGTCAAACTTAGTAATGTATAAGAGTCTCCTGAATGGTAAAAGTTTTGCAAATGTGATGGGATTATGGAGAAGATTGACACTAAAAGATGCCAGTAAAGGCCACTGGTGAAAGCTCAGCTTCAATTTCAGTCGAGCCCTCAGAATACTGGAGATGACAGTGATAAACCAGCCAGCCTCCATCCTGGGTTTGAAGCCAACCTATAGTAAAAATAAACTAGGTGCATTCTTGATTCTTAACAGTATCAAAATTATAATTATATAGTAGCAATGAAATAATTTTATAATTGGGGGTCACTACAACATATGGAACTGTATTAAATTATTATAGTAATATATAAAGTACTATATTATATTACATGAGACAAAATTGAACTATAAAAGATGGCCACGTTTTTTGAGAATAAAAGCATATAACATATATTTTGAGCCTTTTCTTAGCACAACAGGAAGACCACAAGATGGTTTTCATTTGAAGAATGAAACTAATACTTGGTCAAGTATGGGGTAAGGATAGGGGGTTGATGATACTGGAGTTGGATAAGTGGACAGCAAAGATTATGAAGACCTTAAAAGTCATGTAAAGCAATTAAATACAGTTTCTACTCCAGTCACTACAGTAGCAGTACAGAGGACAAACTGGTAAGATTTAGGACTGAAATCAACAAGATCAACACACAACTGAGTAAAGGAGGGACTGAGAATTCAGAAACCACGTGTCCAGTAGAGGTATTGATTGGATATGGGCTGGAAAAAAAAAGAAAAAGAATCTGAGAGGGACACATTAATCCATTTTTCATAAATTATATTAATGATATAATAATTTTCTAGAGAATGCATGTGAAGAAATCAGATATTTAATTGTAGAAAATTTTGTAATCATGAAAATAAAATAGCTTTTACAAAGAATCTTAGTAGAACAACATGAGTGATGGAGTGACCTGTAAAATCATTTTAATTGCTTAGCTGTAGTTGCGTTTTATTGTACCCAAATTGTAAATAATAATGCTCTGTCTCCTGGTATCTCAAACTGGATTTAGAAATAAAGACCTACAAATGTAGTTAAGGTAAAGCAAGGTGAATAATGTGGCCTATTATCCAATACAACAGCTTCCCTTATAAGAAAAGACAAGATGTTGACACACATGGAGAAAGACCATGTGCATATATAGAGAACAGACAAACCATTACCCGCAGGGTGAAGTTCGTCATACCAAGATCTCATCTTCACAGTTAAAGAGAGGTAAGAGAATAAGTGTCTGCCATGCTTTGACATACATTATGTCATTTTTAGCAAGTTAATGCAAACACTATTAGGGCTGAGTTCCTACTTTCAAATGACTGTTCTATTGTTTCTATTGTACCTGTGGATCATTATCTGCCTCTCCTTAGAGAGTGTACTCCCAATATTTCTGATCTTATTTTGTTGGATAGCATGTCATAATTTTGAACACTGGCAAATAGTATCAAAAATCCTCATGTCCAAGGTAAGTTTTGAGAGAAACAATTGACCAAACTGGATAGTTTGAAGACCTTAAAAGTAGTTATTTATATAAAATAGTTGTTAAAATCTTGCTGTCAGGTAAGCTAGAGGGGAAAAGTGTTGAATAACCCCAGATTTCTATTCTTAAAGATTTTTCAGTCTGACAAAAGAGTGGGTTTATTTGAGAATAATTGCTATATAAATGTAGGCTTTTGTGTGTTATAAGAGCACATCCTAATAATATTGGGTTCAAGGTAATTGATCTTTAGGAAAATGGGCTATGAGCTGGACCTCTAGAGAATGTGCCATTTACATTGCAAATAAGTGTAATGTGAATATGAAATGCCCCCACCCCGTTGGGCTCATGAACTGATGGCTTGATCTTAGCAAGATTTCAGGCAGTGAGTTAGAAATTTTAAGAGGCAGAGCTTAGCTAGAGAAAGCACATCATGGAGACAGGGCCTTTGGGTGTCTCATTCATTGCCCAATCTTCTCTTGCTATGTATAACATGGCCAACATGATCTGAACTGCTCTCCACTTCAGTAACCCACTCAACTCCCTGATCATGGTAGAGTAATAATTCTCAAGGAAAGAAGCGAAATAGTTTTCTCTTAAATTGTTTTAACCAGAAAAAAATGATACAACAACAAAAAGGTAACAAATAGCTATTGCTTCTTGAATAAATGGTTTGTTCTAACATGGATAGTCATATAAATATTAGAATCAGAGACAAGAGAGGGCAAAGGGGGCATCGCAGGATTATAACAGCAGGAAGATACCTCAGAAGGGGGTGGATGGTGAGTATTTCAGTATGGGCAGTCCTTCATGGCAATTACCGTCAGATAATGATGTATGAGAAGTAACCCTTGATAATGCTTTTTTTTTTTTTTTTTGATAATACTTTTTTCACTTAGTTAAGTATAAGAGGCTCAATTCTGATTTTGACAACTTGACATTTCCAAACATGTATATATTGTAATATCTGATTGATAATGTACTAACACCCTAATGAGCCTTAACATTTGGCTTATATAAGCAGTGAAACTGAAGAGGATGATGCTATAAAATTCACTCTGGAGGCAGGAATGGTAGTATACTATAAAAATTAGATGTGAACTAAGCAATCCAACTTGAGTTGAATTGTTGTATGGGGTGTGAAAGTGACAAGAATGTCTACAAATTTTGCTGATTATGTCCAAGAATATTAGAGGCATTATCCCTTCCATAAATGCTAATCAAAAAGGGAAACATTAGTAATGAATCGTCTTAATTACATGTTTGTTTCTATGATAAAGTATCCTGACAAATGCAATTTTGGGGAGAAAGAGTTTACTTTGCCATACACTTCCAGAGTGTGTGAAAGACATAACAGCAGGCAAGATCTGGAGGCTGTGTGTTCATGTTGTATCCGTACTCAGGAAGCAGAGCTCGCAGAGTCAAGAGAGGCCATTCAGCCCAAGAAAGCTACACCCATATTTTATTTTAATATCAATTTTGCTGACTCTGCCTCCTCCATCCCCCATCAACGGTCAACACCTCCTCAGTTGCAGTGGCGTCTTGGAAGGATATTCCTCATCCTTGCAGAAATGTCAACTAGCATGATTTTGTGTGGCTTTTGTGCAGGCAACCACAGCTACTGTGAGTTCTGTTTGTGTGGCCTTGTCATGTCCAGAAGACATAGTTTTACAGAAGTCCCTCCCAATCTTTGGCTTTTACAATCTTTCTATGCCTTCTTCTGTGCTGTCCCTGAGTAGTGGAGTCAGATGGTGTCATATAAATATCCTGTTAGGGCTAAGGGCTTGACCTCTGAGAGTTCTCCAAAGTTCCTACATAGTACTGCCAGCTAAGAGCAGGTGTTCAAATAAATGAACCTATTGCAACACTTCACATTCAAACCACAACATGAAAAAGCTCTTTAAAAAATATGTTCAAAATATGTAAAAGACATTCAAGGAATAATGTCTACAATAAAATTTAAAAGTATAGAAAAGAAAGCATATTTTTAAAGTCAGAAAGTGGTTAAATAAGCAAAATGAAAAAAAGAAAAGCCAAAACACAAAAACAAAAATCAGCCATAACTTTCCTTCTCTACCCTGCCATTTGCTCATGGGTATTACAAGGAAGTACATTTAGCTTTTCATAGGCTTGTCGTCCTTTGACCCTGTATCCTGCAACTTTGCTAAACTTGTATTTTTATTTTAGGAACTTGTGAGGCTTTTTCTTGTTTGTTTTCTTCTCTTGACAACCCCTTGACATTTTCTAGATAATTACTAGATTATTTGAAAGTAGTTTTACATTTTCACTTCAAATCTTTAGGCCCTTTCATTTCCTTGCCTTAGCTCACTTCCAATATTGGGTTGAATAAGAAGGGCGAGAGTCATAAGCCTTCTGCCTGTGTCTGGTAAGGTCTTACTTCTTGCCTGCAATAAAATAAAATTAAAAAAAAAAAGCAGGGCGTGGTGGCGCACGCCTTTAATCCCAGCACTCGGGAGGCAGAGGCAAGCAGTTCGCTGTGAGTTCGAGGCCAGCCTGGTCTACAAAGTGAGTCCAGGACAGCCAAGGCTACACAGAGAAACCCTGTCTTGAAAAACCAAAAATAAAAAAATAAAAATAAAATAAATAAATAAATAAATAAATTCAAAAAAATTACTTCTTGCCTGTTGTTTTTAAGATGCTCTTTTATTGTTTTCAAAAGTTGGATTGGGTGTCATGGAAGCTTGGTAGGGATTTTGCTGTAGTTACTCTTAAGCTTTCTGTATATTCCTTCCAACATTGACAACACAATGTTATTTGTTGCTATTGATACATTCCTAGATGTTTCCAAAGCTGTCTTTTTTCTCTGTCTACACACTGGGAAACCTAGTTATTTTTCACAATTCAAGACAGCACTGCAATTTTTTTTCTTTTCTGTTCTTGCTACATAAGACTGGGTCTTATTTAAACTTCTCCTTTAAGAATTTTCCTTAGTAAGTACTTGGGGATGAAAAGAAGAGAATAGTGAGGTTAGTTCCATGAGGGAGCAGAAGCACAGATTGCTTTCTTAGCCTCTGTTGGGAGGCAGATGGGTTCTCGTTACTACTGCTGGTGGTCTTTGCTCCTCGTTATGCCTCCTCAAAAGCACCTGAGGTCCCTGTTATTTCCCTTCACTCAGCTTCCATACACCTTGAGCCTGGCAGAAAGCTAGTCTAATCCCTCCTGGCCATGAACTATCTCCTGCATCTCTACAAGGCCTCCCCTGAAAGGTCTCAGCAGGACTCTTAACTGCTAGGTTAAAGCAGCAGGCCAGAGTTTCTGAGTCACCTACCTATTGGTGTATAATCATCTGGTAGGGAAGAAAGACTTAGTTTCTCAGATGCAGCAGCACTGGGTTTGGGGTTAGAATGCCTCAGTGTAGGACCAGGGATAGAAGCAGACTTCTCACTCGGCACCTTCTCAGTTGTTAGGGTAAGAAGACACTTTTTCTGCAGTGTTTGGTCATGGCTATTACGGTAAAGTTGTCTACACTCTGATGCTGCCCATTAGTTGGTATTTCATACAGAAATTCTAAGGCCATTTTGTTATTTTTAAATAAAACTTAGCCGGGCAGTGGTGGCGTGCACCTTTAATCCCAGCACTGGGGAGGCAAAGGCAGGCGGATGGTTGTGAGTTCGAAGCCAGCCTGGTCTACAAAGGGAGTCCAGGACAACCAAGACTACACAGAGAAACCCTGTCTCAAAAAACCAAAATAAATAAATAAATAAATAAATAAATAAATAAATAAAACTTTAGAGGTTTGGTGGTATAAATAGTCTCTTGCTTAAAAAGTAAAGTCATTAACCACTCTAGATACAGCAGAGGGACAGATGACCTAAACACATAATATTTTTGCAAAATTGATCTGGAAAGAATTCCTGTCCTTTATCAAGTAGGATTCAGAGATATAGGGTGGGCATCTGGCTAGCAGGGAAAGACAGAGGACCTGTAAGGAGTGGGGGAGAGGAGACTGGAATCATATGTATTCCATATTGTATGGAAAAAATCTGTTTTCAATTTTAAAATGTAGACTTCAGGGATGAGGCACCTGACATGTTATTCAATCCCAAGTGTATATGGGCAATCACGTACATACAAGCAACACTAAATGAAATGTATAAGCCTCTAATTACAGGGATGTCATTTTGTCACTATAGAAAACTACCTTGAGTTAACCAAAACAAGTGGAGATATTCATTTTGGTTCATGGTTTTAGAATTTATTGACAGAATATCATACAGGAGTTCAGAGCAGACAGAAGTTGCTGATCATATGACTTCAAGAATAAAAAAGAAGGAAAGAAGAAGAGTTCAACTATCTGTTTCCATGCCAGACTGTTACTAATACAATCTCACCTGATGTATTCTGTTAATTTAATCTTTTCTAATTAAAAAAATATTATTTAATTAATTTATTCAGAATACATCTCAATTGTTTTCCTCTTATTTGTATCCACCCATTCCTCCCTCCCTCCCGCTTTCACCCTATTCCCCTTTCCTAGGTCTGTGACTGAGGAGAACCTCCTCCCCCACTATATGGTCATAGGCTATCTATCAAGTCTCATCTTGGTAGCCTGTTTATCCTTTCTCTGAGTGCCACCAGGCCTCCCCACCATGGGGAAGTGGTCAAATATGGGGCACCAGAGTTCATGTCCAAGCCAGTCCCCACAGATGTACTCTGTTTAACACACGAAAGCATGGGAACATTTAAGACATGAAGTATAAGATCACAAGTTAGTAAAAGTCACAAGTCCATACGTAGTAAGTGTTCTGTAGCATATTTTATAGAACGGTGGTTAGTACTAATAAGCGGTTGGGTTTTTTGTTTGTTTGTTTTGTTTTGTTTTCTGAGAATCACTCAGCTTGTTACCAAGGTCTTCTACATTCCATTGGCTTATTTTGTCATATTATTTTGTTTGCAATGTTCATTAGCTCTCTCAATTAACCCCTCCTGGTGACTATCCAGAAGGAGCATACCTCTGTCCTCATGATGCCCCTTTTTCCCCCTGTAACTTGTCCTCACCACTGGCAGGTGAGTAGTTGAGAACAGTTAAAATAAGTCATAACTAAAGTTTTAAATTCCTTCTGCTACAAAAATTATACTCCTCATAAAGATGATCCTTTTACAAAACTTTGCAAGAAAATCACAGCTGAGTACAAAGAACATGAAACAGGAGTGAGAAATAAATCAACCCAATGTAGTGTCAAACACTAGTACATGAGCTTATAACCAGTATGCAGATTGGTAAAACTGGTCTAACTCATGGATTACTCTAGGTTGTGTTTTTATATATGGTACAAAAACTACAAAGTTATTTTCTCGCTGATTATGTTGATAATACTCATGTGTCTGTACATGCATATGAACAGTTATGAGAAAACAAAAAAAGAGGTTTGTATTGATTCATTCATACTGACATCTTCTATATGTTAAATTCAAAAGAGAGATTGGAAAAGAAGGCAACATTGTAAGTGTCTAAACTTGAATTATTTAATATGAAGTATCTACAACTCTAAATTGAAACACTGTGTTTATTCAGATGCTAACAATCTGAAAATTTTGTGAGATTTTGTTCATCTTCAAGGATACAGCTACAAAATGCCAGTGCTTCTGCAGGACACAAGTTGACATTTCTGTGTGTCAAAACAGTGAAGACAATTCTCTGTTCAGAACATGATGAGTCAAAAATAAACTTGGGACTCCAGTTATAGCTCTAATTTTAACCATCTTGTCAGTCATCCTCCTTACAGCCAGAAAAAAAAACTGTACAAACTGAAAATCAATGGCTTTTCTTGGGAAAATGGGGTCATTAGATCAAGCACATTGCTAAAATATTCGAAGACAGGGACATTAAAAAGCCACAGTGGTTAAAATCTGATTATTTGGAGGATAGTTATTGAGAAAAAAACATGTAATTTGATGGGAGCAGTGTCGTGGTTAATTTTATGTGTCAGCTTATAAGATTTTTTAAAATGGACAGTTAGGCTGGATAAGACATTGAATAAAGCAAATGATATTTGTAATCAGCCTTACCTGATTAGTTGGAGGCAAAGAAAAATTCTGAAGCAAGAGGAAAATCTCTTATAATCATCAATTTCATCTGTTCTACCATTACTCTGTGTCTCAGACTGCCAACTCACTACAAACTGAACTTTCCAGTATCATTAAAATATAAGAAAACATTGTATAATAAGTGGACATTTATATGTTAACTACATGCATACATAAATACTACAAATTCCATTTATCTTGAATCTAGTATTTTTGAGAAATTACTAGAGATTGCACTGGGACTAATGAGTACAATCTCTCACAGATACTGGAATTCCATGGGTATCTTCACACAGTTATAAGATTTATGACCAAAAACTTATAAGAATCTCTATAGAAAACCCAGGAATAAACCTACTGGTCCTAACAAGGAAGGAAGCAGAACATCCTTTAAGAAAGACACCCATCTTTACATTTGATAGAGGACTGTGTCTCACCCAACCTGCATCAGAGAAGCTTCTTGAAGCAAAGGGTAATTAATATAGCGTCTCACAGATGGACAATGTACAGAAAGTAAGAAATTTCAGAGTACACAATCCTGACCTGAATAGATGACTTCATCAAACCCATTCCATTCCATTTCTCTCTCAGGAGCCACTCAGAGAACTCAGGGAAAGGCCCAGTTCATTAGGCAAGGCTCCTAGTCTCACTGGAGGGTGATAGTGGGATGGAAATGAGGTTTCTGATGGGTATTATAATTGTTTCTTTTAAAATAAGATTGCTGGTACCAGATAGCAGTGGAAACTCAAGCATTCCAAAAGCCTGTGATGATTTCAAAAGTGTTCAGCCCTTAGGTTGGGCTGGTTAAGCTGCTGTATTAATGGATGAAACTGGAAGGCAGGTCAGGTAAGATGCAGTTCTGCCAAGACACAGGTCAAGGGCTCCCTAAGCAGTTCTACATGTTAGTGAACGGCAGAAGTTTGCAGTGGTCAGCACATGGCAGACTGACTGGCAGTCAAGCCCTAGGAGTTCCAGAAGCTTGCAGTGGCCTGGCTTATGGCAACCTAATTGACAGACAAACTTGGGGCATTTAGCCTTAACTCTTCAGGGAGCCCTTGCTTCCCTAAAATAAATGACGAATCTCAGACAACTGTTGTGGAGGAATGGAGTCAAAGAGCAGGCAATTATTTCCTGAATCCGGAACACTATAAACCTTGGGACGTGGAAAGGGTTTCAAGGCTGAATGCGTTTGATTCGCTGTAGCTAGAAGTACCAGGGATACTTGATCTACATGGAACAAGACAGCCCTATCATAACAGGGGCAAATCAGTACTTAATTATTCTATGGGTGGGGGAAAGGCTCCAGGTACTATCACAGGTCATGGGTTGAAAGCCAAGACACCAAGATATCTCATTAGAATAGGGCGACTAGCTCCAAGAATCCCCCAGGTTCTTGCTGAAGAGGTTGGATTTGTAATCTCCCTGAGGGCTAAGTGACACTCCCTAGGAGATCTAGGGTTCCCCAGATCAGGCAAAGAGGGAAGCCTGCTGAGAAAGTGAGTCTGTCCTCTGTGATTCTTTTTCCCTTTGATGAAAAAATGTATAGTGCTGCTGATCTCTTCTCACTAGGTATTGTTTAAAGACTAGTTTGTCAGATATTAAAATGGCTACTGTCATCTTGCTTTGGGGGCCTATTTGTTTAGAATATCTTTTTCTATGTTTTCACCCTGACATGATATCTATCCTTCATGTTGGAGTGGGTTTCTTGTTTGCAGAATAAAGATGGGTCCTGTCTTTTCATCCATTCTGTTTGTCTGTATTTTTTAAATTTATTATAATTTAATCAGATTACACCCCAGTTGTTATCCTCTGGCTTGTATCTTCCTGTTCCTACTCTCCCTCCTTCTTCTGCCCTATTCACCTCCCCTAGACCTCTGACAGAAGGAGACCTCCTCCTACAACATATGACCGCAACCTATTAGGTCTCATCCTGATAGCCTGCTTCCCCTTCCTCTGTGTGCCCCCTGGACCTCCCCCACCAAGGGGAAGTGATCAAATCCAGGGCACCAGAATTCATGTCAGAGGCAGTCCCTGATCCCCCCACAAGCATGAACAATGAGCTGTCCATTAGCTGTATTAAGCCAAGGGGTCTAGGTTCACTGCATGCATTGTCCTTGGTTGGTGCAACAGTTTGTACAGTCCCACATTGGCTCAGATCCTCCAGCGTTGATGGTGACCTTGTGGGGATCTTGAACCTTCTGGGTCCTTCCATACCCTCACTCTTCCATACCAGTCTCAATACTCTATCCAGAGTCCATTACCCAGTCCCAGCACCAGTCTCAATCCCCCACTGGGTGGAGTCTCTCAGAGAACCTCTCTGTTGACTGATAACCACTTAAAAGTGAGTATATACCATGTGTGTCTTTCTGGATCTGACTTACATCACTTAGGATGAGTTTTTCTAGTTGCATCCATTTGTCTGCAAATGTCAAGATTTCTTTGTTTTTAATAGCTGAGTAGTATTCCATTGTGTAAATATACAGTTTCTTTATCCATTCTTCAGTTGAGGGACATCTAGGTAGTTTCCAGATTCTGACTATTATGAATAAATCTGCTATGAACATAGTTGAGCAAATGTCCTTGACGTATGGTGGAGAATCTTTTGGGTGTATGCCAAGGAAAGTTATAGCTGAGTCTCATGGTAGCACTATTCCCAGTTTTCTGAAAATGTGCCAGATTGATTTCCAAAATAATCTTTTTATTAGGGAATTGAAACAAGTGATTTTGAGAATTATCAATGATCAGTGTTTGTTCTTTCATTTTTATTTTGTTGTGGTAATGTAAATTTTTCTTCCTTCTTTTGATTTGATGGTCTTACATTAATTTCTTGAATTTCTTTGGGTTTAATTAACCTCTTTAGGTTGGTGTTTTCTTTTTAGTGCCTTCTATAGAGCTGGATTTGTAGATACAAACTATTTATATTTGCTTTTATCATATAATGTCTTTTTAAATTCGTTTATTGTAATTAGAAGTTTTTCTAAGTATAGCAATATGGGCTGGCACCTGGTGTCTCTTTGTAGAGTACCTATCTATGTTCTTCTGGCCTGTATATCCTCCACTGAAAAATTAGATGTTTGGATTAAAGACCTCAACACAAAACCAGATACACTAAACCTGATAGAAGGTAAAGTGGGGAAATCCTAAATGCATTGGTGCAGGAGACAATTTCCTGAAGAAAACACTAATAGCTCAGGCACTAAGATCAACAATTAATAAAATGGGATCTCATGAAACCGAAGAGCTTCTGTAGGGCAAAGGACACAATCAAAAGGATAAAACCACAGTCTACAAAATGGAAAGAGATTTGCACCAACCCCAAATCTGACAGGGGGCTGACATCTGAAACATAAAGTCCTCAAAAAACTAGACATCAACAAGTAAAATAAACAAATTAAAAAACGGTGTAACGATCTAAACAGAGAATGCTAAATAGAGGAATCTCTAATGCTGATGACAGCACATGATGGCGAGTATGTGTTGCAAGGGGAACACTCCTCCATTCTGCATGGGAGTGCAAAATTTTACAGACACTTTGGAAATCAATTAGAGAGTTCCTCAGAAATTCATTAATAGATCAAACTTAAGCTCCAGCTATATCATTCCTGGCCATATACCGAAAAGAAGCTCCATTATATCACAAAAACGCTTGTTCTAGTATATGCATAGCAGCTTTATTTATCATAGCCATAAACTGGAAACAACTTAGATGTCTCTCAAATGGATTAAGAAAATGTGGTACATTTACATAATGGAATATTACTCAGCTATAAAAAAACAATGACAGCGACATCATGTAATTTTCAGGCAAATTGATGGAACTAGAAAAGATCACCCTGAGTGAGCTAGCCCATGCCCTAAAAAGACAAACATAATATGTACTCACTTATAAGTGGATATTAGTTGTAAAATAAAGGGTAACTATGCTGTAATCTACAGGCCCAAAGAAGGTAAGTAGGAAGAAGGGCTCAAGGAGAGACACATGAATATCACGGAGAAGGGTAAAGAGAATAGAAATCATAGGTAGATGAGGATAAGGACTGGACAAGGGTAGAGCTGGAGATGGGAACAGGAGGTACCTGGTGCACAGAGGACCAAGAAAGTACTGGGTGAGGCAACTAGATTCAGGGATGGAGGCATCTCTAGCTAGAAACCTAGAGCTATGGAAACACTCAGGAATCTATGGGGGTGACATTAGTAGCTAAGACTCCTTACAATAGAAGATTTGGATCCTGAAATGGCCATCTGATAGAAAGAGGCAAGACTTCCAATAGAGGGACTGGGATACCAATCCAGTCACAGTACCTTCAACCAACAGTTTGTCCTGCCTACAATATGTGCAAGGAGAAAAATGGAGCAGAAAATGAGGAATTGTCCAAGAAATGATTGGTCCAGCTTGAGACCCTTGCCATGAGAGGAAGCCCACTCCTGACACTGCTATTGGTATTCTTCTATACATACAGTGAGTAGCCTAACACAGCTGTCATTGTAGAGGCAACATGATGTTTGGCTGTGGGTGTCTGCATCTGTTTCCATTAGTTACTGGGAATCACATTTTTCATTTAAACTATCACATAAAATTGTCATATTCAATAGGCTCAAGAGAAACACCAGGTAACCTGATGATACAGCAATAGAAATTCTCCAAACTAAGTGAAAAAATAAAGTGAAAAAGACTAACAGAAAAGTCTAAGCACAATATAAGAAATGAGACGATGAAAAATCCCTCAGTAAGATATGGATTTTAGATTGACTGTGGCATGTATCTAACATGTATCAATTTACTGGGACCAAGGTAAAAAATACCAGAGATAAGATGACATAAAAGATAGAAATTTATTTTTTTCACAGTTCTAAAGGCTAGAAGTCTACAGTTGCTGTTGCATGTTCTTTCAGGAATTAGGCTCTCAACAGGTTTGATGATAATCATTGTCTTAGTCACCATTATTTTGCTGTGAAGAGAAACCATGAACAAGGCATCTCATAAAGGAAGTAATTTAATTGTGGGTTTATGTATAGTCACCTCAAAATGTCATCACATGGCTTTTTTTACACAGGCCCAATGTTGAGAAGTGTATCATGTGTCATAATCCAATGTTCATCTAAATTAGCCTGTATTAGAATACATCCATCAGGCCTAGTGTAGTTCAGTTATCTGTCCACAAGTTCTGTCTCTAAGTGCAGTCACATTCTCTGGTCCTGGTAGTTAAGATTCCAATGTACAGATTGTAGATGTACACAACACTGGGAGTATCTGGAAAATGTTGGCTTAACAATATTAAGGTTTATAATCAGTAAATATAAAGTGTCTGTTTATTTAGGACTGCTTCAATTAATTTGAATAAAATTGTATAGTTTGGAATTAAAGATTTATATCTATTTTGTAAATATTATTGCTCAGTAGTTTGCTCTTTGTTTGCTATTATAAATGGAATGACTATTCATCGCATATTTTAGATTACTTATTCAAAGTGCATATAAATATAATTAATTTACACATATTAGCTATTTGTTTTGCGGTTATCAAAGGAGCTGTCTTTATTTGTTTTAACAAATGCATATAACAATATTCTAGTAGATTATAGAGTAGAAGCAGTGATTATTCTAAAGATTTGGTGTATATATAAGACAGTATCATCTGTATTAAGAGGTTATCTCCCTTCCTTCTAAATTTGATGCCCTTTCATTTTCCTGCTTTCTCATCATGGCTAAAATTTGGAATTGGAACTGAGAGGTGACATGTTTGTTTTGTTTAAGTTCTCAGTGGGAAGCAGCCACTTATGTGGCCTCATTAGATATTTGGAAATAGTCTTTTTGTAATTAAAACTATTCTATTCGTTCACAACTTCTTACTGCCATTATTCTAAAGAGTTTTGTATCTCTATTCATAAGATGAGTGTTATCGTTTTCATATTTGTTTGCTTTTGGTAATTGTATAGTGTTGGCTTTGTGAAATGAGTTGTAAGATGTCCTTCTTGTAATGTTTTAAGGCAAGTTTTGTGAAGAATAAGTGTTAAATTTGTCAGTGTTTGGTAAAATTCAATGATAAAGGCAACTGAGTCCAGACTTTTCTGTGTGAAGCTTAAGTGTTAAGTCACTCTTTGTTTTCAGACCTATTTGCTTTCCTGTTTTTTTAATACACTTTAGTAATGTGTATTCTTAGGAGTTTATGCATTCTACCCCAGTTATCTAACTTGTTGATGTGCGGATCATAACATTCCTTTAAACCCTTTTATTTCTGTCCTGGGTGTGGATGTTCTTTCTTTCTTCCTGGGCTTATAATTTGAATTTTATTATTTTCTCTTGATAATTCCTGCTAAAATTTACTCAGTTTTCATGCTGATTTTCTCAGAATCATAGCTTTAGGTTCAGCTGATTTTCCATCATTTCTATTCCTCACTCCCTTCCTGTCTACTCTGGTACTCAGCATCCTTTTGTTGGATTCAGTTCAATTTGTTCTTAAGTTTTCTAAGGGGTCTATGTAGATTACTAATTAATATCTAGTTCCCTCTGAGCACTGTACTAGCTAGAGCCTGGATGTTCTGGTAGGGGTTGGATTCATTTTTCATTCATTTCAATTTCAAATGTTATATTTTAATTTTTCTTTCGATTTTTTATGCAGTTCATGTAAGTAAGATTATATTTGATCATATTCCTTAATATCCTAAACGTTGTTTAGAAATTTGTGACAAATAGGATTCTAATTCATTCAGACTATGTGCTTTGCATACTTATGCTCTTAGCTTTGTTCTTTTGCAATCAACATGAGGCCCATGAAGGATATAAGAGCAAAGTGTGGACTACACTTGGGTCTGAATTCTCTCTGTTGCTTCTAGAAGCTTATTGCCTGCCTCTGCCTGTATCTTGTATAGCAGTTTCCTCCAAGAGCAAAACATTCCATTCTTCATGAACTCTCCTTATGACAGAAGGGAAATACTTCAAAACATCTTCAGGAAATCCCTGAACCTGACCAGATTCACAAAGCCCTCCCTCCGGAGTAAACAAAAAGGCTAAAGAGAATCATTCTCTGACAAACCTTCCTGCAAAGAATCAGAAACTAGCTGAACTGCCTGGTAGAGGCTAAGCCAACTGAACTACCAAGAAGGGACATTCTTCAACCTGCTGAGCTGCCTTCAGGTTGTGCAGTGTGCTGCAGGTTTCTAGCTTTCGTGAATTGTCACTCATGCTGGAGTAAGCTTTAGTGACACAGATATATTTTAATCACTTTTGCTCCTTGAGGTAACTCATTGCTCACATTCCTCTAAGTAGCCCAAATAAACCGCACTGGTTCACAAAGTTGGGCTTCAGTGGTGTCCTCACCTTGTTCTGTCATGAGCTCCATATCTAGCATGAAAACCCTTACATGTTTCATCTCCCCAGGAAAACTCTATCACAGAACACTGTCACTTCTCATAGCAACCTAATTATAGCTGGATGACACATACCCAACACATGTACTCTGTTTTCTCTGCCTTTTAATTTTGCAGGTGATGGTATTGTTGAAACCTTGCTGGAATTTTCTTTTCTAGAATGATCATGTAATCTCCAATCCAGGTCCTGAAAGTACACATATACCCCTCAGGACCAGTACAGATATCATAAAGTTAGTGTTGTAGTGACATTTTCAATAGGTAGGTTCTTACCATTCTACTGCATAGTTCTCTCTCCAAAGTGCCTTCTTTCTCTTTTCTAAGATCATAATAGCTTAAGACATGTCAGCATCCTGCTAGGTGACAAAATAGGACATCATGGCCACTTTTATTTACTTCTTTTCATTTTTTACACAGAAAGAAGCTCATACTCATCAAATGAAATCTTAGATATTAAACATGCTCCTCCACACTTCTAATCAGTGCCTCCATCATATGAAGTAAGAAGCCAGAAAGATACAATCAATACGAGGCAGGAAGAAATCCTCAGTGTAAGCCAATAGGATTCTCCCAGTGTGAGCCCATAGCACCCCATGTATTTAAGGCAAGAGGACATCCTCGATGTGATACAAGAGAATAGTCTCAGTCTGAGCTAAGAGGACATCTTCAACATGTCGTGGGGATTCCATTCCCATGAGACCCTTCCATCACAATACTCTTTACCCCCAGATTCACCCCAGGAAGTTTATATCACTCTTAGTGGTGTGATCTTCATGTATACTAGGCTTCTTTCTTTGTGCTACATTTGACACATCACAATCTCTGTAACTATAATGGGTTTCCTCTGAAGAGCTATTAACCAACAGTGGAATTACCTACCTCCCAATGTAAAAAGGTAAATGAAAGGACTCTAGCCATCTCCAGCACAGCACACCTGGCTATGACAGGCCTTGCCATTCTCCCCAATTCTTTCTACCTTGATAAAAACCATTAGATCATATTCCTGAAGTTAGCCACTGAGGTCTAGTCCCTTATTTGACCACTTTGTCTTCCTAAGGCTAACTTCCAAGGTCCACCTATCAAAGTGTTGAAGTCCAGGAATGAAGAGCCTCCTTTGTCTCACCCAAATAACATGCCCAATTAAAATTAAAAAGTTCATCCTAACATGGGTTTTCCCCCTTTCCCTTTATAAACCACCATTTTCATATGAGCCATGTCTGTCCAGAGGCAGCCTTGTGTTCCATTCCCTTGATACATTCCTCTCTCCATCACCCTCAATCACCTGTTTTTGTCTCTTATTCCCTGGCTTTTGTCTCTATTGGGCAAATAAATCTCTGTTGCACAGAGAACTTGCCCTTGGAGGTCCTGAGCCAATGCTTATCGCTTATAATAATGCCTCTGCATTATTTTTGATTACTTTATCTTTATGTACTCATTCAGTAAAGGGATTGGCTTAGATTTTCTGGGGACAGTGCTAATTTATGATGGTTTTCAGGGCCTAATTATTAAAGTTGCCACATCAAATTAAGAATATATCCAGTATGGATTATTATAGTTGTCAACCCACTTAGCATCATATACCTCTCATTATGTGTAGAGAGATGGCCTCTGGCTTTTTCTGGCTCAAGTATGGGTTTTTGTCTAGTTTGTGTTTGTCTTACTTTTTAGTGATATTACATTGTGAAACCAACATATGGTTAGAAAAATTATGATTTCACTTTTGATGTTTCCTTAGCTAATAATATAAAGTCTTTTCTCAGAATGCTGGCAGAACACAGAGCTGAAGCTAAAAGGCCCACACATACTGAATTCACCCAGTGCCAGTAGCTTTACTTGGCCCACATTTCTGGTATCTTCCACCTCCTGATATTTCCACTGTAAATTAAGTTTCATCTCAGAGTTTCACATCTAGGCCATTTAGGTGTTCCCTGAAAAAAATCTGAGCAGTTAGATACTGCCAGGCATCAGAATCTTTATGAAACCTTTGTGCGAGCACTATCACCCCATTAGGCTTCTATGTTGCTTAACTTCTAAAGCCACACACAGAAGGTAATAAGTTCTGCTGCCTACCACCTTGAGATGCGGCCCAGACCTTTTTTATTACAGTGGCTGCATCAGCCTCTGACTGTCTTGTGTGACTGAACTTGGGAAACATTTCTCTCTGCTGCTTGATGCCATGCCATTCAAGCAGAGTGTCTTGAGTCTTTCTTTTCTCCAGGATTGTATTTTCAAATTCTGGAGATTTGAATGGTTTTGCCCTCAAGGCAAATGTACAATGTTTCTCTTTATCTGCACACATCTCCTCTTCTGCAATTTTAACCATGTTTCAGCTCTTTTAATTGAAAGGCTGAGGATTTTACATATATTTTGTTCTACTTTCAGCTATAGATTCTCACTATAGACCTGGATAAAGCAGTGAGCAGTAACATACTACAACCTGAACATTAATCCATCTTGAAATTTCCTACACCAAGCATTTTAATCCATTTCCTCTAGCTAGAAGCCACCTCTCAAAGGAACCGAAACTTCCTAAAAACAGTAATCAGTGGAGAGGTCCAATAGATTAAATACTTGAGCCCATGGAGTACATTTTAAATCCATATTTTTTAAAAAGCAGAAAATAAAAATTGTGCAATTCCTATAGGCTTTACATGCCTGCAAATAGCATTTCTCCTATTTAAAAAAAGTCTACTTTCATTGTTCCATCCACCTTGTTCAACTTAGGTGTACTTGTAGCAGAAAGCCACCCATGAACTGTTCTATGCTTATTTCTGCTTGGCTCTTACTAACTCATGGATCTTCTTTGTTTTTGGTTCTTTTTGGAAAGTTTAGTTGATTTGGGGTTTCTGTCAGTTGACATTACGACTTGTTAACACCCTTACATATCTGTGGATATCTGCTCCCCAGCATTCAGTATGCACGAAGCCTAGCACACCTATAATATCTTCCTACATGTGTGGCCTGGCTATGTGCCACAGAAGCCTCTGAGTTCCAACAGAGAGCATCTGCTAGGTCCTTTAGACTTGGTAAGTCTCACAGACTCTTTAAACATACATAGTCTAGTAGATATAACACTAATTTTCTTGATCCAATATAATAAGGCAGAGGGTTTTTTTAAAATGTAAGCTATACAGGTAATAGTTCAATTCCCCAGTCAGAAAATAGAAAATTCATAATGGACCACCCCCCTGTGGTTGCAGTAGCTCCATCTGTCTGGGGACTTGTGTCTACTGGCATGAGCACACATGCCTGCTGGGATCCGGTCCTGTCCTCTTGCCCCCGCAGCCCTAGCATGAAGATCCCCCACAGGGTAGTTGTAAAAAAGAAATCCCTGGGTTTTTTGTTAAAATGACATGTGGTTTAACTGCAATCCTGATATTTCTGAACTCAAAGTGATAAAAGCAGATGGCTGTGGGAGACTGTGATAGAAACCATGAAAGGTTAACTTTCATTAAGTCACCCATTATGGGACTTGATAAAATGAATGTACAGCTTGATAAAGGGAATGTGAAAGGATGTGTAGAACAAGTGGGGAACAGTTCGAGTGAAATGGAAGAGCTGGTGACCAATAGCCACATGAAGACAGTGGCTATTTGTCACTTTCAATTCAAAGTAAACATGAGGAGAATTTAAGAGAGTCCCCAGTCTGATGTCACAACCCACCAGACCTGTATCACAATAGATACCAGCTCCTGGTCCCCCATTTGGACACAGTGGTTTGCTCCACATTAAGAGGTGTGCCAAGAGAAACTCTAAAGTGACTGGAACGATGTTGCAGGAAGTCACAGTCAATAGAAATGTCATACTACAGAATATAATTGGCAAGAAAAGGAACCAGGCATAAAATCGTATTCTTACTGAGCTCTCTTGAGGGGAGTTGGACATCTCTTACCTAATATTTTGACAAAGATCAGGTATGTGGAGTTAATAACTTTTTCTTAAGTGAGCGGAATTTGAAAGAAGATTCCAGGTGATGATAAACGAGCATTCTGCTCCACAGTAAAGCAATTCAGAGTCCTAGAAAACAGTAAGTTGTCACTACAGGTTTCAACCAGAATTGGCTTATGTGCAGAACTGCATTAACTTCTGTTCAAAAGTAATCAGCTCTCCCAAAACATAAACAAAGTTCTCCACTGAGCATGATCCTAAAGGTTCTGCTTACTATTGGTACAATGAACTCCTTTAAGTTTGTTGCCAAGACATTGAACAACAAAGAAAACCTCAAATCCTTCTTTGCTGTCATTTTCTTGCAAAAATAGGACCAAATGCGAAATCTGTGGATTCAAGCATCAGGGTCATGTTACTGTCGTAACACCAAAGACTGTTGAATGGAATGGCAATCTCATAAAAGGCACTTGAAAAATGGCCCTTTGATTGGAACTAAAAAGAATTTTTAAAAAACTCACAAATACTGTGGCCTTTTACTAAAGCAATTGTAGGTAGTTGTGAAGTCTACTTTTTAGAATGTTACATTTTAACATGTGAAAGTAAAAATAATTTAATGCTTATTTTTAATTTTATGTAGTTTCAGAGTTTCTATCCTTTCAATGAACAGAGAAGTATAGCTTTTTAAAATAATTATAGCTTTATGTTTAAAAAATGTCCTTGGAAACAAAAGATATAAATATTTTAAGAAAAGGAGAAACTTAGATATCTATTAGATGTGTGTGTGTGTGTGTGTGTGTGTGTGTGTGTGTGTGTGTTTTAATTCTTCCATGTGCCCCCATTTTTTTCATTTTGTTTTTTTCCTTAATTAGTTTTATTGATTACAAGTTAAAGCAAGGGAAGGGCATGTAATTTTACTGGAATCTTTAAAACAGATACAGTTCACAAGCATCTGAGACATGTTTTATTAAATTTGTATCAAAACTATCTGGTCCTGGGCTGTTTTCAGTTGGGAGACTTTTGATGACTGCTTCTATTTCCTTAGGTGTAATAGAACTGTTTAAATTGTTTACCTGATCTTGATTTAACTTTGATAAGTGAAGTCTATTAAGAAAGCACCCATTTCCTTCAGATTTTCCAATTGTGGAATTAGACTTTTGAAGTAAGACCTAATGATTCTTTGGATTTCCTCAGTGTCTGTTGTTATTTCCCCATTTTCATTTCTGATTTTATTAGTTTGGATACTGTGTCTCTCTGCCTTTAATAAGTTTTACTAGGGGTTTGTCTATCTTGTTGATTTTCCCAAAAAACCAGATCTTGGTTTTGTTGATTCCTTGTATTGTTCTCTTTGTTTCTAATTTATTGATTTCAGCCCTGAGTTTGATTATTTCCTGCTGTGTACTCCTCGTGAGTGTGTTTTCTTCTTTTTGTTCTAAGTGTGATTTTTGTTCTAGATGTGCTTTTAAATTGCTAGTAAAAGAACTCTCCAATTTCTTTTTTTAAATATTTATTTATTTATTTAGTATGTATATAGTATTCTGACTGCCCGTACATCTCCAAGCCAGAAGAGGGCATCATATAACATTATAGATAGTTGTGAGCCACCATGTGGCTGTTGGGAATTGAACTCAGGACCTCTGGAAGAACAGACAGTGCTCTTAACCTCTCAGCCATATGTAGGCACTTAATGCTATGAACTTTTCCTTTAGCAATGCTTTCATTGTGTCCTATAAGTTTTGGTATATTCTGCCTTTATTTTTATTGAATTCCAAAACGTCTTTAACTTCTTTCGTTATTTCTTCCCTGATCCAGTGGTCATTGAGTAGAGAGGTGTTCAGTTTTCATGAATTTTTAGGTTTTCTCTAGTTTCTATTGTTGTTGAAATCAAGCTTAAATCCATGGTGGTCTGATAAGATACAAGGGATTATTTCAATTTTCTTGTATCTGTTGAGGCTTACTTTGTAACCAAGTATATGAGTCAGTTTTGGAGACCCTTCCATGAGTTACTGAAAGGAAGGTACATTTTTTTTGTGTTTGGGTGAGATATTTCCGCAAGGTCATATGACCAACTGTGTTCATAGCAACTTTATTTGTAATAGCGGGAAACTGGAAACAACCCAGATGTCCCTCAACCAAAGAATGAATAAAGAAACTGTGGCACATTTACACAATGGAATACTATTCAGCTATAAAAAAACATTAAATTTGCTGGCAAATGGATGGAACTAGAAAAGATCATCCTAAGTGAGATAACCCAGCTCCAGAATGACACACATGGTTTTCACTCACTCATAAGTGGATATTAACCATATAGTACAGGATAACTATGTTACAACCCACTGACCCAAAGAAATTAAGTAACAAGTAGGGCTCAAGGGAAGAGGCTTGAATCCTACTAAGAAGGGAAAATAAAATAGACATCAGAAGTGAAGCTTGAAAGGAAACTGAGTGAGAGAGGGGTGGAGAGGAGAAGGGGAAATAAAGTGTGGGGGATTAGGGGAGTGAAGTAAGAGGACTGGGAGAGAGAAGGAAAATTGGTGTTGGGACCTCTCTAGGACAAGCTGGAGACCTGGAATGGGGTAGATTCCTGGAAAGATATGGAGGTAACCCTAGTTGAGACTCCTAGCACCAGGGACACTGAGACTATAGTAGCCAAATCCTGTAGCCAGGCAGGATTTCCAGTGAAGGGAGGGAGACATCCTACTCACATTTTTGTGACATCTCTCTCATCTGACAAGGTAATTCCCTGAAAATGGAAGCATCGTTTCCAAATTTGGGGCACCTCAGAGTCCTAGTCACCTCACACATTACAATCTTAATTTCATCTTTTGTGAAATTATATCTCATATCTTTCTGGTTTATCTTTGGGTTCATATTTGGAAAGAGAGCTCAGTGGTGAGGAGCCCTGCTCATGATGCATAGCATACTAACTGTTTCTATGTCTGCAGTGAACCTAGTCTTAGGGTGTGAGTGTCACGGTGGTTTCAGTAGTTGTCCCTCGTGCATCTGCACTAGAACTAGACATGCTCCCGTGTAAAGGAGCAGCTATTTTAATGAATGCAGTTGACAGAGGTTAAATAAATTAAGAAGTAGAAAAACTGGTAAAAAATAAGGGAAAAAGTGCAAAGGAATATAAGTATTTTGTTATTATGAACTGTTTAATATTATTAGTTCATTGAAAACTTCATACAATGTATTTTAATCATAGTCATCTCTACTCCACACTTCCCTTCACTCCACTTCTTTCCAACTCAACTTTCTGTACCCATTCTTTTCCC
Source organism: Acomys percivali (assembly GCA_907169655.1). NCBI lineage: Eukaryota > Metazoa > Chordata > Mammalia > Rodentia > Muridae > Acomys > Acomys percivali. The sequence continues at coordinate 76,895,438 of OU015743.1, read as the reverse complement.
ATCAAGTACAATTGGTGTTGTTCATTACTCCTGAATATATGCCATTCCACTGGAGCATGGACAGTTCCTACCCTTAAAGAAAACTGACCCTCAATCTTTCAGCAGGTCCCAGTTGCTGAGAGATCCTTGGGTAGGGGTAGGATTTCATGTCACCTACCTTTTCCATGTTGAAATTTGGTCAGTTTGAGTTAACACAGGATTGTGCATATTTTCTCAACTGAATTTATATGTGCAACTTCTGTGCTTTATCCAGAAAAATAAACAAATAAATAAATAAACTTGCTTCTTTGTATTCATTTACTACCTCTGGTCTTACAGTCTTTTCATCCCCTCTTCTGAAGAGATACCTGAGCCTTGGAAGGAAGGATTGTCCCATTTAGGGCCAAGCATTGCAGTCAGTCTCTGCACTTTCACCAGTGGTAGATCTCTGTGTAATTTGCCATTTACTGAAAAAAGAAAGCTCCAATGATGAGAGTTACCAACAACTTTCTAGAAAGGGAGGGGGGAGGAAGGAAATCTACAAAAATTATGTCTAAAAATCTAAGACAAATAAATATGAAAAGAATACAGAATACCTATTAAATTATGCACATTATTCATACTTGAGGCACATAATCATACTCATAATCTGACTAATGAAGACTTCCATAAACCTGGATTCACATGTGTTAGAGATGTGGCCCTAGGTAGAAAAGATGAAGTTTTATGTGTCTTTCTGATATATGCTTCCCCCACACTTTCTGTGATTCAACTCCTATTTATAATGAAGCTGTCATCCTATGTGGTTGTTATATGATATTGTGCTATAATTTTGAAGAATTTAGATATCTTTTTCTTAAATTTAGTTATTTCAATAAGAACATGTTACTTGCGGGGGAAATACGAACATATTTCTTAGAGTGGTAATAGTTTTCTGAATTTCTACTCCAGAATTGCTGAAACCCTGGGAGAACTCTGTTTTTGCCAGAAGCATCAAGTTTCTAGGATCCTCACCCATTATGAATTTATCTTCCTGCCTGTTTGTGTAGAATACACATAAATTGCTGAAAATCTACACTTCATGGATACTTTTAAGTCTGCAATATTCCTTATCCCTTATGTCTTAGAGTTTTAGTGCTGGAAGAGACACCATAACAAAGGCAACTGTTGTAGAGGAAAACATTTAACTGAAGCTTGCTTATAGTCTCAAAGGTTGAGTCCATTATCAGCATGGTGAAAACACGTCAGCATCCAGGCATACATGGTACTGGGGAAGAAGCTAAAACTTCTACACCTTGATCCACAGACAGCAAGGAGGAGACTGTGTTAGAAAAGGCAGATCTTTAACATAGCAGGACTCAAAGCCTGCTCCCACAGTGACACACTTGCTACAACAAGGTTACACCTACTCCAACAAAGCAGCACCTCCTAATATTGTCATTCTTCACGGGTCAAACATTCAAACACTTGAGTCTAAGGGGGCCATATGTATTGAAGCCACCATACCTTAAGAACCTGGAATATGGAATCCAGGATGACTGCGAGCAGTGTGGACCATGTTTGGAAGCTCCAGTGAATGATTCGGGGAGTTGGCAGATTTCTGAGCCACGAACACCAAGGTCCCAACACCACAGCAGCAGGAGTGCTCCACGGTTTGGAAGGATCAGGGTGCGGAGGACCTGCATGCCCCGCACATGGGAGGAGTGCGGATTTTCTCGGATCAGAGCAGCAGCGGCAGAAGCGGCACAAGCTGCATCAGCGACAACAGCGGCAGCAACTAAGTTTTGCAGCTCAGAGGCTTCCAGTGGAGGCGGTTGGTGTGGTGGCTGGTGGGATTTGCTGGAGGAGAGGGGACACTAGACAGGATTTGGGTCGCGTGGTGCCTTGTGACCCAAACTGGAGTCGGCGGACGGTTCGGCCCCAGAGTCCCTGGTACGGCTCCATGCGCAGTGCTGTGGAGATGCTAGCTCAGCACAGCAAGCAATTCTGCCCAAGGCGGCAGCTCAATGCAGCCACAGCTCCCTTGCTGTGACGCAGGCTGGACAGAGCGCTCAGGTCCACCAAAGTCGCCATCTCAGAGCAGCCGCAGTTCACCTGCTGTGGCGCAGGCTGGGCTGAGCACTCAAGTCCACCGAGGGCGCCAAAACAGCGCAGCCGCAGTTCGCCTGCTGTGACGCAGGCTGGGCGGAGCAATTAGATCCACCGAAGGCGCCAGATAAGCGCAGCCACAGTTCACCTGCTGTGACGCAGGCTGGATGGAGAACTCAGTCCCACTGGAGGCACTAGCTCACATCAACGAGCAGTTCTGCCCAAGACACTAGCTCACCTCAGTGGGCAGTTTTGGGGCGCTAACGCAGGCTGAGGTCAGCACGCAGATTCAGCCCAGAGGCCCTAGCTGGACTTGACGGGCAGATTAGGCCCAGAGATTCTTCCTGAGCTGTGCACATAGGCTCGGCCGCCCCAAGACTATGGCTGGACTATCCACGCAGTATAGGCCGAGAGTCCCAGGCTGAATTCAGTGTGCAGTGTGGGTCCATAGTCCCTGGCTGAGCTCGGTGCACAATTCCACCTTGGAGACTCAGGTGGAGCTGGGTGTGCAGTTTAGGGCCAGGGTCTCTAACTGTGCTTGGCAGACAGGTTGGGCCCAGAGATTCTAGTAGAGCTTTTGGCACAGTCCCGGCTCTAAGAATCTGGTTGGACACAGTGTGCAGTTTGAATCCAGAATCCCAGCCTGAGCTGGTAAGATGGATCGGGCCTGAGTCAATAACTGACCACACCACACAGTTTGGCCAAAAGCCCCTAGCTGAGCTTGGTGAGCAGTCCCAGTCCAAAAATTCTGGCTGGACCCTGGGTGCATTTTGAGTGCAGAATTCCTAGCTGAGTTCATCAGACGGTTCAGGCCCTGAGATTCTAGCTGAGCTTTGCGGGTGGTTCGGGCCAAGTGTCCCTGGCTGGACTTGGCAGGGAACCCAGAAGGCTGTGGATACCTTGGCCTGACCCAACGCTCATCCAGAGGCCCAGAATGATTGCAGTACCCACAAAACAGGGGAGCTGAGGATCACTAGCTGTGAAAGCCCAAAACGACAGGGCAAACCTCCTGCCATCCACAACAGTGAAGTAGCAGAGCTTCCAGCCTACAGAAATCATGAGAAAAAAAGTGAATCTATCATCAGACACCCTCCATCCCACTCAGGAAGCTACCCAACAAAAACAAAGCTGGCAAGATGTCTAAAGAACAGTGTGAAAGCATACACACACACACACAAAAAAAAACCAAAACAACATGGCTTCTCTAGTTTCCAGCTATCCCAAAGAAAACAACCCAGAGAGCACAAATACAATGGAAATACAAGAAAATGACCTCAAATACTTAATAAGGAGCATATTAATGGAGGAAACAAATAAAATTCGTAATCAAATACAGGAAGACACAGACAAACAGGTGAGAGACATAAAAGAAACACATAGAGTGGAACTGGAAAAATTTCAGGAAAATGCAAATAACCAGATGGAAGAAATAAATAAAGCGGTTCATGCTCTGGAGACCTATAAAGAGGCAATGGAAGAAACTCAGGAATATACAAAAAAATGAGATGAAAGAAATAAAAACTCAGTTCAAGATCTGAAGACAAAAATGGATTCAATGATAAACACACAGACAGAAGAAAAACGAGAACGTGAGACCTCAGAGAAGAAGGCGAGCAACACAGAGGTGAGCCTTTCTAACAGAATCCAAGAGATGGAAGAACGAATCTCAGGTCTAGAAGATACCATCACAGATCTTGAAGCAACCATTAAAGAAAATGCCAAATCTGGAAAACTTCTGACACAAAACATCCAAGAAATTAAGGACACCATGAAAAGAAGAAATCTGAGGATAATAGGCATTGAAGAAAGAGAAGATATCAGACTCCAAGGCCCAGAAAATATTGTCAACAAAATCATAGAAGAAAATTTCCCCAATATAAAGAAAGAGATACATATAAACATACAAGAGGCCTACAGAACACCAAATAGAATTGACCAGAAAAGGAAAACTGCCCGTCGCATAATAATCAAAACACAAAACATACAGAACAAAGAAAAAATTGTAAAAGCTGCAAGGGAAAAGGACCAAATAACATTCAATGGCAAACCTATCAGAATTACACCAGCCTTCTCAGCAGAGACCATAAAAGCCATAAGAGCCTGGACAGAGATCCTGCAAACACTAAGAGAACACAGATGCCAGGCCAGATTACTTTACCCAGCAAAACTATCAATAACCATTGATGGAGAAAATAAAATATTCCATGACAAAAACAAATTCAAAGAGTACCTATCCACAAATCAAGCTTTACAGAAGGTACTAGAAGGAAAACCCATCCCAAAGGGTCAAACCACAACCAAAATTACTCAGGAAGCAGATAACTATACCATGGCAAAAACACAGCTACACAAACGCTCGATTGGAAACAACATCAAAATTAAGACTCTTAACAGTCACTGGTCGTTAATATCTCTCAACATCAATGGTCTCAATTCTCCAATAAAAAAACACAGACTAACTGAATGGGTGCATAAACAAGACCCAACATTCTTCTGCATGCAAGAAACACATCTCACCTATAACGATAGGCATTACCTCAGGGTAAAAGGTTGGAAAAAAATATTTCAAGCAAATGGTCATAAGAAGCAAGGAGGCATAGCCATTTTAATATCGAACAAAATAGACTTTCAACCAAAATTAATCAAAAGGGATGCAGAAGGACACTTCATACTCATCAAAGGTAAAGTCAAGCAAGATGACATCACAATTCTGAACATCTATGCTCCCAATACAAGGGCACCCACATTTGTAAAAGATCTGCTAAAAAAACCTTAAACTTCACATCGATCAACACACAAAAATAGTGGGAGACTTCAACACCCCGCTTTCACTGAAGGATAAGTCATTGAAACAGGAACTAAGCCGAGAAATAACATCATTAACCAATGCCATGGGTCAAATGGATCTAACAGATATCTATAGAACCTTTCACACAAACAAGAAAGAATACACCTTCTTCTCTGCACCCCATGGAACCTTCTCCAAAATTGATCACATCATAGGTCACAAAGCAGGCCTCAACAGATACAAGAGGATTGAAATAATACCTTGTATCCTATCAGATCACCATGCTCTTAGGCTGCAATTCAACAACAACAGAAACAACAAAAAGCCTACACGTACGTGGAAACTAAACAACTCTCTGCTAAATGACACATGGGTCAGGGAAGAAATAAAGAAAGAAATCAAGGCGTTTCTGAAATTCAATGAAAATGAGGGAACAACATACCCAAATTTGTGGGATACATTGAAAGCAGTGTTAAGAGGAAAA
>OU015743.1:76874793-76885099 GCA_907169655.1 Acomys percivali | reverse complement strand
CTCGTCTCTCTGCTCTGTTCCTGTGTATCTCATAGCCAGGTCAAATCTACTGGCCATATTCAGGGTAAAAGTTTCTCTCTTTGCTCTGGATTCTTTCAGATGCCTCTGGATGATCTCTCTCTCTCTCTCTCTCTCTCTCTCTCTCTCTCTCTCTCTCTCTCTCCTATCTACAATAAAACCTTCCCCTTAACCACATCACAGAACTGTCATGTCATTAATTTGTACAGTTATGTGGTGGAAATTCCTCAAACTGCCACATGTTAAAGAAAATTGCCAAGTGTTCAGATAGTTCCCTTGAGCTGCCCCACTGCATTCCAGATATTTCCAAAATTAAAGGCAGTGAAGGTAATGAACTTTAACTCTGCCTAGCTATTGTTATTTCGATACAAGCTTTTGTACTTGTATTTCCTGTTTACTCACATTTATGCCCCCTCTCTCTGATAATAAAAGCCTGATAAATATGAGGCCTCTCATAGCAAAAGCCTTATAAACCTGAGGCATAAAGTCAATGCCATTAACAAGTGATACCAGAACAGTCCATAGTAATACAAGTGATTTTTGACCAAGTCCCCTTGATAGGGAGGCCTGGTGGCACTCAGAGGAAGGATAACAGGTCACCAAGAAGAGACTCGATACCCTATGAGCATATACAGGGGGAGGAGGTCCCCCTCAGTTACAGACATAGGGGAGGGGGGGAGGGGGTAAGCAGGAGGGAGGGTGGAATGGGAAGATACAAGGGATGGGCTAACAATTTAGATGTAATATGAATAAATTCATAAAATATTTTAAAAAAAAAGAAAAATGGCTCAGTGCTTCAGTTTTCTGGAAGTTTCCACAATTACCTCATATTGGAATGGTAATCCCAGAAAGCATATATATATAATTAGCATTGTATGAACTAAGTAGTTTGTATTTATATATTTATAAACACAACAAAAACACATTACATACACATACATATATAATACAACATATTATAAGACAACGATCATATGTATAGTGGCTTTCAGGCCACCAAAATAAGTCCTCTGTAGAATATGCATATACATAACTGAGTGCGACTGCCAGCCTAGGATGCAGGCTTACCCTCCCATTGTACCACTGCCTCTGTATTCTCACCTCAAAGAAATGTTTCCCAGAAGATTTTGCCTCAGTAATGCTGGTCTCATTCACCACAGACTTTTTTAAAAGCCCAGATAGCCAGAATTACTCGTCTATGTAAAGCAAAGTTGTCAATATAGTGGTGCTTATCTTTACTTAAGCACAATTGATTATTCAACCCCATTTGACAGGAACCACATATTTTTAATATCACTACATTCTCTAAGATGCTGTGATTTGTAGGTTTCAGATTGTGATGGTTTGAGTAGGTATGGCCCCCATAGAGTCTTGTGTTTGAATGTTTGGCCTATAAGGAATGGTACTATTAGGAGATTGCCCTTATTGGAGTAGTGGTGGCCTTGATAAAGATAGTGTGTCACTGTGGAGGCAGGCACTGGGGTCTCCTATGCTCAAGGTCTCCACAGTGTGGGATTCAAATCTCCTCTTGGCTGCCTTCACATCAAGATGAGATCTCTTGGCTCCCCCAGCAGCAACTCTTACTGGATGCTGCCATGAGTCCTGCCATAATGATAATGGATGAACCTCTGAAACTGTAAGCCATCCCCAATTATGTTGTTCTTTATAAAAGTTGTCTTGGTCATCATGTCTCTTCACCACAAAGGAAACCCTAACTAAGACATAAGTTAGTATCAGGGACTGTATTACTCCTATGATAGGCCTGACCATGTTTTTATTTGGAGGAATATGAATTTTTGGGACTTTGGATAAGGAAGGTAACAGAATGCTTTAAGTAAGGCTTAATGGAACTTACTAGTAGAAACATGGAAGATAGTGGTGGTAAGGGTCATTTGAATTGAGAGGACCTGGATCAAGAGGTTTCAGAGGAGAAAAACATTAGTATGTTGCCTGGAAATTATTTTTGTGAAATTTAGTTGAACAATGTGGTTGGTTTTTGCCTTTGTTAGAAGAGTCTGTCTGAGACTAAGATGGAAATATTTAAATTAATACATTTGCAAATGAGATCTCAAAACAGCATAGTATAGACCCTGTCTTGTGGCTCACTCTTATGAAGAGCATTTTGATCAAGCTGAGAAAAAGAAAATACAAACTGCATGGTTCAAAGATTAATGGGTCCAGGAAGAGGAATGTAGCTAAATCCTGTGTTCATGGAGATAAACAAAGTAAAAATACTAAATGGAATTAAGGAAGTGGTGACCTTGGGGCAAGGTCCTACCTATCTAAGCTTACGTGTTGTGAAAAGTATGTTCCTCAAGGGATATTGTCATCTATTCTAAATATATGATGTGGTTGTGGTTGTACAAGAGATAGCTATATCATGTTTGCCATTATTATGACCTGATTATTGGTTTCATTTGAACATAAAGGGATGTGATTGTGTGTCAGGTTGATAAGGGGTGAATTGCGATGGCTATTCTTAGTTGTGGACACATCTTGAGGACACATCTGATTAAGATCTTGAGGCAGGAAGACACCATCCCTTTGATTTGGACATTGAGCATGGAAGATACAGACTTTTGATTCCAATCTTGAGGTGGGATAACACATGCTTTTTATCTGAATTGACATATGCCTTTTTTCCAGATCTTGAGGCACATTGGCCATACTTATAAAGATCTATAATGAAAAGAAATTAAGGAAAAGCTTAGGTTCAGGCGTCCTGGTATAACTCTTTATTCCCAGCAGTAGTAGCCTTTATTCCCAGCATTCAAGAAACAGGCATGCCGGACTCTGACTTCACGGTCAGCCTGGTCTATAGATCAAGTTCCAAGACAGCCAGGACAGTGAAGAAATCTATGGAAAACAGAAACTGGTGAAGTTGTAACTGAGCAAGGGGGCCATGTTCCGGCAATAACAAGTATCAAAACTTGTTAGCTTCTTCCACATGGTTCTGGATTTAGAGTAAAGGATAGAATTTCCCTTCCATGACTAAGAAAGCTGCTGAGGCCAGCGCAGGCCAGTTTTTTAAATTTCATTAATTCATTTATTTTCTTTACATACATACATACTCTCCTCTCAATCCCTCCCTCTCACTTCCTCTTCCTCTATAAGGCCCTCCCTATCTCCTCAGATCTCAAAGTGTCTTTGCATATCAAGCTCCATTAGCACTAGGCTCCTCTTTTTGTACTGACACTAAACAAGGTCATGCAGTTAGGGGAAAGGGATCCAAAGGCAGGCAGCAGAGTCAGAGACAGACCTTATTCCCACAATTAGAGGTCCAAAATGAGGACCCAGATGTATATCTGTTATATGTGTGTAGGGTACCATGAATGGTCTCCGGTTGATGGTTCAGTCTCTGTGAGGCCCTATGGGCCAAGGTTAGTTGTTTCTTTTAATTTTCTTGTGGTGTCTTTGATCTTTCTGGCTCTTTAACCCTCCCCTTCTTCCAGAAGATTCCCCAAGAGATCTTCCTAATGTTTGGCTATAGGTCCCTGCATCTGTTTATACCAGCTGTTGGGTGAAGCCTCACAGGTAACAGTTATGCTAACCTCCTGTCTGCAAATACAGCAGAATATTATTAATAGTGTCAGAGGTGGCCACTCTATCATGGTATAGGACTCAAGTTAGGCCAGTCAGTAGCTAATCTTTCCCTCACTTTTTGCTCTCTCTTTATCCTTGCATCTCTTACAAGCAGGAAAAAAAATATGGGTCAAAGCTTTTGTGGCTGGCATGGTATTCCCATTCCTCCATTGGAAATCTTGCCTGGTTACAGGATGTGACCATATTGTGTTCCATAGATCCTATTGCTTGGAGTCTTAACTGGAGTCCACCTCATAGATTTCTGGGAGTTTCCATTGTCCTACATTTCTAGCTTGTCCCAAAGATGACCCCACCACCACTGATTCCAGCTCTCACCCCCACCATTCTCCTCACACATTATCCCTCCTGTTCCCCTCTCCCACACAGTTTCTTTCCTCCATCCAACCCAGATCTCTATTTTATTTCCCCTATCAATGAGATTCAAGCATTCTCCCTTGAGCCCTACTCATTGCTTAATTGAAGCAAGTTTTAATTAAATACTGACTGGACTAGAGTGGTCCTTCAGGTCTACTCTCTGGCATCTCGGCTGGGAGCAATGACTCAGATGTTGTAGGGCCGTTTTAAGGGCAAAACTCTATTGCCACCGTATTTCCCACGTGGCCTTGCTATTTTCTTTTTCTTTTCTTTTATTTTATTTTTTGAAATTAAGTTATTTTACTGTGTTCTAGTGAATGCCATGTTGGAGGAGACACAGGATTTTGAAGAGAATAAAGTAGGTGATGTGTGGGAAACATATTCCTATATCCTTACATACAACCTATACAAACGGTTCTTGCTTAGGAAAACCCTATATTATTTGTATTTCAACAAGTAGTACAGAGGAAATGCCCCATTAGGACCAAGTAGTACCACTGCCAAACTGTGAAGTCTTGTCTGTCTGTCTATCTGCCTCCCTCTCTCCATCCCCCTCTCCCTCTCACAATTCAAGAGACAAGATTTCTCTGTGTAGCCTTTGCTGACCTGGACTCACTTCGTAGATCAGGCTGGCCTTGAACTCACAGAGATCCGCCTTCCTCTGCCTTCCTGAGTGCTGGGATTACAGGCATGTGTCACCACACCAGGCTGTCTTGTCTATTTAAGAAAAAAAATCCAAATGCATATTGCTTTCTAAGTATTACAACTCTCAGTGTTCAAGGAAGTTACTGAGTGCTTGGGCAGGTGAGCTTATAGGTTTTCTTTGGCTTTTACTAGTGCAACTACCTAGAAATGAACTCAGCCTGGAGTAGAGAAGAATATTTGGTAGTAAGATCAAATCCAGCATTTCTAGGAACTTGTGAAGCTGGTTCCCACCTGCCTCAAGAAGGAATCATTTCTCTTATCTCTTATAAAAGAGACACATGGTTCTCCAATTAACATAGAGCAGCAGTGCCTATCAGCATGTCAAGGATTTTGCTAGCCTCTAGGCTCCCCAGTCCCAACTTGCAAGTGCTTCTAAAACAAGTCAAACTGCTCAAGGCAGTCTCCTGGCCTTTCCTTTTCCCCACAGCTGCTCACTCTGCTGACAACCTGCCTATTTTCACCATTTTCAGCATTCTGTTCCTGTTATTCTTACTATGCTTTCTCTATTCTTTATCCCTTGTTGTCTTTCACAGATAGCCTCCTGGTTGTCCTCCTGGCTGTACTGCCACACATATCTACAATAGAACCCTCCCATACCATAAAGCAGTCGTAAGATTTTTTTCAAGACCACACACGAAATTTTACATTAATATTATACTAAGATTGATTCAAATGTCAACAGTTTACTGTGGGGAATTCCACTGAATATGGATAATATTAATTAAATGCTAAAAAATGATCTTATACAATTGTTTATGCAGTCATTTCTCCTGTAAACTTTCAGGATCTAATCAAAGAGGATTGAATCACAGAAGACAGTAAAGTTTCTGAAACATAACCCAGATTAAAAATAACAACTGTGGGGAAAGGAGTAGTGGAGAGCGTAGGCAAGATCAGATGCAGAATGGTATTAACAATTTAACAAGTTTGTGCAGACAGCATGTTGCATGACCGAGCCATGCTAAGATTCATGGGTGCGGGGGATGAGGAGCATCCAGTAACATTCTCATTAGCAAGTGAAAAACAAGTACAGAAGTTTAACTATCAATATTGAATTTGCATACTTCATTGGAGTACACATTTTATAGATACATTCAGGTGAATATATATGTGTGCGCGCGCGTGCGTGTGTGTGTGTGTGTGTGTGTGTGTGTGTGTGTGTGTGTGTGTACGTGTATGTGCATGCATGAGTGTGCATGAATGATATGTTTCTGGCAGATATGTAGAATGGTTTAGCCACTACAGAAAATAGTACAGTAGTTTCTCAAAATAAAACAAAACAAAATGAAAGAAAAAGAAAGAGAAGAAAAATCGATGAATTATTATGTAATTAAGAAATTTAATGTCTAATTGTTTTTAATAAAATGAAATTTGGGGATGTAACAGATATCTTTACCTCCATGATCATGTCGCATGAGGCACTGTAGCAAAGGCAATGAAAGAACTTGAATGGCAATGCTGCATTGTATGTTTATGGGCTTGTAAGGAAGGTTTGTAAGGAAGGTAGATGTATTTGAACTACTCTATACCAGTGATTGAAATAAATAAAGGAGAATAATGAATAATTGGTGCTAAAATACACTGTGCATAAGGAGACAACTTGCTATTTCTCTCTCTCTCTCTCTCTCTCTCTCTCTCTCTCTCTGTGTGTGTGTGTGTGTGTGTGTGTGTGTGTGTGTGTGTGTGTGTATTGTGTGTTGTATTTGTTTTTAAATGCTTTTTTGCGGATGTGTTTGCTTTTAAAGAGAAAGAGAAAGAAGTTGTAGAGTGTGTGGATAGATATCTGGGAGGAGTTGGAAAAGAGAAATCCAAGATTAGACTTTTTTCATTTAAAAAAATTATTTACAATAAAAGTTATGCTACTCAAAATCCTATAATGTATTTTGTTTAAATAAATACTGTAAGTTGGTTCTTTAGTAAATATATCTTTACATTGAGCTAGCTTGATTAAAAAGGAAAAAAAGACATGACAGGAGCATCATTCCCCTTAAATTATTTTCTGCTGAACTGATCTTTGAAACTCTACTATTACTATAAGAAATGTGAGTGAAGGGTTTCCTAGCACTGCTAGGTAGAGTGTGACACATTTTGCTCTCCAACATATAGACACATATTCTTGAGTTTTCAATCCTGCATAGCAACACTAACCTGCAGGGATGTTTTATGTCTGTAATAGAATATTGTGTTTAATCATTTCATGCACAGTATTGTGCAAGCTAAAAATACACCATAGCAAGCTGAGGAAAAACCCATTTAGATACAAAGGTAAGGGAGGTCCTGGGATTTGGTGATGAAGTGTAGCTTCTTTGAAGATGGAAAGAGCTTTTGTAAAAGTCTGCAGGAGTGAACTTAAGAAAAAAAGTAAAACAGGCATTAGCTGTTTATGAGTCATCTGTCCCTGTCCAGTTCTCTAGTCTGGGCAGAGTAAATCAAAAGAAAATCCCATGGGCTCTCATCCTTCGTTCTAAGAGATCATTTGCTCTGTTCAAAGAAAGTATTAGGGTGCAGTTTCAATCTTGTACAAAGGTGAAACGCTGTATGACAGGCTTTCATTTGGTCACTGCTCTCTGTGGATAAACAAGAAATGGCTCTCTTGTTAGAACATGATATTTAGCCTTGGAAAATGGCTTTCTTTACCATGCTGCCTTCCTGTTTGTACTGAACTGACATCTTTTGACCATTTTCTTTTCTGTTACCTGACTTAAAAAGTCTCCAGAATTTGTATGTTTTAACATTTGATTTCTTTGAACAGTGTAGCTCACTGAATACTTATGGAAGTATAAAATCAACCGGGATAAAAATAGGCAATGAAAAGGATATATCTTTGTGTTTAGCTAGCACCCAGAGTGTTTTCCACTTATTCATAGCTATGAGTTCCCCTTAGCATGCTTAGATATGCATCTTACATAATGTAGAGGCAGAATCAAGTGAGGAAGTTTATCACAAAACATATAGATAAACAAATAAATGAGGGGCACTATTGGTTACTTTTCTTTTTTTTCTGAAAACATGAAAGATCACCTTATAGGAAAATATAAGATTTATCAAATCAAACTCATTCTTATTTATAAAAGGGGCTCTGTAAAGGCATCTTAATCTTTGAACAAATGGAATAAAATGAGAATAGAGATATAAGAGAATTCCAAGGTGATGATCACACAGAGAAAAAAGAAAGCAAATTTCATGCCAAATGAGTTGAACATAAGGTGAGGAAATGTGAGACTTTTGTTTTAAATAAATTATGGCACATCTACACACAAGAACACAATCTACAGAGCTTGTAGTTACAAGACAAATCTGTATACAACAAAACCATCTACAGTTCATACAGTTACAAGGCCAGCTGGAGAGCTATACCCTGCCTCAGTTTACCCTGTGATGTCTAAGGTAGTCTTTGACAGTGACCTACGAGGAGAAAAGTAGCCATGACAGGATTATTCTTTAAGACAGGATTCAGGAGCATGCACATTCATGCACATGTGTGTTTGAAATTTGTGTGTGTGTGTGTGTGTGTGTGTGTGTGTGTGTGTGTGTATTGCTGGCATGAAGCAAGATTTCAATGTACAATGCATACTAAGTGAGTGTCATGACTTACCATCATTCCAAACCCTGGTTGTCACATTCCTTTAAGGACTATGTGCACAAACAAAGAGAAAGCTAAGAGTCGAAACAAAAAATAAGATAGGTATTCCTTCAATCCAATGTGGACTCCTAAGTGCCCCTTGACAGTGCCTGATGGTTTTGACTGAGTTTAAATCTTTGTTGTCAGGACAGGCGGCAAGAAGCAGGCCTTTTGGAACAGACACAGAGAAAGTAACATAGAACTATCAGCATGTGTGTGGATTCCCATGCCAGCTATGCACCTGAGGACTTAACCCTACGATGAAGGTAGAATTATGGTTGATATGGTGCTCAAATGCTGAAGAGTACTCAAATTGACAAACTAAGGATGTTTTAATGTGTTATAGTGCCCATTGCTATAGCAGTGAGCCAATTTTTAAAAGAGTTAAGATGCTAAATTTTGTCAAGTGTTTTTTAATGATTTTATGAAATTAATTTGCAAATGAAATTTAAAATATGGTATACAAAATTTTATCTGAAATCTGGACTAGAAATTAAGTCATTATGAAAAGAAGAAAGGGGGGACTGGGGAGTTGTTTTGGAAAAGAAAATAGGAGTTGGGAAAGCAATTTGTAGATAAATCACTTCCCAAGCAAGGCAAGCATCAGAGATTGCATCCTCAACACCCATCTAAATGGCTTGCTGGAAAAAAGCCTGCCTATATAATCCAAGTGCTCAGGAGGTCCTGATGGGATTCCCAGGGCAAGATGGCTCACTGGACTAGCCAAATGAACAAGCTCACATTTCATCAAGAGAGCTTACATCTGGAAATCAAGATGGAAAGCAATCAAGGAATACACCCAATATCACTTCTGACCTCCACGTGCACACACATCTAACCACACATGTATACGTATGCAAACATGATTACACACACAGAGCACATGCAAGACACAGGAAAAGAGAGAGAGAAATAATGATGTAGAATCCTACCTTCTAAGACAGTGACACTACCTTATTTAAAAATGTTTTAGAAATCCCTAATACCTGCAGGCAAATGATAAAATATGCTACATAAGAAAGTTCCTAGAGCACATATCATTATATAACCACATTTAAGATGTCATATTCAGCAATGTAAGTTAGATAGTCAGGAGAGAACAGACCTTTTTGTGCTAAGCAATTCTTAATTCTAATGAAAGGGAGATAAAAGCCTATTAGTTCATCACCTAATACTTAGTAATTAAATGAAGTTCATGTCTTACCATGAACTAGATAAACCTGAATGTAAATTTTATGATGATATTTTAATATTATAAACTGAAATATTATAAAGTTAGATGTAATTTTCCTGAATTGAATAATAGTCTGCTTTGATATTAAAATGCATTAAATATAAACTAAAATTAAATATCCTTAAATGAAAGTGATATCACTAGAACATTGGTTGTATTGTTTTATTTTTTTGATTTATATTTCTACACTTAGTTTGGTTTTGTCTCTATTTTCAATAAAGTATCAGGGTAATGGACTTGTTTCTTTGATTTTTAGACTCTATATACAGTTAATTAATTAAAATTAAAGCTTCAGGTAGGTGATAGTGTTACTGATTACCTTTGAACATTTTCTGGAAATACAAGTTTAACAGAAAGGTGAGATCATTTCTAAGCCTATACACTCAGTGGAGCGAGCTGACCATAAATATGAATTCTAAACAAACAACATGCAAACACTGAATTCCAGAGACATAGGAAAATGAATAATTATAGGAAGTACTTTAGGCAGATTTGGCAATGAACTATAGGGAATTCATTCCACTGAAAACA
This sequence comes from Acomys percivali, assembly GCA_907169655.1. Classification (NCBI taxonomy): domain Eukaryota; kingdom Metazoa; phylum Chordata; class Mammalia; order Rodentia; family Muridae; genus Acomys; species Acomys percivali. The sequence goes on along the minus strand of OU015743.1, from coordinate 76,875,032 downwards.
TTTCACAGGCTGCCTTCATACAGGGAGGTGAAGACACCCAATGCAACATGGTGCATTATACTGACAGATCCATGGTTGCCTTTTTTTCCCTCTTTTAAACAGTTTCCTCAAAACACACCTCACACACACACACACACACACACACACACACCACACACACACACACACACACACACACACACACACACACACATATATATATATATATATATATATATATATATATATATATATATATA
>OU015743.1:76859057-76874783 GCA_907169655.1 Acomys percivali | reverse complement strand
ATATATATATATATATATATATATATATATATATATATATATATATAGCCAGACAGAGAGAGAGAGAGATTAAAAATCCTACAAACTAAGTTACTAGATGATATACGTTATACTAGATAATATACTGAAAAAATAATATTGAATAAAGTATAGTTTATCATTTTGAAGACTGTATAATTATATTCTTTAATTAAGCTTCTCAGTTCTTCTAATTCTCCCAAAAGCAGGAAAAAGGGGCTGCAGTACAATGCACTATTTGTTGACTTTTTCTTGGTTTTTAGAAAGACAAAACTTTGCAACTGTTTTATTTGTAAGAACTAGAAAATTCAAAGTCACATATATAAAACCTAGGAGCAAAACTGGTGTACTAGTGTCACTTTTCTGGAGACTAGTAACACTTTTCTGATGCAAACCAGGAGGCTGCAATGGCATGTAGCTTGTGTAATGTAACAGCAAAGATGTTCTATTTGTGACAGTGGTATCTATCTATAGAAAAATCAAAAACAAGAGCACTTTTGATTGCTAAATATTTAGCTCACTATCAAACAACATTTGAATTTAAATAACATGCTCATTTGGCAGGTGTTTTGATTTTATCCCTGTGCCTATATTATACTTAAATATGCATATACACAAATATTTCTATGTGTACAGAGTTGTGCATGTCAGTAATCTCTGTTTTTAATCCTTGTATGACTTATCTGCTTTTAACTATAGTAACTATAATAGGTATAATTAGGTTTTATGTCAAGTTGAGGAAAGACACAATTCCAGAGTGCTATGAATTCTTAATAATTTTATTTATTCTTTGACCATTTCACATATACATATAATTCATTTTGCTCTTATTGGCAAATATTAACCTCTCTTATGATCCTTCCTGAGCCTTATGAACTCCCTGAGCCCCTTATTCCTTCCAATAAACTGTCTTCCTAATTTCATGCCCTTTTTGTGACCCACAATTAGGTTCAATTAGAGATTCTTTCTTGAATGTAAGTATGTGGATATTACTGGAGAATAGTTAACTTATTAGTGGTTACATTGTAGAAGAAAAATAGCTCTTCCTTTGCTAGCAAGCACCAATTGCCAATGTCATTCAGTTATGAGTGAAAGCTCATGAACAATTCATGCTGGCAGGCTTGGTCTTGCTCAGATCTTGTGCAGGTAACCACAGATGTGGTAAGTTCAGAAGAGCAAAGGCCCTGTCGTTTCTAGAGACAGGATTGCAAATCATGCCTCCTCATCTTCACCTCTGACATTCTTTTTACTCCTTCCTCCACACGTTTCCCCAGACTTAGAGCAGAAGACAAAGGTGCCACCTTTAAAGTTGAGTACTCAACTCCCTTATCTTCACCACAGAGTGAAATAACTTCTTAACAGAAGGAGCAAGATTTTAATCTGGAAAATTGAACTCGAATTTCAACATCAGCACTATAGTATTGAATGAGAAAATAGAAGTAGCAAAATAAGCTCCTAGATTTCTGGCTTGTCTAATTTGAGATACAGTGGTGTATTCTTTGAGAAGCAAATAAGTGAATGATTTAATCTACATTTTAGTTGGAGGATGGCATACTGCACCTACAGTGTTATTAGTTACTTCTGTGAGTCACATATAAACACAAATATAGATTAGTTGAATGACTCATTCCCAAGGATCGTAATGTGATGAGGTGTGTGTGTGTGTGTGTGTGTGTGTGTGTGTGTGTGTATCTCCCCTTTCATGACAGTTTTGTTTGTTTGTTTGTTTGTTTGTTTGTTTGTTTGTTTTTTCAGTGTAGAATCAAGCCAGGGCCTTAAACATGCAAGGCAAGTGATCTACTACAAAGTTAAATTGCCACATCCTATTAAAGGCACTTATGCTTGGCAACTGCTTGCCGAATGGTGTGTAGGATTCACATAGAAGCCTGCACACTGAGGTCTATGCCAATTTTTGGGAATCAGTTCTCTCCTTCCACCATGGGTTTGGAGTACAGAACTCAGGTTGTCAGGCTAATGTAGCAAGTGCTTTTTATCTATTAAGCCATTGAACTTGCCCTATAATCAGGTTTTAAAGTGAAACCAGTGCAAGTATTTGGAGAAAATCCCTAGAAAGAACAATAAATTGCATGGAGAGGATTGAGAAAAATGTATATTAAATGAGTTAGTTTTATAATACTATTCATACACATTAGAAATATTTCTAGTTGTTTAAAGGGGCCAAGTAAATCTGAAAAGATGTCTCTAAAGTTAAGGGGATTTTTCTAGTGACTATCCAATTCTTGGTACACACAAGGTGGCTAACAACTGTCTCCTCTAACTCTAGTTTCAAAGGATCTAATACCTTCTCTCGTCTCCACATGTACTACACACAAGTGATATACAAATTACCCATACACAAAAAATAAAAATAAGGATTTTTTTTGAAAGGGGACTGTATTTTAGTACCCCATGTTTTTAGGTAATAGTTTTCTTGGATTAGAATTATTGCTAACCAAAAGAGATGTCCCATGAAAGTCTTCATTTACCAGGAGATTGGGATAGATGTGAGGACTTCCTACTGGGACTCTAGGTGAGAGAAGTATGGGAGAATGGGGACATAGAAGGATCCAGAGGATCCTAGAACCCTAGGACCTAGAAACCTAGAAGAACACCATGATTGGCCAATCTAGACCCAGGGGGTGGTCTACATAAACTACTGCACCAACCAAAGACAATACATACAGTAAACATTGAACCCTTACTTTCATCTAGTCAATGGACAGGACATTATCCACAGTTGTATGGAGAGCGGGGACTGACTCTGACATGAACCCTGGTGCCCAGTATTTGACCACTTACCTTTGGTGGGTAGGCCCGGTGACACTCAGAGAAAGGATAAGCAGGTTGCCAAGATGAGACCTGATAGGCTGTGACCATATGATGGGGGAGAAGGTCCCCTTCTGTCACAGACCTAGGGGAGGGGAGTAGGGTGAAAAAGGGAGGGAGGGAAGAATGGGAGGATACAAGTGAGGGGAAAACAATTGAGATATAATCTGAATAAATTAATAAAAAATTAATGCTGAACTGCCATGTAAACCATTGTGAAGTAGGTGGGACTCAGGAGAATACCACTGATGTTTCTTCTTAGTCTTAACAGAAATTTTTGTTTAATTTCCTTAGAGTGTGTTACAAATAAAAGCAATGGCTTTTATATCATAGATGCATTTTGTAAGACAAACTATGTCCTTAAAATTCACTTGTTGAAATGCTGACCCTTAGTGTCTCAGAATGCAACCTCATATAGACCCAAAGTCATCACAGTATTTAGATCAGTAGAACCACACTGGAATAGAAAACTCCTTTTCATGACTGATGCCCTTACAAAGAGGGTCAGTGAGAACACAGACATGTGCTGAAGAAGAGTGCCATAGCAAGGTGAAGAGTGCTTTACTAATGCTTTCATGTAAGACAGTCAAAATGTCAGCAATGCTACATTCTACAGGGGCTTCCTGCAAAAGAGTGTGCCTTTGGGTGGAGATCATTTCATTAAGGATGCCTAATGGCACTTTGCTGCTGATTTACATGTGACAGTTTCTTATTATTTCTGTTCAAATGCCATTAATATTTTAAATATTGCCTTAATTTTCATTGCTTAGCTTGTGAAGACAATATTACCTTGTCTTAATCTGGACCCAAGGGGAAAACAGTCTTGGGATGCTTGACCCCACTGAGACTTTGTTTTCATATATGTCACACAACATTGGATAAATTAATTATAGATTGGAAACACTAATAGTATCACAATTCTGTTAAAGAATTCTAGTAAAATACTAAGATATTTCTGAAAAGACATAGAATAAGTCTGTCTCAGTGGAAAACTTTATCGCTGAAATTCAACATTCCTTGATATTATGACTGTTATGCTGTCTTACTGTCTAACATACTTCAAGTCAAAGTAAGCTCATTGTTTGATTTTGATTGTTTCCATATTTCCCCAATATTATCTTATATAAATTGTGTAAAGCTTTAATTAACAAAATAATCTTTAATATTTAGCAATGCTTTTTTAACATTTAACTATGAAGCACATCTTTTAATTCACATTTTCTTAATGCTTCTTTTAGATTCTACATATTTGATATCCTAAATATCTTTGATCTTTAGAGCATTTGTCCTCTTTTTACTGAATATTTTATTTCATGGGAGCATACATGGAATAAAATTTCATTAATTATCACTGTTAATGCAGGGACATATGAATAATCCTAAATTTACTGGGAGTAGAAACTTTTCACAGCATTAAATCAAGGTACTCACTGATAGAAAATAAATTTCTGATTTTGAAACCTTTTTTTTTTAACCTTAAACATCTGAAGGAAAACTGCTTGTGAGTTACCAACTGTTCATGGGAAAGTGTTTCCATGTAGGGTGTCACAGTCTGTAAAGAGGTGCAGAGTGCTGCTTTGATGACGGCTTACTCAAGAGTGTAAGGAAATAGTGCTTTCACAGTACTGTTATATAGTCTGTCCAATAGAGTGTCATTTGCTTACTAGCTGTCATTCTCGTTTGTTATCACTTTAAACTGGTTCAGATCCTTCATTTGATGCACTGTTTGTTTTCACATAAAACACAATGAGTTTTTTAATTCTGTTCTATCAAAAGCATGGAAAATAGGAAATGGATTTAAGAGTATCTTATTAAATATACAATCAGCTTCTAAAGGCAAACCTGATAGCACATTGCAAGTTAATTGGTTCATTAGAGAAGTTGCTGAAATTCTACCTCTTCTCTCATACTTGGAAGTCATTTATAAGTTAAACAGAAACAAAACATCATTATGAAATACTACAGCAATAAAATTAGTCTCTTATGGAGGAAATTAAAATTTCACTGGTTTACAAACATAAGCACAATTTATTTGAGAGAAACTTATGAGTAAACCTAAATCTATTTATGTTTGTACATAAAATCTACTGTATTTACAATCACTCAATGCTTTAAAACAAAATTTAATGTGAAGCCTGCAGCTGGATATGACAAGCCCAGATGGTTGATAAATCCCCACGTAAACTCACATCTGTTGACTGTGCAAGCGTTTTATTTGAGGGAAGTTATATTTAATTGAGTGTCATGGTTCCTTGACATAGTCTTTCTCTTGTCTTAGGAAATATGCCACTTGTCTAATTTTTTATTTCTAAAATAAATGAACAGTAAGTCACTTTTTAATCCATATTTAAAGAATGTTTTGTCCTTTATGCAAAGTAAATTCTATCTATAGAATTTTGATTTGATTTATGACACAAACAAATGTGCCAATTACAGTTTCCTAAAATAATCAGGTTCATAACAAGAACTTGTGAATGTTGGGTAATTGCTTCTGTGTTGTCTTACAGTACTGTACAAAACCTATTGCTATAATGTTCAGCTGATTCTAAAAAGTGGCTTGATTTGATATCAAAATGGTAAGAATGCTGCCTCTGTAATTCCTTAGCACAAGATTCTAAGATGGGAAGTCACATTACAAATAATGGATTCCCACTTTTATTACACTGAGACTTTGAAAATGTTATACAGTGTCAGAAGAAAGGAAAAGCAGTTGTGACATCACATGGTAGAATAAAAAAAAGTACAGTTAGGGTGGTTAGAAGAGAGGATTTGAGTTCTATCATTGTGAGCTGCCTTATTCCTTTATATGATTGGGGTGCATAGTTCTGAGGAGGGAACCCAAGCTTCCCATATGCTAAGCAAGCTCTAGACCTGGGTGACATTTGCTGCCCTCTGCTAATAGTCAAGTGAAATGATTTAAACCATTTCAAGTACTGGTTCCTATTTTTAAACGGGAGGGTTTTGTATAATTTTCAAATCAAATGCTCTCTGGAGCCTTCTCTAACTCTAAAAACCTATAGCCAGAACATTTAAGAAAGAACAACTAAGCTAGGTGTGGTGGCACACACCTTTAATCCTGGCAACACTTGGGGAGGCAGAGGCAGGCAGGTCTCTCTGAGTTCAAGGCCAGCCTTGTCCACAAAGGAAGGAGAACAAGTAAGGCTACACAGAGAAACGCTGTCTCAAAACAGCAAAGGCAAGAGAAGAAAGAAAGAAAGAAAGAAAGAAAGAAAGAAAGAAAGAAAGAAAGAAAGAAAGAGAGAGAGAAAGAAAGAAAGATGGAAAGGTAGAAAGAAAACTACATAGGAATTTAATGTGAACTGCTTTATATTGGGTAAACTATTGAATGATATAAAATGTTAAATCTCAGAAAAAATATTTTATTTTTTTTATTTTATTCTTTGTGTTGATATGACTATTCCTTTTACTTTTTTTGCATCTATCTTTTTCAGCAATTACAGACTTGGCCACTGAGCTGCTTTATAGCACATACTTAGTATTTATCTGATGAGGACTCCCTCTTCCTTTTTTCTGAGAAATTGAGTTAACTAAGTTCACATTGTGAATACTTCCTGCTTCAAGACCAAGGCCTAATGCCTACATTGCTCTTGATTCCTTATATACATAAGGACTTTATACTTTCAGTGTGCAGCTGCTCTTTTCAACTGCAAATTGTAGGTCTATCCATGAACGTATTGCTTTCCTTATGGCTAAGGAAGTATAACCTTCCACATCAAGCAATTGCTTCAGTAGACTGTTAAGCCTAACTAAGCTGCAGCTTTTGTATTCAACTCTTAAATTGCTTTGATATAATAAGGTTGACATTTTGTCAATTGGAAGGCTTTTTCTCCCAGACTCAGAGAAACAAAACCCTCTATGGACAGTAAGTAAAATCATGATTGAGCAGAGCCTCTGATGGTTGGAATCAGACTATTATAACTTTATTCTTTTTTTTCCATTTATACAAGAGAGCACCATGGAAAGCTTAAATTGAAAATAGTCCAGTTTTCTCTCACATTACTTGGACAAAAGGAACCAGAAGAAAGCTCCCACCTTGCCCCTGTCATTTTTAATTCTTACAGATCCTCTAGGATTATGAGCACCACTAGATTCCCTAAATGGCTTTCAGTGTAGCTCTAGAGTCAATGACAATGAAATGACATAAAGTCAGTTGGGGAGTCCCAAGAGCAGATCTCTACTGAAAGCCATTCAGGTAAAGACTGTAGAATTTGCTGTTAGATTCATTTATGCACATTTGTCTGCACATGGTTTCAAGAGATTCACTAATCTTAACAGAATCAGGGACAGCAACAGCAGATGGTTTAAAGCTACAAGTCAAGAGGCTATAAATAAATAAATAAACCCACAGGGCTATAGCAAGATCTTAGCAGTGACTGAATGGGTAACTGGGGTGAGAAGTAAGGGAAGTTCCCCAGATATTTTAGATTAATTACATATATTTTCAACCAAGGATATTAATGTTTATTCTTTAATAGGGAGGGACAATTCAGTCCAATTCCTGAGACACCCTAGGATGTCAATGTTAACTTTTAGATTCCATACTTTTATAAATATTGTAATAAGCTATAGATGCAAAAAAAATTAAATGTTGCAAAGTATAAATTCTAGAGAAATTTTAAATCAGATAACAGGAAATAAATATCTCAAAGATGTCAGTTCAGTATAAACAAAAAATCATTGAGCTAAAGAAAGCCATTTTTCAAGGCTAAATACCATGTTCTTGTTTATCCACAGAGAGTGGTGACCAAATGAAAGCCTGTCATACAGTGTTTCACCTTAGTACAAGATTGAAACTGAACCCTAATGTTTTGTTTTGAATGGATGAAATGAACTGTTAGAATGATGGCTGATAGCTCATGGGATTTTCTTTTGATTTTCTCTTCCCAAACAAGAGAACAAGACAGAGTTAGATGACTCATAAACAGCTAATACCTGTTTTGTTTTATTCTTAAGTTGACTCCTGCAGACTTTTACAAAAGCTCTTTCCATCTTCAGAGAAGCTGCACTTTGTCATCAAATCTCAGGATCTCCCTTATCTTTGTATCTAAATGGGTTTCTTCCCAGCTTGCTATGGTGTATTTTTAGCTCACACAACATTGTGCATGAAATGATTAAACACACCAATCTATTACAAACAGAAAACATCCCTGAAGGTTAGTGTTGCCAGGTAGGACAGAAAACTAGAGAATACTCCTCCATGTGTCTGAGATAATGATCAAAATACCTCTCAACAAAGGCAAGAGCAATGGTGTCCATATTTCCATGTAGACTGTTGCTTATCCCAGGCGCTACAGTACTGGAAGGAGATCACAATTCAGAGAACACGTAAGCCAGAAGAGGGACACTCTAAAGATGCACTGTCCCCTATATGTTGAACATCAGCCCCGGGTACAGCCCTCTACCAAGGCAAGCCATAGTAGAATGCAAGGGTCAGTGTTCCCAGGTCAGGAGAGATCTGTCTCCCTTCATCAGAACTGCAGATTCTTCCAATGATACTAGAATTTTTGAAAACTATTTCTAGGCCACCTGGGAACAATACCAACAATAGATTACCCTCCTGAGAGTCTGAGTTGGTAGATAATACAACGCCGCCCAAACAGCCTCTCCCGTTCCACTATAGCTCTGCTCTGGGGTTCACCTCTTCACTCCCTGACCCAAATCCCATAGACTAAGAGAGCAAAAGCAACTTCTTACTCCAAGAAAAATAGAGCAATGTGAGAAGATGATGGGTACAATAAAAATGTGCTGAAGAAAAGAGAAAGGAATGTCTGGTTACATTGTATATACACAATGGAGCTTTATTTAACCAAAAGGAAGAATGAAATTATGTTATCCATGGCAATATGGATGAAACTGAAGATCAGTACTGAAACTGCTAGACTCAGAAAGATCAAGATTACACACTGTGCTCATGTATGGAGGTTGATTTATACATACTCACACATACACGTACATGTGCACAAACAAAAACATTCACGTATATATACATGTTCATGAATGTGCACCAATGCATGCACACACATGAACACATATGCATATAGACAGGCACATATAGCCACATTCACATGCACCCACCTACCCCTGTACACACACATACACACACACACACACACACACACATACACACACCTAGAAAGTAAAAGACTGATGCTGTGTGGGGAAGGAAGAGATCAAAAGGAGATACAGCAGAAACAACAGAGGAAATTGGTGGCTTAAAAGACCAAATAGATAAAGTATCATAGGTTTTTGTCTCACATAAAATGTAAATACAAAAAGGGGGATTTTTGGAATGGGAAATGCAACCAACAGGAGTCCCCTTCCAATGTGGACATAGGACAAGGAAACCCAGTATTCAGAGTGCCATCTAAAAATATAACTTTAAAGAACTACTTTTAAAATGTAAAAATGTAAATCAATACCAACACATGTGAAAAAGAGGCAGGTGATCCCTGTGAACTGAAGGCCAGCCTGATCTACAAAGTAACTTCCAGGCCAGTTAGAGCTCAGAGAAATCCTCCCTTATCTCTAGCTCCCTTATCTCTCCCTTGCTCTCTCTCCCTATGTGTGTATTATAAACCCTTATATGTATACTGTCTACAAATTATATATTCATATATATCATCATATATGCATACAAACTAGATGGATCCAGTCATAAATTCATACCTGGATATAAGATGAATTTAGGGATGACATCATGAACATTACAGAAAAAGCCTCTAAAGCATAAATAAATGATATTGGAACTACAAGGTTCTATCACCAAGTTTAAAGGGGGAGCCTCGTAAGGTTAATCAATAAATTTAATCATGCATAAAAAAATAAGCAAGAAAAGGATAAAAGATATGGATATATGGGAGAAAACAATTGAAATTTGATGAAAATATTCTGGAAAGAATATGTGTAATTAACAAAATATAAGCAGTAAATTTCGATCATGGAAGAAAAACATAAATCAATGAGTCACAATAGTTTTCAGGTGTTTCCTTAGGCAGCCTGGAAACTGTGCAAGGATGATGTAAAAATTGGTGAAGCATTCATAAGTTTTTCCTTTTTTAAAAATCAGGATGCTGGAAGTCTGCTCTGGGTCTTATTCATGCCAACCATGATGGTGATATATTTGATGGTCTCCTTAGTCAGCTCAAGAATACCAGCAGTGACGTGAGCCTTTCTTTGGCTGCCATGGCAACTGAACTTCAGGATGTACTACAATTTAAACAACAACAACCTGGAGCCTGTAGTGGAATGCTGCTGTGACAGAAGAAGAAGGTGGTCTAGCCCTAGGTTTGGTTACATTGCTATCTAAAAATGCCAGATTATTGAGGATGTGGTTTGCTATGCATAAGAACCTCAATATGAGAATATAATATATAGTCTATCAGTTGTCATTTCATTAATGATGGTGGATGGAAAAAGCTGATGTTCTCATTGACTCTCTGATGATTCTTTGAAGGCCTGTAATCTATACTGTAGATATAGTTTACTGTGGCTCTGGTAACAACAAAGCTTTAGACTCCTACTGTGTGTTGCTGTGAGTGATGATAACAAGGAGGTCAGGAGAACTAAAACTAAACTACAACTAAAACAGTTAGTTTTAGTTGTAGCTAAGTTTTGTTTTTTAAATTTAGGATGCCTAAACAGAGTCCAAATATTGTTTCTTCACTTTCAGTGAGTTACAACTCTCCTGTGAGCTGTGGCTCTGCAATAGCCCTGGGGATCTGTTGTTCTGGTACAGGAAACTCTCAGAGACATCCCTGTTGGGCTAATATCTAACTATATTTGAGTATATACCATGTGTGCCTTTCTGGGTGTGGCTTATCTCACTTAGGATGATCATTTCTAGTTCCATCCATTTGCCTGCAAATTTCAAGATTTCCTTCTTTTTAATAGCTGAGTGGTATTCCATTGTGTAAATATACCACAGTTTCTTTATCCATTCTTAGACTGAGGGACATCCAGGTTGTTTCCAGATTCTGGCTATTATGAATAAGACTGCTATGAACATAGTTGAACAAATGTCCTCTTTGCATGGTGAAGCATATTTTCGGTATATGCCAAGGAATGGAGAATAGCTGGGTCTTGAGGTACCACTATTCCAAATTTTCTAAAACTCATTTCTTAATTGGGTTATTTGGTTTGCTCTTCACTCAGCAGGTGATCAGGACAGATGCTGGGGCTTGCTATTGGACTCCAGGTGAGAGTGGAATGGAAGACTGGAGAGATAGAAGGACCCAGAGAGTTCAGGAACCCCACAAGAAGACCAAGAAGGCTGGCAAATCTTCACAAACTGTTGTACTAACTAAGGATGATGCATGCGGTAAAGCTAGACCTCCTATTCAGATCTAGCCAATGGTCAACTCATTCTCCATGGTTGTGGGGAGAGCAGGAACTACCTCTGACATGAACTCTGGTGCTCCCTTTTTGACCACTTCCCCTTATTGGAGAGGCCTGGTGACAATCAGAGGAAGGGGAAGCAGGCTATCTGGATGAGACCTGATAGGCTGTGATTATATGGTGGGGTAGGAGGTCCTCATTTTGTCACAGGTCTAGGGGAAGGGAGTAGGTGAAAGAGGGAGGGAGGGGGAAACAGGAAGACACAAGTGAATGAATAACAATTGGTATGTAATCTGAATAAATTATTTAGAAAATGAAAATTAAAAGAAAGAAAGAAAGAAAGAAAGAAAGAAAGAAAGAAAGAAAGAAAGAAAGAAAGAAAGAAAGAAAAGGAAATTGACTTCTTTCCTTTCTGCTGGGTAACTGATGCTTGTTGTTGAAATGGGCAAGTTCATTAAACCCGGGAAAGTAGTGCTGATCCTGGCTGGATGTTTCTCTAAACATAAAGCCTTCAAGGTGAAGAATATTGATGATGGCATCTCAGACCACTTTTACAACCATATCCTGTTGGCTGGAATTGACTGTTATCCTTGGAAAGTAGCAGCTGCCATGGGCAAGCAGAAAATCAACAAGAGGTCAAAGATCAAGTACTTTGTGAAAGTTTATAACTACAATCATCTCATGCTCACAAGGCACTTTGTGGATACCTCCTCGGACAATACTGTTGTCAACAAGTATGTCTTTAGAGACACAGCCCTGGAAAGCAAGGCCAAGTGGGAGGCCAAGGTCAGGTTTGAAGAACAATACAAGACAGTGAAGAACAAACGGTTTTTCCAGAAGCTTTGCTTTTAGGTATATTTTTGTTTCAATTATTAGAAATGTTTTTAAAAATGAAATTGACTAATTTACTAGAATAGATGACAAATGACCCAGCATGTAAGTTATGTAAGCCAAGAGGCTCTGATGGCTTCAGTTCTCATTCTCACTATGATAAAACAGCCCCAAATCATGTGTCCAAAGGTTCAGAGAGCTCTATCCAAAGTCATCAATGACAAGTATGATAATGCCATAATTTAGTGACATTTAGTGAATGCTGGTTCTCATAAGGTCACAATATTCTTGTAATCTGGAGTTGGGCATACTCATGAGCCTTGGGTGGTTGGCGTTCTTGTCCTTACCCAGTTTTGGTTCTGGTTTCCTCTTTCATATGTCCTGTCCTTAGCTTATACCCCACAAATATTTAAAAGTGCTGACATTTCAGTATAAATAAAGTTATGAGCCATCCACATTTTCATGTCTTGCCTTTCTGGAAGCACCAAAAGAAAAAAAATGAAGAAATCTACTGTTGTAATATCTATCATGGTCAAAGCTTGATAAAGAAAAGAGGAAAACAAGGAGAAGAAAATGAAAGTAACTGAAGCAGAGAAAGAATCAAAAAGAACATGAGACAAGCTTCCGATTAATGGATAATCCAGCATAATTTATGCCTGCCCACCTTAAAGTCTTAACTGATAAATACTTGCAGATAGCAGCCTTTCAAATTATTCTCCATTGGAGGCATCATAATTCTAAAAGGCAGCAATGAAAATACTGAAGAATTAATGTAACCTGTGAGGGAATATGACTCAAAACCAGAAGAGGAGTCTCAGAAATAATAGAGTGTATTGATGTTAAAGGACTGGTGGATTGCACCTGTTAAGCTCAAGATGACTGTCCTGACACATACTGAAGAGGTCTGTCAGGAACCTATGCTGAGACCTCTCTCTCACTCAGTCCTGGTACCTGTTCCTTCCTGTGACACACTGGCCAATCCATCATGTCTGGTTCTTCCTCCAGAGACCCTCTCTCAGTCCTGAAGCCCTTCCTTTCCACACCTGTCTAGATACTGGCCATCAGATCCTTATTAAGCCAATCAAAATTTGAGGAAAGAATTTGAGAATTGATCTTTCAATATCTTCAAAATATTTTGTAGGTATTTTGATAGGGATTGCGTTGAATCTGTAAATTGCTTTTGGTAAGATGGCCATTTTTACTATGTTGATTCTCCCGATCCATGAACAAGGTAAATCCCTGCATCTTCTGATGTCATCTTCAATCTCTTTCTTCAGAGGTTTAAAGTTTTTTTCGAATAAGTTCTTCACTTGCTTGGTTAAAGTTACTCCTAGAAATTTTATATTGTTTGTGGCTATCGTGAAGGGAGTAGTTTTCCTAATTTCTTCCTCTGCCTGTTTGTCATTTGTATATAGTAAAGCTACTGACTTTTTTGAGTTTATTTTGTATCCTGCCAATTTGCTGAAGGTGTTTATCAGCTGTAGGAGTTCTCTGGTGGAATTTTGGGGGTCACTTATATACACTATCATATCACCTGCAAATAGATATAATTTGATTTCTTCCTTTCCCATTTGGATAACCTGATCTCCTTTTGATGTCTTACTGCTCTGGCTAGAACTTCAAGAATAATATTGAAGAGATATGGGGATTCCTCCGGAGGAATCTCCATACCTGATCTCAAGCTGTACTACAGGGCAACAGTAATTAAAACAGCATGGTACTGGCAAAGCAATAGGCTGGTGGATCAATGGAATCGAATTGAAGACCCAGAGATGAATCCATACACATTTGCTCACTTGATTTTTGACAAAGAAGCCAAATCTATTCAATGGAAAAATGATAGCATCTTTAACAAATGATGTTGGTCTAACTGGATGTCTCCATGTAGAAAAATGCAATTAGACCCCTATTTGTCACCATGCACAAAACTCAAGTTCAAGTGTATTAAAGACCTCAACTTAAAACCAGAAACAGTAATTCAGTTAGAGGAAAAAGTAGAGGAGAGCCTGGGACACATAGGCACAAGAGACAACTTCCTGAACAGAACACCAACAGCCCAGGCCTTAATGTCAGCAATTAATAAATGAGACCTCATGAGGCTGAGAAGCTTCTGTAAGGCAAGAGACACTGTCAGTAGAACAAAGCCACAGCCTACAGACTGGGAAAAGATCTTCACCAACCCTACAACTGACAAAGGTCTAATATCCAAAATATATAAAGAACTCAAGAAATTAAACACCACCAAACCAAACAACTGAATTGCGAAATGGGGATTGGAACTTAACAGAGAATTCTCAACAGAGGAATATCAAATGGCTGAGAAACACTTAAAGAAATGCTCATCCTCATTAGTCATCAGAGAACTGCAAATCAAAACGACACTGAGATTCCATCTTACACCCATCAGAATGGCTAAGATCAAAAACTCAAATGACACCACATGTTGGTGAGGCTGTGGAGAGAGAGGAACACCCCCTCATTGCTGGTGGGAATGCAAACTAGTACAACCACTTTGGAAAGCTATCTGGCACTTTCTCAGAAAAATGCAAATAGGGCTTCCTCAAGACCCAGCTATCCCACTCCTTGGAATATACCCAGAAAATGCCCTACCACACAACAGGGACATATGCTCAACCATGTTCATAGCTGCTTTATACATAATAACCAGAACACGGAAACAGCCTAAGTGTCCCTCAGTAGAAGAATGGACTAAGAAACTGTGGTACATTTACACTATGGAATACTATTCAGCTATTAAAAACAAGGAATTCCCGAAATTTGTGGACAAATGGATTTAGAAATTATCATAATGAGTGAGTTCACCCAGAAGCATAAAGAGACAAATGGTATATACTCACTTATATCAAAACACTAGTCCAAGGGATACATCCTATGAAAGTCTTCACTTACCAGGAAAGTGGGTCAGAGGAGAGGACAACCTATTGAGACTTTAGGCAATAGTAGCATGGAAGAATGGGGAAATAGTAGGACCCACAGGGTCCTGGAAACCTACAAGAAGAACTTTATGACAGGCAGATCTGGATCCTGGGGTCCTCCTCAAACTAAGGCACCAGCCAAGGAGAATATAGGCAGTAAACGTCGAACCCCTACCCAGACCTAGTCGATGAACATGATATTCTCCACCGTTGAGTGGAGAGTGACATCTGACTCTCACACAAACTCTGGTGCCGCTTTTCTCACCATGCCCCCTGGATGGGGAGGCCTCGCAGCACTCAGAGGAAGGATACCAAGAAGAGACTCCTCGATATCTAAGAGCATATATGGGGAGGAGGTCTCCCTCAATCACAGACATAGGGGAGGGGAGAAAGGGGGAAGTAGGAGGGAGGGAGGAATGGGAGGAAACAGGGCAAGGGCTAACAATTTAGATGTAATATGAATACATTAATAAAAAAAATTTGAGGAAAGAGAAGTTTACAAAATATGAGACAGGTATTGAGACATAAGATACCAAAGTCTTGACACTTCTCAGCTCTGCAAGTTTAGAATCAACAATTGAATGTGCAGAGACAACATTTACACATTACACAAATATTATCCTAACAATATATTCTGATTCCCCCTGGCCCCGCACTGCATATCCTCACAGATGTACTTTCTGACCCATTCAAATATATATAGATAGAAAGATAGATAGATAGATAGATAGATAGATAGATAGATAGATAGATAGATAGA